>CM035406.1:175304046-175514046 GCA_020310875.1 Ceratopteris richardii
AGCTCTCTAGCTCCTTTTATAGTTTTTGACTAGCTTTGATCCTGTCCAAACCTAGTGTCTGGCCTAATTAAAAAATAGGTTCCTAGGCTAATTTGGAGGCTCAAACAAGCTCTAAAAAATATTAAAATTGGTGTGTACTTAGAGCTAATACTCCTCAAGGTTGAGGACTCTTTGGATTGCACAAAATGGAGTAAAAAACATAAAAAATGGTATTTACAATGGTGTGTAGTGATTAAAATCAATGTTGTATAAGAGTTATCATTTGTGAAATTATATAGGCCTAGTTGCTAGGCCTTCATTGACTACTCTGCCTACTTCTACTTGACTCTCCATTTGTTTTGATTCTCTCCAACGGCTTCCTTGTCTTATAAAGCCACCTTGAGTGCCTTGGCTATTGCCAATACCCCCTCTCACTCACGTCTATCATCCCTAACAGACCCTTGTTGTTGTCAAGGGAGCACTAGATTGTGTTCTTTGACTAGACAAGATTTCAGAAATATACTTCTAATTACAAGATCATCCACACAGGGGAAACAATACACGGATATGTAGCTGATACACAAAGTCCCACAACTCGGGACTAATACGTATGGATAACTCGACTAGAGATGATACACGAGATCCCACAATCCTGTGTCATAAGTATGAAATAAGATATCATGATTATAAGAAACTCCCTTCAGGGAGGTGAACTAAATACAAGAAATAACTCGATAAGATCTCATAGTATGAGATCACAACATGACATAATAGGATGTTCAAGATACAGCACTAGACAAGACGAGAAAAAGGACAAGACTAGAACTTGAATTGGAACTTAGGGAGTACCTACTTGGTGGTCATGACTCCTTGAGCTCCCAAAATTGGCATTGGTAAGTTGAGTATATATGTGGCCAATGCCTCCTTATATAGGAGTTCAAAGGCGATTACGAGCTGATGATGTCATCAATGATATCATCAATCCAAATAGGACCTCCCGATGTCAAAATTTAATAAGTAGATAGTTGATCTTAGGGTTTTGGCACATCCTAGACGCAATGGAAGCATTGGTTTCTCTGGATTCTAAACCAGTCATGAGATACATGGAATCTGAGATTCAAGATGGTTTCCTTTGTCCATGACATCACTTCCCTCTCAATCGACGAGTTCCACGAGGAGTTGTCATGTTCTCTGGTCTCAACTTCATTGGTTTTTTCTTATGGAATTCGCTAACCTTGATTGGTGCTCTATGAAGGTTCTTTATAGGTTCCCAAGTGCGATCACTGATATCATACCCTTTCCAATGAATAAGGTTCTCCAATCTTCCTCGGGATATTCTTGAATCTAGGACATGCTCGACTTCAAATTCTTCATGATCATCGATCTCGATAGGTGGTGACGGACTAGGCCTATCCCCTCTCAATGGTGAAATCTGATATGGTTCCAACATAGATACATGAAAAACTAGATGTATTCTCATGGTACTTGGTAATTGGAGCTTGAAAGTGACTAGATTAATCTTGGCCAAGATGGTGAATGGACCAAATCTCTGATGGTCTATATTTGCACAAGGCTTGGAAGTCTGCAAATTAATTTTAAGTAACCACACTTTATCACCAATTTGATAGGATGGATTTTGAACACGATGTTGATCTGAATAGTACTTCTACTATTCTTGAGCTTTATGGATCTCTTTTACAAATGGACTTCCTCGTTTCCCTACTCTACAAGCATGGCTGAAACTCTAGAGTTTGTTCTCTTGTTGGGATAATTTACTGCAATATGTCTAGAGTTTCCAAAATAGAGGCATAACATATTATCTCCATAATAGAGGCATAACATGTTATCCCTCCTTCTTTGTTTCTCTTGTGGCATTAGAGGTTAGAACCTAGTTACATGTATTTGCATAGGTTTGGGTATAGACTCATCTCTAGGAGTGGGCTGGAAGGGTTTCCATTGGCAAGGTCTTCCTTCTACTTGTTTTTCTTGTTTCCTTTCAAAAACACAGTTATCACATTGAATAGCTTGGGTGATGTATTCATTCAATGTCTTAACCTCTGACATCGTGAGCAGAGGTCCTTCACATCATCTCTTAAACCCCATCTAAATTGGCTTATGAAATAATCTTCATGCCAAGTGAGATCACATATCAACTGCCTAAATTCAGATGCGTAGGTAGAGGCAAGGCAGTTACCTAGACATAGCTTTTGGAGTTTGGTTTCTACCACTCGACTCGTGTATGCATCTCCAAATGTGGCAGTGAGTTCTCGAAGAAGCCCCTCATAGTTCTGAAGTACTACCATGTTCTTTTCCAAGATTGGGGTGAACCATGATAATGCTTGGCCATAGAGAAAGGTTCCAGTAAACCTGATCTTTGATGCCTCGTGTGGGTATCTATCAGGTTGCATACAAATGTATAATTTAACTTGTTGAAGAAATCCACGAAACTTCATATGATCACCATCCAACTTTTCTGGCATGCAAATATTGGGTTCCTTGATGTAGGAGGAGCTAGGCCATTGATTCACTTGAATACTTCCTTGATTTTCTTGAAGATTCTTGATTCATTCTTGTAATTCCTAGAGGAGTGCATCTACATGCACCGGACGTTCCATCTCGACTTGTGTTTGTCTATGAGTTAGGTCCTCGATTTGTTGTTGAAGAGTCTGAAGTGATGCCATAATTTGTTCATAAGCGTTCTCCATGATGCCTAGTCTTGGATAGAAGCTAGTCACCAAAATATCAGGGGAGCACTTGATTGTGCTCTCTGACTACACTAGACAAGATTTTGGAAATATATGTCTGAGTACAAGATCACCTACATAGGAAAAAAATACAAGGATATGTAGCTGATACATGACGTCCCACAATCGGGGACTAATAGGTATGGATAACTCGACTAGAGATGATACACGAGATCCCATAACTTGGGACCATAAGTATGAAACAAGATATCACGATTATAAGAACTTTCGTTAGGGAGATGAACTTGATACAATAAATAACTCAACAAGATCTCGTACTACGAGATTACAATGGGACACAATAGGATATCCAAGATACAAGACTAGACAAGACCAGAACTTGAACAAGACTAGAACTTGGAGAGTACTTACTTGCTAGTCATGAATCCTTGAGCTCCTAAGACTGGCATTGGTGAGAATGAGTATATATGTGGCCAAGGCCTCCTTATATAGGAGTTCAAGGGCGGTTCCCAAGGGAAGCTACGAGCTGATGATATCAACAATCCAAATAGGACCTTTGGATGTCAAAATTTAGCAAGTAGATGATCGATCTTAGGGTTTTGGCACATTTTCATTGGTGTCTCCAGATTTAGAAGCAATCATGAGATATAGAAGTCACATGAAATCTGAGGTTCATGATGGTTTCCTTTGTCCATGACAATTGTGAAGAGTGTTTGATGTAGTATTCCATAACATCCATGGCAAGATGATGTTCTCTCAAGAACAATCCTTGTGCCAGATCTATCATAACTTGATCCCAATCTACTAGACCTAGGATGTTTGAATGTGGCGGTCATAGCTGGTCTACATGGATTGCTTGTTCTACTGCAAAAAGGTGCAATAGGTGGGTGGATGTGGAAATAAAAATCTCAAAGTTATACTCCCAAAACCCTCTAGAAAACATCTCCTCAAAGGTCTGCTTATAGCAAGCATGTAAATATTTAATGCACACATGCTAGGCATAGATGGTGTTGATGGAGGGTGTTTGGCTCATATCGTATACAAGGTCACGATTATCTTTAGAGAACCTTGGGGCAAAAATATATGGTGCTTGAACATTCTTGAAAGTTTTGAAGACGACAATAATTAGCTCAAAAAACTTTATGCATATCTTAGCGAAAATGTCTGGCATATTCTTGAATCTTGATGATAAGTGGCCTATAGTGGACATCATGTAAGCGACTATGGATGGTTCTTTGGGGGAGTAAAATAAGGATAGTTTAACCACTCTGAACACCCTTTGGTATTGCAAACTTTGGCTGCAAATGCTAGCCATGGATGGTGACAGACAAAAGGGCAATAGTATGGGTTATATTCAATGTACAATGGCACATTCGACTAAGTGCACATCATCTCAGGATAGTCTGACAGTAGCCATGCATGTCAATTTGGTTGGAAGATAGTTCCTTTCCATACCATATCGGGTAGGTCATTCGACTCGAACTACGTAGCAAACATGGCTTCTATTCTAGTAACCCTCTTGATTTTTGCATTGTAATCTACCAATAATATAAAATATGGCACCTATTGCAATTTTGAGATGGTGATGACTCATTGATGTGAAAGGTTCTGAAAATAAGCCGACTTTACAATTGTTTCTTCAAGATTGGACATAGATTGTATTTGTACAACCACCTATCCTCATGAGTATGGATTATTTGTTCTACCCGCTTGAGCCAATCTAGAGCTTCAATTTCAAAGGTATCTTGGTCCTCTTCAGTTGTGCACTTGTTGGGTACTGGCATGGGTTCATATGGTTCTTTGAATCATTCTTCTATAGGGATTTTCACTATTGCTTCTGGCTTTGGGTCTACAAGTAGAGAGGGTGGTCTTTCATATTGTAATAACCCTGCTTGGAGTTCTTCCAATGGTCTTTGGAGGGTATCTGGTTCCTTTGTAGTCTATGGGATGGTAGTAGCCTCTAGCCTAGATGTGCTTACTATAGTTAACTACATCTTGAGATTGGCACATTTTGCTTCTAGCTTCTCGTATGACTCTAGAAAACTAGCATGTTCCCCGAGTAATATCTTGATGTGATCTGAGGGAACAACTTGAAACCTAATTTGATTGATCGTTGTGCCTGGTGTTCCTTCCATGGTGGCCTTGAGATTGTCTTGGTTCTGTTGTTGTAGTCTCTTATTCTCTTCCAATGTCGAAGACATGTGCTTCAGAGAAGCCCTAGATTTCTTCATAATTTTGCATTGGTTACTTGTTGCTCACATAGCATGTCCTTCAAGTCTTTGATAGCTTGTGCATCCACATCCGGTACCTTGGCCTCTAGTTCCTTGTGAGCTCGTTGTAGTGTGAGGTATTTAGCATGGAGTGTTTTATTGTCAGATTCCAATGCTATAACTTGTGCTTGTAATCTTTGAGATTCTACCTGTAAAGCAGTGTTTAGGTCTTCCAATTGTTGATAATCTTGCTGAAGTTGTGAGACACACTAAATCATCATATTGAATGTATTATTTATATTTGTAGACGAAAAGGAGGTAGGATTTAATGTAGGGGAAATGGGAATAGGAATGGTGGATGCAATGCATGATGGTGCCGATGATGATGGTGGAGAGGGGATCAAGGATGGTGGAAGCATGGGAGGAGGGGGAAGGTGCAATGGGTGGAAAAAATATCCATGGGATCAGACAATTTGGTGTGTGGGGGAGCTACCATGAAGGTGAGAATGGTAGGTGTGATGATCATGGTATCTATATACAGTGAAGTGGATATAAGTATTCTTGAATCTAATGTCTGTGTGGTAGGAACATGAGTGAAGCTTTCCATAAATGATACATAATGGGATGGGGCAATGGTGGTGATGGAGATATAGGGAAAGATGAATGAGGCAAATGGAAAGTATGGATTGTGGGGGATGGGGATGTATGAACGTGGATAAGCAAGGATACATAAGCTTTCCTCAGTGGGTCTCAGGTGTCCTTATACACTAGGTATGATGGAGTGGCCAATGATGGATTTTGCAAATAGAAATGGAGAATCAAAAAGTGGATTGGTGATGGAAGAAAATTGGTTCACAGAATGAGAAAGAGGTGGTTGAGGTAGGGGTATGGGTAGTGGTTGTTAAGATTACAGTAGTTTCTACAGTGATGGGTGGTGGAGGTGGAGGTGGAGGTGTGGGCATTAAGGTGAGATAGGTGAAGTTTGTACAAAGATTTCAATGGTAAGATCAATTGTGGCTATTAAAGTAGTTGTTGGTTTTGTGGTTGCTTCGTGTTCAAATATGGGAATACATATATTCTTGCATGGCCATGGTTATGTCTCCACTCTTCGTCTGTCATACCGGATTGACTAGCATAGTGTGCATTGCTTCTTGAACTCCCAATGATTCTGTGAATAATTTGAGTGAATTAATGAATTGAGGGTCCACCCCTTCATTTGTGAGGATCTGATCCATCAAGGCTTGTCTTGACAAGAATGAACTCTATGTCGTTCTTGCACGGTCGTAATCGTAGCGTACAATTATTGTAATTAGGGTGTATATGTGGGAGCACCTATGGGTTTAGGCATTTCTTCTTGCTCTTCATCGTGTCCTTCACATTTTCATCGTTGCCCTCTTTTGATTCTTCATCTTTCTCATCTTCTCCTTCTTCGTGCTCCTCTTTGTCAACTATGGCAACCTGCATGTGATGTAGTTGCTTGTGGATATGATCACTCCACAATGCATTCATCACCTGACTCAATGTTCACCTCTCGTAGGATCTACTCAAAATCTTCATTGTTGAGTTTTTCCACATAGACTCCTCCAGGGAATTTGAGATCTGTAGGGATAGGAGGAAATATTAAGCTTAGACCTTCAGAGCTGCATCTTGGGTGGCAATGTGAATGGATGTACACATCGTTGTGGTGGAGGAGTGATTTCGGGGGGGTTAAAGTGGCTCCTTGAGCTTGAGCACATGGTACTGCTCCTTGCACCCACTTTGATGGGGGTCCTGTGGAAATTTTTCTTTTGAATTGTTATATCCTATTCCACACTAAAGCTCTCTAGATCAGAATGTCATATGCAAGACATCAATAGATAATCCTTGTGAGGGCATAACATCCATATAGTACTACCTTACACGGCCATCGTTTGTGTGCCAGGTGAATTTGATCAATGATCCAATGTGGTAGGTTGATAGTCAAGTTTTAAGTATCGGTGAGATAGAAACTGAACTATACTTTCTTATGGCGCATGGTGAACCTGTCCTCTTCTGGAAAAGCAAAATATTGCACGCACATTCTCAAGTGGACCACGATTTTGGGCATCATGGCCACCATATCTTTGAGCTTTGTGAGGTTCCTATTCTTCATACTTTCTAGCACTAGGATTTCCTTCTCACTGGAGATGTGCATGCCTTTCATGTCTAGAGCATCATGTACTAGGTTGTTGGTTAATGTGAACCGCTTCAATTCATTTCCCTGGTTAGAGATGGAAGCACAAATATGCTTGAAGCTTTGGGATTCTTGTTGGGTCTTAGGATGTTGATGAGATAGTAACATCACAAGAAATTAGGTTTGGGAAGCTTAGCGCTAAAATACGTGTCCAATCTTGCTTTTTGCTACACTAGGTGTAGCTCTTCCGCATACTGTAATTTCTCAAACTCATGAGTGAAAAAATGGTACTTCTCCCATTTTCCATTGAACTCTATTTCTGCCTCCCAAAGGTAAGAGCCATCTCCTAATGGCCTCACTACCTTGCTGAACCAATGGGAGTTTTTTCCAATTGGTATGGTGTGTCCACTTGAGGGGTCTTGTATGGGGATGATTTGTATGGTCTATAAGTCGTCCAATCATTTGTTTGGCTTGAGCATGAAGCTTTCCATATCGACAATCTGCTGACTTATGCCTGCCTACAAACTGGTTCCTACTACTTCAGCCATGATACTAATGATAGTGGTTGATGATCGCTTATATGTTGGAAGAATAATATCATATTAGTATTGCATAGGAAACATGATGATTCCTTGTTCCCTTTACAATACCAACATGGTTTTCTTTGAGTTTAGAGGTTAGTCAAATAGGTGTGTTGTGTGTGAGTGAGAGTTAGGAAGTCAATCATTTTCCTATATGCATACTCTGGTTGTGCACTGTACTCAAATGCATCTATTCCTCTGCACAATAGTTTACATGTTGGGATCAGCACGTTTATTATAGGGTTTGACTCTCCAAACTTCCTTTGTGGGGTTACATAATTTGACATTGATGGTATTTGAAGATGTCTCAGGTGATGCTACCTGGATCGGGGACTTTTTAGGTATCCATTTCCAAGTAGTCCTAGGTGTGACTTGATATGTTTGTGTGGTGATAATAGATGTTCATCGTGAATTGTGTGAAGTGCATGTCTGTGAGTAGTGATTCAAGCCTAGGGGCTTATGTGTGGCTACTTGTGTGCAAAAGCAAGTCTTAGGCACCTAGATTTATTGTGCCTTTGGTTCAGCCCTCATCGACTGCTTTGGTATCCAAATAGAAATAATCCTCATGGTTGACTCTTGCAATACTCCTTTGTTGCGACCTTCAACTGAGTTGTTAGGTTGGTATGTCTTTGGGGTCTTTGCCTCGAGCTAGGGGGTTGCTCACCCTTATATACCCAAATCAGCTTCACGGTTTGAGTCATCTTGCTTTGGGCTATCCATTGACTATCATTAGCACATCTTGAAGGTAGATGGGAAGTTCCACCTCGCCCATTCAAGGGGTTTCCACACCTCCCAATCCTATGAGATATGCCTTTATAGGACTGATATTCAGTTGCAAAGCTTGATAGTAAGAAAGTTTAATTGCTTTGGTAGCAGCACTTGAATCAATTAAGGCTCTTCTAGTCCTTGTATCCTTTCCTTGTCCTTACTCTAGCATCATGAAAGGACACCCATCAGCAATTCACTCAGGGGTCACAATTGTAGCTTGACATGTATCCATGTCATATCTTGGTGCCACTTGAGCTTCTGTTCTAGGTTAATCTATACCCCTTCTCCTTATCTTCATTCTTCAAATGCATTCTATGGATTTTGCCTGAGCTTCTTCTCGAATTCGCCTCTCCTCTTCCATAAGTTTCTTTGTAATTTTGAGTCGATTAAACATTTCTTTTGTGAGAGATTCATGATACTGCCTTCATATCCTTATCCTTCACATGAGCATCAAAGTAGGCTTTTTGACTCTTCTTAGTTGCATAAATCCCTACTATTTCTCTCAATCGTATCTCTCATAGTTGCTCTAAGTCAAAAATTCTAGATGAAAGTTCATGACTGGTCCATTGGTGTTCTTGCACTAATTTCAATGTTGGTATCAAGAAGTCTAATGGCAACACAACATTTTGTCCAAAGACCATCTAAAAGGGAGTGGCTTGGAGCACCATTTTATAGGCCACTTTCTAGGCCCAAACAACATGATGTAGCTATTTGTCCCAATCACAACACTTATTATTCACCAATTTAGTCAGAATAGTACAAAGTATCTTATTTGTGCTTTTGGCATGGCCATTGGCTTGTGGGTGTCGACTTCTTGTGAACCAAAATGAATTCTTCTAACACGTTTTCAATGATCTCATTCAAGAAGTGGGTACCACGATCACTCACCAATTCTATCGGCAAACCATACCTTGTAAATACATTAGGAACTTGGCTGTGGCGTGTGCATCGTTCTTTCTGTTCCCTTCACTTCCAACCATTTATTCAGATAATTAGTGGCCACAATGATGTATTCAACATGTGAACTCTTAGCTAGGGAATTAATAGGACCAACAAAGTCTATTCCCCACTTAGAGAATGCACGTCCCCCATCATGGATTTTAGTGGAATCTCATCTTTATGTATAGGGTACTGAGTTCGTTGATAAATATCGCACCTCTTCACGTAGGTATGTGCATCCATGTGAAGAGTTAGCCACCAAAGACCTGCAAAAGTATTGCCTTGATCACCCTATCTGGTCCAAAGTGTCCTCCTGCAACACCTTGGAGAGTAGTCTATAAGATCTTGAGGTATTCACTCTCATGGACACACAATCTGAGATAGGCATCTCTTCCTCGTTTGTATAGATTATCACCTATGAGTGTGTAATCTAGGGGTTCTTATTCTACACTCCATCGTCTGACCAATTTCATTTCTTGAGGGAATGTTTTTGTCCTAAAAAAAATTACCAATGGTTCACTCCAATCTTGTACTAGAGACACGATATAGCGCAACATGTTCCACAGGTGGTATAATATGATAGATTGGGCATTCATTGCATAGCTTATGGATATCTACTTCCATAGTTGGTCAATGCACTCCTAGTCTTAATAGCATTTGTAGGGTTCGATGTTTGGAGTGATGAATTGTAGTGCACCTACATGTGCTATTAGCAACCATTTTGCATGCTCATCTTCTTCTATATAGCAATCCAATATGCCTTGATTGGTGTGCCTGTACACACTGCTTACCAATATGTCGTATTTTTGCAACCTCACTACTTCTTTATCTTTGGCTCTCAGTACATGATTTTTAGGTCCAAAGGTGAGAATAAGCACTATAATTTTGGCCTATTTGGGCACTACTTCTAGATTGAACAAGTAAGCATCAAGAAGGTCATCTGATACTCCTTGAGGAGAATCCTTGAAGTTATTATAGAAAAGTGATCCGTTGTAAGGTGAGTTTTACCTTTCCTAACCAAAACTTCAAAGGCATATTCCATTAGTTAGAGGAACCATCTTACTAATTTGCCAGTATTGCAAGGTTTTTTCACAAGATAGAGTAATGCTTGCTGGTGTATAAAAAAATTGAACCTATTTGCAAGCAAATAATATCTAAAGTTTTTAACTGCATATACCATGCCTAGTCCTTATGTTTTGGTAGTGGTATAATTTTGTTCAGCTGCATTCAATTGTCTACTGGCATAAGCTATTGGAAGATCCATATTACCTTCACTAGTAGGTCATGCTAGTACACACCCAATAGCGTAGTTGGATGCATCCACATGAACATGGAAGGGCTTGTTCCAATCTGGTGTAGTCAAGATTGGTGTTGAACACAATCACCCCTTAAGCTCATTAAAGGGTTTGTCACATTCATTTGTCCACTCGAAGTTAGTCAAAAGTTTGTATAGAGGCTTTGTAATGATTGCATACATATGAATGAAACGTTGATAATAGTTGCAATGCCCCATGAAAGCTTGTACTTGACATTCTTAGGCCTACGTAGCTCTGCAATAGATCTAACTATATACTCGTCCATGGAGATTCCATTCTTTGACACCATGTTTCCTACAATCTTGCCTTGCTTGACCTTAAAAGCACACTTTTTTGGGTTCAGATAGACTTGATATTTCTCTACATTTGTCAAAGGTTTGTCTTAACTCAGGTATATGTGTTTGTCTAATGTTTTAATGAGCACATAGATCATCAACATAGACTTCCAAGTTTTTGTGCAAGAATTCTTTAAACACATGACACATCAGCTTTTGGAAGGTAGCTCGTGCATTGGTGAGCCCAAACGACATTAGTTGAAATGCAATTATGTCCCCCTCTATGGCAAAAGCCATCTTATGCTGGTCTTTTGGGGCAATGGCCACTTGATTGTAGCTAGAGAACCCATCAAGGAAGCTACATACTTCCTTGCCTACTACTCTTTCTAATAGATGCTCAATGATAGGAAGCAGATAACTATCTCTAATAGTGGATGCATTTACCTCCTTCAAGTTAATGCATACACGTAAATTGCCATTCTTTTTGGGAACCACTACAATGGCGAAAACCCATTCAATGTGCTCAATTTCATATATAAATCCAAATTCTACCAACTGATCTATCTCTTCCTTGATCTTGGTAGAATAATTGTCATTATATGTGTACGGATTTAGAGGTTTTGGCTTCTGAGGTCATGGGAATTATATGCAAGCATATGTCAGGGTCTACTCTTTTGGGTCCTTATAACTCCATGCAGACACATCTTTGTATTCTCTTAGTAGTTCAATCAACTCCTTTTCCACTTCTTCAATCAGATCGTATCCTATGTATGTCCATCGTTCTTCACCTTCTTCTGCGGTCATAATAATTTTCTTAGTTATCTCCTTCTTGTCATAGGCCACTTCCGTGAGTGCTTCTCATCTAAGCATTATGACCATGACTTTTCTATCCTCAATCTCATACTTCTTAAAGTTTTCAAGGACCGAAACAAAGATTCTTCCTCTTCTAGTAGGAGTTCTCTCTTCTTTCCTTTCTTTCCTTTACTCTTGCTTGCGTAGTTAATCTCACATCGTTCACAAGATCTTCTTGTTCTTCAGGGTGATCTTCTACTACGTACAGGTATTCCTCTTTTGATGCACAAAAAGAATCCATAATTATTGATTCTAAATCCAAGTCACTTGCTTGTTCAATTTTGTCCATACTAGGCTCATATTCTTCAATAACCAAATCACACATGGTTGGTCTATGGTGAAAATTGAAATTTCATAGCCTTCATCACATTGTGGTGTCCATTGTTCTTCATTGATAGCTACATCCATTATGGCTAGGATTTTTGCCCAACCACGAGGTTCAAACTCTTCATCCGAAAATGCTATAGGTGCATAGGCTAGGTCTAAAATTGATCTATAATTTTTTGTTGAGCCCATCCAAGTCATATTGGTCAAAGTCAATCTGGTCAATATCAAAATGATCAAAGTCAAACTAGTCAAAATCAACATGGTCAAAGTCAAAGCGATCAAAGTCAAGTGGGTCAAGGTGCATAGGTAGTGCACAATCAATATATTCACAATGGCTATGTTTTGCAGAAAGTGGGTGCACATTGCAGATTGTCTTTCTGTAAGTTTGAAGGTTTTTAAAGGTGTTTGGAAGGTTCAGGTAAACCCTCCCTTAGGTACACATATTGAAGAAATGAAGGCAAAAGTGAAGGTCTGTGAAGTGGAAGCAGTACGTAAAAGTGAAAGTATGGCTCCCATTTAAAATTTTGTTGTTGTCCTAAAGTCACTACAGGACAAATAGGGAGCCGTTAGCTGTACACATTTTGAGACATTCTTGGGACATAAGAGTGAGCACCAAGATATGCTATCAGTTAGGACCAGCGTACATAAGTGAACCGACACTCAAATCAAGGCATATGCACTATTCTTGGAGTTAGACTAAGCGTGTGTGAGCATAGTCTACACTAGGTGAAAAGAGCAAGAGACATTCAACCAGAGTGCGATGCAGAGAAGCAAGTGTGAGACAAAGTATGCAAGAAGTGTGCTCTAGTGTGTAGAGAAGGAGTGCAGAGAGTCAATAAGCAAGGCAATGGAGGTAGCCCAAGGTGCCATTGTAGAGGTGTGCATTTCAACAGAAGGTGTCCATCCCTCCTACCCTATTGGAAGCTTGAGTGCAAGGTGTGCACAAGTGCAAGCTCCTGGATAAGGTGGAGGTTTGGTGCAGAGAAGATTGTCGGCATAAGGAGCCTTGGGTATCTTATAACATTGTGTGTTGTGTACTCTTTGGGATTACGCACTGCACACAGAGAGTATTTGGCTTTGTGCTATACATCATCATTGTATTTTTCTCTTTATAATCTATATGCAGAAGCTTCTGATGTTTGCATTTCACTTCTTCTCTTTCTTCCTTCTCCTACAAACACTCAAGTCCCTTTCTGCACAAGAATCCCCCAAAAAAATTTGGCACACCCGGTGAGATACAAGGAGGCTTGAGCATAGGAGAAGGGATATTTGCAAAGTGTAGAGGAAGTGAATAGATACCAACAATGCTAGTCTAAGAGGTAATCTTTGGAATTCTCTTAGCGTAAGAGGAGTATGGGTAGCTCATGACCGCAACCAGATCTCAAACCTTTAGGATCCCTTGCAAAGAAACAAGAAGGAAGGCTATTTGAGGATCAACTAGTCCCGTGTCATCGACATCATCAGTAAAGAATATGGCAGCCTAGGTAGACTTGGAAACTTTACTCTCTAGATTAAACATCAAATTTCCATCTTTCAAGGGATTAGCACAAGAAGATCCAGATGGACACATTAGAAGATTTTCGGCCTTATGTAAGATAAGGGATCCGATGGGAAGAGATGATGCATTTTTTATTCTCTTTTCGACAACATTAGAAGGGTTAGCAAGCAAATGGTTTAGTTAGTTTGCTGCCAACCATTTTCACCACATGGGACGTGATGAAGGAAGCATTTAGGACATAGTTCCAACAAGGGAACACAACTAAGAACATTATTGAAGAGTTAGAAAATCTAAGACTAGGTCTTGGGGAGACCTTTCTAGAATTTGTCACCAGAGCCAAGGCATTGATAAATTGCGAGACCCTCCCCATGACTTCTTCATTAAGAAGTGGCTGGCTAAACCACTTCCAATATCAATAGAGTGTAAAAAAAAGGAGTTAGTGTTACCAACAACAACAATCAAAGACTTTATTAATACAACCACAAGATTGGAGAAGATTAGGCATCAATATGGGAAAAGCTCTTCCAATTTATCATATCCTGCAGAACCTAAGGACCCAATAATTCATCTAAGGAAATAACTTGAGACCTTGAAAAGGAACAAACCCCACAAAGAGAAGGAAAGTACAGTAACTCAGTTGAGGCGAGAAATTGAGGCTTTAAAGCTAAAAAAGAAGAGGAAGCCTAAGTAGAAGAGTTAGCACAACTTTGACACGAGTTACAAGAACTCCAAGGAGGTGGCATAAAAAATGGATTATGGTGCACCATGTGCAATAAACAGGGTCATGTGGTGAGTAAGTGTCCACTTTTAAGTATGAGTTGCCAACTATGCAGGAAAGCTAGCCATGAGGCCCAAGAATTTCATTCAAGAGGGATGCCTACACAACCATACTAGGGACAAGGGGGAGCTCAACTATCAACCAATGTAATGGAAACAACACCCAACCAAGGTAACAACTATAACCTATAACCTAGGGGTAATTTTGGAAATGGGGCTAGAAGGAAAATTATTTATTTCAAGTGTGGAGAATGCAGGCACTATCAGAGTAAATGTACTCTGCCAAAAAATGCTCCCCATTGGAATTGCCCAGATGCCAGATATCATTACACAAATTGTTATCCACAAAACAAAGCATCTACATCAGGGCCGCACATCCAAATGATCTCTGTAAATAAATAAGGAGTAGCATAAGAAGTCAATGTTGTACAATCACCATCCACTAGAGTAATACAAGTAGAAGAAATTGAATCCACCGTTATTCAGACAAGGAATAAAGGGAAGGTTCAAGAAGAAACAGGCCAAGACTCAAGTACTATTGGGTCAAATAATACTGGAAGTTATAAAGACAATAGAATACATTCGAGCAAAGTAGAAACATATGAGGATACAAGACAAGAGAAAGAAAGCTCGATTACATGTGAAGAGGCAAAACAAAAAGAAGATTTTATAGATACCAATATGTCATTGGGAAGGCATATAGCTGGGCCCACAAGGAGTTTGAGAAATCAAACATCAAAATCAATCTTAGGGAATCTGGAGCTTCAAATATATTCGAGTCAATCAAAACAGAGGTTAGTGTTTTTGAGTTGATAAATATGGATGCAAAATTCAGGTCTAAAGTCTTGCAGATTATTGATGAGGCCTCCTCAACCACCTTAGTGGCAAAGGCCATTGCTATGGGTGAAGGTAAGAGTGTAGGAGAAGCACCTCTCAAGGTTGACACTGACAATGAAAGAATTACAGTTACAAGGAGTCATTGTGGATGACGGTTCTGGCATAAATTTGATGCCCGAACATACTATGGAGAAGCTTGGCCTACACCCATCCAGACCTGCCAACTTCATCGTAACCTTGGTAGATCAAAGCAAAGTAGGGCCAATGGGAGTGATCCCACAAGCTCCATCGGAAGTACAAGGTAACCTCTTCATTTTGGATTTTGTGGTATTAAGATTTCCCTAGGTAGAGGGAGCGTTTCCCCTCTTAATTGGAAGACCGTGGCTAAGGCATGCTAGTTTAGTCCATGATTGGGGCAAAGACACTATGTGGTTACAACAGAGGGGATATGAACTTAAGCAGATATATTTGGAGGAGGGTTCATATTGCCAAGGGAACACTAGCATCATGCAATTAGTTGGCATTTGCATGGAACAAAAAATGGTGGACCAACCGTAATTAAAGCTCGATGAGGAAGAAGAAATTTTGAATTGGCTTGAAGCAGACAATTCTTGTATAGAAGAGTGTTATGAAGGAAAGGAGAATGATGTTTAGGTTGATGGATTGGGGGAACCAATAATAGATCACAAAAGGGGGAGGAAGACACCCCTGAAATGCAATTTGGATGAGGATATCAAAACTAGACGGAAGGAAGCCATTGAAGTTCAAGACAAGGTAAAACATACTGGTGATGAACTTTCTTTTTCTATTCAAGAAATCCCTCCAGGATGGATGCAAGACAAAGAGGAATATATCGAAATTTGGAGCATCCCTGCTTATGAAATAGTGAGGGAGAAAGTACTGGAGGAACATAGGTTTGGAGATGAGTAGGTAGAAATGCTGGTGGATAGAAACCCAATCAAAGAAGTTCAATTAGGCACTGAGGAAAATAATCATCCAGTTTTAGTGGCCACTTGGATGTGGAGTTACCCTGAGCTGCTTGAAAAGGAAAAATCTTTCTTGATACCTTATGCAGATGTGTTTGCCTAGCATTACAAAGACTTAGGAGTGCCTACCAGCTTTGGAGAGCACAAAATTCCTCTCATTGAAGGATCTAAACCAGTCACAAGAGGCAAAAGTTATAGAATTAATCCAAAATATGTTGAAGTTTTTATTTAGAGATATAGAAAATGGAGGATGCAGGAATCATAATCCCTATGGAACACTCGGAATGGCTTTCACCAATGGTTATTGTACCAAAGAAGAACACCAACAAAATTAGGATCTGTATCAATTTTAGAGCACTCAACAAGGTAACCATTCCAGATGGATTCGCCATGCCTTTTGTTGAGCAAGTCATTGAGGAAGTGGCTGGACATGCATTATATAGCTTCATGGAAAACTTTACTGGATATAATCCAACATCCATTCATCTAGAGGATTGTGAAAAGACTGCTTTTATTACACCATGGGGCACATATGTATATGTAAAAATGCCATTTGGACTAAAAAATGCTCTAGCCACCTATAACAGGACTATCAACCTCATTTTTGGACCCTTATTGCTAGAAACCCTTAGAATTTTCATGGATGACTTTTCTTCCTTTTTAGGCACTTACAAGGAGACCCCTTTGGACTTCTTGGATAATCACTTGAGATAGTTACAAAATTTTTTTAAAAGATGTAGAGAGACTAAACCAAAGTTGAACCCAAATAAGTATAATTTTCTCATGACAGAGGGAACTCTCCCGGAACATGTGGTATCTGCTAAAGGTATGGCTCCTAACCCAGATAAAATTATATCTATACTACAGTTACCCAAACCCAAAATCTCCAAAAGAAATTCAGAGCTTGTTGGGGCATACCGGGTACCACAAAAGATTTATTAAAATGTATGAGATAGCCAGGCCATTGGCTAGACTTACACGTAAAGAATTACCCTTCAAGTGGGAGGAAGAAGAAGAAAATGCTTATTAGACATTAAGTTCCAAATTGGTGGTTGCACCGATTCTTATCACACTGGATTGGTCGAAAATTATTGACAAATTTTGAGTGGAACAACGAATGCAAAAATTCCTTCAATGAGTTGAAGTGACTTTTGTGCACAACACCAATACTAACCACTCATGATTGGAACAAACCATTTCATGTCCATGTCGATGCATCCAATCATGCAATAGGATGTGTGCTAGCACAACCCACAGGTGAAGGAAATTTAGATCTGCCTATAGCATATGCTAGTAGACAACTAAATTCGGCTGAACGAAACTATACAACAACAGAAAGAGAAGGCTTAGGCATGGTAAATGCGGTGAAGAAGTTTAGACACTATCTATTGGCCAACAAGTTCAAGTTTTTTTACTGATCATCAAGCTTTATTATATTTGGTCAATAAACCTTGCAATACAGGACACTTAGTAAGATGGTTTCTCTTACTAATGGAATATGACTTTGAAGTGGTCGTTAGGAAAGGTAGAACCCACCTCAGGGCAGACCATCTTTCTCACATCGCTTCAAGAGAGTGACCGCAAGGAGTGTCTGATGAATTGCCTGATGCTTATCTGTTCAATTTAGAAGTTGCTCCTAAATGGGCAAATAAGCTAGTACCTATCTTAAGCTTTGGACCCGCAAATAAGAACGTAAAAACAAACAAAGAAGAAAGTGTAAGATCACAAAAATGTCAAATATTGGAAGGAAGCATGTACAAACAAGATACATGAGGTGTATTAGCTTGTTGTGTCGAGGACGATGAACATAGTAGTTGGTTGCAACAAGTCCATGAAGGACTGCTAGGAAGTCACTATTCTAAACAATGAACATTGCAAAATCTAAAACATTTAGGAGTGTACTGGCCTAGTATGGACAGAGAAATACATGAGTGGATCATGAATTGCCCATTGTGCTAGAAGAGATCCCCAGTGGAGCATGCAACACTTTATCACGTATCATTAATTCTAGATTGGAGTTCTCCATTGGTAGAATTTATGAGATCGGGAACATTACCCAATGAGGCTAGTCTAGCAAGGAAACGAAGCATGGAGCAAGAGGCTCAAGACTATGCCTTAGTAGGAGAAAACATATACCGAAGAGGAAAAGATGGTTATTTAAGACTGTGTGTTCATGAATCAGACTATTTGAAAGTCTTCGAAATGACACATAGCAGTGATGTCGGTGGACACATTGGTCCTGATAGAGTAATTAAGACTATCCTATTTTCAAGACTTTGGTGGCCCACTCTTCATATGGATGCACATACCTATGTGAAGAAATGTGACACATGTCAATGTGCACAATATCCGATCAGAAAAGATGAGATGCCTTTGAGGCCAATGATGGGAGGACGTGCATTCTCGAAGTGGGGTATAGACCTTGTAGGTCCTATTAACCTCCCAGCTAGAAACTCCCATGTAGAGTACATTATTGTAGCCACAGATTACCTTACAAAGTGGGTAGAAGTAAAAGCCACAACAAAGAATGATGCTCAAACGACGGCTAAGCTCTTATTTGAGAACGTGTTCACCAGATATGGGTTACCAATAGAGTTAGTAAGTGATAGAGGTATGCACTTCTTGAACGAAGTCATTGAAAACCTTCTCCAAAAATTCTTGGTGAGACATAAGAAGTTGGCCCCCTATCATCCACAAGCTAACGGACAAGCCGAGAGCACAAATAAGATCCTATGCAATGTATTGACCAAATTGGTAAGTAATAAATGCTCTGA
Organism: Ceratopteris richardii; assembly: GCA_020310875.1. NCBI lineage: Eukaryota > Viridiplantae > Streptophyta > Polypodiopsida > Polypodiales > Pteridaceae > Ceratopteris > Ceratopteris richardii. Next base: position 175,323,023 of record CM035406.1, read on the forward strand.
TTGGGACAAACAACTTCATCATGTTGTTTGGGCTTACCGAATTGCTTACAAAACAGTACTCAATGCCACTCCATTTCAGATGGTTCTCGGTCAGAATGCGGTGTTACCATTGGACTTCCTAATCACAGCCTTGAAAGTAGCACAAGAGCATGAGTGGAATGGACACGAGTTGTTCTCCAGGATCTTTGATCTAGAACGTTTAGGTGAGACGAGGTTATGAGCGGCAATAGGCATTTATGCTGTAAAGAAATGACAAAAGGCATACTTTGATGCCCATGTAAAGGATAAAGGATTGAAAGAAGGAGATCTGGTGCTGGTTTATACACTAAAGCAACATGCCCGTAAATTGGAGAAACAAGGATATGGACCCATGATCATTAATAGAATCTCCACTATTGGTGCGGTTTAATTGGCCACCCTAGAAGGTGACATCTTGCCAAACTATTTTAGTGGATGCCGAGTCAAGTTATATCAGGAACCTCTTACGAAGGATATGCTAATGAGACTCAACACTGCTAAGAAGTGAAAAGAAGAAGAGTTGAGGGTTAGAGAAGAAGCGCAAGCTGAGGTGAGAGAGCACACCAGGAGAAATAAGTTAAGGCGACTAGGCCTAGATGTCAACCCAAAAGACCCAAAATATCACATGGACATGTGCCAAAAATAAGGGATAATTACTTCTCGCATAACCGATCGACGCCCCTTTGTGACCGTGGAGGTAGGACAAGGAAAGAGTGTAAGGACTATGAGAGCATTGGTTGACTCAGGTGCAACAACTAGTGCAGTTAGACTTTCATACTGCCAAGACATGCAATTGAACATCAAGCCCATAGAAGCCTATCTCATAGGTTTGGGAGGTGTGGAAACCGCGTGTTTGGGTGAGGTGGAACTTTCCATCTATCTTCAAGAGGTTCCAATGAAAGTCAAAATGCTGGTGTATCACAATGAGGACCTTACACAACCACTTGTCTTGGGTCAAGATTGGATTTACGACCATGTAGTCAACTTGAAGCTAAGAAGTCAACTTCTTCAAGTTTGGGTACAAGAACAATGCATTACATTAGAATTAGAGAATTGCATGCCCACAAATCTAGAGGTCACATATTCTCTTAGTTCTTCTAAGACTAATCTTAGCAAAAAAGATGTTGTAGGTGTCAAAGGCTCTATGTTCCAGAAGAACTCAATCATGAAAGAACCGACTCAAAGGCAAGCTGACTCCTCCTCTTGTGCAAAGACTAATGCCGTCACAATCACTCAACCAAAAAGGCAAGTGAAACAGTACATGATAACCGCTATATCAAATAGACAAAGGGAGTCCAAGAAGAAAGTAGTTTCGGGCATGAAGCAAATCTGGGTATGAAAAGGAAAGCAACCTCCAACCTTGCCAACACAATTCCCACCCAGGCAAGCCACCCATGTGAAGACATCTCTGACAAATTTGGGGGCCTAAGAAATTAGCTGCAGTTCAACAAGGACAGTCACACATGTGGGTAACCAAGGCATTCTTATATGCACAAAGGCCTATGCTCTCCACCATGCAAAAGGTCTCAAAAAAGAAGCCAAGGAGAGAAAAGGGTAAGAACCGAGCACAAAGAACAAAAGAAGATAAACTCAACCCTTCGGCAAACATAAGAAGACACTCATCAAGGATATGGGTTTGGAAGCCCAAAGCATCAGTAGCACCCACAAACACAAAGCACCAACCACGAGGGATACAAAATTCAAGCAACCATCCACAAATGAAGAAGCCAAGGTTGATCTCTACGCAGCCGAACACTATTCTCAAATGGATCCTTAAAGGGAGGAATGGTCAGTTGTCATTTAACCATTGACTCATCACATCATTTCAAGATCCACTGGCTACCTCCAACAAAGACTGCATCAATGTCCACCAGCAACATTGAAAGCCTCAACGTGCAACAACCATGTGCCTTTGGCATAACCTTGTCTTTTGCACCATTCAGGTCATGCATTTCCAAAGGATGCATTAATATAGGGCCACCTTACACGGTCGTGCATAGACACAATTGAGAATCCCAGGCACATGTGACACATCTAACATATGTAAAATATTTTATTGATGCTAATACCTTTCTTCTTGTTTTATGCCATTGCCAAAAAAAAAGAGAGAAAAAAAGAAAGAAAGAAAACAGAAAAAAAAAGAGGAAGCAAAAAAGACAACGAGAGGAGACAAGACTCTGCGCTTGAAGAATCTCATAAAGTGAACCATTAGAAAGGACATCCATTGACAAGAAAGACAAGCTGATGATCGACGGACCCTTCTGTGGAGAAATTTCACTCCAATACACGCAGCAGAAGTTAGAGAACCTCTTCTAGAATCTGCTCTATAAGAAACATGCTTACTAAAACCTGATTCAATCAAAACTCAGAGATCCAATGGCTCTGAAATTTCGTCCACACACAGTAAAATCTATTAGCTTTCTAACAAGCTAAAGAACACTCCATTTGGAGTTCATTTGAACAGGCAACCAACTGTCCAAAGTAAGACTACCTGTCAACTCAGGTTATGCAGAAAACTGAGGTTCACAAGAAATGCTCCTTGTAATTCCTAGAGAATGATCTGATAGAGATATTTGAGATGGAGAAAGTAGAAGAGATAAGCTTTCCAACAAGATATGATATGCATTAATTGGATAAGTACATAGAGAGATATGACCTTCACAAGGTGGCTGTGTACAAACAAGGTATGCGGCTGGAATACCTTTGTGCCTTCAAATGAGCTCTTTATATAGAGCTATGGGCATAGGACTTTTCACCTAACCTTGCATCTTCTCTCACCTCTTGACCTTTCACTTTATGGCCTTTGTCCTTCCATTGCCTTGGCTGGCTTTTGGTGCTCCATATCACTTCATATGGATAAGGTCACGTATTTTTTGAGTATTCCATCTCTCTAAATCTATTTTGGCTTTTATCCAAGCCATAAATACATTTTGCCTTTTTAATTCAACTCTCTATTCTAAGGTTAAGAGTGTGCTCTATACATTTTCAAGGGCTAGCTTCATTTTGAGCTTACAACAAATACATAAATGATGAAGAGGTACATAATGAAGGGTGAGTATGTGTCAAGCCTCACAATTGGAGCTTGCACATGTACCATAATTTTCAACACTCCCCCTCAAGCTACAAATGGGAGTCCATGCTACTCTCCAATGCTTGTCCTCTTCGCCTTTGCTTCTTCTTTTGCACTTGTATCTACTTCCTTTGATTGGTTGATGATCTTCCTTCTCTGCTTCCAAACTTCTTTGGCTTCTTTCGAGCTTTAGCTTTGTTTCTTTGGCTCTTTGCAAGAGCTCTTCTTCAATCCCTATCAAGGAACATGCTTCATACAAAATCATAGAATGAAAAGAGATCACCTTTGTTGTACTTATCTTCGTTGCTTCACTCTCTTCCTCTTTGTTTTCCTCTCTTTGCAACTTCATAGCTTCATGGCTTCATGGCTTCATGGCTTCTCTCTTCTTTGCATGCTTCTCTTTGACCCTCCTTTTTCTTTGGAATAGCTTTGACTTTATCTTTGGGTGCAATCTTTGCATCTCTCTTTGACGTCCTCATGCTTGTCATGCTTCCTTTTTCTTCATGCCTTCTTTTGTACTTCATGGCTGCTCCTTTGTCTTTTAGATGCTCTTTTCATAGAGGTGGCTTCTCCTAGTCCTTCAACTTTACCTTTGATGGCTTCTCTTACTCTTTCTTTGGCTCTTCCAAATCTGAAATTTGGTTTGACTTCACTTTGTCTTCATTGGACTCTTCTTGGATCTTCCAATCCTTGCAAGCTAACTCCCCCTTGCTTCATAATATTTTCTTCACTCTTCATGGCTGATTTTAGACCTGCAAAATCATCAATGGACTGATCATATATGAACTCTTTCATGAGTTCCTTTCATGTGAAGCATTCATAGCTTCCACATCTTCCAAGCTTTCTTCATCACCTACAAAACAACACAAGAAATCATGAATGTGATCAATGGTGCCCCTTGCACCTAACAAGGCTTGCCATTCCTCTTGGAATGGTCTTACTTGCCTTCACATAGGCTTTCCATTCCTCTTGAATGGTCTTACTTGCCATAGGCTTGCCACTCCTCTTGGGTGGTCTTACTTGCCTTTACATATGGCTTGTCGTTCCTCTTTGAATGGTCTTACTTGCCATAGGCTTGCCCCTCTCTTTGGTGGTCTTACTTGCCTTTACATTTGGCTTGCCACTCTCTCTTGGTGGTCTTACTAGCCTCATCCTTTGACAATACATTCACATGATATAACTTGGAACTTACCACCACACACAATGTGGATTTTTCTAACCCTTTACATCAGCCCTTACCTTTGCAAATGGAATTCTTTTACCTTCCTTTACTTCCGCCAACATGTCACACTTTGCATGAGTGACTCTTCCTTCTATCTTGCACTTTGCTTGTGCTCCTTGCAACCTTGGGGAGTATCTTCAAGTCCTTGTTGAGTCTTCAACACTTTATGGCAGCCCTTCTTTGGAGTCTTCTACTCCTCCTTGTTGGGAAGCTCAATCCTAGGCTTCACCCTTGTCCACCTTTCAGCTTGGGTTCAATCTTCAAGTTCACACACTATGTGTTTGGCAACCTTTGTGCTTGGGCTCCTTCCTTCACTTTGGCTCCATACTTTGCATCCTTGCTTTCTCCAAGCTTTGCCAATCTTTTCTTTGGCTTGTAAAATAGAAGCATTACATTCACTTGATGTATCTAAACTCAAGAATCAAATGATTTTAGTCATCATAACATAAGCATACATATTTTTTTTTTCAAATTTACCTCAATGGGTTTTATCCACAACAAGATACATCCACAAATTTCATACATGGCAGCCTTGCATCTTATCAATATTCATGGCATCCAAACACATTTACTTTCAGCTCATCTATGGCTGAACATGACCACTCTTTAGTGTTTCAATATAACACTAACAATCACATACAATAGTGCATGCAAATCATCAATCATTTGAGCATATATTCAGCTCACTTTGGGCCAATTCACATGGCTACATAAACTTGCAAAATTTCAGCATGTATAGGCTTTATAAAATAGCCTACTACTCATTCACACATCATCAACATGTGTATGTATCTTCCTTGACCACATGTGCATACATTTTTGCATGTTAGACATCAGTCCACAACTTCAAATTCAAATTATATTCAGCCTACACATGGCTGTCCACAATTGTCATGCATCTTAAACATAAACTTCACAAGCATGCATACATAAGCATCTCCAAATGCATAAGCATATAATGCTATCATCAAGCTTACATAAAAGCTTAAACTTTCAGCCATGTACATAATCAAATCTTGCATTTCATTCAATTGAGTGCAACAACTCAACCATCCATACAATGTTCATATGCAACTTGATCTAGTTGCATGTCTAAGATTCTTTGCTTGAATCTTCATCTCTTCTATTGGTTGCTCATAAATCTTCAACCAAGTGATTAGTATCACTTATAGCATGCCTCAATGAACAAACATTGTCATTAGAGACTAGGAAAAGAGATTGCATCACTTCAAATACCATAAAGCAACAAATTTGTCTTACATACTCAAGCTTCATCTCCATAGCTTTCCAATGAGCATGATAGCTCCAAGCTTTCCTTTGTCATCTCTGCATCTTCTTCAAGATCTCTTCATGCATCCATGGGCTCCACTCCCAATGCTCTGCAACCAAAGCTCTGATACCAAAATGTGGAGAAATTTCACTCCAATACACACAGCGGAAGTTAGAGAACCTCTTCTAGAATCTACCTTGTAAGACACATGCTTACTAAAACCTGATTCAGTCACAACACAGAGATCCAATGGCTCTGAAATTTTTTTCCACACATAGTAGACTCTATTAGCTTTCTAAAAAGTTAAAGAACACTCCATTTGGAGTTCATTTGAACAGGCAACCAACTGTCCAAAGTAAGACTACCTGTCAACTCAGGTTATGCAGAAAACTGAGGTTCACAAGAAATGCTCCCAGTAACTACTGGAGTTTGATCTGATAGAGATATTTGAGATGCAGAAACTAGAAGAGATAAGCTTTCCAACAAGATATGCATTAATTGGATAAGTACATAGGCAGATATGACCTTCACAAGGTGGCTGTGTACAAACAAGGTATGCGGCTAGAATACCTTTGTGCCTTCTAGCATCCAAATGAGGTACCTTCTGATATTCATTGGTGAGATAATGACCAGCATATGCTTCTACACCATATCCTTGTCATCTCCATAAATTTTCACGTTCAAATGAGCTCTTTATATAGAGCTATGGGCATAGGACTTTCCACCTACCCTTGCATCTTCTCTCACCTCTTGACCTTTCACTTTATGGCCTTTGTCCTTCCATTGCCTTGGTTGGCTTTTGGAGCTCCATATCACTTCAATGGATAAGGTCACGTATTTTTTTAGTATTTCATCTCTCTAAATCTATTTTGGCTTTTATCCAAGCCATAAATACATTTTGCCTTTTTAATTCAAGTCTCTATTCTAAGGTTAAGAGTGTGCTCTATACATTTTCAAGGGCTAGCTTCATTTTGAGCTTACAACAAATACATAAATGATGAAGAGGTACATAATGAAAGGTGAGTATGTGTCAAGCCTCACAATTGGAGCTTGCACATGTACCATAATTTTCAACACTTTCACCATGGTAAGAATTGTATGCTTCAATAACACTATAACCATGATCGATTAGGAAACCTCTTCGTCGACATACCCTTGAGCACTTAGCTCAAGACCCAACTTCTTGCACCATAATTCTTCCAATGCATTTCCCAAGTATGCATGCATAGGGCTACATTACAAGGCCGTGCACAAGGCACATTCTTCTTCCAACCCATGCACTAATGCAGTCACCCATCAGCCATTATGGGTCACGAGTACTTGGCATGAAAGCTAGGGAAGCCATCTTTGACAACCAGAGGACATCAAGGTGACAACAACAAGAGCAAGGAAGCAGTCCACCACCGAGAGCTATTCACAATCAAGTGTGATAACCTCTTTTGAACAGCTCATAATTTCTGAAAGCTCAACAATACACTCTCGTGCTAGAATCAAGGAAGAAGTATATACAGAGGGACTAAACGTGAAGAATGGGACAGGCGACCCTGCTACAAGTGGAAGACAGATCGCTCTGGTGGAGACATGAGGAACTCTACCTCTCAAAGTACTACATGGAACAACCACTTCAACAAGGGTCGGTCAGGGTTGACAGACTCAAGAGGGGAGGAGTGTTGATAGTCAAGGGCAAGCACAAGCATAGAAGCACATCAAGGAAGTGGACATACAAGAAGAAGGAGCATGTAGGGAGCTCCAAGAAGCACATGTCAAATTTTCAGAAGAAATTCCTATAAAAATAGTAATTTTTATCACTAAATACCATTGTAAATACATTTTCCATTTTTGTAACTCCATTTTGTTCAAGCCGAGGAGTCCCCGAGCTTGAGGAATATTAGAAGTATCACCCTGCCAATTTTCATAATTTTTAGACTCCGTTTGAGCCCCCAGATAAGCCCTGGAACCTAATTTTTAACTAGGCCAGAAACTAGGTCTAGAGAAGGCCAAAACCACTCAAAAAACTATAAAAAGGGCTGGAGAGCTCATTTTTGGGGTTAGATTTTTGCAGATTTGAGCTTTGTAAGAGAACTCTTTTGTAATCAAAGTCCTTCCATTGTTCCACTCTTTGCTCTTACCTTGTGCGCATGTGTGTGTATGTGTGTGCATGCTTGTGTGCTTTCACTCATGCACTTGTGCCATCACTTGCCCACAGACTTCATACCAGTCCTCATGTCTCCGCGGATTGATATTTATGAGGTGTATCTTCTCACGTTGGTACTTGCCATTGTGCTAGGATGACACTCATGCACATGCACACATACACTCATGCACATGCATACTCATACTTACATGCATACACTCATGCACATGTACACATACACTTATGCATATGCATACTCACTCACATACATGCATGTACTCTCACACATACATTCACTCTCATACATTCTCATACATGCACATGCACTCTCTCTCATGCATGCACACTCTCATACATGCACATACAATCTCTCTCATGCATGCACACTCTCATACATGCACAATCACTTTCTCTCATGCATGCACACTCTCATACATGCACATGCACTTTCTCTTATGCATGCACACTCTCATACATGAACATGCACTTTCTCTCAGGCATGCACACTCTCTCTCATGCATGCACATTCTCATACATGCACATGCACTCTCTCTAATGCATGCACATTGTCACACATGCACATGCACTCTCTCTCATGCACGCACACTCTCATATATGCACATGCACTCTCTCTCATGCATGCACAATCTCATACATGCACATCCACTTTCTCTCATGCATGCACACTCTCATACATGCACATGCACTCTTTCTCATGGCTACACACTCTCATACATGCACATACACTCTCTCTCATGCATGCATACTCTCATACATACACATGCACTCTCTTTCTTTCTTCCGCATGTGTGTTTAAGTATGCACTAGCCAAGATTACTCTCTCTCTCTCTCTCTCTCTCTCTCTCTCTCTCTCCTACAAAAGCTTTGCATACGTCTCTGTCGAGTGAAACTCTTCACCACTCAAAAGGGCATGACATCTCTCTCTCTCTCACTCTCTCTCTATGCAATAGCACTCTTTATCATCGTGCTAATCTGTCATAGCCTTGTAATGATCTCTCTCTCTCTCTCTCTCTCTCTCTCTCTCTCTCTCTCTCTCTCTCTCTCTCTCTCTCTCTCTCTCTCAATCTATCGTGAGTGCATCGTGCATAGCCAGTCGGAAGCTCTGAGCTTTCTTTCTCTCTCTTTATCTAGTGTGTGCGCATCCGCTCGCCTATCCACAATAGCATAAATCAAGAGGAGAAGCTATGAAGATCTTATCGTGAACATGACCCGCGGAAGAGCATGGGGTAGAGGATTTTACAGAGATAGACTAGCGAATCCCGACTCTGGGTTCTATTTCTCTCTCTCTCTCTCTCTCTCTCTCTCTCTCTCTCTCTCTCTCTCTCTCTCTCTCTCTCTCTCTCTCTCTCTCTCTCTCTCTCTCTCTCTCTCTCTCTCTCTCTCTCTCTCTCGTCTGTGAGTGTTGCATATCTGCAGCCGCTTGGAGCAACAAAAGGTGAAGGAGGGGAAGAAGAAGATGCTTTCTCTCTCTCTCTCTCTCTCTCTCTCTCTCTAGCATGAGAAATTCATACCTGCAAAAGCATTATAAAATTTACACACACAACATACATATATATATACATAAGCATGCATGCACTCACGAGTTTACTTACGCACACAACACATACTAAACTCAATTTAACACACACTTTGTCGTGCATACAAACACATGACTCCACTTATCTTATCTTACAAGCCTCACATACATGGTCAAACCCACGCACATACACACATATGCAAACGTGCACGTTTATAATCACACACACACACACACATACATATATATATATATATATATATATATATATATATATATATATATATATATATATATATATATATATATATATATATATATATATATATAGTTTTTTATTTATTTACTAATTATATTTAACAAAATCGAATACTATTTTACTTAAATATTATCCACTTATATATCATATATGTTAGTTTAAAGTTATTACCATAAATATAGCAAATATATTATTTATTAGTTATACACAAGAATCTATATTTTCAAGCTTATGCTCAAGTTCTATAGCCAGCTTGACATCCTTTGGGCTAAATTAATATATATCACTTGAAGAGATGTTATGTTCAATCTTCTCAGTGTTCAGAGTAGCATTACTATTATCCTCTAGAGAATCCACCACTGATTTATTTACTTTTTTTTACCTTTTTATATCACTTTGAGAATGTTACCTGAAGCAACACCAGAGAAAAGATACAACAAAGCATTGTAATCCTTCACATTCAAAAAATCACAAGATGCATACTTATATACAAAGAACCATCATAATCTGATACTCCCATAACCCTACACATTAGGGCACTTAAGGGTATCCACACATTCCTATATATGAGGTTTCACACATTCACTTGTTTCAAAAAGATGCAAATGGGCATTCAGTAGTAGGTTCAAACAACAAAAACCAAAAATTCAATTGGAGGTTCCTTCTCAATGCACATCTCCGTCTTCTTCAACCTACAAGTACTCAAGAGAGAGGTCAATCAATGAGCAAATCATATAAAACATATTTTTAAAAGATTAGAGATCATTTTTGAAGAAAATTTTAAATTTTTTGAATATCAATCGGAGTGATAAAATCCTTCCGACATCCACCCCTACTAAACCTGCACATCATTGCGATGGGCCAACCTGCAGATCATGGAATGCAGTATCAAATTCTTTTTGAAAAACAACATTTTAATTATTTTTAAATGGTATATCAAATATGCACCTAAATGCAAGTACAAATTCTGATAATAAGAAAAACTTCTAAAATTATGCAAACTTGAATTAAAAACTTTTTCGTTCAATGCGTGAATTTGAAAACAAGTTTTACAAAGTCCTATAAAAGTTATTTAGATAGTCGTGGTACTTACTTTTCTATTAAACACATTCAAAAGTAATTTTTACTTTATAGAAATGTTCTATCACTCATCTCCTAGCCACTTGCCATAAGATACATCTAACTAATTCCTCTATAGCATACATCCACCTCATATAGCCCAGAGAGTACATTTCAGAAGTGGTTTTGAGAACACAACTGATTCATGATAACTTTGTCATTTTTCTTTCTTCTTTTGTTTTACTTCTTTTCTTATTTGTCTTTTTCTCATTTTTCTTTTATCATATTACAACATCCATTGATGTGCTGCTTTATGTATCTATTTTTTTTCCTCACAACTTTTTTGTTAGAGGGGAAAGGCTTAACCCCTACTCAGAGCAGAGGTTCTAGAGGCATGCTATAGTTGGAACTAGGATATCATTAGCTAAATGGTTTAGAAATTAAGGTATCCTAACTATATAAAATAAGCTTACTTCTACTAGGAGTCCCAGGTTAAGTTTTCCCTCTTCTATCCGTACAATATCCATAGGATCTCTCACTCCTATTTTCAATTCACACATCCATCATTTTAATATTTTTTCTTATCTATCAGAATAATATACATATATAATCATGAAATGCATGAAAAGAAATTCTATAAACAACTGAAAAAATAAGTAAAGAATTATTTTACTTAATTTATTTTTGTGCTCAATGTTTTTGTTATCTCATCCCCCTCATCTTCTCTCGACCATTTCCTAAACTTATACATACTAAACAAAAGATGAAAAAAATAAAAAAAGGTACTATATAGATATGCAATGCATGAAAGAAATTCTCAAAAAGCCATTTGTAATAACACATGAATAAGAAACTTAAAAATAGTTATCTTCCACGCAAACCATTCAAACTCAAAATCTTGAACTGACTCTCAAGCAGTACCTGTTTTCAAAAACTCATAAATATGATTAGTCAAAAATAATCATCAAATCATACACCAACACATTTTGGATCATCTTTAATCATGCCTACTTCATGAATAAAGTATTTCTAATCACTTCGTCTCTTTCTTTTAATGGTAAAGATTTAGAAGTTTTTGGTGAATTTTTCATATTTGTTCAATTTGTTTTATAATGTTTTCAATCATCTTCTTTTGTTCTTTGTTTGTAATTTTCTTTTGTTCTTTGTTTGTGATCTTGTCTTTTTGATATTCTAACGTTTAATCTGAATAGTTTCTTCATAATTAATTTGATAACCAAATTGAGCTTTCATCTTTTCACCTTCTCTTGCTCAAATAATTTATTATTTTCTAAAAAATTGAAATCACATGTGACATAATAGTCATCATGTTTCTTCATCACTTGTAACCATCTTTGTTTTGGAACTTGTCCTTCCTTTGCGACAACCGTCTCCCCTCCTAGTATCTATCATCCTTGACATACCATGTTATGGCTTTGCTTGTATTGCATCTTGAGGGCTAAGAATACCAAACATTAGAGTTATAAGTATTCTTAAAGTACTCACTAGAAAGGTTTTTTTTCACCAGATCTGCTAGATACCTTTGGTTAGCAGACTAACTTGATCCTAATTTCGATCTTAAAAAATCTCCCCTTTCTTTAACTCAAGTCATTGCCCTTGTTGCTTGACTTGCTTTCTTTGGTCAGATGCATGTGATGAGTGGGTTGATCTTCTGAAAGTTTCCCAACTTTAACATATACATCAGACACTACTTGCAAGAAGTTCACTTACACCTTGTAGCCCCATCCTTTTTGTTACATTCCATTCTTCAATTTTAAAGGGTTCATTGGGGGAAAATCTATTTTAAATATAATAATGGAGCTCATGCGCAACCAATCGAGCATTGAGATTTGATATTATCTACAAGAAGATCATAGAATCTTGTTCAAAAAATCCTGTAAAGAATGCTTCTTCAAATTTTTGTAAATAGTGACCTGACAAAAACATGAGTGGGAAGAAATATGACATAATTGTTTCTCTATTTGGTATGACCAATATGAAAAAATGAGGACCTCCATATGTTGAATTATTCCTATGAAATTTAAAAATTAATCTTTGATTTCTTGAATCAAAGGAGGGAATGGAGGCTTGTTGGTGGTCTTAAAAAGAAACAAATTGACATGGATGATGATGATGATTAATAAGAGCGTGATCATATTCATCTGTCTATTATTCGTTTGCATCTACTTTATAGTGTTGTGGGACAAGAGGAGGTTTGACAAAAATTGTGCAACACTTATGAAAATGGCACTGTATTTGTTACATAATATATCACCCAAGGTCTAAGGACTCAAACTAGCATCAAGGCTGAGGAACTCCAAACCATAAATTGTCAATTTAGGAAGATTTTCAATGGTACAAAAACCTTTAACCATGCTCGTGACATGAGTACAAAGAGGATAAGACATAAACATGCACACACACACACACAAGAAAGTACACATACAAGCCTCTTTCACAAGCCATGTAGATGCAAAATCTAAGAAACTCACTTCTATTCATAAAGCTAGAAATAATACAAAAGCCAACCTTGAGAAATGAGAGCCCATTGTCTTATATAGACACTTTGGGCCTCGTTAAGATTCCAATGTCCACCCCACTTTAGGAGTTTGGGCATTTTTAAGATTCTAATGGCCATCCCAATTTAAAAATATTCATAAACCCCATATTTTGCCTTTAATCTAAGAACAAAAAAATTGTGAAATATCTAGAGGCTTAGACAATCAGCTATAAGACTCAATAGCTCCTTGACATTTAGAAATGTGGAGGCTTTTTACATATAAAGGCCTCAGACATATTATAAAGGTATTTTTATATGGTTTTTGGGGCATACATTGGAATATTTAGCTCCCCTTTGATTGCACTTCCTCAATGCTTCCTCCTCATTAATGATTGCTCTTTTCACAACCACTTCTCTCTTTTTGTCAATATCGACATTTTTTCCACCACTTGTGAGTTTCTACTCTAACACCCCCCCTTGATTTTTTTGTCCTTTATCCATGATGTTCACAAGAAGTGTGGGTGTTGATGCACATTGGGATCGTAGCTTTCCTAGAGAACAAGATGTTGCGACATACCTAACAAAGTTTCTTGTTTGTTCTTCAAAATAAGTACTAATGGGCATACTACTTAGTAAAGTGCATGGAAAAAACTTAAAAAGTCGCTTATGCATGGCCTTGTAGGCTGAGCCTATGCATGCATACTATGAAAATGCAAAAAGAAGGAAAATGTGGAAAAAGAAAAGGGATCTTAAGAAGATTGCTCAATAACTTGCTCTTGAGGAGGTTACCTTATTCTAAAGAATGAAAAGTGACACACTTGGGGATGCTTGGGCGGAATTTTTTTCTAGTTAGATATCCTCTTCTGGTGAAAGTTTTGGATGATAATTGAGACTTTATCATTGATAACTAAAACTTCGAGGTCTTTTTGCATTGCTTGACATAGTATCAATTTGTATCAGATAAAATTGTGCTTCATGAATACTCTAAAAAAGATGAAATTTTGAATCTAGCTTATCCCATTTCGCAAGTGATCCCATACTCACAAAAAAGCCTTTGAGTACACTCAACTTGTCTTCTCTAGGAAAACATTATTTGTTCTTGCCCTTTGGATCATTGAATGCATACACTTTGACTCCTTGAATGTTCTTATTAATAGAAGAAGGATAATGTGCTACTAAGTATAACAATATGGTTCTGATGCAATCAATATGAATATGATTCTTTCTACTCGGACTCCACTTATGTCATTTACAAGGCACATTTGCATGGAACTTTTTTGAACATGGATGACTTATCACTTGAAAGAAAACATTAGTAATGAATTTTAAAGTATATGGGTGACTTTTGGCTTCTCATAATGTAACTCTCTCATACATGGGATATCACAACAATGTTTAATGAATGACAATGTAATCGTGCGTTATATTGAATTCACAATTGAAGTAAAATGATCTTAAAAATGATGTAAAAGACAAGGTTGTGTGATGAACATACGGTTCTTTCACAAAGAGGCTTGTCCTAGAATACTAAAGCTTCTCTAGATATTTAAAAAATTCCTTCTCCAAAGTGAACTATGAAGATTTTGGGAGATTTTGGATTGAGATTGAGGAGTTCAATAGCTTAGCAACCCATATTTTTCAATTCATTGTGAACGACTTTGCTAATTTATGCACAATGGGTTCATTCACCTTAGGATACCATCGTAGAGACTAGTTTAACATGTGAGTCCTTGTGTTTGAGGACATTGTTGTTGTTGTGAAACACATTTAGGATCATCAGGGAACTTTTTTTCCTCTTTAGGAAGTCCCCCCCTTGTATAGATGCCTATAACCCTAACATCTTACTTATTTTTGTACATTCACTTGGTAAATGATTCAGTGTTTTGTTGTGCTCCAAGCTTCTTATTCTTCTTCTTTGTGTGATTTGTGGGCTTCCATAGAGCTCAAACTCCAACAATTGGTATCAGAGCAGATTGTCACATCATCTAGGGCATTGTCAACACCCCTCCGATCATAGTCTCAAAATTGCATGAAAATTGGCGAGCATACTAAGGGTGATTAGAAGCTCAAAATTGATTTGCGTTGTGGCATCGAGATTTTGATATGAGCTTATTTCCCCCTCCAAATGCACTATCACATTGCATATGCAGACAATATTATCCTTTTGTGCTGACAGGGTAGTTCTATTCAGGGTATATAGTCATTTTTCTACATCAGGGTATTTAGTCAATGGACATGGCTGAATGCAATGATGTATGCTGAGGACAAGTTGGATGATACTAATTGCCCATTGTGGGAAATATGATGCATCATATATTGATAGCAAAAGGACTCTGGAATATTGTGTAGGGTGTTGAAAAACATCCTATTACACCTACAAATATAGTTATTGAAGGTGATGCAAATGGCGTTGAACATGACGATCTTTAGATTCCTATTGGTGTTGCAGTTCCTATTGCACCTATTGTAGAGAAACTTTTTTGGGATGGCATAGATGCTCAGACACATGCATTGATAGCTTTGTTTATAAAAAATGCCATTTTATCCCTCACATTCACTCTTACAAGACAACAAATGATGCTTGGGATACACTTACAAATTTATACCAGGCAAGAAATGAGGCTCGTTCTTGCTTACCTCAAAAAATAGTTGGAGGGTGAGAAAATGAATGAAGGAGATTCCATGGATAGCTTTTTGACAAAGATCAAAGATTTGAAGGAGCAGTTGATTTCTGCTGATGAATTCTTGCTAGATAGTTCACTTGTGCAAACTGTTTCTAATGGTCTTCTAGATTCATATCATAGTTTTTCTTTGAGTCTTTGATGAAAGGCAATCCAAATGCCTTAACATTTGAGGATTTAGTCTCTGTTTTGTTGGAGGAAGATCATTCCAGGTAGAACATGTCTATTATGTGAGTTGCAGATCAAGCTTTCTCAGCTAGCATTATGGGAGTAGTCAGGGCAGTCCAAGAGGCTTGACACGACATAGAAGCATGAGATAGTCCAGTCAAAGAGATTCAGGGTAGAGGGAAGGTCAAGTAGGACTAAGTTGAGAAGGAAGTCAACGTAGATATGGTGAGTAGACCACACAATTCTTTTTTTTTCAAATAAAAGAATTATCAATAATGATTTTCATCACTCCATTACATTGTAAATCACTTTTTTGATAAGTGGAACTCCATTTTGTTCAAGCCAAGAAGTGCTTAAGCTTGAGGACTGCTATATCTATGTACATACCAATTTTCATAGTTTTTAAAGCTCGTTTGGGCCTCCAAAATACCTTAGGAACCTAATTTTTTACTAGGTCAGACACTAGCTTTGAACAAGCGCCAAACAAAAAAACCATAAAAGGAGCCAAAGAGCTCATTTTTGAGGTTGGATTGTTGGAAATTGAAGTAAACTAAGAAGATTGTAAACTTTCTTTTGATTAATTGAAGACTCCATTGCTCCATCTCTTTGTCTTACCATGTATGTGTGTGTTTATGTGTGTGCATGTTAGTGTGCTTCTCACTCATGCACTTGTATACTCATCCACTCATGGTCATCATACCTCCCTCATGTCTCCTCCGATTGAAAATTATGAGGTGGATCTCCTCATGGTGATACTTATCATTATGCTAGAGTGACACCAAATTTGACACCGTTGTCGATAATCGAGCTTTGAGGACAAGTGTGTGATGATAAGATGTAGAGATGTGACATTGGAATCATAGGTAAAATCTTGTTTTTTATTTTTCTACCTCCCTCATCATCATTCCTACCATCCCTACTCCCTGCCTACCTCCATCTCCACCTTCAAGAAATTCCACAAATTTTGTTCATATTCTCTCCATCCATTCATTCTTCTCATTTCCTTTGTGAGAGTGAGAGAGAGTGATTGTGTGTATTGTTTTTTCATGTGTTTTGTGAGCTTTTTGGCAAGTACTAGCATCCATAGCACTAGCAGTAGGTACAAAAGGTACAAAACCTCTGTGCATGCACCCCGGGCCAAAAGCTTCTATCAATCGCAACAAATATAAAAAGACCACTCAGTGCATCATAGTAGAGTAGAAACCATACACATCACATATATATATATAGATCTTTAGACAATATCCATTTTTCTTGTCAATTTTAATAGATACCTCTATCCATTGTGACAAATAGGTGTCCATCATCGACTGATGATGAATAGACCCCAACAGACAATTTGTCTTTCACGATGGATATGATGTTCATCATGATAGATAGACTTAAGACGATAGATAGACTTTTTTGAGAAATTGTATCAATCACGATATATAACCATCATGATAAAGAATTTCCATCGCAAAATTTTTCCATTGCGATAAATAGCTATCAATCATGACATACATTGTCCATCGTATGACATACAGATGTCCATTGTGACATACCTATCCATCGTGATAGAAAGCCCTTGATGGATAGCTTGTCCATTGTGATAGACAAACCCTATAGATCACGATAGACAACCATTTTTAGCCAAAAATTAGGGTTTGTTAATTTTGTGAAATTTGGAGTTAAAATTGGATATGTTTGTAGGCAACTAGCATCCTTGGAAAGGCAGAAGCTAGCTAGCAGTTGAACCATGCTTGGGGAGTATGCTTCTTTGGCATCTGAGCACTTACAAGAGCACGACACTCAAGGTTGGAAGAATTCTTAACCCCCTCAATTAACTTCTAGCCTAGGCGAAGTGTGGTTAGAGGTATTTAATGATTAGGGTTATGCTAGGCACGACTCGAGTACAAGAAAACCTAATCATTCAAGTTCAAGTAGAGTTAGAATCTTAATTCAAAAAACTCTAAGGAAAAGAACATAACTTCATCGATCAAACCTCACATTATGATATAAGTCAAGTACTCCTGACGAAGCAACTGTTTGGAAAATATTTTACACCCAAAAAGGGGACCTTAAAAAGAATAAGTGATTGTGTCAAAAGAACATTGCAACATAGATGTCCTTGGGAAACTTACGATAATAGAAAAAGGCATATGAACCTTAGATCAGGAAGACACCTAGATCGGGATAGTCAAAGCATCAGATCCTCTAAAGCTAGTGTCAATGACACAGCTAGGTTGTGGGCTCAACAACTCAGTGACTATCCCTATGTGCTAAGTGCTGAGACTAGTGATTCAAAAATGTCATTTAGCATGGAATGACCCGTAGGTAGTTCAGGCATAGCCTATTTACATACATCAGAAGGTCCCTATAGGACAGTTCAAATATATTAGAACCAACTTATTAGGTTTCTATGAAGATGGTCTTCAAAGATCAGTTCTCTAGCTCAAAAACCCTGATCAACTCTTTGAACTTGAACACCGAGTGGTCAAATTCAAAGAGAGCTCATATATTGATAAGGAAGGAACCATGTATGTGGCTGCCGACTTACTAGAAAGGACATATGAGTTTGGAATTTTTATTCTAAAGAATGAGATAGGAGACTTGGAACCAAAAAACATAGGAAGGGAACCTAGAACACCTCATGGGAAATCCATCTTGATTAGAATTATCAACCCATAGTGGATCCCTCATGATAACAAAAGCATTGAACTATGCTTGAATAGGGATATAGATGAAGCCTTTTGGAGATTCAAAACATATCAACCTAATGAAGTAGGTGAAGTCACAATATATGAATTTAAAGACCCCGAGACACCAAACAAAGTTGTCTATTTATATAACACTTCAGAGAGAATGTTCTTAGTAATGGGGCATGGTAGGCATGCATACACCTCGAAAGGTGAATTGATTTTCCCTCCACCAAGATCTACTATTTCTCATGGCCAACAAGGAATGGGATCATCTTAGATTCCATAAGGAAAGAGTTAGAGAGAAGCCTAGAATGAGCTTTGTAAACCCCTTAGTAAGAGATTGATCAGGATTGGAGACAAACAGGACAAATCAGGAGAGGCATAGAGGACCAAGACATCAAAGAGGCATGGATGAGCTTCCCCTACCAAGAACTAGAGAACACCGTAGGATATTGAGGCCTACTCAACTGGTTAAGTCCATGAAGAACTACTTTGATGGCTCATGTAGTAGAGTTTAGACAGGTATTGATAGTTGAACAACTTGACAACTTATTCACTCATTATAATGAAGAAGAAAAGAGAGAAACCTATAGCCAAGGTAGTAGAGGAAGAAAATCCCTTTGAAGTCCTAAAAAACTTCAAGAAATATGAAATAAAATATTGCAAGGTCATGATTCGGATGCACAATACAACAACAAAGAGAAAACCAAGAAAATTATTGTAACCATAGAAGAAGGTGAAGAACAATGTACGTATATAGGACATGATTTGACCAAAAAAGAAGAGAAAGCATTGATTGAATTGTTAAGAGAATAAGAGATGTGTTTGCATGGAGCTATAAAGACTTGAAAGGAGTAGACCTAGACATCTATTCTCATAGAATTCCCATGTCCTCCGAAGCCAAGCCAACACAACAAAAAATGTACCCATATAATGACAATTATGCAATGAAGATCAAAGGGGAAATACATTGCATGATAGAAGTTGAGTTTATCTATGAAATTGAGCATATCGAATGGGTATCCCCCATTGTGGTAGTGCCCAAAAAGAATGGAAAGGTACGTGCATGCATTAACTTGAATAAAGTTAATGCAACCACAATCAAGGATACCTATCGGCTTCCTATCACCAAAAATTTGTTAGAACATGTAGTAGGCAAGGAATTCTATAGATTCCTTGATGGGTTTTTTGGCTACAATCAAGTAGCTATTGCCCTAGAAGACCAACATAAGATGACTTTTGCCATAGAGTGGGGCATTTTTGAATTTTGTGTGATGCCTTTTGGGCTCACCTATGCTCCTGCAACATTTCAAAGGTTGATGTGTCATGTGTTCAAGGAGTTCTTGCAAAAGACCTTAGAGGTCTATGTTGATGATTTATGTGCTCATTCCAACATCAGACAAGCACATATTCTTCAATTGAGATTTATCTTTGACAAATGGAGAGAATATCAAGTCTGCATGAACCTAGAAAAGTGTGTTTTCATGGTTAGGCAAGGCAAGATTCTAGGACACATAGTATCAAAGAATGGCATATCAATAGATGAGGATAAACTTAGATCCATTTCCAAGCTAGCTAGACCAAAGAATGTGAAGGAAACGCAAGCTTTCATGAGACATTGTGGCTATTACCGACATTTTATCCACATGTATCCAATAATTGCAAAGCCTCTCTATAACCTTTGACTGATTTCAAGTGGACTCACGAGTGTTAGAACTCTTTCAATGAGCTCAAGCAATGATTGTGTTCAACTCCAATCTTGACCACACCAGATTGGAATAAGACCTTCCATGTTCATGTGGATGCATCCAATTACGCTATAGGATGTGTGCTAGCACAACCTACTAGTGAAGGCAACATTCAACTTCCAATTGCTTATGCTAGTAGGCAATTGAATGCGATTGAGCAAAATTATACCATGAAACAAAGAGAAGGATTAAGCATGGTCTATGTGGTTAAAAAATTTAGACATTATTTGCTTGCAAATAGGTTGAAATTTTTTACAGACCATCAAGCGTTACTCAACCTGGTTTATTTTTGCAATACTCATAGATTTTTAAGATCGTTTCTCTTACTAATGGAATATGACTTCGAGCTAATTGTTAGGAAAGGCAAGACCCACCTTAGGGTAGATCACCTTTCTAGAATTATCTCAAGAGAGTCATCGCAAGGAGTGCCAGATGAACTTCCTTATGCTTACTTATTCAATCTGGAGATTGTGCCTAACTAGACCAAAACTATCATGCCTATTCTAACCTTTGGACCTAAGCATCCTGTATTGAAGGCACAAGATAAATAAGTGTTAAAATCCTAAAAATATCACATACTAGCAAGTACTATGTACAAACACACAAATCAAGGCATATTGACTTGTTATGTGGAAGAAGATGAGTATGCAAAATGGTTGCAATTAGCACATTTAGGTGCAATGAAGCAACATCACTCTAAAATTCAAACCCTCTAGACTCTGTGAAGATTAGGCATACATTGGCCAACCATGGAAGCAAATGTGCATAGGATGTGTAAGGATTGTCCAATCTGTTGCAATAGACTAGTAGTAGAGCACTACTCTATATCAAGTATCACTAATGTCAGATTGGAACACTACTTTGGTTGATTTTTTGAAGATAAAGACTTTCCCTCAAGAGATGATGTTAGCTAGGTGACGAAGCTTAGAACATGAACCCTTAGTATACACTCTCATTGGAGATAACCTATACAGATGTGGAAGAGATGGATATCTTAGGCTGTGTGTCGATGAAAGTGAGTAACTTCAGATATTAGAAACTGCTCACCAAGGTGTGCTAGGAGGACACTCTCGAACGGATAGGGTGATCAAAGCAATACTATTCATAGGTCTTTGGTGGTCAACCCTTCACATGGATGCTCATACCTACATGAAGTGGTGTGACACATGTAGTGTGCTTAGTATCCAATACACAAGGATGAGATTCCACTGAGACCCATGACGGGAGGGCCTACATTCTCCAAATGGTATGTTGGTCCTATTAATCCCCCATCTAAGAGTTCACATGTTGAATACATTATTGTTGCCATAGACTATCTAACCAAATGGGTAGAAGTGAAAGCCACTAGGAAGAATGATGTGAAAACTACAACTAAGTTTCTATTTGAGAATGTATTTACAAGATATGGTTTACCAATAAAATTAGTCAGTGACCATGGTACCTAGTTCTTGAATGAGGTCATTGAATACTTGCTAGAAAAATTTATGCTTATTCACAAGAAGTTGGCCCTATACCAGCCACAAGCAAATGGACAAGCAAAAAGCATGAATAAGATCCTATGCACTATTCTAACTTAGTTGGTGAACAATAAATGCTTTGATTGGGACCATTATATCATGTTCTTTGGGCTTATAGAGTGGCATATCAAACAATACTCAATGCCACACCCTTTCATATGGTGTTTGGTCAAAATGCAGTGTTGTCCTTAGAATTTTTTATGCCCACTTTGACGGTAGCATAGGATCATCAATGGAGCGGCCATGAGCTCTCTTCTAGAATTTTTGATTTAGAACAACTATGAGAAACTTAATTAAGAGTAGCTACTAAGATATATGCAGCTAAAAAGAGACAAAAAGCTTACTCTGATGCTCATGTAAAAGATAAGGGCTGAAAAGCAAGAGATTTATTCTTGGTGTATACATTGGAGCAATATGCCAGGAAATTAGAAAAGTTTGGCTATGGATCCATGAAAATCAATAGAATATCAACAAGTGGAGCTATCTAGTTGGCCACCCTAGAGGCCGATATATTTCCTAGTTACACCAATGGATGTAGAGTGAAATTATATCAAGAACCCCTAATAGAAGAAATGTTGAGTGGACTCAACAAAAGAAAGAAGCACAAAGAGGAAGAAAGACAAATTCGAGAAGAAGCTCAGGCAAAAGCCTTAGAACACATCCGATGTATGAAGTTGAGAAGATAGAGTAGAGATCAACCTAGGTCACATGTTCATGAGGCACCGAGATATCACATGGCTATGTGTCAAACTATGAGTGTTACCTCTCATCTATAGATGTCCTTTTGTGACCCTAGAAGTAGGTTAGAATGAGAAGAATATAAGAGCCTTGATCAACTCAGTCACAACCACTAGTGCACATAGAGTTTCTTTCTATTGAGACCTACAATTGAGCATCAATCCTATTAAAGCTTACCTCATAGGATTGGGAGGTGTGGAAACGCCTTGCATGGGCAAGGTGGAGCTTCCCATCTCCATTCAAGATGTCCATATGACAGTTAAATTTATAGTGTGTCATGATAAAACGTCTTATCTTGGATCAAGATTGGATCTATGACCATTCAGTCAACTTAAACCTAAGAAGTGGACTTCTTCAGGTTTGGGTGAACCAGCAATGTATTACAGTCAAACTAGAGAGTTATGCACTCATTAAATCAAGAAAGGCACCAATTTTTTATCCTTCTAGGAGTACACATGATGATAAAGATGCTATTCTTGTCCAAAGTTCTATGATGCAGAATGATGCAACTCATGAAGGGGTAGTAGAAGCTAAGATGGAACTCCCTTCTTTTCCAAAGATGGTCGAGGTAAAACAAGCAAGGAAACCCAAGAAGCAAATGGAACAGACAATCGAATCTCATACTTAAAAACTAGTTCAAAGTAGGATGACTCATAGAGAGAAGCGGATCTAGAGGTGCAAGAGTGAGCAACCTTCTGCTACCTCAGCAGGGCCGTAAGTATGTACCAAATGAATGATGCAGTCCAAGAAAACCACAATCAAACATTCTAGGAATCAACCTTGGCAAATCATTTCTATTTGGATACCTAAGTGGTCAATGAAGCTTGACCCCAATGCTAGACAAATTTGGGGGTCGAGGTAAAACAAGCAAGGAAACCCAAGAAGCAAATGGAACAGACAATCGAATCTCATACTTAAAAACTAGTTCAAAGTAGGATGACTCATAGAGAGAAGCGGATCTAGAGGTGCAAGAGTGAGCAACCTTCTGCTACCTCAGCAGGGCCGTAAGTATGTACCAAATGAATGATGCAGTCCAAGAAAACCACAATCAAACATTCTAGGAATCAACCTTGGCAAATCATTTCTATTTGGATACCTAAGTGGTCAATGAAGCTTGACCCCAATGCTAGACAAATTTGGGGGTTTACAACCTGCTTACATGCTCAATTAGCCACATGTAAACTGCTAGGTTTGAAGTATAGTTCATAGGCACTCACCCCACCAACATTGAGGCTAAAATTTGTTATCGCCACAACACGTAAAAATTCACCTAGAGTTACTTGGACATGGTTACCTTAAAAGCCCACATATAGGTAGAGCTACCCCTGGTACCCTTAAATATCATCAATGGAAAAATATGTAATCCCATAAGCGAAGTTTGGAAACTCAAACCTTGTAATAAACCCCCTGACCCAACAATGTAAATACCCTTATAGAAGGAAAGATGCATTCTGAGTATATTGCACATCCCAAGTGCCTTGCTTATGGCATACTCCTTCAATGGGCACTATCTTAGAATAGAGTCAAATAGTTGAAGTGCAAGAAATCCTTTGCACCACCATTAAAGAGGATGAGGGGATCCATACCATGTGCTCAACCCAAAGGAGCCACATTGAATCCGGATGTACTCCTCTCCTACATCACAAAGGGCAGTATGACCGTTCATGCTCAGACTTCCAAGAAGAAGTAGAAATGGACCTGATTTGATCTTCCCCTTGTGCCATCTGATTTAGAAATGCTTGGAGGAATCCATTTGGAAAAGCTTAGTAATGAAGACTTTGAATAGATTCTCCAAGATTTGAACCTGGATTCTAAAAAAAAGGGGAGGTGGGCCATCAACAGCAACATGAAGAAGGACAACATAGACAAGCAAGTGAAGAAGACAAAGAAGAAGAAGAGGAGCATGATGACAAAGAACATGATGACCAACAAGAAGGCAGAGAAACAAAAGGTGCTTCGACCTATACTACATAACTGCAAAGATTATATGACACCATGGTGAGTGTACAAGAGCGGCACCGCATCTCATTTAGCTCAAGCAAAGCCTTAATTGATCAAATCCTAAGTGAAGAAGGAGTGGACCCCCAATTTATTGAGACCCTCCAACTTATGACAAAGACCTTAGGAGTTACAAAAGTTGTTTATACCATGTTGCAGAAAATGATGCCTTGCTATGACTGATAAGGTCTCGAGACATGACCACACCCTAGTAAAAACATAAGGATCCTTGTATTTGCATGGAAAGTGATTATAGTCCAAGAGGCCACCTCAACAACTACAATTGATCTGATGATCAAGACTTTTGTTCAAACTTTGCCAATCTCCCCTCCACACCTCCATCCCCTCCTATCACTATTGATGTACAGACAACCATAGAAACCACTGCAACCACTCAAATCGCTTAATCCATCTTTCATAGTCCTCCCAATTCTCCGCTCCATACTGACACCACCACAACCACTACAAAAATCATCACATCCACAACATCTTTTAGTTTCAGAGCACCTACCTGTTTAAATAACAAAGAACTACTCCTACTCTACTCACATGCACAAATCTAACAAGCTATGGAGGAAGGAACAAAAGATAACAAAACATGATGAATGAATTAAAATGGAAATGAACTTACAAAGATTGCTCTATGAGCATGGAGACTCCATGAGGAGAGGATGCACACTCTTGGCAATGAGCTAGAGTGGAATGACTTGTGTGGAGTGAAGGAGAGGCCTTGCTTATATGGAGTTTGGGAGAATTCCCTTGCATGTGGGATATATGTGCTTGCATGAGAATGAAAGTAAGTTGGGACAAAAGGGTGGAGCATGGAACTCTCAACACCCCCCCTCCATGTGATGACCCTTTTGTTTTTAATATGGGGGACTAGTGACATATGGGATCACTTAGTCCATTGATTTTTAGGATCTAAGGACATATGGGATCCTTAGACATAACTTGGACATATGGGATCCAAGTTTGGGACATTTGGCATCCCTTGGGATCTTGGGACATATGGGATCCCAAGACATAGAAAGGGTTTACAACATGGGGTAGGTAGTGCTTATGATCCATTTGCCACCTTTGATTTTGATGAAATCCATTATTTGTGCAAGCCATAGGGAAGGTCTTACCACTTTGTTATATGGCAGTGTTTAGTCCCTTTACATGGGGCTTGAAATGTGTGTGGAGCAACCTTGAAATAACATTTACTTATGTCATTGCTTACAAGAAATTTGGACTTCCCCCATGAGGAAACAAGTAATGAGATGGCTTCTATAAATCTCAATATGGCATAATGGTTGCCTGCCCCTCATGTCTCTTTTAAAGAAAGTCCATGCTCATCATTTATACGAGACAACATCATGTGTTATTAAGTCGCAGTTGTGACAAAATAGAATGTGTGAAGATACAATGCATAAAAGAGAGATTTTTGGTCATGACATCATTGCTTGTGTCATGCCAAATTACTTTCTCAAGACAGCATTCCGATTGATAAATGCTCATTGTATACCTCACTCCACGTGATTGCACAGATTTGCACCAGAGTCGTCAGCCAATAACAATCGTCAGCCACGAAAGTTTAATCGGCCATTTTGGCGGTCTTTCTCTCTCTAAAGATGCGCCAAACTACTTGCCAGTTTGCTCCAGCTACATTAATGTTCATCGCTTGTGAATGTGTCAATGTAATCATAATCTTGACGCTGCAATGCAAGTAGCAACAACAAACAAGCATGACTCTCCCCATTTCTCTCATTCTGTGTTAGAGAGTAGATGATACATTTAAAGGTTTTCTTCAGAAGATGAATGCACAACTTCTGAGAAATAGCACATCATCATCTTATGTCTATGCAGGTGCGCAAGCATGGAGATCATCTTATTGTGGTTGAGGTATAGTGCTCGAGAGCATCTTCTCCTTCACTGATTAGCCATTGTATGTGGTGAACCACTGAAAGATGTGCGACAGCTCAAGCTCCTATTGCTTTTCTTTGCACATTTCTTATCTCACTCTCTCTTTAGGGGATCCATATTATGCTGACCTTGCAAGACACTACAGCAAATCTGTTTGTCATGGCATACAAGATTGGTTACGTCTATTGATGTTTTGTTGTCTCCAACTATTGCCTTCTCAAAAGATGGTTCACGAACTTTCACTCCTAGTTCCCTTTCCTGTGATGGTACAGCAGAAGGCGACATGTAGTTTGGCTCTTGCTGCCCATTCCTACCCCTTCATTTGTGAGTCGGGGATTCTTCAACTCCCTTGGTTGCATCATTTGCTTCAAAGTCTTTTGCTTTTGTTAAGCTTATTCAGAGATTTGTGCACCTCATCCTCGGAGACACATGCAGTTGGTGAAGGCAAAGCCTGCAATGCACTACTAGTAGCACATACGTAGTATGGGACATGGTGAAGGCGAGAGGGCAATACAAAACCTTAATGCCTTTAGCGCTACTTAGTTCTGGTGTGTGGAGTGCGATAAACCCCCACTGCACCTCTGCTGCTCACTTATTACAACAATCTTGTCAAAGGAACTAGATGGCAGAGAGCTTATGCAAAAGAAGGAAGGGATGGACAAAGATATCGACGATGCTGAAGGTAGAGCTGTTGAGAGCACAGATAGGCCCCATTGCTACTCTTGCGGGTTGTAATGACTGACAAAACGCTAAGGAAGGTGGATTAGGAGGCAAAGGATAGAGATTGACGAGGCTGGAAAGTGCTCAAATGAACGGTCGATTGAAGATTAATTGATAATCAAGATTAAGAGAACAAAAAAGATTATGATAACAAAAAATGAAATAGCACTTAAAAGCACTCTTATTGAAGAAAATATGGGTGGGAGGGAGGGATTAAGAAGGAAATACGTGCTAATGATGAAGATAACAAAAAACATAACTCAAAGAAAAAATTAACCTATGCTCTGATACCATGTTTAAATAACAAAGAACTACTCCTACTCTACTCACATGCACAAATCTAACAAGCTATGGAGGAAGGAACAAAAGATAACAAAACATGATGAATGAAGTAAAATGGAAATGAACTTACAAAGATTGCTCTATGAGCATGGAGACTCCATGAGGAGAGGATGCACACTCTTGGCAATGAGCTAGAGTGGAATGACTTGTGTGGAGTGAAGGAGAGGCCTTGCTTATATGGAGTTTGGGAGAATTCCCTTGCATGTGGGATATATGTACTTGCATGAGAATGAAAGTAAGTTGGGACAAAAGGGTGGAGCATGGAACTCTCAACACTACCTCCCAAGACACACTTTCTTCTACCATCACCAACCCACTATACAATACTTTTACTAAACCCCTCAAACAAGCCTAAGGTCACCAGTTTAAACACATTGTAGTACATGAATCCATTCCAATTGACAATAGTATTGGTTTTCTTGTAATCCCCCATGCCTAAATCCCTTTTATTGTAGATCCATATTCCTCTATAGTTTCTCCTATACCCCGACCCCCATTAATCGCCATTACATTACCACAATTTTGGGCAGACTTCATGGGAATCATGGACTATGTACAAGCCAAAGTGATGGCATTGGAGGGATACAACCACATGCTACAAGATCAATACCTTATCCTCCAACAAGCACATAATGAACTCGATTCCAAAATCCAAAGAGTGGATACAGAGGACATCAAATATATGGAGATCATCGTAGAACAAACAAGAAGGTTCAATACACCAAGGTTGAGAGCAAGGGTCCAAGAGCACCATGGAGGATCACAGTAATTCACCTTTACCTGGAGTTTCATTCGAGCAAGAGTTAAAGATTATGAACCAAGAACTTCAAGCACTTCAACAAGCCATACAAGGACGTTATGCTATGCTTCAATTCGACGGACGAAAAGATGGCCGCTTTGTCTTATCATGGCTATCCCTATTCAACGATTTCTTTTCCGATGAGTTATATTCAGAAGATAAGAAAATCGAGTTTGCCACTAATTATTTAGTAGGAAGAGCGCAGCAATGGTGGAATGATCTTTGTCATAGTGCAGATTGTCCACGCACCTGGAAGGCTTTTCAAGAAGAGTTTAAGGATTCATTTCTACCTTTAAAGTTTACCCTACATGTTTGATAATTGTGATGCATTTACATGTTGAATTTAGTCCATAGGAGCATATTCAAGTTTTGTTTGCCCAAATTCATTAGAAAGACTATGTCCGCATCTCACAGATACTTTTAATAATGTAACAGCTCCATGAACATTTCCATGCATGTACTTTTACATGGCACATGCCTATTTTTTATTCAGTGATGAAACATGTGACTGGCCATCCATGTTTATTCTTTTATCACCTGAGGTCAGATGCTTGTTCAACTGCAGGGCATGTTATACCTTATGGAATATGTTGAACAATGCATTGTCGGATTGAAATATGGAATAGCCAATGCATTGTTGGATTGAAATATCGAATGCCAATGCATTGTTGGATTGTAACATAGACTATGTTGGCCAATGCATTGTTGGATTGTAACAGTAATATGGAATATGTTGAACACTGCATTATAATTGTTAGAGTGTTGAATTATTTTATCAACTGCGGTCAGTTGCTTGTCAACTGAGAGGCATGTTGTATATTATTGAACAAGGCATTGTTAAAATGTTAAATTATTAATGTATTAACATGTTTTTGATGTTTTTGATATAGCAGCTGAAGGTTCGTGAGGAGCGTGCAAGGCGTGAAAGGGCGGACATCAATAATCCGAATAATTATTATTTATTTTGTAAATAAACCTGTGTAGAAGGTTCTATTGTTAGAAAGTAATGGTTAGAATAATGGTCGTTGTAGACTGCAGTTTCTGTTATTAAAAGCAATGGCTTTCTGTAAAAGTTACCAACTTTTAGTTTCACGCCTGCTTTTTGAAGCCTCCCTCATGTAACCACTATTTTCGACGTAATCAAAATTCCTATAAATACATGCACTCTGTGGACTGTCGAAACAGAGTGCATGGGGGGAGATTGCACCCAATCTGCGTACTTTCTCGTCTCTTGTTGCGTTTATTCTTGGGTGTGTTTTTCTGCGTTCATAACCTCTGTTTGAGCGTGAGCAAGATCTTGACAACACTAGCTCAATGACTTAAGCATGTAGAGGAAATAGCAAAAACACATGATGATAGGGTGGCCATACAGATTCTATCATTATCCAACCTTGAAGAAACTATACTAAAGTTAGAGTATTTTGAGAATTTATCCCATCAACGGCTCATCACTAGGTTTGAGCTGCATTATGTGACCTCCTTTGTACTTCTAATTGACTACAATGTAGAGATCAGACAGGTGATTGTGGAGGAATCCACTTTTGCAATTGAGTTTGAGCCAAAGGACCTCCCAAAATGAGCATGGAAAGGAACAATTTTTCAACCAAACTAGCATGCAGGATTACTAGAGACATACCCAGAGATGATGTGCACATGGTCCAATGCACCTTTATACATAAATTACAATCCATGCTACTGCCCAGTACCCCGTCGATGGCCATGGCCCAAGTTCATAGTCAAGGTAAACACTACTAAAGATTCCTCTGGATGGATAAATTACCCCTACTTCACTCTACCAAAAGGGACACCTCAAGATCTCAACAATACACAATTGGAAATCATGATTCAAGAATGTACTTAGCATCTTCACAAAAATATGTATGAAGATCTTCGAACTCATGATGATGGTGTTCAAAACATTCAAAAAATGTGAAGGCTTCGTACATCTCAGTTGTGGGCTTCAATGAAGGGAACCTCGAATTGGTTTATGATATGAGAAGAACTCCTTTTGTCAACACCATCTATGGTTAGCATGCTAGGATCAAGTACATGCATGGTTGTTACAAGCAGTCATTTGAGGAAATGTTCTCAACTAGGTTCTGGGAATATCACTCCAAAATATTCATTTCTAGACTGACACATCTTTTGCATCTCTTTGCGGTAGAATATGCCCTCCATGCCGATCAGTTACATACCCACATCCAGACATTCTAGGCCATGTAGATTGGGATAGTTTAATGATCAATTTAGTGCAAGGCCTCTGACTCAAAGAGCATGAACTAGCTCTTAATGTGCTACAATATTACATCTCATGCCCTTTACCACAAAGGTCTGTTGGGGATGATATGCCCAAAAGAAGGGGGTGTTGGTAGTAGCCAAGGAAGTCCAAGAGGCTCAATAAGACAAGGAAGCATGAGGTAGTTGAGTCAAAGAGACTTCGGGTAGAGGGAAGGTCAAACAGGACCACAACCACAAGGATGTCAACATAGATCCAACAAGTAGGCCAATCAATTTTTTTTTCCAAATCAAACAATTATCAATAGTGACTTTCATCACTCCATTACATTATAAATCTCCTTTCTTTTTCTATAATTCCAACTCCATTTTTATAAAGTTGAGGAGTTCTCAAGCTTGATGAATGTAAGATCTATCTACATAGCAATTTTCATAATTTTTAGAGCTCATTTGGGCCTCCGAAATAGCCTCGCAACCATTTTTTTAACTAAGTCAGACACTAGGTCTGAACAAGCCCAAAACTAGTCAAAAACTATAAAAGGAGCTAGAGAGCTCATTTTTGAGGTTAGATTGTTGGAGATTGAAGCAAACTAAGAAGATTGTAGACTTTCTTTTGATGAATTGAAGACTACATTGCTCCATATCATTGTCTTAATGTGTACACATGTGTGTTTATGTGTGTGCATGTTAGTGTGCTTCTCACTTGCACACTTGTGTACTCATCTACTCATGGTCGTCATACCTCCCTCATGTCTCCTTGGATTGACAATTATGAGGTGGATCTCCTCACGGTGAGACTTATCATTGTGCTAGAGTGACATAGTCAATAGGGAAATGGTAAACGAAGCTCATCTACTAGTAAGCACAAATTTTCCAATGTTGCACAATCGAAGAAGGAAGACACAGGTTTGAAGAAAATAGAAAAGCATCAACAATTTTACAAATAATGTAAGGGAAATAATAATGTAATAAAGAGTTGTCCAAAATAGGCTCCAAAAGACGCAAAGAAGAAAGAGGTTGGAATAGTTGTTGCAGAGGCCTCTACATCTAAAATAGAGTTTGCTAATCTTGTTCATATTGAAGAATGGGCATTTACTACTGTATGCAGCTATGACCCATCTTATCATGAGCAATGTATGTGTGCAATAGACTTAAATGTTTGGTACTTTGATAGTGGGGCAACCAAACATATTACTTTGCAACATAGTTTCTTCAGCTCATTTGAGCCTACCCCTACAAGGAATACTGCCACATGTGCTACCAACTTCTCTTATCATATAATGGTAGTTGGTAAGATCATTTGGAATATTTCTTATGGTAGTTCTTTCACATTATCAGATGCTTTGTATGTGCCAAGGATCAAGAAAAATATATTATCAGCTTTAGCATTATCTAGATTGGCTTGGTTGTCAAATTTATTGATGAGAGATGTATAGTTCATGATCTCTCAAATGATGATGCTATTATTGCTTCAGGAATTTCATGTTGTGGGTTGTATAATCTCATAGACTATGCAAAATATGTGAATGATTCAACATGTGTAGTTCAAGATTCTCATGCTATCTCAGATGCAAAGCTTTGGCATG
The DNA here is from genome assembly GCA_020310875.1 of Ceratopteris richardii. NCBI lineage: Eukaryota > Viridiplantae > Streptophyta > Polypodiopsida > Polypodiales > Pteridaceae > Ceratopteris > Ceratopteris richardii. Next base: position 175,355,207 of record CM035406.1, read on the forward strand.
AATGCCTTGGTCATCTGAATCATGATAGTTTGCTATGCCTAAAATTTGAAACAATGTCCTCTTTGCCCAAACTTGAGGCACCTTATAAACGCATATGTGAAGGCTATATTTTGGGCAAAATGTAGCATTCTTACTTCCCTAAAGATGGTTTAGTTTGAGCTTCTCATAAATTATATTTTGTTCATAGTGATGTCTCTAGTCCTTTACAGACACCTTTTTTTGGGAAGCACCTTTACTTCGTGGCTTTTATTGATGATTTTTCTAGGGACGCATGGGTGTATCCTTGAAAGCAAAGTTCAAAGTGTTTATGTGCTTTAATTAGTTTTTGGTTATGGCTGAAAATCTATCAACATGGTAAATAGGGCACCTTCCATTCTAATTGAGGGAGCAATACATGTCTTCTGATTTTAATGCATTTTTAGCTCAACGTGGGATAAAACATTAGTGTAAAATGCCATATACACCTCAAAACATGAAGTTACTGAAATAAAGAATAGGTCTCTTATGGAGATGGAAAGGTGTATGGTCAAAACTCAAGCTTTACCACATAACTTCTAGCTTGAGGCTATTATGTGTGCAACGTATGTACTTAACATGTGTTCTACCAAAGCACTACAATGGATCAATCCATATGAGGCTTGGCATGGTCGTAAGCCATCTATTGCTCATCTATGTCTTTTGTTGTCTAGCATATGCATTAGTGCTTGAACAACAATGTAGGAAATTAGATGATTAAGCAATGAAATGTATTTTTGTTGGGTCTAGTTCTAAAAACAAAGGCTATCGTCTGTATCATCCATAGACTAAAGACATTTTGGTTTATCATGATGTTGTTTTTGTTGAAAATGAAATTCAACCATTACTTTCATGTACTAAGGAGACATTAGTTATTTCCAAAGGTGTGTATGAAACTTTTTTGCCTCTTTTTATAGGTGGGCAATCAAGTGCTAGTCCAAATGAGGCAATTTCTCAACCTTTATAGGTTTGTCATGATGATTGCAGATCATTCCATTTTATATGCAGATTTACATTATGTTAAGCATGTAGACGATGTACTTCTAATCATTGTTGTGTATGTTGATAACATGCTATTCAATGGTCCTAATGAGAAGCATATTTCTGAATTCAAGGCTGATTTGCATGCGTCTTTTGAGATGTCAGATTTGGGGCATTCACATCATTATTTGGGCATTCAGTTTATGCAATTTGATGGGGGAATAGTTTTTTGTCAAACAAAATATATTGACACATTATCGAAGAATTTTGGCCTCGAAGATTGCAAACCTATTGCCACTCCTATGGAGATATGTTTATAGTTGAGTCTTCATGATGGTGGAGATGCATTTGATGTTGTTCTCTATCACTAGGTTGTTGGATGCTTGATTTACTTATGTGTAACAACCTGATATTTAGTTTTTAGTCTCATAGATAAACATGTTTATGCATTGCCCATGTGTCAAGCATTGGTAGGCAGTTAAGCATATCTTTCGCTACTTGAGTGGTACCCAACTACTTGGATTGTTTTATCCCAAGGGTGGATCATTACCACCCAATTTTACATGCTTTTTTTGACTCTGACTAGTCTGGTTGTTATGACACGTGTGTCCACCAATGGTTTTTGCTTCATGCTTGGAATCTCATGCATATCATGGTTGATCAAGAAGCAACCCACTATGGCCAATTCTAGCTGTGAGGTTGAGTATAGGGATGCTTTCACAATGAATCTCGAGTGTGTGTGGCTTAGATGCCTTTTGGCTAATTTGGGTGTTGGTCAATTTTCCACCAACACCGTCTTCATTGATAATCAAAGCACCTTGATAGCTGTGAGGAACCCTATGTTCCATGCTCACACAAAGCACATTGAGGTGCACTATCATTCTATCAAGGAGAGGTTCTCTGTTGGAGAGATTAATTTGGCATATGTGACTGCATAAGGTAAGGTAGTAGATCTTTTCACAAAGGCTCTATCTAGGGAGAAGTTTGAAACCGCAAAGCTTTGGCCTTAATTCCTTTGTGAGGAATTACATGGAGGAGTTCCAGAAGAGGTAGATAATCGAAATCTACTTGGAAATGTAGTGTCCATTAGTGATCCAAGCAAGGGGGGGAGTCCTAATTCTCATAGCGAGATTCTTGGAGCAAGTGAAATTGCCCAAGATTTAGTCCAAATCCTTTCAACCCATTATAAGGGTTTTTCTAAGGAGGAATGGTCCCAACCATTATCTAACCAACTAATACTAGGAGAGAAGAAGTCAAGATCCAAGCGAAAGAGTAATAGATGAAAAAGGAAGTCACATTATCCAAGGCCATACCAATATTTGGCTAGATTCAATCATGGATTCATCAAATAGATTTTTGTGCCAAAGGACATTGCCCAAGATCAAGTTCTAGAAGGTTCATGTGGATAACCAAGATCCATCTCAAAGGATCAAGGCTTCTAAAAATCATCATAACTAATGATTATTGGATTTTGAGGTCTACGGAAGCACACAAACAATACAAGGAAAAAGAAGAAGCTCGGGGATAAACACAACATTGCTTAATTACCAAGTGAATGTACAAATCCACTTGGAAGATCCTCTTGCTTCCATGCAAGGCAGTTAGGGTTGATTACTCCCCTATTTCTCAACACATTTGGCACCTTTGCGAGGGATGTTTGGCATTGTTAACTTGCATTCTTTGCAAATCCACTTGGAAGATCCTCTCACTTCCATGCAAGGCAATTAGGGTTGATTACTCCCTATTTCTCAACAAATTTGGCACTATTGCCAAGGATGATTGGCCTTTAATCCTCGGGTTTTTCCAAGTTTGTTGTGCCTACATTTCGTGGGATGCACATGACACTTGGAATGGGCTTTGGATTTGTATGGACTTTGGTCAGCCTTGGGTACCACCATTATGTTTTCAATGTTTAATTTAGTTATCATCTTTTATTTGTTGAATGAGAACCCTCCCTTACCCCCATTATCACTCTCTCTCTCATACACACACACATTGGGCATCACTTTCCACCTCTGTCACCTGTTTTAAGTGGTTGCCTTGGCAAGGGGATGGTTAGTGCTTGCTTTCTTCTCCCTCCCTCTCTTCATTTCCAGTAAAATAAAAGAATTGAGTTTTTTGTCGTTTGTGTGATACAAGTTCCCATGAATTCTATTTTGGCATTGAAATTGGATACCTCTCTAATTTTGTGTAAATTTCAATGTTTATGATGTTTTTCCCCCTTTTTAATTTCAAAAATGGTATGAAAGATCCATCTAGATGCACATGATTCGTTTCTGGAGGAGGTGGCCCTCATTCTCTCCACATCCCCTCATTGATAAACTAAAAAAACATTGGAATGAGGTTTCAAAATTCCCCTCCTCCTCATGATTTGAGTAGGTTACATCACTCGCATTGCATGCATTTCCCCATAACTGGCCCAAAAATGGGGGGAGACTTATTCATTATTTGACAAATGGAGTCCTTGTGTGGAGGGAGTGGTTACACTCCCCCTTCTCCATCTCTCGTAAGTACTTACATATCACTCTCTTTCAATTACTAGTAGAGGCGGGATGTATGCATAGTGGTTGGTAGGAGGTCGTCTCCCTTCTCTCTGTGGATCTTCTCGATGTCGAGCTTCTCGTGAGCTCCCCCTCTGGCTACCTCTATGTGAGTTGAGCTCGCTCTAAGCTCCCCATCCCTTTGTTCTTCTTGAGTTGAGCTATGATCCCCGAGCCTTATGTCCTCCTCCTTGCAAGTTTGGGCTTCTTGTCGTTTCCCCTTGCCATCTTCTCATCACATCATTTGCAAACTATGGTTGTCTTCTCATCATATGGATCAGGATCAAGCTTCTCCTTGCTCCCCTTGGTAGCAACTCCTATGCCTTGACATCATTTGTGTGCTAAGTGGTGGAGGTCAAGCTGCATTGAGAAGATTCCCCTTTAGGTCGATGACTAATGGGTTATAGGGCCAAGCCTCACTCATTTTTGGATCTACTACCTTGGGCCAAGTTTTAGTCCCCTTAAAGATTTGCTCCATGGGATCAAGAAATTTGAGCTCCTATTTTTTTCCTTTGTTCTATGGGGTTGATTACTATTGCTCCCTCTTTCTCTTCTGTCCCCTAATTCTCTATGCTAATGCTCTTTGTTGTAGGGGATTGTTTGTGATGTTGAAGATCTAATGAGTCAAGGTTGCAAATTGATAAATGTGACTTGGGCCTAGCAAGCATCTTTGGTGGAATATTTTATCAGATATGGAGAACCATAGGTCCTCTTTGGTGCCCCATGCCTGCTCAATGGGTTGTGTGATGGTGTTTTTGGCACTCCAAGTGTAGTTCCATACTACCCAACTCATTAAATAACTGAGAATGTTGAACATTAGTCCTTTCCTTTACTCAAGTTGAGCTCGACTCACCTCCTCATGGTCTTCTTCCTCTAGCATGAACACCTACAAACCCTCCCCCTATCTCCTCATCCATCTCTACCCGGGTCAAGATTATAGTGGTTCAAGCAATAATTAGAGATATGGATATTTGTGTGCCTGATGGATATGGAGTTTTGTGACTATCCCTTCATAGGGATTTTTTCCAAGCACATGTGCCCTTGCCCAGGATTGAAGATTATTAATGGCTTCCCTCTGATGATGGCTATTGATTGGGTTTGGGGTGTGTGACTGCCCTTTACGAGATTGTGTTAAGACCTCATAACTTTAAGGATTCTATCAGCCCATTATGTTCCCTTTGGGGATTCACAAGCTTGCAACTTTTGGAGTCTTGATGTGAGATGTTTAAAAAGTTTCAAAGATTCCTCTTTTTTTATGATGTCCAATATAGATAAAATACTTGCAGAATGCTATTTAGCAATTCCACTCCACAAGTTTGGGTTCGAACTATTATTGGGTAACACATCTGATCCATCCAAAACTTGAGATTGTGCACTTGAATCTTCAACATTTCCTTTTTCATTTGAGTCAAAATTAAGTCCTTTTGCATCAACATAAAAGATTGCCATTTCATCAAACATTATATCTCTACTGACCTTCATATGGTGTGTGAAAGAATTGTAGCATTTATATCTCTTTTTCTCAAAGGAGTACCCAATGAACATACATTTTTCTACTTTTGGGTCGGGCTTCATCCTCAACTCATCTGGAACATGTACATATGCGATGAAACCAAGTACTTTTATGTGTAATAATTTTTTCTTTTCACTTGTACACTTCTCTTAAGGTGTTAATTTATGTAAAAGAAACTTGTAGCTGAATTCATAATGTATTATACAACAGTGCAAACAACTTCTTCCCAATAACAATGAGGCATATTTTCAATCATCAATGCTCTTGACAATATGTCTATTCTTTTGTTCAGTAATTCCATTCTATTGTGGTGTGTACCTGCATGAGAACTAACTTCAAATTTATTTGATATGTATTCACCTCCTCCATCGAATCCTAATGTCTAAATATACTTTCCTCTCTAGTTTTCCACCATAGCCTTGAAATTTTGAAGGTGTATAAAACCCCACTCTTCTCGTTCATGTAGTATACCCATATTCTTTTTTCTATGGTCATCAATCAATGTGACATAAAGCCTACAACCTCCCATGGATGTGGTCTTTGCACGACCCCAAATATCTATATGCACTATCTCTAGCACATCCTCACTAACATGTTTGTCATGTGGAAATGATGCTCTTGATCATTGTTTACCAAATTGACATGCTTTTCATACCTATTGGATCTTTGCAACCTTGAATTTTGGTAATCCATTGAAAAGCTCCTTCGATTGCATCAACGTCAACCTCTGCAAATTTGCCTATCCAATTTGTTTGTTCCATATCTCTATGTCGCTAATAACACATGAATCTTTTGAACACATGGCTACATTCATTTCATGAATTTTCACATTCAAGTTAAACATCCTACCCACTTTGTTCCCTTTGGAAATCAATATTCCATTCTTCTTGTACTCTTCTACATATGCACCATTAGAATTAAGCTTCACTTGTGATTCGTGGTCAACCATTTTTCCAACAAAAATGAGGTTCTTTGTTATGGTAGGAGCATGCAATACATCACCAATATATTTTACCTTCCCATCCTCCATGAGTAGTGCTATGTTTTGTGTATGCTAAAGAGAATGTGATGTATCATAACCTTTTTCAAAAAATCTAGGAAATAATTTTTGCAAACTACTAAACTAGTATGCATGGTTGGTCATGTGGTTTAAAGCACCTAAATCAACATACTAGACATTACCATTCAATTTTGAAATCAATAGACATTGTGTTCATCATATGATGGTGGACCAAAAATATTTTCTCTGAATCATATGCACTTGTGGAAGAATAGTTCTTTTGTTGCTTTCTGTTGTTTTGATTCTTCAACCTCCTATATTAGTTCATTATGGACCTTGGTCATGGTCATTATTTCCTTGTCCACTTCCAAAGCCTTTGCCTTAGCTTCTGTTGGAGTTCAAGGTCTGCGGAAGCACGTGAACAACACAAGGAAGAAGAAAATCTTGGAGCACAACACACAATATTGAATGTCTTACCACTAGAATGTACAAAGATAAGTAATCCATCATGGCTATAGGCATATATACAAGCCATGGGAAAAAAACCTCCTAAAGAGGGAAAAAGGTGCACTGGCAGTCCAAGTGTGTTCACACACATCACTACCTAAATATATCAACAAATCCCCCTTGGGAGTATACGAAGCAATCGTACTTGGGAAAACACTCAAGTTTCAAAACCAAGTCCATATTTGAGTCGTTGCAGTAATAACGAGACTCTGTGAAAATTTTGGCACCTAAAGGCCCAAGAAAACTCAAGATATTGCCAATGATTACCCTACGTGGGCTAGTCAATCCTCCTTATGCAAAGTGTCAAAAATTGAAACTAAATAACATTATAGGGTTTCCCAAGTCAACCTATAAGCATGCATTTGAAGTGAAGAGGCCTACTTGGCTGACCATGATTACCCTAGGTTGGCAGGGCAATATTCTGAGGGATTTGTATGGGTTTTTGCCAATTTTTTGAAGTTGCAAGGTTGTGAGCACCTAACAAATAGTGAAAAACCAAAGAGAAGCAAGAAAATTATCAAGAAGGGTCCGAATCCCACCAACTATTGTTCTAGGGCTATCACTTTTGAGAAGTGACTCAACTTGGTATTTGAGCATACATATTTCTAGGATACAAGTCTTTACGGCTTACAAAGAAGCCACAAGAAAGAAATCCAAAAAGTTTGCAAAAAACGGCCAAAATTCCACCCATGAATGGTCTTAGGTGATAGGGCAATTATCTCAAGGATTTAGCTGTAAAGTTGATTTTTTGGGGTATTCTTTCTTGAGCAGCATATAGCCTTCAACCTTAAAAGTGCAAGAAAAGAAGTTTAAGCCTAGATAAAAGAAAATTAAACTCAAAATTCAACTCACAATTGCTCTACCTCTAAGTAATCCCTTCATGTACTTACCACATTTTTGAGTGATTTATACTTAAAACTATTCCAAAGCTTTATAAGAGCCTAGATAGACCTCAAAAGACCAAGAGATTGCACATAAACTTATTTTTTCACATTCACAATTCTCTAAGCAAAGCAATCATCTAAGGGAATCACACCCTTTTTCAAGTTCAAAATGATTTTCTCATAAGCCCAAGAGTTGCACAAGCCTCCTAGGAAGTGCTCGGAAGAATATGATTGCCAAACTTCATTTATTCCTGCCCATGATTCCACTAAGCTTTAGGGCAATCATCTATAGGGTTGGAATGATTTTTTATTCATTATTGACTTCTAGAAAGTGTTGAAGCTAGGGAATGCATCTGGTGGAAATAGTGATTTTTTAAACAAAGTTTAACTTCCTGCAAGTGTTGAAGCTCAGATAAGTGCTCTAGATACCTTTGGCAAGAAGAAAGTCAAGAAAGACCTTACAACAAAGTCTAGAATTGATCTAGCTTGTAGAGCAATTTTCTAGTAGAAAAAGTGATTTTTTGCACTCATTTTGGCTTGTTATTGGACCCAATGCAATATCTTTTGGCACCAACAATTCAATAAAACAATCCCATTTTGACGATCACAATTACCCTAGCTTAAGGCAATTCAGAGCAATCGTTCTTGGGCATTTGAGCAAAAATTCAAGGGAAGACCAACCAATATCTTCCATAACCTTAGGGAAACATAGATAAGTGCACAAGATCTATCAAACTAATAAAAAAGTGATTGATAGGAAAAAGTGTATGTTGGATTTTAGTGTTTTTGAAGCGAAGTTTGAACTTCCAAAGCATAGAAGGCCTGGCATAAGCTTGTATTGCCCATAGGCTAGTCAAGCACCAAATTTTAAGAAATACCATGATTTTCCTAAATTTCATATATTGCAACAGCTCCTATTTGCCTATTTTGACTTTGATGAGCCTGAAATAACATAATTTTTTTTCAAATATCCAATTTTTGAGCTCCGAAGCTCACTAAAAAGCTCCTTTCAAATCCTACAAATACTCTTTCTTTAAAAAAACTTACATTGATCTTCAAATATATCTTTTTGAAGTTGACCTTTGTGTAAGAGTGAGAATTCAAGTGGACCTCTAGAGAGTTTTCACCAATACAAGAAGAGAGGAGGCAAAAACAAGATCAAGAGAGATTTGAACCTAGGGCACAACTAAAGAGTAAAGGTTTTTGAAATAGACCACCTCTAGGGAGGGGGGAATTGAGATTGTTGTTTCTTCTTCTTTTCTAGAGATTATAGGGAAATCTTAGTCTATTCTACTCCAATCTCACTATACATAGCACCAGGCTCACCTATTCTTTCCCTTTCAAACTTTTATATAAAAGAGTGGTATTATTTTTTTGCAGGTGTACAATTGATTTCTAATTCAATTGGAGGGGAGATTCCATAAAGGGTCAAGTAAGACTTGCACTATCCAGGTATGGCTCTTACTTTTTGAGTTCATTTGGGAGAGGAAAAGAAATCACTACACCACATTGTTTGCTTGTTTCCTTGCTTGAGAGTGCATGTCTATAATTCTTTATCATTAAGATTACATGGAGCGAATAGATCAACATGCAGTAACATCTCCACTCTTGAGAGTGTTATATGCTCAAATAGGGGCACCATTTATTATACATCAAGTGATTTAGAAATCAAAATAGAAATGGCCTTATCCAATTCCTAGGATATGGAAAATCTTGATCCTAACACCTAGATAGATTGGATGTCTAAGCCTAGGCTGAATTTGAGGTTTGACTCATCTTCACGCACATTAATATGTTAAGGCCCACAATTCTTCAAAATTATTGTGGAAAATTCATTGTTGGACTTAGAGTTCAAGGATCTATCTCTCTCGAACATCATAATGGACTGGCCAAAAGAGGAGATACTAATGGACAAGATGGGAGCCTACTTTATGGTAATAGATAAACTTGATAGAATCACACCACAAGGGAGTGAATTTCCAGGCAATGTGAGTTTCGATCCAAGTCCATAGCATTATATATGGAATTTAGATATCTCATTATATATCTCGGCAAGGTATCATGGAGACACATGCAAAAAACTCAATCAAGCCTATATTATATATGGAATTTATATATCTCATTATTGGTTCAAAATTTGGAGAAACTAATGCTACCATTGCATCCAAGACATGCCAAAACCCTAAAATTCATTGTCTATTTGCTTGATTCTAATTCTTAAAGGTTTTATTTTGAGTTGGTGACATCATCAATTTGTAACCACCCTTGAAAACCTATATAAGAAGGGCTTGGACACATACATCTTGAGTCTCACAAATATTATTCTTGGGAGCTCAAGGAGTTGCGATCTCCAAGTAAGTACTTTCCAATTTCGAATTCAAAATCTTGTCTTAGTCCTTGTTATAGTCTTTTCTAATTTAGTATTCTTGACATCCCATCTTGTCCTCTTGAAATCTCATACTATGAGATTTGTTCCAATTATTTCTTGTACATAGTTCATCTCACTCAATCGAGTTCTTATGATTCAGATATCTTGTTTCATACATATGGTTCTAAATTGTGGAGTCTCTTGTATCTTAACTAGTCCAATTATCCATACCTATGAGTCTCGATTTGTGGGACTTATTGTAACAATTCTATGTTCTTTTATTATTTCCCCTATGTGGGTGATATTGTATTCAAAACCATATTTCCTAAATCTTGTTCAAGTCTATTCAAAGAGCATTATCTAGTGCTCCCCTGATATTTTGGCAAGATCACTACATCAAGTCCGTGTCAAGAATGATGGATTCCATAGCCATAAACAAAATTATTCAATTTACTTTGAAAGATATATACCAAAAGCTCCAAGATTTCAAAAGGACGTTATAACAAGGTGATAGCTCAATTGCAAGCATCATACTTCAAAAATTTATTTCAAGGATCTAGATATCAAGAAGAATATCTAGTTAATCAATTTAAAAGTGGTCTCAGGGATGAAACAAAGGATCATTTTCTCCCTATGTCTGATGTAAGTACATTAGCAAAAACTTTGTAAATGGCATTCGAAGGACTATAATCATTCTGACCCATGGCCTAAGGAATCCCAACCCCTTAATTTTAATAGTTCCAATCAATCTGACCATCCCCGTTGAAGCGCCTACTTCAACTGTGACATATGTCAATAATGCTAGAGTGATGCAAACCACCCCTATCTCAATTGTTCAAAAATTGAGACTCAAATCCATTGACAAGAGTCACATCTATACCATGAGCATGACAACCACATGGCAACCCATGTCTACTATGTCTTTTGGGACAATTTTGTTAACTATGCCAATATCACATGCCACCACCCCCATAAACCTTCCATTCCCCCTACATTTCCACAGTGGATGCCTCAAATGCCATATTGGATGAATCTACTAAGCCTAGAAGTGCCTAATGTGCCACCAACCAATTGCATTTCTCAAGGCATGATGCAACCCCAAATGCCAAATGCCTCGAGCACATAGGTCTAAGCCTATGTGTTGAACAAGTCCATGATTTCTTCACTCAGTATGAGGCATTTGGAATTACCTTGAACGGAATCACATTAGCATGTTTCCAACGACTAAGCATACATAATTTCCAAAATATTGATCAACCCTTGAAAGCTTTCATAGACAAATTTTCTGAAACAAGAGTAAGTCATGACATCTAAGAAATGATAACAAGCTTCAAACAAGAAGCTAATGAGGATTAAATGGAATAACATGTTGAGGATCAGGTGATTGTTGAATCAACATGGGTCTGGCTGGTTACATTGGGTACTCCAACATTGTTCTAGATTGACATTGCATTTGTTGTCTCACTGGGTATGAGTATCATGGAGGATATTGGTATTGTTGAGAAAAAGGCCTTGAAATTGGCAATTTGCCATAACTAGCCAGTTTTGATATTGGACTTGTTGTGTGGGATGTTGTGGATATGCAAGAGTAGGTGGTCTTCTATTACATATATAACTTGGATGATCTCCTTCCAATATGAACACCTTTTAGGTGGAGACCTAGAAACTTTCATGTTCAATTTCTTAGTGATAGCCTCAACCAGTCCATTGATTGATGAGGAACTTGTTGTCACACTTAGGGTGGAGCCAACAATTGGTGAGAAGACTTAAAGTGAACTACCCAATCTATCCTCAATCCTTATGCCATTGTGTATGCAATCCACCAAGGTGGTAGGAAATAACAAGTATGTTGCGTTACGTAACTAAGCACATTGTAAGCCATCTAAGAAATGTGCAATAAGTTTGGCTTTAGACACTAGGTCCTCAGTAATGCATTGTGCCACATATTGCTTGTAGCGATGCGTAGATGACAAGCATAGGAGCATATAGAGCAAGCTATGATGTCATCTACTCCAATTATTACTGAGGACACTAGGTATGCAAGTTCTCATGAACTAAATCGACAAGATCCTTATGCCCAACATAATTACCAATTCTTATACTATTTAGGTTATCTAGATTCTTCAAGTGGATATCAAGATTATAATGGCCGGAAGTATGGTCATAGGTATCACAAACATGAGTATAGCTAGGTGAATTACACAAACGGCCCACAACCAAACTAGCATCCAACTCAATTCAAACCTACTCAGTTGAGGGGTCCATGCTATAGATGCAACGAGAACCAAGGGATTTTCTGCTTGCACAAGTTTCCTAGTTGCCATCTGTACCACCTAAATATCCTTCTGTAATTAGTGCAAAGACACATCTATACAAAGATTGACCTCAAAATTCAGATAAGATCAAAGAAACACCTATCAATATGGTGATCATACTTCCCTTTAACATTAGCAGTGAAGAGGAGAAAGTGAATGTAATGCCACTACAAGAAGTCACGAGAGCACAAGCCAAGGCTCAAAATAAAGAAAACCGCAAAAAGACACTTCATCAAGGCAATTTAGAGATTGATGAAGATGAACCTCGCAAAGACTCTCAACTCAAAAAGGGGACTTGGAAGACTCAAAGAGGTAGGCAATGCTAAGAAATAGGAAAAGAGAGTTGTTGAGCTTGAGGATTCACTGAAGGCTAAGCAAGATGAGTTGAACAAAAAGCAAGAAAAGCTCCTCACAAAGTTGGATCAAGGTACTCAAGAGCACATTCAACACCAAGCTTTGAGAACACAGCAACTGCACCAACACTATCACATTCATGCCCACACTATTACCCACCACCCTATCCATACCTTTACTAGAATCCATAGCCTAAAGGTGGATCAATTCTCGCGCATCCTCTAACCTTCAAGTTAGAAGGATTATCGAGAGCCTATCATGATAGACTTAAAGCGGGACCATCAATAGATCATCATGAAAAATGTTACCAAAGGGGATACTTACAAAAGGAATGGCTAGCCATGTTTTAATAGATGTTAGAAGTCTCTCAACACATGCTAAAAAAGGTTCCTAACATTGTTCTTGCAACATGCATGCACAAAGAGAATTTCCAAACAATAGTTAAAGCCTATCAAAAGGAAGATCAAACTCAAGAAGAGGAAAAAAAATTGGTGAAGATAAGAACTCCAAGAAAAAAGAATTTCAAAAGGAAGAGGTGATTGAAGCCCAACAACGACCGGAGGAGCCATTCTCTGAACCCCAATCAGCTATCGGAGGAACAAAAGCCATCTAGACCCATGATCCACTTCCTCAACAAGGTACACAGAGGATTCATAGCAAAGTGAACTCCGGGATCAAGTCTTAGAACCTAGATGGAAGAAGGACGCCCATCCACAACATAAACCTCCCTTCTTAGAGTTCAAAACATGTGATAATTCAATGATAAGTGACTTACTTATTAACAAATCAACAAGTCCATAGCCACAGGTTGATGTGGAAACACACTTCTAATCTCTATCTTCATACATTGGAGATGAGGGAGTAGCTTTTGAATGCAAGAAAGCCAAGTCTTTGAAGCTCAACCACCAATCCCAAGGACAAAATAAGGATACAAAGTCACAGATTCATGAGATCCCTCTTGTTTTCGGCTGGAAGTACTTCCTTAAGCTTCGCACGCGCTGTCATCATCGCCCAAAACTCTTCACTTGCAAAATGGATTCATCGTTTAGTAACGTATTAGCATAATGCAACTCGATGGGGCGAAGCTAATACCGTTTACCCAATAGGAGTGATAGTTTACCGTTTAGGTATTAGAGCGAAAACTAACGCAAGTCAAAGATTATAGTGAGAGAGATGAGGGTAACACATTACTACCAATCCAATATAATGGTGTGACTACTAAAGCTATTGTAGACACAAGCCCCAATGTAGCCATTGCTACCCAAAGATTATGGGAAAAGTGACATAAGAAAGCCTTATGCCCAACTAGAATGCACCTACAATTAGTTGAAGGGCATACGGAGAGACCTTTGGGTCTTCTCAAAAAACTTGTCTTCACCACATGGAGTGTTGAATTCGAACACACCATTTCCATGTGTGAATTTGACAAGACAAGTAACTATGAATTGCTTTTAGGATGCCCATTCTTGAGACAATTGAAAGTCGTTCAAGATTGGAGAGGTAACATTATTTATTTCAACATAACAACACAACTACTAAGATCAACTTGCATACAAATGTGTATAAAGATGTGCCACCTCTCCAATGCAGAGCGATTTCATGATGATGAGGACAAGATCTTTATAACGAGTAGCAGTTCAAGCCAACCATCTTGGATGCACAAAGACATGGGTCTTTGGTTGTGTCAGGCAAGACAACAAGAATCATGTCAACCATCAAAAAGATCGATTGTTGATTAAGCAAGACGATGAATAAGTATCACTATTGAAGCCCCTACATTTTAGTAGGGTTGGAGGATGATGATATTTTCATATCACCTAGAAAACTATATGAGGACAAGTGTGTGCTCACATGCTTGCTAATGACCTCTTGGTAATTAGTATATTTATAAGCTCTTCAAGAAATAATGCAAGATCAAGACATAAGCATGGCACAAGGTAAAAGAAGGGCAAGATGTATGGTAAATCTTAGGATCATGCATAAAACACCTAATAAGATCTAAGTGTCCATGACATGGCTTTGCCCCTCTTGTTGCATCCTTACGCAGACTTGTATTCTTATCAAATTCTTTTGAAAAATTTTCTCTCATCTAATCATAATTCTTATGCATCCTCCCTCTAATCAAATTCTTGTATTCTTATCAAATTCTTTTGAAAAAATTTCTCTCATCTAATCATATTTCTTAGGCATCCTCCCTTTAGTCTTCTTTTTTTCATTAAATATCATCAATGACGTATGTGACGATGTTTGAAAATTTTGACCTCATTTCATTCAGCTTGCAACTCACGTACTTGCCTTTCCAATTCTTTTATAGCATGTTCAAGATTTTGACCTTGCATACATTCTTGAATTTTGCACGACTCTTGACATTCTTGTTGGATAAACTTGAGAGAAAAGGAAAGAAAATATAGAATTACCTCCAGGGATTGATCATTGATTGCTAATCTTGCCAAAATATCAAGGCAATAGCTTTTCTCACAAAGACTAGGAAGAGTATTACAATATGTTTCAATTACGACATAACATATGTTTGTTGATATGGTGTATTGATCGTAGACTAGAAGTCTCACAAACCTCAACCCCATGTATACAAGGTAAATCAAATCAGATGTTTGTCTTCTCGCAAATGAAGACTAAAATGTACGAAAATATGAACTAGAAGCATTCAAGAAACTTATTCATGACCCATTGAGATCTCAAGGCTCGTTTGAAAAACTTACTCGAGTGTCATGACCCATTGGGTTCTCAAAGGCTCACATTAGCATTAGCAACACAAGAAATCTAAGATAAGGTCATCCAAGCTATTTAAGCAAGTCTTACAATGCCAATGCTGACTTCGTTGATTATGCTAGTGATCGTATGGCATTTTACTGTATGTTTCCACCCTTATTTTTTCTTCACACTGCGACGACATTTGTACCGCTGCACTTTGTGGTATAGAAAATATGGAACACACAAAAAATGTATCAATCCACTTAAAAGACCATATGGCGTGAAAAAGAAAGGGGGGCCTTATTGCCAGTATTTATTTTATCTGTTCCATGACATGGACATGCGCATTGTCTATAGTGCTTCTGTGTCGTGTGATTAACAAGTGACAGATGTTCGTTAATCATTGTTCTCTCCTCACAGCTGTGTGCTCTCGCCACTCTGTGTGGGCCAGATCTTATGCTTTATTATCTTTTTCCATTAAAACTGTTGAACTCATGCAAAAACACAGTGGGTCAACTCTGGAGCACGAATGGTGAACAGAGAAATGTCGAAACACTTCGATCTAAAACGACGTTACGTTAGCAGGTTGTCAACATGTATTCCAACTTCCAATGCCCTATCTGAATAGTAGCACATCGTCAATGGCCATTAGACTCCAGCGACGACAGCACTCTGCCGCCGCTCAGTGAATCCAACCTAATATTAACAATCTTCCACCAGAGAGAGAGAGAGCGAGAGAGAGAGAGAGAGAGATCGTAGGGTAACCTAATACGCATACATTTGTGAGCATGCGCTCTGAAACCTAAACCAGAGATAACTCTACACCGTACGTAAATAACAAGCATGTTACTGCACAACGCCACCCTCCCATCCAAGACACTGCATGATTTATATGTTGCATAGATCATATGGCTCTGTTATATGTTCAACGATGAAATGGCTTTACAAAAATGGAAAGCTGATAGATAAATAAACTTGCTTAACGAAAAAGCAAAAGAGTAATAAGATTGTTCATGGAATCACATGTTTTACATTTTCTTTGTTACGGGGAGAAGAAGGATGGAAGTAACGGAAAAGAAGATATAACCATCGACCGCTCGGATGTATACAATGCAATAATTTACAGATTTTACCAATCATGCCGAACATTTTACATGGTATAGACTCTATTCACATCACTGGAGACGACATCCTCTTGACGTCCAGCTTCGCAAAAAAATAAGATCTTGGGCAAGCCGCTACCAATTCAAGAATAAGGTAAAACCTTCATATCAGTACATGCTGCTCTTACGTCAAATGAATACTGCTTTTATCTCACATAACTTTTACCTCTCGTGTATCGGTCAAACGAAGCAGGCGCAGCTTCTCACCAGAAGGAAGATGGAGAAGTGTTGCAACCTGAATTCTCTCTCTCTCTCTCTCTCTCTCTCTCTCTCTCTCTCTCTCTCAAAAAAAAAAAAAAAAAAAAAAAAAAAAAAAAAAAACAAACAAACAAACAAAACAAAAAACAAAAACAAAAAAAAAAAAAACTCCTATGCACAATATCTCAAGATCGTTTGTTGGCTCACGCACAAAAAGTAGTCCCCTAGACCTCAAATCCGAAAAAGTATAAGATTGTGATCGAGTTTCCTTCTTTTATTCTCTTTCTTCTTCTTCTTGCCCATTGAGTTTTTGTTGATCTTCATCTTGTTATTTCTTGCTCATTGAGTTTTTGTTGTTTCTCTATCTCTCATGGAGATAGAACGAGATGTACAACAGAACATTTGATGAAGGAAGAGAATTAAGTAGAGTAGTACCATCTCTTCATCACCAATATTCACACCAACATTGAGAATCTGATCATCAATATCTTTCAACTTAAAAATACGTGATTGAACTAAATCACCAACCTTCATACGTATATACCACAATAAATCCATGCAAACCCCAAATTCACCCTCAAATGAAATTGCAACTATAAGCTCATGGTAGTCAAACAAAAGACTATATGGCAAATCCGTTCCATTACGCATAGAATTGACTCAATACTATGATATCCCCACCAAGGCAGTCCAGTGCATTCGGTGCGTTCAATTCGGTGCGTGTAAGGTGCGAGGACCGAATGGTATCCCAAGGTAAGGTGCGTAAGGTGCGTAAGGTGCGTCATTACAAATACACATATACCCAAAAGATGTATTATATACACATATCATGACATTTATACCACAAATAACGAAAGCATATATTGTAGTCCACTATCAGCTAATAAACTCTCTCTCTGAATGTATATGTCTCTCACTCACTCTCTCTCTCTCTCTCTCTCTCTCTCTCTCTCTCTCTCTCTCTCTCTCTCTCTCTCTCTCTCTCTCTCTCTCTCTCTCTCTCTCTCTCTATCTCTCTCTCTCTCTCTTTCTCTCTCCCTCCGCCTCTCTCTCTCCCCCCCCTTTCCACTCTCAATGTATGTGTGGACATTGGGTATTGGCTAATAATTTGTGCGTGTGTGTGTGAATCTCTCCCTCTCTCACAAAATTCAAGAATCAAGTCGAAATCAAAGGCTAAGGCTCACGACTAGTTATAGGTAAGGATTGATCATTGAAGGTTCGAGCCTCAAGGCTATGCTCATCTGGTCATGGATTGTAAGTTCACTAAGGTCACAAAGTGAAGGAAGAAGATTTGTTGCAGAAGACATCTGTTTTTTAGTAATAATTTTTTAAACTATGTAACGACGAATTTATGGCACCGAATGGCACCAGAAGCACCGCACCATATGAACTCAAAAATCTTTAGGTGCGTAGCACCGAATCTGCCTTGATCCCCACTAATGTCATGAGTGCCCAATAGTGGGTACATAACTAAGAATGAATACATGCGCACATACGCACCCCACAATGCTCACACACCACGAGCATGAACTCACAAGAAGCTCTTCAAACCTTCATATGTACGTTGGCTAAGACCCTCTTGAGGTGAACTTTCCTTACAGGATTTCTGCTTTGATAGAGATTCTCCAACTCCAACTAGACTTGACAGAGCTTTGGCATGACACGAATAAGTTATAATATCACTCTTCACACCCATTGCAATGAGAGAAAGTGCTTGAGCATTTAGTGAATCCCATCTTAACTCAATAGTTGACGATCTTGTATGTCCATGTCTCTGGATGAAGAGAGAACCTCTTCATCTTCTTCCTCCATGTGCTAGGCAGAAATTGGAACATCGAGTCTTTTGAAAGAAGAACCATCATCCTCTTTTTGTCTTGGTCTTGGATACTTTCCATTGACAATATTACATAAATCCTTGGGCACTAAAATATTCATCATCAAAGTCAAGTGGTTGGTTACGATGCATATATTTTTGCAATTCAACATTCAAAAAGGCAGCTTTTATGTCTCATTAGTAGATGTGCCTCCTATATTGAGTTGCTAAAGCGACTACAAGTTGTGCACACTTGTCATCTTGGAAGTAGGAGCATAAGTCTCATCATAATCTACTTCCCTTTTTTGTGCAACACCCTTTGCTATGAGTTATACCTTGTACCCATCGATGGCACTATTTGCATTCGTTTTAATTTTGTACACCCACTTCATGACGATTGGTTCTTTCCTAGCGGAAAATCAATTGAATATCAATTATGATCTTTAGAATAGACGCTAGCTCATCTTCCATATCATGATCCCAAAGACTCTAAAATAATCAATGAAAAGCCTTTTACCATAATAAGCCTCATGAGTAATCTTCAAAGAACCTTGGTGGTTGCCCTCTTCAAAAATATAGCTTCTTGTGTGAAAGGCATCAAGCCAAAGCCAAGCGTGATCAAGGTTCTTTACGGACATCATAGCACGAATCGTCTCAACTAGAGTTCTATTTTTGCATTCTAACACTCGTATGTACTAAATTATCTTTTTTCAACATGAGCAGCAAACTCTTTTGACATATAGTCACCTCTGTCAAAATTAAGGATCTATGATCTTTCATTTGTTTCATTTTCAAGTCGTGCAAGTAATCCCTTAAAATAAAACAATACTTCTCCATTTGTCTTCAATCCAAAAATCAAAGTGAGATAAAAATAATTATTACTAAAGATAAGGAAATAAATACACCTTTGAAGCGATAGAATACGAATAGGCCCACAAACATCCATACGTATGAAATGAATCCCCTCATTTTTCTCTATTATTTCAGAAACAAACCAGAATCACCATAGTAAAGCTTTGCAATCAAGAAAATAAGAGGACAATCATGCTTCGATACCAATACTACAATAAAACAGATAGTATCTATAGCATAGCTTCTCGTGGAGACGTGAAGAAGCATGTCAATTACCTCCTAGTCAGGTCCTTATATGCTTTTCATCTCCAAGGGATACGTGCAACCATAACTCATACGAGACTCGAGTTTGCATGAGAAACTAAGGGCTATATCCAGCTTCATGCATGGACTTCCATTTATTTTTGTTTATTATGAGGTATTTCAACCTTGGACTTTCAAAAGCACTTCTTTTTTCTATTTTGAACTTTCGGATAAAATCTCATGTGCAGTCTTGTGCACCTGTACACTTCTAGAACCCTTGGATTTTAGAACACCCATACATGTAATTTTTGCTTTTTCACATGTTTTTCTTGTTCAAGAAAAGGTCATGTATCCTTGGGATTGCAGGTTTTGTCTCATAGAACAATATAGTCTCCCACTATATGTTTTTTTGTTTCTTCTTTGGATGCACAAGCATGTACATGTCTACGAATTCCAAGCAACAACATACATTCTCTTCAGCAACTCCAATCCCTTTGCTTAACGAGTGTTTGATGGAAGTTGGGCAATAGTTTGTCTTTCGACCATCAACAACTTAGAGTTTACATGATGCCTTCCATTTCTAGGCTGCTTGCAGCCTCAGCGATGATCCTCACATATATAGATTTCTTTATGCATAATAGATAAGATTGATTGTCCACCAAAAGTTTTTTTTTTAAGGAGAATCATGTATATATGCATGCATGCATATAACCATGCCATAAATGTATACAAGGCTAAACTATGGTTGAAGACATCATATACAACCATATGTGACCCAAAAAAGAAAAAAACATATATATGATATGCATAGATGATAGATACAATGTCTTTCCTTTGATTCATTAAACCTCTCAAAAATATGCAAAGATATATCAAAAACCTTCGACGAGTGTTTTAATATTTAAAATTCAATTTTTAGGACCTAACAAAATGTGTGTGTGTGTGTGTGTGTGTGTGTGTGTGTGTGTGTGTGTGTGTGTGTGTGTGTGTGTGTGTGTGTGTGTGTGTGTGTGTGTGTGCACGCGTGTGTGTGGATGCAGATGCAGATGATGGGGATCTAGATGTGTCTCTGTACATGTGTGTGAATGCATGCATACATGTAGACATAGCATGTGCATGTATATATGTTATATGTATCTGTATGTGATAAATATGCACAATGTAAGTGCATCTGTATTTTGTTGACAGTTGCATACATAATGGCAACATCCAAGAAGCCAATAGAAGAAGAGATGATTAGCAAAAATTAAAGGGAACGCAAAAAGTAAACAGATAAATTTCCCTTGTTTTCTGATATAAATTGTTTTATATATATTACGATCGATGCCACTCATATGCATAGGGTTTGACCAGTCATTCATCTTTTCGATTTTACCTTGGGAAAAATCTGGCCATATAAGCATGAAGTGTCATTTCTTAAGAATGGGGGTTTTCGGCTTTTTACATTTTAACATTTGAAAGAAAAGAGAAATACAATTTTTGTTGTCATCTTTGCATGTCATTTTTCTCTTCTTCAGCTCTCATGTGTGTATCTTGTTATGTGAGCGCTTTTGAGCCCCTGTCAACTTTATAGACCCATTGGTACGAGCATGTACAACAGTTGGAGTGCAAAATTATTCATTTTCTCTACGCGTGAAAATCATATTTCCTAATGGTTTCTTTTTGCTCTAGTGTCGATTAGGGAACTCACATGGGTGTGCCTAGTCCTAGGCTTCCAATCAAAACTTAAAGCAACAAAAATAAATGAACTAGACAATCATGTACACAATTTTCCCAGATGTTTGGTGTGGCTCATTGCAATCCTTCACTCTCGAACATGAGAGAGAAAATTGACTTACCTTGTGGACTACAACATATTATAAATTTATATACTTTGTTTTAAAAAGCATTTAACAATTAAATAAATCGGTTAAAAAGAGGCATAATAAAGTAATTCAGAACCACATACATGCAATGAATATATTTCATACCCAGAAACTGAAGAGCTCAGGATCGTTGGTGCTTGGAGCTTCATTTAACCGGTCAACAAGCCCATTATGACTATCTGAACATTCGAGGTTCCAAATTACTATTCATGATGTAGACTAATATAAAGTTAAATTTGAGGGGGAAAAGCACTGTAAGACCTCTTTGCGATGCTTCTGTGATCCATAAGCGGGCCAAATTGGCTGCCGACTCTGCTGTTGAACGCAACTGCATTGTAAAAAAATATGTGAGAACAAAAATAAATGTGCTCGATACCGATTCCCTTATTCACTTTAGTACCAGATGATAAAATATGCTTCGTTAAAAACATTGACTATCATACAACACATCTTCAGACCTCTGCCAATGATGCTCCATCATCAACAACTTTATCTTTGAACCATGTTACTTCTCCCACACGATACCTAAAACACGACGCATGGGTTATAGAGAACCCACAGTCCCAAAATAAAGAAACAATAACACATTGCTACATGTTTATGCGCAGACTTTTCAATAAAAAACTACAAGAAGATTAGGTTTAAATACCCATCCTGATCCCAAGTCTTGACAAGATGGCATCGTCTCCGTCCCTCTATCTGAATAAATACAACAGCAAAACAAAGTAAGACAAATTCACAACATAGACAATCTATGTAGGTATTCAAGGGCCACAAGTACATGACCGACATGTCTATTATCATACATCCTCTACATGAGACTCTCTCAAGCGATAAGTGTATATGAGAACTTGCTCCACAAATTACATGACACGCTGTGCAAGCATTGCAGACAAGGTGTATAGGTATTAAATAGCTACTAGAGCCTCTATACCGGCTACAAGGACCTCCCTAGAGATAAACTTGTGTTTAAGTGTGTATATCTGCAGAAGCACATGTGCTGGCCATGCATGCATATGTTTTGCGTGCATGTATGCATAGTAAAAAAAATCGCACGATTTTTTTAAAATAAAAATCGTAAAAATCGCATTCGCGATTTAAATCGTTTTTAACGATTTTTATTCCAAAATTTTTTATTTTTTTTTTATTTTTTTTTTAAGGTTTCATATGGTAGATCACCTTTTAAAATTAAAAATTTGATCACTATGATACCTATGCTTGTATGTGTGTGTGTCTCTCTCTCTCTCCTCCAGGAGGCACTCCTACCGCCACCAATGTACCACATGCTCCACCCACCTCCACCCATCATCAGCAGTTAGGGTATACACATTCACTCCCTCATGGGTCCCCCTTGTATCAGGTGGTCATTATCTGCTGAGCCAGAGCCACTCTCCCCCCAGGCACCATTATTTGATTCCCACTACCTCCTCATTACCAGGTACACCATCCTTTGCTGTTTTCCGCCTACACAATTTTGTGTAGCGAGTATTTTTTTTCCTTTCCATTGATACACAGAGATTACCACAGTTGTATATGATTTTGTCTCATACGCCAAGTTTGGCCTTTGGAAGACGTTAATATACCTACCTACCTACCTACCTACCCCTCTCTCTCTCTCTCTCTCTCTCTCTCTCTCTCTCTCTCTCTCTCTCTCTCTCTCTCTCTCTCTCTCTCTCTCTCTCTCTCTCTCTCTCTCTCTCTCTCTCTCTCTCTCTCTCTCCCCCCCCCCCCACTACTCCACCAGTCTCTCTCTCTCTCCCCCCAACATGGCACTACTTTATCCCCACTACTCCACCAGTACCAGGTACACCAGCATTTTGCTGTTTTCAGCCTACACAGTTTCTTTTTTTGCAGTGAGTATTTTTATTTCATTGCTACACAAGGATGACCACAGTTGTACATGATAAGTTTGGCCTTTTGGAAGACATTAATACGACACTCACTCTCTCTCTCTCTCTCTCTCTCTCTCTCTCTCTCTCTCTCTCTCTCTCTCTCTCTCTCTCTCTCTCTCTCTCTCTCTCTCTCTCTCTCTCTCTCTCTCTCTCTCTCTCTCTCTCTCTCTCTCTCTCTCTCTCTCTCTCTCTCTCTCTCTCTCTCTCTCTCTCTCTCTCTCTCTCTCTCTCTCTCTCTCTCTCTCTCTCTCTATGTGTGTGTGTGTGCACGCATGGATGTGCACGTGTGCATGTTTGTGTGAGCGTGCGCGTGTGTGCGCACGCACAGCACGCATGGATACACATGCATACATAAACAATGATAAATATTCCTTCCCCCTCTCAAATCTCATCCATTTTCTACAAGAATATGCATATATATTGTGTGTGTGTGTGTGTGTGAGAGAGAGAGAGAGTGTGTGTGTGTGTGCGTGTGCGTGTGTGCATGTTATGGACAAAGAAACCATCCTAAACCTTGGATTCCATGTGAATTTCTATATCTCATGTATGGTTCAAAATTTGGAGAAACCAATGCTTCCACCGAGCCTAGAATGTGCCAAAACCCTAAGATCGACCGTCTATCTGCCTGATTCTGAAACTCAAAGGTCTTGTTTTGAATTGATGACATCATCGATGACATCATCAATTCGCAACCGCCATTGATGAACCACCCTTGAAAACCTAGATAAGGAGGGGTTGGCCACAAATATACTTAAGTCTTGTGGATACAAGTCTTTGGTTCAAGGAGTCGTGATCATCAAGCACTCTTCAAGTTCCAGTTCGAGTTCTAGTCTTGTTCTTTGTTCTAGTCTTGTCTAGACTCTAGTCTAGTATCCTAGACATCTAGTCTTGTCTAGTCTAGTAGCTAGACATCTAGTCTTGTCCTCTTGTAATCTCATAGTGCGAGATCTTGTCGAAATATTTCTTGTATCTAGTTCATCCCCTAGAAGGGAGTTCTTGTTATCCAATCTCGGGTTGCTTCATACCTACGATCTCGGGTTGTGGGATCTCCTATATCGTCTCTGGTCTAGTTATCCATACCTACCAGTTCGGGGATGTGGGACATCTTGTATCAGTTATATATTCTTGTATTATTTTCCCTATGTGGATGATCCTGTAATCAAAAGTGTAATTCCAAAATCTTGTCTAGTCTAATAGGAGGGCACAATCTAGTGCTCCCCTGACACATGCATGTATGCATGTGCAAGCATACACATGCATACATAAAGAATAATAAATATTCCATCCCTCTCTCAAATCTCATCCATTACCTCAACAAGAATACTCACTTATTCAACTTCTAATTAAAGGTTAAAACTTC
This sequence comes from Ceratopteris richardii, assembly GCA_020310875.1. Classification (NCBI taxonomy): domain Eukaryota; kingdom Viridiplantae; phylum Streptophyta; class Polypodiopsida; order Polypodiales; family Pteridaceae; genus Ceratopteris; species Ceratopteris richardii. The sequence continues at coordinate 175,379,782 of CM035406.1, forward strand.
CGTATACTTAGTGAAAATAATATTTACCTCTAGATAAAACCTTCCATCTGGAAGAGGTTGGCATCTGCATATGCAATTTCAATGATTATATAAACTCAAATAATAATGATGATGATGATGATAATATAATAATAATAGTAGTAGTAAGCAAAAGAAGCATAATTTATAGGCTTTGTGCATCCTCACTCTGTTATTTCCACCTCACAAGCAACATCTGCTATAGTCCCAGTCTGAACATCAATACCGACCTGTACAAGCGTCATAAGTAAATAAAAGGATTGAATTCCACTATTTACCAAAACAATGTTAAACATCTTGCTGAAACAAACCATGCCCATCCTGTGGTTTCCTTCCATCACTCTCCTCACCTACAAGAAACAACAGAAATAAAACATCAATATCTAAGTTTGCCATAAGGAGCTACATGATACATACCAAGATGGATCCAGCCAAACCCCAAATTCACCGAAAAGGAAAGTACAACTATAAGCTTGCACTAGTCAACCACAATCTATAGCCATCAGTTCTATTATGCATGGAAACAACTATACATTATGACATTACGACATCCCCACATCATCATGCCAAATACTGGTTATAGAACTAGGAATAAATACATTCTCAAACAGACGACCCACAACACTAACACACACAACACAAGTGTGAATTGAGTTTCTAGGACTGTACATTACGACATTACGACATCCCCACTGACATCACCATGCCCAATACTGGGTATAGAACTAGGAATAAATACATTCCCACAATCACTTCCAGAATTGATCAGCAAAGTCAACCATAATGAAGCCTCGCACAAGATGCAAGCAGAAGGTAGGGGAAATCAAAACAAATGCATAGCTGACAAAATATTGACACCTATTAACTTGTCACTACTAAGATAAAGATTCCACAACTGAAAACTGCAGGTGCGCTAATACAAAAAACATAAATCCCAAGATGAATCCAGGCAATCCCTGAATTCCCACCATAAAGAAAAAGCAACTGTAAGCTCATGGTAGTCAACTACGAACTGTATAACTGTCAGCTCCGTCATGCATAGTATTGAATAAATACTACAGCATCTCCACCAACATCATCAGTACAGAATAGTGGCTATAGAATTAGATATGGGTACACACACACCCACACATAAAACACCCCACCTCACAACACACGCAACACAAGCATGGTCATAGGTTAGAAGTTTAAACTACAAAGACTTTTAGTAAGATAGCTGTACCATGAGTCTATAACGAGGCTCAAAAATGTTCAGGGCAATTTTCTCAGAAGGCATCACAAAATCCATCACAAAAAATGGTAAAATTTCTTTCCCATCGCTTGAAGATTTCATGTCCATTTCCTCCTTTCTTGCAGCATGCTCCTCATGAAAGTTCTTCTCAATGATGTTCTTAAGAGTTACGCTGGACAAAGTAGACAAATGATTGATAATTCCATCCTTCGAACAAGGAATTTTCAGTGGCTTCATAAAATTTCAATGCACCGCACCTTACAGGATAAGTTTTAGGGCTCAGCAGCAAGACAACTCGGCAGATCGGGCACTTATTGCCTGGAGACTCTCTCTCTCTCTCTCTCTCTCTCTCTCTCTCTCTCTCTCTCTCTCTCTCTCTCTCTCTCTCTCTCTCTCTCTCTCTCTCTCTCTCTCTCTCTCTCTCTCTCTCTCTCTCTCTCTCTCTCTCTCTCTCTCTCTCTCTCTCTCTCTCTCTCTCTCTCTCTCTCCCCCCCCCCTCCCCTGCCTGCGAGCTCCCTGCCCTGCTGCCCCTAGAACCTGCCTGCTCGAACCCCCTGCCCCTTGAACCCGCTGCCCGAACCCCCTGCCACTCTGCATCCCACCCCGCTGCCCCGTCACCCCCTCTGCATCCCACCCCGCTGCCCTGTCACCCCCTCCACGCCCCTCCCCCCTCAGCCCCCTCTGCACCCCCCCAGGCCTGCACAGCACCCTCTCAGTGCCCCGTCACCCAATCCATCTGCCCTCACCTTTTCTCCCAGCACAAACACTAAAGCATAGATGAAACCCTTATGGTCCCACCGTACGATACGAGAGGCAAGAAGAAGAAGGTGAGAATGTGTAACCCTAACCCTAACCCTATTCCGAATCCAAACCCTTATTCTAACCCTAACTCCAAAACCTAATCCTTAACCCTAAGACATGATTTCTGAAAGCAAGGCGAAGAAGGGGACACATGGCAAAGGAGGAGGAGGAGGAGGAGGATTTACTCAAGTTAGAAAATAAATTCCACAACACTCTCAAGGACAACAAGAAACTCATGGACTCCACCATCAACGGCATCATTGCCCACCTATCCAAGCTCAAAAAGGAGACTGAATCACTCCATAAAGAGAAGGAACGATGGAAGAAAGAGAAAGAGGAGTGGGAGAGGAGGACGATGCAGAAAGAAATTTGGGAAGGGGCACAAAAGGAATGGAAGAAAGAGAGAGACTATTTGAAGGGAGAGAGATCCCTCGTCCAGGCAATAGTGGCATCGCTCTCCCCCGAGAAGGGTGAGATTCATACCACCACTAAGGAAGCCCTCAAAGAAGAGATCACAAAAGCCTTAACCGAGCACGTGGAAAGAAAGAAAGAAAGAAAGTCATATTAACGTCTTCTGGAAGCCAAACTTGGCCTATGAGACAAAAGCCATGTACAAGTGTAGTAACCATGTGTAGAAAATGAAATGAAATAAACACAAAGCTATCAAGGGTTGGTAAAAGGCTGGGGAGAAGTGGCTCTGACTCAGCAGATAGTGGCCACCTAATACAGGGGGATCCATAATATGAGTGAGCAAAACACCCTAGCTACTGGTGATGGGGGGAGGTGGGTGTAGTATGTGGTACATCGGAGGTGGTCTGAGTGCCTCCTGAAGGAAGACAACCCAGGGGGTGGTGGAACACCTATGCTCCATCATGTGGTCGTAGGCTGTCCTGATGCGTGAGATATCCTCCTGATATAGTTGCGGTCGACGATATCCTACCATGCGTGGTCGGCGTCGTGCTCTCTGTGCTGCTGCCTGGTGGAGTGTGAGCCCTCTAGAAGGACCTCTCTGATCTAGCTCCGCTCGCTGAAAGAATTGGGTAATGGTCTGCTGGGTACTCACCCGTGGCTGATGTGTGGGCTGTAGTGACCGCTCTCGCCTCTCGTATGCTGCTGTGAGGAAGCGCCCCAAGCGTCGCTGGTCTCCCATGGTCATGCACAACTGGAGTGACTCCTCTAGCTGGAACTGTGCTCGTAGGTCTAAGTATGCTTGACATCTGATAACAAAATGCTCCTCACTCTCTACCTCTGTCTGGCATACTGGGCACCACCTCTCCTCATGGGGGACTCCCCTGGAGCGACCCCTCTCAATCTCGAGCTGATGTGATGAGACCCGGAGCTTCCCAATGACGACTCGGAGGTGGTGGGGAAGATATGTCTGCATGTATCTCGGGATCTCGATGAAGCCCGCGTCCGATATATGTAGAAAATGCTCGCGGTAATAGAGCATTTTCGGTGGCAATGTATCCCTAGGGCTCACCCATGTCCTCTGTATGTATGTATGCCATATCTCTTAACGAATGACCCTATTCCTCTCTTGATGAGAGAGCGAGTAGGTGGGTGCATGTGAGTCGTACTGTAGTGGTGGTAGCCTATCTATGTCAAAGCCATGGTGGGCCAGCCAGTCTCGTGTCTGTGCATACCATGAAGAGGTGTCGCCTGCTAATGCCATATCACGTGATGCCTGGAGAGCACGATAAACAATGCGCTCTGTATCCATGCTCCGAAGTCTGTGTACTAGGCATACTGTCTGGAACAGTGCCTCAACTAGCATCGGTGGTGCAGCGAGCTCTGCTCTAATGATATCATACGGTACTGAAGGCTTGCTGCGGATAAGTCTGGCAATCATGAGGATCTGTGGCCTCTCTAATGCTGTCCATACTGATGTAGCTAATCCCGGCCCCCAAATGGCTGCCCCATACATGAGCGTTGGCGTAACCAAAGTGTCAAAGAGCCACCCCTTTGTGCGGGGCTCCTGAAAATATGCCTGGTGGCACTGTCTCTCCATCAAAGCTAGTGCTGCGTACCCACGTGTGATGCGGTCACAAGCTGCATGAGACATAGAGAAGACCCCAGATGCTGCTGTAAATGTCACTCCCAAGTAAACATATGATCAGACCACCTGGATCGGTCCACCTGCTGTTGTGAACAAACTATGTCTGCGTACCTGTGCAGATGTATGAAAGATCATGACCTTGGTTTTACCAAGGTTCACAGATAACCCTCTGTGTCTGCAAAAGTCATCTAGGCCATGTAGATGATGCTGTAGACCTTCTGCAGACTCTGAAACCAATACAATATCATCAGCGTATAAAAGAATATGGACATTGGCTCCCCGTATCTCAATGCCATCCCCCCCCTGCTGCTGTTGGGTGGATGGCCAAAGAGGGTTGGGTGGAGGTAGTCAAAAGAAACATCAAGAAAGAGGCCCGAGAAGAAGCCACCAAAGAGGGTTGGGTGGAGGTAGTCAAAAGAAACATCAAGAAAGAGGCCCGAGAAGAGGCACATAAAGAAGAGACTCTCCTCGTACACAACACCATCGAGGAGGAGAGGATGAGGCAAGCCCGACGCCTCAACGTACGAGTCACAGGAATGGGAGAGAGAGAAGGATCCACCCTGGAGAAGGATGGGACAATATTATGCACCAAGCTCGGATACAAGAACGGGAAACCATCTCCTTTCACTAAAGCATGGGGAGTCGGTAAAGATGCCACCAAGCAACGAGCCCTTATCCTCCACTTCCCCAATGAAGAATCACGCTCTACTCTACTTTGCAAAAGGGTGATCCTGTGAGGGCTTGAAGGCCCACCCATCTACCTCGACTATGACCTCACCAAAATGCAAGTCGCACACAAGCGTGCATGTATGCCTAGGGTGCACCAAGCCTTCAAAGAGAGGAAACGAGCATCCTACAGAGACACTCAAGTTATAATAGATGGCAAGGCCCGTGGGACACGAGAAGAGATCCGCATTGGAGTTTGGAACTAGAATGGAGACCTATGGACACACCCAAAGATGCTCGAGGAGGTGATAAGAGGTCAAGACATCATCCTGCTTACAAAGACACATGAGAGACCAGAGAGAGGATTGCCCGGATACATGGATTCCGGTGGGAGTTTCTACACCAAGAATGCACACAATATCACACATCACGTAGATCACGAGGGATGGCCATACTTTTCAACAAGGGCTACACAGTACTTCAAAAAGTGGTCAACATTATGAAACCTCCCAGGAACACCCTTATTTATGGATGAAGACCTCACAAAATTGCAGACAAAACACAAGAGAGCATGTATGCCCCAGAACCTACAAGAAAGGAGAGAAGGAAACAAGCCTTTTATCGAGACGATAAGGTTTTCATAGATGAGCATCCTCTGAATAGAGACGCGTGGCCTATGAGACAACACTATAGCAGGACACGTATCTCAGGGCAGCAATTTGGAACTGCAATGGGGCATTGTGGACATAGCCAGATCACTTGGAAGACCTAATCGCTCCACATGATTTTATTTGCATCACAGAGATACATGAGATCCAAGACATAGGGTTACCCCATATAGCTGGATCTCAATGGGAGTCCACTTTTTGGACGACTACCGGACACGGCACTTCACGCGGGTATGGTGGTGTAGCGATTTTGTTCAGACTTGGCATCCAGAGACAGATCCAGATTTTGAAGACAGATGAGGAGACACGATATATGTGGGTTCGCATTGAGCTCACTAGGGGGAGATGGATTTACATTGCTATATGCTATTTTCCCCCACTAGGTCAGTCATGATCGGGATGGTCACTTTCAAGATACTCATTCACAATACACTCCACTATTAGAGGACATAGTTCATTATTCCACAGTAGGTAAGGTCTTCCTTATTGGGGACTTCACTTCACTTACACAATCCCGACAGTGTCACACATATGACATGGAGGAGCCTGATATCATGGAGAGTTTAGATCCGGACGAGATTGGGATTGGCAGATCATCTTATGATACGGGCTGAGATACAACTAGGTATGGCAGACACCTTGAGCTTGGTGAGAGATATCATCTCATTATCTATAATGAGATGCATAGATGGCTAGGGTCAAGCGCTTTCACTTACTTTCCACATGGTGGCGGACAGAGCCCCGTAACATAGCATCATAGATTATAATTTTGAATCTCTATATGGAGTTGCTCTCATTCACTCTCTTTCAATAAGTCAATGCCCATTGCCCACTAGGTGCAGATCACACATACCTTAGCTATACTCTCGTTACTTCTATATCGCAAGAACCCCCACCACCTAGACATACACATACCACCATATACTTCACACACGAGCTTTCTCATGTCTATGTACACAATCTTCACTCAGAGCTCCTCACACTCAACCCACATGATTCCCTTGATACACTCACTTCACATATTACATCCGTCTTGCATGACTCACTGCTATACAAAGCTTTCCCCACCATACACATACCTTTCCACCACGCATTGGGAACATGCCCCAATAACAGCTGGTGTGATGAGGAGTGTTGTGAGCTACGACGACGCCTCAAAGCTAATGAGGCCCTCAAAGTCATATACCACTTGCTTATGAGCAAAGATTGTTCACTTGCAAGATACCTCACATCCTTCCACTTTCTTCACATAGAAGAAGGTGAGAAGAGCCATCTTAGGACCATAGCATGGAAGAGCCAGAGATCAATTTGACCTACATGCCGAGCATCTTAAATATGGCGAGGAGGTCTTGATACCACTTATTACACACCTCATCAACAGAGCCTTGGTTCAGAGGTTCCCAACCGCGTGGATAGAGAACATCAATGTGCCTATTCACAAGTCAGGGGATGTGATGGATCCTAGCACATACCGGACTTTCATGATTGGCCCATTATCCATATTGGTCAAATTCTATGGAGCTATCCTTGAGGAGCTTAGAAGCTTAGCTCAGCAAGCGGGTTTTCAAGCCCCAGAGGCTGGCTTTTGGCATGCCTTTTCCACCATTGATCATATCTTCACTACAAGATGTCTGGTTGATCAAGCACGGGTGAGGATGAGGAGATTGTATTGTTGCTTTGTGGACTCCTGCAAAGCATTTGACACTATACCTAGAGAGGGACTCTTCAGACGACTACTTAATCTTGGGGTCACACATGACATGCTAAGGGGAATCTATGCGTTATATGAGCAAATGTCGAGGAGGGTCCTCGTGGGCTTTTCGATCCCCTTCTAAGCACTATCGGTGTGAAACAAGGGTTCCTCTCTCTCTCTCTCTCTCTCTCTCTCTCTCTCTCTCTCTCTCTCTCTCTCTCCTCCCTCCCTCCCTCCCTCCCTCCCTCCCTCCCTCCCTCCCTCCCTCCCTCCCTCCCTCCCTCCCTCCCTCCCTCCCTCCCTCCCTCCCTCCCTCCCTCCCTCCCTCCCTCCCTCCCTCCCTCCTCTCTCTCTCTCTCTCTCTCTCTCTCTCTCTCTCTCTCTCTCTCTCTCTCTCTCTCTCTCTCTCTCTCTCTCTCTCCATCACCCGTAATATATCACCACTCATGTTAGATTGTATTAGCCTTTTATGATCTTGTTTTATCTTTCTGACAGCCGGATGACATTCGCATCATGTATCCTATCTTAAGTTTCACACGCCGATTTTGGCATGTCATAAACATAAAAACTCTCTCTCTCTCTCTCTCTCTCTCTCTCTCTCTCTCTCTCTCTCTCTCTCTCTCTCTCTCTCTCTCTCTCTCTCTCTCTCTCTCTCTCTCTCTCTCTCTCTCTCTCTCTCTCTCTCTCTCTCTCTCTCTCTCTCTCTCTCTCTCTCTCTCTCTCTCTCTCTCTCTCTCTCTCTCTCTCTCTCTCTCTCTCTCTCTCTCTCTCTCTCTCTCTCTCTCGCACACAAATACATGAACCCATAAGCTCGACAAACTGAGTTTTCAAAAGTCCTTCATAGATGCAAGGCAGGACTCACTCATAATGAAGCCTATAGCAAGAAAGAAACAAAGGATAAAGAAAATTTAAATAACAAAGATAAAGTTTCCTTTGTCATTATTGCATTCAAGAAACTCGATAGACATAGCACCACTAATATGCTTCACCTTTAACTCTAAGACTCAACATATCCCTGTTCAGTTTACCTTTGTTTTTTTTATTTGGCCCTGAGTTAGCTAATATTTGATATAGTTTCCTTTGTCATTACTGCATTCAAGAAATATTTGATACACATAGTACCACTTATATGCAGCACCATTAACTCTAAGACCCAACATATCCCTGTTCAGTTTTCTTTTGTTTTTTAAATTTTGCCCTGCATTAGCTACAATATAAGCATTCAATTCTGGTACTAATATTCCTACCATGGTCCATTGCTTGAAGGAGGCATGCACGACAAAAGCTGTGACCACATGGTGTTGTGACGGGTTCATATAAAAGCTTCAAACATAGAACACAATCAAAGTCATCATTATACTGAAGTTTGGCCCGCTTTCTTTTCTGATCATTGGTCACATCAGCATGATCCTTCTTCATTTCCAATTCCACCTTACGCAAAGCACCTTGAAGAGGAAGACTGCAAAATAAAAATAGATCCACAATTTCATAATATTTAGACATTCAAAAAGAAGTTCTTTATCTATTCTCTAGAAGTTCTTTTTCTCACAATGGGCTGAGGAGGGTGGGTGGGAAGTGTGTGTGAGAGAGAGAGAGAGTGTGTGCACATGCATGTGCAGAAGCGGGGAGCATGAGAGGAAATAGAGAGAGTACATGTGTGTGCACACTCGTGCTTGCAAAAAGGGTAAGGGAAAGAATTTCAAAAATGCGAAAAACAATTTTCTTTGATTCTTTGAAAAGAGTTTAAAAAAGCAAGCTCTATATAGCAACAAAATCAGCTATACAACCTTGAGGGGTCCATTTGCAAACCTTCATAGAAAGCCTCCTGTGCTTCATCATATCGCTCCAACTATCACATAAAATACCAAAGAGGATGAGTATTTATTTTCTATTTTCTGAATTGAACATACACAAGTGGATAAGTGTCTGATTCAACATGCCAAAAGTAGAGCCGCTCCTTTTCTGTAGTATCCCTTAAGCCATGAGCTTTTCAGCTTGATGGTTTTCTCTGCATCTCGAAAGGCTAGCTGAACCAAAGAAAAGACGTTCAATGACATGAAGTACGAAACAACAACACAATCCCAGTTAAAATCTTCCATCTGAAGAACCTCTGCATGATACATTGGATCTGAACCAAATAAAGCATTCCTCTCAGAATCAGCTGCTGGAATCTCTCTTAAGTGCTGGCTCAATCTACATTTAGACAATTTAAATATTTGACTCAGGCTACAATGTGGCAAAAAAACGTTAAGGAAATGGTCAATGCAATAAAACATATGGATTATCAAAGCTGAAAGATGCTTTTACCAATTGATTTTTCAAATTCTTATGATGGATATGAAATTTCAACAACAATACATTACTTGCAAAGGGCCAAACTACGATTGCTCAATAATATATAGTGCCCGAGTGGTAGTAATTTAATCGCCTTTGAATATTCCTTGATTGCCTGAAAGTCAGTCTCTCTCTCTCTCTCTCTCTCTCTCTCTCTCTCTCTCTCTCTCTCTCTCTCTCTCTCTCTCTCTCTCTCTCTCTCTCTCTCTCTCTCTCTCTCTCTCTCTCACTAGTACAGGATGGAGCTAGTTAGTCGTTCAGATGCATTATCATGCTTGTACTACCCTTTTGCATATAGGCTATAGATATAGCACTCCATTCACCGTCCCCCCCCTCCCACTTTCATGGGTATCTCTACATGCATACTACAGAGATCTATATCAGCCTTGCCATCTTTTTTTCAGTACTTTTATCTTTTCCGATTGACAGAAGATACACCCATGTACATTGATTTGTCTCATAGGCCGAGTTCGGCCTCCTAATAGACGTAAAAACACTTTCTTTCTTTCTCTCTCTCTCTCTCTCTCTCTCTCTCTCTCTCTCTCTCTCTCTCTCTCTCTCTCTCTCTCTCTCTCTCTCTCTCTCTCTCTCTCTCTCTCTCTCTCTCTCTCTCTCTCTCTCTCTCTCTCTCTCTCTCTCTCTCTCTCTCTCTCTCTCTCTATATATATATATATCGGGCACGGGCTTCATCGAGATTCCGAGATACATGCAGACCTACCTTCCCCACCACCCACGAGTCGTCATTGGGCAGCTCCGGGTTTCATCACATCAGCTCGAGATTGAGAGGGGTCGGTCCAGGGGAGTCCCCCGTGAGGAGAGGTGGTGCCCAGTATGCCAGACAGAGGTAGAGAGTGAAGAGCATTTTGTTATCAGATGTCCAGCATACATAGACCTACGAGCACAGTTCCAGATCGAGGAGTCATTCCAGCTGTGCATGACTATGGGAGACCAGAGACGCTTGGGACGCTTTCTCACAGCAGCATACGAGAGGCGAGAGCAGTCACTACAGCCCATACATCAGACACGGGTGAGTACCCAGCAGACCATTACCCAGTTCTTTCAGCGAGTTGAGCTACATCAGAGAGGTCCATCTATAGGGCTCACGCTCCACCAGGCAGCAGCACAGAGAGCACAGCGCCGACCACGCATGGGCGGATATCGTCGACCACGACTATATCAGGAGGATATCTCACGCATCAGGATTGCCTACGACCACATGATGGAGCATAGGCGTACCACCACCCCCTGGGTTGTCTTCCTTCAGGAGGCACTCAGACGACCACCGATGTACCACATACTACACCCACCTCCACCCATCACCAGTAGCTAGGGCGTTTTACTCACATTTTGGACCCCCCCCCATGTATTAGGTGGCCACTATCTGCAGAGTCAGAGCCACATCTCCCCAGCCTTTTCCAGCCCTATATAGCTTTGTGTAGCGATATACTTTTTATTTCATTTTATCTTCTACACAGGGTTACTACACTTGTACATGGTTTTTGTCTCATAGGCCAAGTTTGGCCTCCAGAAGACGTTAATATGACTTTCTTTCTTTCTTTCTTTTTTCTCTCTCTCTCTCTTATCGTGCACATCAAAAAAGAAGCCAAAGAGGAAGCACAAAAGGAAGAAGCTCTCATCGTGCACACCACCATTGAGGAAGAAAAGATTAGACATGCCCGTTGTCCCAATGTACGCATCACGGGCATTGTAGAAAAAGAAGGCTCTACCCCCAAGTCCGATGGGAAGACAATATGCAAGATACTCGGCTACAAAGAGGAGTCTCCCCCATTCATCAAGTCTTGGAGAACGGGGAGAGACCCCACGAAGAAGAGAGCTCTCATTTTACACTTCCCTTCCGAAAACGTGAGATCTACCTTCCTACGCAAGAAGGTGATTTTGAGAGCACTTGATGGCCCCCCCATCTACCTTGATGATGATCTCACACCCATGCAAGTAGCACATCGCCGTGCATGCATGCCGAAAGTACACCAAGCTCGTAAAGAAGGAAAGAAGGCTTCATACAGAGATGGTCGTGTCATCATTGATGGCAAGGCCATCCCATAGGGTTTTGCGGCCTGTGAGACACTCGAGGAGATACACCTTGCAGTTTGGAACTGCAATGGAGATCTATGGACACACCCAGAGAGGTTGGAAGAGGTGCGCAGAGGCAGAGACATCATTATGTTGACAGAGACACATGAGAGCCCAGACCGGAGCTTACCTCGAGTCCATGGTTTCTAGTGGGAGTCCACATACAGAGAGTGTACACGTCAGCACACCACCAGAGGGTCAGGAGGAGTAGCCATACTCTTCAGAGATGGACTTCAGAGCAGGATACCGATAGTCGCACGTGACTCACAAGCCAGATATCTTTGGATTCGACTCAAGCTCTCACACGAGCGGATCATCTTCATAGCCCTATGCTACTTTGCTCCTTCTAGCTCGCGATTCGCTATCATAGATCGAGAGGAGGACTCACCATACACTTGCTTGTCAGAAGAGATTACAGAGTACTCTGCATTAGGGGAGGTCTTCCTTATGGGAGACTTCAATGCCAGGACAGGCACTCATCAATGTTGTGAGATATTTGACCCAGAAGACCCACAGATACTGCATACCATAGAGGATGAGTCTATAGCTCGAGCTTCAGCTGACTCTACACACACTAAGTATGGCAGTCACTTACTCAGACTAGGCTCTCGACATAATCTCGTTATCTATAACGGGATGGCTCAGTGGCCTACCTCAGGAGGATTGACATGCATACCACACTCAGTCACGGATGGGAGGGGAAGTACAGTAGATTACGTCATGGGATCCAGAGAGGCCATCCACCTACTTACCTCATTCACCATCCCACCCATACCCATTGGGGCCGATCACACATACCTCTCTCTCTCCCTCAAGGGAGACACCCCTATACACGCCATAGTACAAAGTAGAGATTTAAATCGTAGATTTAAATCGGGATTTAAATCGTTTAAATCGTAGAGATTTTTAAAAATAAAAATAAAAATCGGGGTTTTTATTCATCAAGAGATTTTTATTTTTTTTTTTGTATCTAAGGTATGCACAATACCTATTCAACTCATATATGCTCCAATATTGGACAGTAGTGAAAGTAGTGAAAAGTTTATATGACCTGGATGCTTGTTAGTTCTTGTACTTCAGTCATATGTGAGATGCCAACAAAGAGTTTATGATAATATTTCAGTCACATAAACTCTATAATGTCATTCAGCTATAGGTTGGTATAGATTTATATTGGATAGGGACTTATTTTGATGCCAAAAAATGTACATATACAATTGAAGGAACTTGGCTTTGAGCATGGATTTTAACTTAATTTAGTTAGTCAAATCTCTAATAGGCAAGAAAATAAAATAGTTCTATCCAGAGAGCAAAGTGATAATATATGATAGACTATTAGCAAGCATAGGTATCATAGTGATCAAATTTTTAATTTTAAAAGGTGATCTACCATATGAAACCTTAAAAAAAAATTATAAAAAAAAAAAAAAAAAAAAAAATGGAATAAAAATCGTTAAAAACGATTTAAATCGCGAATGCGATTTTTACGATTTTTATTTTAAAAAAATCGTGCGATTTTTTTTACTATGATACACGCACACCCAGAGCATTCATCCAACACACTACCATCCACTTCACACATGAGCTACCTCACATATATGCGGCTCACGTCGAGAAGGATCTTCTCTTGCTCCATCATGACACTCCACTATCCCTACTCACCTCACAGATAGCATCAGTCCTTCAGACATCAGCCATCAGCTCCTCTCCACACACCATCCATTCTCGTCACACATCCTCCCGGAACTATGCCACAACATCGTTGGTATGATGAGGAATGCAGAGATCTTTACCGCCGACTACGAGCCCAACGAGCATTGGGAGAGATCACAGGGAGAGAGGCCAAGGGACAAATGAAGACTCACACGTAGGAAGAGGCGAGCCTTTGAGGAGGCACAGGAGCTCGAGCTATACCATCTCTTTATGAGTATGGACAGTGCTGCATGCTGCAGCATGGCGTACCCTACGAGAGCCACGCCCAACCACACCTATTGAGGACCTACACACATGACATGACTATGCTGAGAGATTATATGAGGTACCTCGGCAACCTCCCATTACCCAGCCACTTGAACCTCGCCCTACTAGTTCTTCTCTCTTCACAACAAAAATGGTTGAGAGGGCCATAGGACGACTACGACATGGACGTTCCACAGACCACACAGGATTGCAGAGCGAGCATCTCATATACGCAGCCTCCACTATAGCCCCGTTGATTGCACATGTCTTCAACCGGGCTATAGGGGAGGGCTTCCCAGAGGAGTGGACTAGGCACACCATTGTGCCTATCCACAAATCTGGCGACACCTTGGACCCAGGGAACTACAGGACCATCATGATTGGCCACACCATGGCCAAATTATACGGTGCCATACTTGAGGCAGAGCTCAGCTCATGTGCAGAGACTGAGGGGCTACGAGCACGAGGCCAGGCAGGCTTTCGACGAGCTTTCTCTACTATTGATCACATCTTCATTTTGTGTTGCCTCATTGATGGGGCAAGGGTGCGAAAGAAGAGATTATATTGCTGCTTTGTGGACTTCTGCAAAACTTTTGATACAGTACCACGAGAGAGGCTCTTCCGACGCCTCCAGAGCTTGGGAGTACCATCAGAGATTATTTGGGCCATCTATGCACTCTATGAGCAGGTGACAAGGAGGGTACAGTGTCCAGGAGGTATGTCTGAGGCCATTGCTAGCACCATCGGTGGCTGTCCACTCTCCCCCACTCTATTTGGTCTCTCCATCGACGAGATTGAGGACTACATTCTCCGAGCCGGAGGGGAAGGTGCAGACCTCGCAGGTACACATGTCCACATTTTATTATATGCCGATGACATTGTATTGATTTCAGAGTCACCCGAGGGACTACAGTGCCACTTGGATGCCCTGGATGAGTTATGTACACAGAGGGGCTTGACAGTAAACCTTGGCAAGACCAAGGTCATGATCTTCCACACCTCCCCCATGGTGAGGAATGGAGCAGGATTTAGAGCTAGTGGTGGACAGATTGAGGTGGTCACTTCCTACGTCTACCTCGGAGTCACGTTCATGAGCTTACCCGGCCCCTTCAGCATGAGACAGGCAGCCACCAATAAACTCACACGAGGATATGCAGATTTAGCCATGTTAGAGCGGAGATGTCACCAGGCACACTTCCAAGAGCCCCACACGAAGGGGTGGCTATTTGACACACTAGTCAGACCAACTATGATGTATGCTGCGACGGTTTGGGCCCCAGGCCTCAGAGTCACCCAGTGGAGTGCGATCGAGAGGCCACAGTTACGTATGATCTCGCGATTATTTCGCGGGAAACAGTCAGTGCCACATGACATCATCAAGGCAGAGCTAGCTACACCACCTATGGTAGTAGATGCACTATTCCAGACGATCTGCTTTATTCAGAGGATGAGGGAGCTCCCTACAGACAGACTCACACACACAGCTTTTGAGGCATCTAGACAGATATCAGAGTCAGGATATGAGAGAGCTTGGTACACTCAGGTTAGAGTCTGGTTTGATAGTCATGGACTTGATATGGACAGATTGCCTCCTTTTCAATATGACCCAGACTCACCTCACATCCACCTCTCCCGTCATGAGAGGAATGTTGTGCTCAGCCAGGATCTCTGGAAGCTCTACATTAGTCAGACATGGCACACACCACACATGGGATCGAGACTATCACACTACCGAGACCAGTTCTTAGACATACTAGCGGACGGTTTCATCCAGCGACCACTCTACATGGATACTTACATGCCTCATAGCTCGAGGGTAGCGATTGGCCAGTTGAGGGTCTCATCACACCGACTAGAGATTGAGACAGGAAGAGCCGCAGACATTCCCAGAGAGCAGCGGATATGCGGGGTATGCAGAGTAGAGATGAAGGATGAGGAGCACTTTGTATGCAGATGTAGCGCATATGATGACATCAGAGGGAGATACGAGACTGTTTACAGGGCAGCCCACCCTCCGAGAGATCATGGACTCTAGAGACCAGAGACAGCTCGGGCGATTCTTACTAGAGATACAGAGTCACAGAGATTCCCTACTCCAGCCTACTATAGGAGGCCATACAGGAGGGAGACAGAGTCAGCTCACTAACTTCTTTATTCCACAACATGCAGCAGCCCTCCCCCCCTCGGCTCACACACCGAGAGGGGTGACTCTTCAGCAGGCTAAGACCTCTCGAGCTAGGAGAAGACCCCGTGCTATAGGATATCGGGCTCCGAGACTTCACCGACACCAAATTGCAGAGATCCAGGCTCGTGACCATCGCACCATGGAGGAGAGACGATCCGAGATGATGGCTAATCCCGCTGAAGCCATCAGGGTGGCCCTGACTCCACCTCCACCTATGTATCACATCTTACACCTACCCACTAGCACAGGATGGAGCTAGTTAGTCATTTCAGATGCATTCTCATGATTGTTGTACTACCCTTTTGCACATTGACTATCATAGATATCGCACTCCATACACCCCCCACTTTCATGAGTATCTCCACATGCATATTATGAAGCTCTATCATCAGCTTTGCCAGTCTTTTCAGCACTTTTATCTTTTGCAATTGACAGAAGATACACCCATGTACATCGATTTGTCTCATAGGCCGAGTTCGACCTCCTAATAGACGTAAAAAACCTTCTTCTTCTTCTTCTTCTTCTTCTTCTTCTTCTTCTTCTTCTTCTCTCTCTCTCTCTCTCTCTCTCTCTCTCTCTCTCTCTCTCTCTCTCTCTCTCTCTCTCTCTCTCTCTCTCTCTCTCTCTCTCTCTCTCTCTCTCTCTCTCTCTCTCTCTCTCTCTCTCTCATCTCCAAAGCTATAAAGGATGCAAAGAAGGAAGCGGACCGCACTCTCAACCAAGAAATCCATAAGTTAACAAATACACTAAAGGGGCTCAAGGAACAAATAAAAGGGCTCGAGGAAGATCGGAACGCATGACGAACAGCCTATGAAAGCATCAAAGCACGAATGGTTAAAGAAGGGAAAATCTCTCGTGTGGTTATGGACACCCTCGAGGAAGAGGACTTCGGCACACACGCCAATTACATGTACAGATTGCGGGGCTCTCAGAGGGCACATCACCGGATAAAGATGCCACTGACATCTTCCAACGCTTGGGATATGAGAGCATGCCTTTCATAGGGGCATGGAGACTTCGTAGAGACACGAGCACTCATCCTTCCCATGAGATCTAAGGAGACACGTATTACCTTCTTCCGAGACACATCTCGACCACGAGCACTCATCCTTCCCATGAGATCTAAGGAGACACGTATTACCTTCTTTAGATGACAGCAAGTACTATGCGGACCACCCGGAGGAGCACAATATATGGACAAGGGTCTCACGAGGATTCAGATAGAGCACCAACATGCATGTATGCCGTAGACCTCGAGGCACAACGAGAGGGAAGGAATGCTTTTTACCGTGATGGTAAAGTCTTCATCGACGGACACCCTATCAAATAGGAATGCGCGGCCTATGAGCCAACACCACACCAGGATCCACCACTCAGGGGAGCAGTGTGGAACTGCAACAGAGCAGTTTGAACACGACAAAACTGAGTGAAGGAGATCCTAGATATTCATGACTTTTCTTGCATCACGGAGACCCATGAGAGCCCCGAAAGGGGCCTACCTCTCATTGCAAGTTTTCATTGGGAATCTGCATCCAAGACCATGACAAGACAGAGTACAGCACACACAAGGGTCAGGTGGCGTCTCCATCATATTAGACAGGAGATACAGAGCCGGATGATGGATCCATATCATAGGTAGAGACGAGGAGGCGTGATACATGTGGGTCCGCCTGGAGATAGCACCTAAGAACTGGGTCTACGTTGCAGTCTACATTGCCATATGCTACTTCCCACCACGTAGATCCCAATACGCAAGACAGGACCTTGGGGGCCGACCCTAGATAGAGACTCACCATAAATAGCACTTTCACATGAGATACTACATTGCAGCACCCTAGGTGAAGTCTTCCTTATGGGAGACTCCAATGGCCACACCCAATCATGTCAAAGGAGTCATATGACATGGAGCATCCACAGATCATGCGAGGAAGAGGTCCTAATGAGACGAGGACCAATAGATTATCAGCGGATATGGGTCAACACGCCAGTGGGAATGGGTCAACACACCAGCGGGTATGGCAAACACCTTCTTGAGTTAGACACACGACACCATCCCATTATATATAACGGGATGCATCGTTGGCCAAGCTTGGGTGGACTTACTTGCTTCCCTCACAAGGGGATGAGAGCAAGGTCGACTACATTCTGGGTACCATCTCTGGAACTTCACTTATTCCCTCACTTAGTATTGGACGACGTCCACTCAGTGTTGACCACACATTTATCACATTCACACTTTCATCTCCTATTCCATTTGACCCTCCCTCACTCATTGAGCCACACACCAGGATACACTTCACACACGAGCTCTCATATGTTTACGCACACCACTTACACACTCGCCTACTCTCCCTCAATCTATTCTCACCTTTGGACACACTCACATCACATATCACCACCATCCTGCATGACTCATCTCTACACAGCTTTCCACATCGCGCACATACACACCCTCCACGCAGAGGATCAATGCCCCAGAACTATTGGTATGATGCAGATTGTCGAGAGCTAAAGAAACATCTACAGATATTAGAGCATAGAGAGGATATTACACACATACAGGCCAAGCACCGCATGCAGAGCCTTACTCGCCACAAGCGGCGAGAATGGGAGAGACAATATTGGGATATCTACCACTTGCTCATGAGCCAGAACAGTAGAGTGGCATGGCGACATCTGAGAGAAAGGAGACAAAAGACACCCATTCGAGACCCGAGCACTTGGCATAGTTATGCAAAGAGCCTATAACAGAGGAGATCAGCCCCGCATTTCCAGGCCACAAAGCTCACGCCCCACTATCTCTTACTTTTTCACACCCACTATGGTGAGCTGAGCCATCACCCATCTACACCATGGCACGGCCCATGACAAGTTCAGTTTACAGGCAGAGCATCTCATCTACGGATGCATGACTTTCACCGCTCATTGCCCACCTCTTCAACTCTCGACTTGTTGAAGGGTTCACTGACTCATGGATTGAGCACACCATAGTGCCCATTCATAAGTCAAGTAATGTTATGGATCCAGCCACATATCGGACTATCATGATTGGCCCCACATTGGCCAAGCTATACGGGACAATACTAGAGGCAGAGTTGAGCACTCTCATCGAGAAGACGGGTATCAGGGCTCGAGGACAGGCAGGATTCTGACGAGATTACTCTACCGTTGACAACACCTCCACTCTGAGAGGACTGATCGGCCAGGCAAGAGTGAGGAAGAGGAGATTATACTTTTGCTTTGTGGACTTCTGCAAAGCCTTCAACACAGTTCCCAGGGAGAAGCTCTTCATACGTCTACTCGATATCGGGGCTCCGGAGGAGATGATATGGGGGATCTATGCCTTATATGAGAGAACATTTGCTAGAGTCAGCTTGCCAGGCGGCTTATCCGACTCACTTGCTAGCACCATCGGGGTGAAGCAAAGATGCCCTCTTTCACCCACCCTCTTTGGTCTATACATTGACGATATAGTGGACTTCATATGTCAGCAAGGAGGGGAGGGCATTGAGGTACGAGGGACCACTGTCCCATATTTTTATATATGCTGCTGATATTGTGCTGGTTTCAGAGTCTGTAGAAGGTCTATCGCACCACCTACATACGATTTCGGCACACATAAACGGTTATCTATGAACTTTGGTAAAACCAAGGTTCAAATCTTCCATACATCAGCATATGTGAGACAAAGCTCTTTCACAGCAGCATGCAGACCCATCGAGGTAGTCAGATCATATGTCTACTAAGGAGTGAACTGAGACATTCTCAGCAGCCTCCTCTGAGGTTTTCTCCATGTCTCATGCAACCCATGATTGCATCACACGAGGATACGCAGCACTAGCTTTGATGGAGAGACAGTGCCACCGGGCATATTTTCAAGAACCCTACACAAAAAGATGGCTCTTCGACACTTTGGTCACCCCAGCGTTCATGTATGGAGCAGCCATATGGGGGCCGGGATTCGCAGCATCAGCATGGACAGCATTGGAGAGGCTGCAGATTCTCATGATTGCCAAACTCATCTACAGCGAACCTTCAATACCACATGATAACATCATGGTAGAGAGTGTTGCACCACCGATGCTAGTAGAGGCACTCTTCGAGACAGAATGTCTATTACACAAGATCAAGAACATGGACACAGTGCATCACTTATCGAGCTTTCCAAGCATCACACAACATAGCGCTAGCAGGAGACACCTCCTCATGGTACGCACAAACACGAGACTAGATGGCCCACCATGGTTTAGACATAGACAAACTACCACCAATGCAATACTACTTACACGCCCCCACCTATTCACTCTCCCTTCAGGAGAGGAATAGGATCATGCATCGCAAGATATGGCATACATGCATTTAGAGGACATGGATCAGCCCGAAGGATACATTGCCACCGAAATGCTCCACTACCATGAGCATTTTCTACCACACCACCTTTGACATATCTACCACACCACCTTTGACATCATTGGGAAGCTTCGAGTTTCATCACGTCCGCTCGAGATCAAGAGGGGTCGGGCTAGGGGAGTCCGTCGAGAGCAAAGGTGGTGCCCAATATGCCATACAGCGATAGAGAGTGAGGAGCACTTTGTTACAAGATGCTCAGCATACTCAAGACCTATGGGCACAATTCCAGACAGAGAGGTCACTAAAGTTGTGCATGACCACTTGAGACAAGCGGAGCCTAAGACACTTCCTCACAGTGGCATATGAGAGACGGGACAAGTGTTGGGGATAAAGGCCCCAAGGACTCTCCTTTTGTATATTTTGACACTTCCATGTGAAAGCTCTCTTCGAGAGCTTTCCAAACATATTTTTGTTATATTTTTTGGACCCCAAATTGGGGAGTTATAGGCATTTACATTATTTTATGACTTTTGGTCATTGGCCATGTGTGAACATGCCCAAATGACCTAAAAGTCACTTATCAATAAGACTAGGTCCCAAATCTCTCATAGCTTGATTGGGACTTCTTCAACTTCAGCTTCTCCATCTTCTTCTCCAAATTTCTGCGCAAGTTTCTCTCTCTACTTTCTCTCTCCTCACGCAGCAGCCCACTCCCTTGGCGTTTGGAGCAACCGAGCACACCACGACGTAGCTCTCCGCGGCCTCTTTCAACTCGTATCAGAGCCTTGAGCTTTTCTATCGATATCCAAGTGCTTTTCTACTTCAGCCTATGTTAAAAGGAAGTGTTTTCTTGCATTTGGGTGAATTTCATTGCGAAAAACCTTCTTCTTTCGCGATAAAAGTGCTGTTTTTTGAGGATTACTTCAGCCCGGAGCAAAGCTGAAGCAAATTTTTAGAGAGTTTCATCGCAAACAAAGTTGATCCGGGGCAAAGAGGATCATTTTGAGCATCTTAACAGCCCATAACAGACTGTTTTCAAGTGTTTTGCAGGTCTAAACAAGTGTTTCACAGGTAATAGCAGCAATAGACAGGCCTAACACCTTATGTATTGAATTGTGGCAAAAGAAATTGCTTATGTACATCAATTTGTGGCATTTTCCTGAGAATTTCAGAAATTTCTGAAGCAAAATTTGGGGCTTTTGCTCCTATTTGGTTCTAAAGGCTGGGGTATAGTCTTATATACGCACATTGAGATCAAAAGAAGTCAAATTTGTTGATTTCAAGCACAGTTTGCTGGAATTTTCTGCAAAATTTTTCAGAAAATATCATATTTTGATTTTGTGCTCCATTTTGCTCTTACGGGTGTTTGAAGCTATTGTGCACTAGTTTTAGAGGTGGCAAACAATATTTGAACCTCGTGAGCTTTCGACTACTTCTGTAAGAATGGGTGATCTTAAGAGTCCACATTAAAGAGAAGACAAAGGAATGAAAAAGCTGAAGTGCAAACGCTTCTAACAGTACTTATTTCATCAATTGCAATTGCAAGTTTGAAGAGTACGACAGTTCGAAAGGAGAGAAAGGAGAGAAGAGGGATAGACGAATACAAGAG
This sequence comes from Ceratopteris richardii, assembly GCA_020310875.1. Taxonomy (NCBI): domain Eukaryota; kingdom Viridiplantae; phylum Streptophyta; class Polypodiopsida; order Polypodiales; family Pteridaceae; genus Ceratopteris; species Ceratopteris richardii. Next base: position 175,401,443 of record CM035406.1, read on the forward strand.
AATATCATTCATGTCTGTCTTAACCAGGGGAATGAATGGAATAGGTATCTAGGCATGAAATCGCTGGCCAATATCAAAACCATTTTGTAGGATCCCATACATAGTAGTATCAGCGGAATTGACATCCCCCAAAATCGTATCCCTTCACATTCTGTCGAACAGATGGCAGAGAAGTCGTCATCTTTGACTTCTTGACAGAAAACCAAATTTTGGCTAAAACCTTAACTCTCATACAGATTCAGCAATTCGTGCAAGTGGAGATGCATGGAAACCTTCTTGTAAAACCCATGACTCGCATGTGTTGATGTTTTCTTATGACGAAACAAAAGGAATATACCGTTTCAAAAGTTCCATTCCGAAAAGCTGAGTTCCCACGCTGAAGGAGGCGCTGTACTGACTGGAGGTGTTCAGAAGGCACCGAAGCAATCGCATCATCCTGTAAATTTGATGTATTCTTGTTTAAAACCAAAAAACCCCTTCCTTCATACTTATTGCACAATATGGGCATAAACAATCCAGGCCCGCTGGCATGTAACATATCAGTCGTTACACGTGACCAATTGGGGAGGGTCTCCGAACTGGACGGAAATGCATGTGCAGTTCTTCTCCGTGCGAATGAGACAATTGAATGCAGAAGTGTGTGCGCAATATCTTCTGCCAATATACGCTGACCCATGCTCGTGAGAAAGAACGAGGAAGAAGTACACAGCACAAGTGAAGGTTGAGAGATCACACAGAAATAAGGTCATCCACATCATCGAACGACAGCGTTGGATCATTTTCCGCTGCCATTTGCGAGAGCGAGCAACTCCGGTGGTTCACAGACTTCGTTGAACACGCGAAACGCAGAGTGGCTTGCTCTGGCTTTTGTAGCGTTCTTCATACTTAGGCACGCCACGTGGCCGTTTAGAACACCAGCCGACATTAGTGGCATATAGTTCAAATACTTCGATGGGAGTTGAAAAGGCTTCGTGGAATGGCGGAAGATCGGGATTTGGGTCCGGTCCTTTCTTTTTTCCTTGACGAATATGTGTGCGAAAGACACACATGGGATATGATCTACATATATATGAGGTATAAAGTCATGTGTTTTTGCAATACACTTGCTTGCTCGTTTGGATGTACTTTTGTCTCTTTTGAATGGGGTTATGGGTTCAATCCCTCATGCCAGCACTTGACAGACATCCCTCATACACATGAACAGATGAGATGCAAACCAATCCCTTTGGAAAATTTATGGGCCTTCGAGCATTTGTTGAGACAAGTCTTCTTGACTAGCCTTTGGGTCATCCCTACCTAGTTTCTTCCATCGTTGTTAGTAATTGTTAGACATTCTACCTTATTTTGTCTCACTTGGTGGGTCTCATGGGTGTTATGCCCTTCATTGTTATACAATAAATTAATTAAAATTAGTACTTTCCATTATTCAAGCTCACTAAGAATACATCATCGACTGGACTTCCTTGAAAAAATATGGGTTTAAACCAAGCAACACAACAATTCTTTTTTTTTCATTGATTTCTCCATTGGAGGGTTCGCATAGTGATACACAAGTTCAAAAGTTAAGAAATTTAAAGCATTTAAATAACAATGATCAGAAGCACATCATTTGCATGCTTAACTTATAAGGTGCTTTGAGTTGGAATGTTCTCAAAACCATGTGCAATCAAGTAGGCATATATCTTTTCATACCAAGCACGTAGTGCTTGCTTCAAACCATATAATGTCTTTTTCAACTTGCACACTTTGTTTTCATGCCCGTACTACACAAAACCAGAGGGTTGAAGACCATAAACTTCTTCATGTAAGTCACCATTCAAAAATGCAGTTTTAATATTCAACTGATGTACATTCCAACCATGATGAGATGAAAGTGCACAGATGCTATGAACAGTAGTCATTCTGCATGTGGGAGCATCAAAATCAATGTGTCTTTCTTTAGCATAACCTTATGCAACAAGCCTAGCCTTATAACTATCAACTGCTCCATCAGGTTTACACTTCAGCTTGTATACCCACTTAGTGCCAATGGCCTTCTTGCTAGGAGGCAAATCACATAAAGACCAGGTACCATTCTTCATAATAGCATCATATTTTAATTGCATAGCAACCATCCAATTTTTTGAATTTTGAGCTTCATCAAACGAAATAGGCTTATTCTCATCACAAAGACTAGGGGTAGTCATAGCATAGCAATCTTATGCAAAAGAAGCACTATGAGAGCCAGAACAAGTACGATATGACAGAGGTGCATATGATTTGTTATTGCGCAAGGTCTACACCAACGATTTTGGCGTAAGTTTTGCCTCCTCTATATCAAGCCTCTCATCAACAAAGTGCATCATGTAATTCTGCATCAAAAATGGAATGATCTACATCATCATATGAAACATGTAAAGGTTGAGAAATTGCCTCATTCAAACCGGCACTTGATTGTCCACCTATAAAAAGAGGCAGCAAAGTATCATACACATCTCTAGAGCTAACAGAAGTCTCCTTGGTACATGAAAGTAATGGTTGAATTGCATCTTCCACAAAAACAACATCATGGCTAAAAAAAATGTGTCTAGTCTATGGATGATATAGACCATAGCCTTTGTTTTCAAAATTGTACCCAACAAAAATACATTTCACTACATTATCATCCAATTTCGTGTGTTGTTGTTCAGGCACTAATGCATATGCTAGACAAGCAAAAACACATAGATGAGCAATAGATGGCATGTGCCCATGCCAAGCATCATATGGAGTGATAGAGTGTAGTGCTTTGGTGGTACACCTATTGAGTACATATGTTGCACACATAACAGCCTCAAGCGAGAAGCTACGTGGTAAAGTCAGACTCTTGACCATACACCTCACCTTATCCATGAGTGACCTGTTCTTCCTTTCAGTAACTCCATTCTATTAAGGTGTATAGGCATTGCACACTGATGTTTTATCCCACATTCAGCCAAAAATGCATTAAAATCAAAAGACATATATTCCCCCAGATCAGAACAAAGGGTGCCCATTTTACATGCTGACACATTTTAGCCAAAACTAGAGAATGTTTGAAGCACAAAAACACTTGGGACTTTGCTTTCAATGGATAAACCCATACATGCCTAGAAAAATAATCAATGAAAGTCATAAAGTAAAGGTAGTTCCCAAAAGAGGGTGTCTGCATGGGACCACAAACATCATTGTGAATGAGCTACAATTTCTGAGTAGCTCGAACTGAACCATGTTTTGGGAACGAGGAACATTTCATTTTACCCAAAATACAACCTTCACAAACATGTTTACCAGGTGCCTCAAGTTTTCGCAGAGAGGACACCATTTCAGATTTCTGCAGGCATAGCAAACTAGCAAAATTCAGATGAGCAAAGTGTGCATGCCAAAGCTTTGCATTTGATATAGCTTGAGAATGATGTACTTCACATGTTGAATCATTCACACATTTTTCATATACTATGAGCTTATACAGCCCACGACATAAAATGCCAGAAGTAATAATAACATAGCCATTTGATAGATCATGAATTGTACATCTGCCATCAACAAATTTCGCAACCAAGCTGATCTTGGCTAATGCTGAAATTGATCTTACAAACAAAGCATTTTTCAATGTGAAAGAACTACTATCAAAAGTAGTCAGAATGATCTTACCAACTTCCATTACGAGATAAGAGCGCTCAAGTGAACTAAAGAAACTGTGCTACGAGGTAATATGCCAAACATGTGAGTCTACTGCAGACATACACTACTTATGGGAAGATGGATCAAAACTGCAAACAATAGTAAATGATCATTTTTCATTCTACACAAAATTAGCAGACTCTATTTTAGGTGTAGAGGGCTCTGCAACGAACATTCCAGACTCTTTGTTCTTTTCCTCTTTTGTAGCCACTTTTGGACAACTCTTTATGACATGATCATTTCATTTACAGTACTTGTAAAACAATTTTTTCTTTTTTTATTTCTTCTTATCTTTTTCTTCCTTCTTTGACTATGCAACATTAGCGGATTTCTGCTTACTAGTAGATGAGCTCCATTTTCCCTTGCCATTTTCACCAACTAAAAAAGCTTGATCTACAACACACATGATCGACATTTTCTATCTAGACTGATCTTCTTGCAACAAAACAGAGACTAACTTCTCAAATATTAAATCATTTGGATTTCCTTTCCTCATCAACCGAAGAGTACAAGCAAAACTTTAATATGAATTTTGAAGACCATTAAGAACATTCTGCATAAGTGAACTATCAAGTAAGACTTCATAAATAGAAATCAACTACTCCTTCAAATATTTGATCTTTGTCAAAAAAACTATCGATGGAATCTCCTTCATTCATGTTCTCCCTCTCCAATTGTTTTCGGAGTTAAGAAATAGGAGCCTCATTTCTCGCCTGATATAAGGTGGTAAGTGTATCCCAAGCATCTCTTATTGTCTTTCAAGAGCCAGTGTGAGGAATAATGGCACATTTAATAGAGACAACTATCAATGCATGTGCTTGAGCATCTCAGTCATCCCAATGAAGTTGCTCTACAGTAGGTGCAACAAGAACTGCAACACAAATAGGAATTCGAAGATCATTATCTTCAACACCATTTGCATCACCTTTGATAATTGTATTTGTAGGTGTAATATGATGTTTTTCAACACCCTACACAACCAAAATATGATACACGACGCGCTTATACTAGAGAAACAAAACCTGTATATATTTTTGGCACAAAGGGACACAATTACCTGCATAGGCATTGTGATAGTGCGTTTGGAGGCCGAAACGAGCTTAAACCGCAATGTTGACACCACAAAGCAAAGTCATTTTTTACTTCTAATTGCCTTAAGTATACTTACCATTTTTTATGTGATTTTGAGATTGTGAACATAGGGGTGTTGACGACACCCTAGATGAAGCGGCAACCTTCTCTGATACCAATTGTTGGAGTTTGAGTTCTGTAGAAGCAAATGAACAACACAAGGAAGAAGAAGAAGAAGCTTGGAGCACAACACACAACACTGAATGTATTGGCAAGTGAATGTACAAAGATAAGTGACCCATTAGGGTTATCAGCTTATATACAAGCCGGAGGGAAAAAACATCCTAAAGAGGAGAAAATGTTCCCCGACGGTCCTAGTATGCTCACACGCATTACTACCAAAATATATCAACAATACCCAGCATGATTAAGAGTTCAAAACAACTTCACATTGTGGTGTCTAAATTTGGATCTTAGCTTGTTTTAGCCTCCAAATGCACTATTGCAATGCCTTTGCAAGCAATTTTGTCCTTTTGTGCCAAACATATATACAGGTTTTGGTTCACCAATACAAGTGTCTTGAAGTCTGCGATAGGTTTAGTGGAGCTCAACAGGATATTTCTTTTCAACTTTTTGAGATATAGTCATTTTTTTGCATCAGGATATTTTAGACAATGGCCATGGTTGAAAGCAATGATGTATTCCATATGTTGGTAGTTGAGGATAAGTTGGATGGTACAAATTACCCATTGTTGGGATATATTATGGATCATGTATTGATCACAAAAGGACTGTGGAATACTATGCAAGGTGTTGGAAAAAGACCTACTACACATCCAAATACAGTAGGTGATGTAGATGGCATTGAAGACGATGATCTTCAAACTCCTATTCGTGCTCCGATTCTTGTTGCACCTACTGTAGAGAAACTTTGATGGGATGGTTGAGATGCTCAAACACATGCATTGATATCTTTGTCTATCAAATGTGCCATTATGCCTCATATTCGCTCTTGCAAAACAAGAAAGGATGCTTGCAATAATAACTTATACCAAAAGAAATGATGTTTGTGTTGCTTACCTCTGAAAATAGTTAGAGATTGAGCATATGAATGAAGGATATTATATGGACATTTTTATGACAAAGATCAAAGATTTGAAGGAACAATGGATTTTTGTTGATGAAGTCTTGTGAGATAGTTCGCTTGTGCAGACTATTCTGAATGGTCTTCTAGATTCATATTAGAGTTTTGCTTCTACTCTTTGGTTGATGATGAAAGGCAATCCAAATGCCTTTATATTTGAGGAGTTAGTCTCTATTTTGTTGTAGGAAGATCATTCCGGTCATAAAAGGTCTTAGAATTGTAGCAAAATAAGCTTTCTTGGCTAGTCATAAGGCCAAAGGTAAATGGATCTCATCTACTAATAAGGAAAAATTTTCTAATTCTACACAGTAAAAGAAAGGAAGACAAAGACGAGAAGAAATCATAAAGCAATTTTTTTTCCTTCAAATATTGTAAAGGAAATGATGATGTCATAAAGAGTTGTCCAAATCTCACTGCAAAAGAGGTTTTTGACCTTCGAATCCCGTAGACACCCATACGTAGAGGATAGTACAGAAACGAAATCACACAAAAGTACTCAGAGAATAGAAAAAGACAAAAGACTTGACATCAGATTGGGTACAATCTCCCCCCACGTACTCTGATGGATGAGTCAATCAGAGCATGTGTATTTATAGGTATTTTTCATTACATCTTGAATAGAAGATACATGAGGGCGGCACTTTGAAAAGCGTGCTTTTGCTTTATTTAAGAAATAGTGATTTTCTATTTTTACAAAAACATTGCTTTCTAAAGCGATCTATTATTTTTACAAAAATAACTAAAAATATTGTCTTCTAAAAATAAATGTCTTCTAAATATTCTTCTAAATATCTCCAAAAATATTTGAATAATTCCATGCATGTTCACACCCTCTGTTACAGGAAGATCAATCTAGGCAGAACAAGTCCATCATGCGAGTTGTAGATCAAACTTTCCTGGCTATTCTGAAGGGCAAAGGTAAATGGAGCTCTTCTAGTAGTAAGCAAAAATCTACAAATGCTGCACATTCGAAGAAGGAAGACAAAGATGAGAAGAAATCAGAAAAGCAGAAATTGTTTTGCAAATATTGTAAAGCAAATGATCATGTCATTAAGAGCTGTCCAAAACTGGCTGCTAAAGAGGCAAAGAAGAAAGAGGCCAGAATGGCTGTTGTAGAGGCCTCTACACCAAAAACAGAGTCTGCTAATCTTGTGCAGGATGAAGAATGGGTGTTTACTACTATTTGCTGTTTTGACCCATCTTCTCATGAACAGTGCATGTGTGTAGTAGACTCATATGTTTGGTACTTTGATACTAGGGCGACCAAACATATTACCTCGCAGCGTAGTTTCTTCTCTTCACTCGAGCCTACCCCTACAGGGAATACTGTTACATGCACCAACAACTCCTCTTATCCTATTATGGGAGTTGGTAAGATCATTTTGACCATTGTTGATGGTAGTTCTTTCACTTTGTCAGATGCTTTGTTTGTGCCAGGGATTAAGAAAAATCTATTATCAGTTTCTGCATTAGCCAAGATTGGCTTGCTTGTGAAATTTGTTGATGACAGTTCATGATTTGTCAAATGACAATGTCATTATGGCTTCTGGCATTTTATGTTGTGGGCTGGATAAGCTCATAGACTATGAAAGATGTCTAAATGATTTGGCATGCGAAGTACATGATTCTCAGGCTATGTCAGATGCAAAGCTTTGGCATGCATGCTTTGGTCATCTGAATTTTTCTAGTTTGCTACGTCTACAGAAATCTGAAATGGTGTCCTCTTTGTCCAAACTTGACACACTCAGTAAACATGTATGTGAAGGCTGTATTTTGGGCAAAATGCAGCGGTCTTCCTTTCCAAAAGATGGTTCAATTCGGGCTACTCAGAAATTGTAGCTTGTACATAGTGATGTTTGTGGTCCTATGCAGACACCTTCTTTTGGGAACCATCTTTACTTCATGACTTTCATCGATGATTTTTCGGGGCATGCATGGGTATATCCATTGAAGGCAAAGTCCGAAGTGTTTCTGGAACGCACTATCAAAGCGCTTGTGCAGGCTATTTCATCTTTTTGTGCCAAAGCTATATACCAGTTTTTGTTGGCCAGTATAAGCATCTCGAAGTCTGCTACAGGTTTAGCAGAATTCGTTCGAGCAGTTCTGTTCAACTTTTTGAGATACAATCAATTTTCTGCATCAAGGTATTTTAGTCACCGGCCATGGCTGAAAGCAGTGATGTATTCCGTATGTTGGTTGTTGAGGATAAGTTAGATGGTAACAACTACCCGTTATGGGCTTATATGATGTGACATGTGTTGGTTGCAAAAGGATTGTGGAACATTGTGCAGGATGATGGTATTATGCATATTCCTGTTCGTGTTGCAGTTTCTGCTGCACCTACTGTAGAGCAGATTCATTGGGATGGCAAAGATGCCCAGGCACATGCATTGATAGCTTTGTCTGTCAAACGTGTCATTATTCCTCATATTCGCTCTTGCAAAATAGCTAAGGATGCTTGGGATAGACTTACCACACTGTACCAAGCTAGGAATGAGGCTCATGTTGCTTACCTCCGAAAACAGTTGGAGAGTGAGCACATGAATGAAGGTGATTCTATGGAAAGTTTCCTAACAAAGATCAAAGACTTGAAGGAACAATTGATTTCTGTTGATGAGGTTATACCAGATAGCTCACTTGTGCAGACCGTTCTGAATGGTCTTCCTAATTCATATCAGAGTTTTGCTTCTACTCTTTGGTTGATGATGAAAGGCAATCCAAATGCCTTGTCATTTGAGGAGTTAGTCTTTGTTCTGTTGCAGGAAGATCAGTCCAGGCAGAATAGGTCCATTATGCGTGTTGCAGATCAAGCTTTCCTGGCTAGTCAGAAGGGCAAAGGAAAATGGAGCTCTTCTACTAGTAAGCAGAAATCTGCAAATGCTCCACATTTGAAGAACCAAGACAAAGATGAAAAAAAAAAAATCAAAAAAGCAGAAATTGTTTTGTAAGTACTGTAAAGGGAATGATCATATCATAAAGAACTGTCCAAAACTGGTTGCAAAAGAGGCAAAGAAGAAAGAGGCTGGAATGGTTGTTGCAAAAACCTCTACACCAAAAACGGAGTCTGCTAACCTTATGCAAGAAGAAGAATGGGCGTTTACTATTGTTTGTAGTTTTGACCCATCTTCTCATGAGCAGTGCATGTCTCCAGTAGGCTCAGATGTTTGGTACTTTGACAGTGGGGCAATCAAACATATTACCTCGCAACGCAATTTCTTCTCTTCACTCGAGCCTACCCCTATAGGGAATATTGTTACATGTGCCAACAAATCCTCTTATCCTGTTATGGGAGTTGGTAAGATCATTTTGACTACTGCTGATGGTAGTTCTTTCACTTTGTCAGATGCTTTATTTGTGCCAAGGATCAAGAAGAACCTGTTCTGCATTAGCCAAGATTGGCTTGGTTCTGAAATTTGTTGATGACAGGTGTACAGTTCATGATCTGTCAAATGGCGATGTGATTATTGCTTCTGGCATTTTATGTCGTGGGTTGTATAAGCTCATAGACTATGAAAGATCTATAAATGATTTGGCATGTACAGTAAATGATTCCCAGGCTATGTCAGATGCAAAGCTTTGGCATACATGCTTTGGTCATCCAAATTTTGCTAGTTTGCTATGCCTACAGAAACATGAAATGATGTCCTCTTTGCCCAAACTTGAGGCATCTGGAAAACATGTTTGTGAAGGCTGTATTTTGGGCAAAATGCAGCATTCATCCTTTCCAAAAGACAGTTCAGTTCGGGCTACTTAAAAATTGCAGCTTGTACATAGTGACATCTGTGGTCCTATGCAGACACCTTCTTTTGGGAATTATCTTTAATTCGTGACTTTCATCGATGATTTTTCTAGGCATCCATGGGTATATCCATTGAAGGCAAAGTCCGAAGTGTTCATGTGCTTCAAACAGTTTTTGGTCTTGGCTGAAAATCTGTCAGCATGTAAAATGGGCACCCTCCATTCAGATCGAGGGGGGGAATATATGTCTTCTGATTTTAATGCATTTTTGGCTGAACGTGGGATAAAACACCAGTGTACAGTGTCGTATACACCTCAACATAATGGAGTTGCTGCACGAAAGAACAGGTCACTCATGGAGATGGCGAGGTGCATGGTCAAGAGTCAAGCTTTACCACATAGTTTTTGGCTTGAGGTTGTCATGTGTGCAGCATATGTACTGAACAGGTGTCCCACTAAAGCGCTGCAGTCTATCACTCCATATGAGGCTTGGCATGACCGCAATCCATCTGTTGCTCATCTGTGTGTTTTTGGTTGTTTGGCATATGCATTAGTGCATGAATAACATCGCAGAAAATTGGATGATAAAGCAGTAAAATGTATTTTTGTTGGTTACAGTTCTGAAAGTAAAGGCTATCGTCTATATCATCCACAGACTAAACGCATTCTGGTTAGCCGTGATGTTGTTTTTGTGGAAAATGCTATTCAGCCATTGCTCTCATGCACTAAGGAGACATCTGTTAGCTCCAAAGACATGTATGATACTTTGCTGCCTCTTTTTACAGGTGGACAGTCTAGTGCTGGTCCCAATGAGGCAACTTCTCAGCCTTGTAGGTTTCATGGGATGATGCAGATAATTCCATTTCTGATGCAGATGTACATGATGCACTTATTGATGAGAGAGCTCATATTGAGCAGGCAAGAACTATGCCAAAATGGTTGGTGCAAACCTTGCGTGATAGTAATATGCATCTCTATCATATTGTACTCGATTAGGCTCTCATAGTGCCTCTTTTGCATTAGATTGCTATGCTATGGCTTCATCTAGTCTTTGTGATGAGAATGAGCCTGTTTCGTTTGATGAAGCACAAAATTCAGAAAATTGGATGGCTGCTATGCAATCTCAATATGATGCAATAATGAAGAATGGTACCTGGTCTTTATGTGACTTGCCTCCTGGCAAGAAGGCCATTAGCACTAAGTGGGTATACAAGTTGAAGCGTAAACCTGATGGTACAGTTGGCAGTTATAAGGCTAGGCTTGTTGCAAAGGGTTATGCGCAGGAAAGAGGCATTGATTTTGATGAGACCTTTGCACCTACATGCCGTATGACTACTGTTCGGAGCATTTGTGCACTTGCAGCCCATCATGGTTGGAATGTACATCAGTTGGACATTAAAACAACATTTCTGAATGGTGACTTGCATGAAGAAGTGTATGTTTTTCAGCCCCGTGGCTTTGTGCAGAAAGGGCATGAAAACTAGGTGTGCAGGTTAAAGAAGGCATTATATGGTTTAAAGGAAGCACCACGTGCTTGGTATGAGAAGATACATGCCTATCTGATGGTTTTGAGAACAGTCCAACTGAAAGCACCTTATATGTTAAGCGTGCTAATGATGTGCTTCTGATCGTTGTTGTCTATGTTGACGATATGCTGCTCACTGGTCCTATTGAGAAGCATATTGCTGATTTTAAGGCTGATTTGCATGCCTCATTTGAGATATCTGATTTGGGTCATGTGCATCACTATTTGGGCATTTTGTTTATGCAAGTTGATGGTGGAATGGCTTTGTATCAAAGGAAATATATTGACACATTATTGCAGCGTTTTGGCCTTGAAGAATGTAAGCCTATTGCCACTCCTATGGAGACAGGTTTACGGTTGAGTCTTCATGATGTTGGGGATGCATTTGATGTTGTTCTCTATCAGCAGGCTATTGGATGCTTGATTTATTTATGCATTACTCGACCACATATTCAATTTTCTATCTCACAGATGAGCACGTTTATGCATTTCCCAGGAGTCAAGCATTGGCAGGTGGTTAAGCGCATCTTTTGCTACTTGAGTGGTACTCGGCTACTTGGGTTGTTTTATCCCAAGGGGGGATCACTACCGCCAGATTTTCATGCTTTTTCTTACTCTGATTGGGTTGGTTGCTATGACACTCGTGTGTCCAGTAGTTGCTTCATGCTTCGTAGCTCATGTATATCTTGGTTGAGCAAGAAGCAGCCTACTGTGGCCCCTTCGAGTTGTGCGGCTGAGTATAGGGCAGCTTTCACAACGACTGTTGAGTGTGTGTGGCTGAGACGCCTTATGGCTGATTTGGGTGTTGGTCAGTCTTCTACCACCACCATCTTCACTGACACTCAGAGCGCATTGGCAGTTGTGAGAAACCCTCTGTTCCATGCTCGCACTAAGCACATTGAGGTGCATTATCATTATGACAGGGAGAGGTTCTCTAATGGGGAGATGAGCTTGGCATATGTGCCCACACAGGAGAACATTGAAGACCTTTTCACGAAGGCTCTGCCGAGGGAGAAGTTTGAAGCTTTCCGCAAAGCTTTGGGCTTACTTCCCTTTGTGGAGTGATTTCCACATAGCTTGGCACTTCCTTATACATGAGTGCCAGCTACTTGTTCACCGCATCACTCCTAGGGGGGATTTGTTGATATATTTAGGTAGTGATGTGTGTGAACACTCTAGGACCGTCGGGGCACTTTTTTCCCTCTTTGGGAGGTTTTTTTCCCCCGGCTTGTATATACGTCTATTGCCCTAATGGGCTACTTATCTTTGTACATTCTCTAATAATACATTCAGTATTGTGTTTTGTGCTCCAAGCTTCTTCTTCTTCCTTGTTCGTGTGCTTCCGCAGACGTCTAACTCCAAAGGATAAAACATCAGTGTAGAGTGGCATATACACCTCAACAAAATGGAGTTGCTGAACGAAAGAATAGGTCACTCATGGAGATGGCGATGTGTATGGTCAAGAGTCAAGCTTTACCACATAGTTTCTGGCTTGAGGCTATTATGTATGCAGCATATGTACCGAACAGATGTCCCACTAAAGCACTGCAATCTATCACTCCATATGAGGCTTGGCATGGTCACAAGCCATGTGTTGCTCATCTACGTGTTTTTGGTTATGTGACATATGCACTAGTGCCTGAACAACATCGCAAAAAATTGGATGATAAAGTAGTAAAATGTATTTTTGTTGGATTTGGTTCTGAAAGTAAAGGCTATCATCTATATCATCCACATACTAAACACATTCTGGTTAGCTGTGATGTTGCTTTTGTGGAAGATGTTATTCAGCCATTGCTTTCATGTACTAAGGAGACATTTGTTAGCTCCAAAGACATGTATGATACTTTGCTACCTCTTTTTATAGGTGGATAGTCTAGTGCTTGTCCTAATGAGGCAACTTCTGAGCCTTTACAGGTTTCATTTGATGATGTAGATCATTCCATTTATGATGGAGATTTACGTGATGCACTTGTTGATGAGAGAGCTGATATTGAGGAGGCAAAAATTATGCAAAAATGGTTGGTGCAGACCTTGCGTGAGAGCAAATTAGATGCACCTCTGTCATATCGTACTCATTTATGTTCTCATAGTTCCTCTTTTGCATCAGATTGCTATGCTATGGCTTCCTCTAGTCTCTGTGATAAGACTGAACATTTTTCGTTTGATGAAGCACAAAATTCAGAACATTGGATGGCTGCAATGCAATCTGAATATGATGGTATCATGAAAAATGGTACATGGTCTTTATGTGACTTGCCTCCTGCCAAGAAGGCCATTGGCACTAAGTGGGTATACAAGCTGAAGCATAAACTTGATGGAACAATCGATAGGTATAAGGCTAGGCTTGTTGCAAAGGGTTATGTGTAGGAAAGAGGCATTGATTTTGATGAAACCTTTGCTTCTACTTGTCGAATGACTACTGTTTGTAGCATCATCTATGCACTTGTAGTTCATCATGGTTGGAATGTACATTAGTTGGACATTAAAACAACATTTTGAATGGTGAACTTGCATGAAGAAGTGTATGTTTTTCAACCCCATAGCTTTGTGCAGAAAGGGCATGAAAACCAGGTGTGCAGGTTAAAGAAGGCATTATATGGTTTAAAGCAAGCACCACGTGCTTGGTATGAAAAGATACATGCCTATCTAATTGCACATGGTTTTGAGAACAGTCCAACTGAAAGCACCTTATATGTTAAGCATGCTAATGATGTGATTCTGATCATTGTGGTATATGTTGATGACATCCTACTCACTAGTCCTCATGACATGCATATTGCAGATTTTAAGGCTGATTTGCATGCCTCATTTGAGATGTCTGATTTGGGGCATTTGCATCACTATTTGGGCATTCAGTTTATGCAAGTTGATGGTGGAATGGCTTTGTGTCAAACGAAATTTATTGACACATTATTGCACTGTTTTGGCCTTGAAGATTGTAAGCCTATTGCCACTCCTATGGAGACAGGTTTATGATTGAGTCTTCACGATGCTGGATATGCATGTGATGTCGTTCTCTATCAGCAAGTTGTTGGATGATTGATTTACTTATGCATTACTCAACCAGATATTCAGTTTAGTGTCTCATAGATGAGCAGGTTCATGCATTGTCCAGGTGTCAAGCATTGGTAGGCGGTTAAGCACATCTTTCCCTACTTGAGTGGTACCCGACTACTTGGATTGTTTTATCCCAAGGGGGGATCACTACCACCGGATTTGCATATTTTTTGTGACGGTGATTGGGTGGTTGCTATGACACTCCTGTGTCCACCAATGGCTTTTGCTTCATGCTTGGTAGCTCATGTATATCTTGGTTGAGCAAGAAGTAGCCTACTCTGGCCACTTCTAGTTGTGAGGCTGAGTATAGGGAAGCTTTCACAGTGACTATTGACTATGTGTGGCTCAAACGCCTTATGGTTGATTTGGGTGTTGGTCAATCTTCTCCCACCACCATCTTCGCTGACATTCAGAGCGCATTGGGAGTTGCGAGGAACCCTGTGTTCCATGCTCGTACTAAGCACATCGAGGTGGATTATCATTATGTCAGGGAGAGGTTCTCTGTTGGGGAGATCAGCTTGGCATATGTGCCCACGCAGGAGAACATTGTAGACCTTTTTATGAAGGCTCTACCTAAGGAGAAGTTTGAAGCTTTTTCGCAAAGCTTTGAGCTTACTTCCTTTTGTGGATTGATTCCACATAGCTTGGCACTTTCTTATACATGAGTGCCAACTCCTTGTTCACCGCATCACTCCTAGGGGGGATTTGTTGATATATTTTTTAGGTAGTGATGTGTGTGAACACTCTAGGACTGCCAGGGAACTTTTTTCCCTCTTTAGGAGGTTTTTTTTCCCGGAATATATATGCCTATTGCCCTAATGCACTACTTATCTTTGTACATTTAGTGGTAATACAGTTAGCATTGTGTGCTGTGCTCCAAGCTTCTTCTTGCTTGTGCTATTTGCGTGCTTCCGCAGATGTCTAACTCCAACAATACTATACTTGTTTTCTCAAGGTTTAAGTTTCCTATGTTCAAATGCAATAGGATGATCATTTTGCATTAATACAACACCTATACCTAAACCACTAGCATCTATAACTACATGGAAAGGTTGTGCAAAAACTTGTAATTGCAAAACAGGTGCATGAGAAAGTGCATGTTTGAGTTTTTCAAAAGATTGTTGTTGTGCTAATCCCCATGCAAATTTTAACTTTTTCTTCAATAATAATGTGAGTGGAAGTGCTAAATAAGAAAAACCTTTTACAAAATTTCTATGAAAACTAACTAATCCTAGAAAAGAGCGGACATCATTCATAGATTGAGGTATAGGCCATTCTTCAATTACTTTAATTTTCTTTGGATCTACATGAAATCCTTGACTAGACAGAGTATGGCCTAAATACTCTAATTCCTTTTGGAAGAAATAACTCTTTTCAGGATTGGCATAAAGTTTTTTTTTGCATAACAAATTGAAAACTGTTTCTAAATGATTTTCATGGTCATCATCATTCTCACTATAGACAAGTATATCATCAAAGAAAACAAGAACAAAAGCTTGGTACTCAAGAAAAATGTTATTCATCATGCGTGCAAATGTAGCAGGTGCATTGGTGATTCCAAAAGGCATTACCATGAATTCAAAGTGACTAGTCTGAGTTCTAAAGGCAATCTTATAAATATCATTTTTAGTCATTCTTATCTGATGATACCCAGATTTAAGATCAATTTTACTAAAGACACATGCTCCAGAAAGTTTATCTAGCAAATCATCTATTCTCGGAATAGGATATCGGTTTTTAATTGTGATCTTATTGAGTGCTTTATAGTCAATGCACATCCTATAAGTCTTGTTCTTGTCTACTAAAAGAACAGGTGCTCGAAAGGGAGAAGAACTTAGCCTTATAAGTCCTTTGTGAAGTAAATCCTTAACTTGATTAGATATTTCTTGTTGATGTAAAGATCCATGCCTATAAGCTCCTTTATGGGGAGGTGGACTACCAAGAATTAAGTCTATACTATGGTCAAGAGATCCCCTAGAAGGTGATAGCTTAGAAGGAAAATCAGCCATAAAATCATCCTTATAGGAATCCATTTTACGTGCATTAGGAAGTGCATGTGTGTAATCAACTATGTTATTGACAAAAACAATACATGAATTGTAACCTTTACTAAATGGATGTTTTACTTGAGTATGACTAATTAATGGAAATGGTTGGAAGTCATGCATTGCAGACAAGAAATGTCTTGATTTTTAAACTTAAAAAACTCATGGTATGTGTATGATAATCAATGCATGGGTTATAATGATGACGAAAAGGCATACCAAGTATAACATCATAGGACTGCAAAGGAGCAATTAAGAATGTGTGTTCATCTATATATTAAGCTATACAAATATGAATGTTATGCACTTCACTTGTAACATTATATCTATTTCCTTGAAATGTAGCCTTAACTTTATACATAGAAGGAAGTGGGTTTAATTGGAGATTTTGCACTAGTGTATGAGAAATAAAATCATGCGAACTACCATCATCATGTAAAATATTAGCAATTTTACCATTAATAGTACCTCGCATTCAAAGTAAAGAGTGGATAGAAATTGTGTTACACAAAGTACTTAACTACTTTTCTAGTGCTTCTTCAGTCCAATCAGGTTGAATGTCTTAATGGACCACCTACATGTAGTGTACTTGAGCTCCAGCAGGCCTCATCTCATTAGTTCAAAACCTACATTTAGCTTTAGTATGACCAAGCTTACCACAACGTCAAAAAGTGATACAACGACTCTTTTGTTGAGCATCCATCATTGTAGTTTGAAGGGTTGGAGGTTTTGTAGGTTGTAAACTGGGTGCCTTGGGTACTGGTGAGAAATTGGATTGAGGAGGGTGTTGAAAAGTAGGTGGGTGTTGAAAAGTAGGAGAAGAAAGACTAGTGATGGGACACTTGAAAGGAAAATTCGGCTTGATTGGTTGTTGTCGTTGACACGTTTCTTGTAAGTAGATGGACTTAGTGATGGATTGACACTCTTTCTCAACATCATGTGCAAAAGAAATAGCTTCATAGAGGGTCATCAAGCATAGGGTGTTGAGTTTGGCTTGGATTCCCATCTCTAAACTATCTTCATACTTTCTTTGCAAGGTATCTTCATGAATTGTTTCAAGCGAACGAATAAGTAATAATCATTGGCAAAAATGTTTAGTATAGGGAGATACATTATCTCCATCTTCCCACCCAAAAGTTGTCCATGATCATCGAGAACGTAAGTGGAACTGGGGAGGAAAGAAGGACTCCTTGATCTTCTTTTGAAATGCATCCAATGTGGTAGGGTGGTCCATGCTATGGCGCAAAACATTCCACCATAACTGAGCCTTACCCACTAGATAGTTAGTTACAAATTTCACTTTTTCACTTTCAGAGTATGATTCGTTAGAATAGAAGTCATCAAACTGAGATAGCCATGAAAGAACAAATTGGCCATCCTTTCACCCATCGAATCGTGAAAATTAAAAATTTTTTGCACCAATCTTGGATTGCGTGCGTTGTTCTTGGGCGATAATAATGGCCCTCACCACCTAACTAGATTATTATCATCACTTTGCAGTTGATGGAGTGAAGCATCATGTTCCTTAATCTCGTTTTGGGCATGTTGGAGTTCATGCCGCAAAATCTCTAATTGTTGCTTGATTGGTACGTCGGGTAGGGGTGAGGAACCAAGATCATGTATATTTTGGGTAGGGTCCATGGCCTTATGTAGAGAACCAAAACCTAGTTTTAAGCATGGGAAAAATTTTCTTTTCAACAATAGTGTATATTACAATAATAATAATTAGGTAAATAAATAAAATAAATGAGAGTGCTTAATAAATATAAATAAATAAATAAATAAGGTAAAGAGAGTGTTAAAAGATATATTAAATATTTATTACAAGGAATGGGATATCAAAAAGAGAAAAATAGGCTAGTGGATAAAGCTTATCTCTTGGAAGTATGAGGTTGTGGGTTCAAATCCCCTAGATGCTAAATAAGGAACTAAGTAGGCTACCCAAAGAAATAACTAAGCCCTTATTACCACTGATGTGTTAGAATTGGTTCGTGTGTAGCCAACAACTGCCAATGGAACCAAAGGCAACCAAAGTGAACCAATGAAGGGCTTTGGTGTGCAGAACAAGAGGACGAAGGAGGAGATGGAGGGAGAGAGGAAAGACGCGCGGACATGCTCCTGCAACACCTTGGTGTGCAGTCTCCACTAGGTAGCATAAGGCATACATCTCCTGCACCCTCAATGTCATATATCATACCATTAGGCAAGTGCACACATCCATGACTCTCACATGAGAATCGACAAAACCACTCACGATGTGGAGTAACATGAAAACTGGCTAATGCATCAAGCAACCAAGCCATCTGTATGCTATCCAATGAACAAGAGGAATGCTGAGATGAACCATAGGAGAAAGTGATATCACCATCGCTAGCATAATCAACTGCCATAGACTCTCCTAAAACTACTACTTGATCTACATCACGTGCATGTCTCTGATGTCATCATCGCATCCGCCTGAAGCAACGTCGTCGAATATGGCCCTCACAACCACAATGCCAACATCGAAGTCGTCGATATGATCTATGTCTCACATGAGTCAATGGACTCGTGTACATATCATGTAGTCTCTGCCATAATGCACTACTCGTCTCCTCATACATAACAGACTCATATATAGAATCCACAAGTTGTAATCGAATAGTGGAGTTGGCCAATGCATCCATATCCATCCATACGTGGTCGAGCATGTCACGAGGCCTCTGTGCATCTCTATGCACATACATGTGTAACCCTGCACGAACCAATGTATGCCACATTTGATCTTTCCATCTCAAAAATTCAGTGCCATCAAATCAAGAAGACACCATGCTGACAATCCAAGAGACTAGAAATAGTACTCTATCCTCAATAGAATCCCACCTACATATCCATATGCATAACTCACATCATAAATATCTCACTGGAGAAGAAACCATGTGAACCACATGTCACATAACCATGCATCTAGCATGCACATAAAACCATGAGCATAAACCTGCTCACCAAGTCTCCAAAGTGACCAAATAGATGTGAAAGAATCCTGGGAAAAATTCGACAGAGTATCCCCTGTAAACTGAGCAATCAAACAAAATAACCAATAACAAAAGAACAATGAGTAATATGTCACCACATGTCACTGATCCAACCAAAGATAATGACAACTACATATGCCAAAAACTAATAGCAATACATGCCAATACAATGATGATGTATCTCCCACTCAAGAATGAATCTTGCAAGATGGTCCAACCTATCACAAAAAACTTGTGACCAAGTCCAGATCAACAATGATCCAAAGATATCACACAAGCTTCAAGATCCACTAGAGTTTCTTTCTAGCATAAAAGCCGATGAAATTTTGGCAGTATCTCCTCTGTAAAATGGACTCTAGAACCAAAACAACCATGTGGGAATCACCATCCACAACATCAAATCAATCTAATACAATAGCAAATCAAGGTGACAAACAAGTGTGCAATTGAGGCTCCAATCTGGATCATGTACCTGCAAAGAAAACAAAGATACAAGTGCCAACCAAGATCCACAATCGAACTCATGATGACATAAACCTCAAAAAAGAGTATACCACAATGTCATCTTACATTCCAGACACGTGACAAGATCATGCTCTACTCTCATATGGAGGAGCTACCACAGTGATCATACATGTACAATGCCTTCAAGCTCTGAAAATAAGAGTTTGCACACCAAAAATTCTCTCTCGAAGAAGTTCCAAAGCAAATTCAACCTCCAAGAGCAATCAGGGTTCTTATAGAAAAAATGTGTTGCTTTGTGTTTTGCTATTTTAGAGGTGATAACCTCTAAATCTGCTTCAACAAACTTCAAGATTTTATTCTTGGCTACGTAACGAGATAAAGAACACCTCAATCGGAGGTGCGTAGCTCAAGATACACACAAAACAAGCATCAACTGTCAATTTCATCTTCACCTGCAACACTACTGCTCTATATTCTGCAATTTCGACGACCTAAAACTCAGGATCTGGACCTGTGATCTGCTACAAAGTTGTCGAGGCTACTCCAAGCTATGCATACCAAGTTGAATCGTATGAATCAGACCTGTAGAACTCAAGTTATGATCGATAAACTCATCTGCTATCATAGTGAACGTAGACTCGCCTTCTACAACAGTTTGCGTTTTTTGAATTTTTGGCAGTCTAAAACCACCCTTCTATGAAGTTGTAGATTTTCATGTTAGCTACGCAAAGAACTTTAAAACTATTATTGAACTACTATTGAGAGATGCCGACTTGCACTTCTACCCCTTCTGACCTAAGCTTCCATTGAAGCTTCTTGCACATAAGCCTTCAACATGCTCTGATACCAATGAAGGGCTTTGGTGTGCAGAACAAGAGGACAAAGGAGGAGATGGAGGGAGAGAGGAGAGAGGAAAGACGTGCGGACATGCATGGGAGCCTCGAAACCCACATAATGATCTCTATTGAGGCAATGCTCTATATATGATGTATATATATGAATATGGGAGTAAGGTCACATGACCCTTAAATCCCCAACAACCAAGAGAACCATGAGTGCTAGAGAAGCCAAAGATGCCAAAGTTATGCCATAGTTCTATGCCTTAGTCGACGCCTTGGAGTAACCGAATGATAACCAAATTGACAATCAAGTTGATAAATGAACTTGATAAATGAATTTGGTAATCGAACCGAACTCGAACAATGAACAGTGTGCACAATGGGTACAAGGGGGTACAATGTGATAGTGTGACAATGAGCACAGGGGTACAGTGTAACAGTGTCACACTGAGCACTCGGGTATAATGTGACAGTGCACAATACCAAATTCGAAAAAATTTGAACCAAAATAAACGAATTTGATAAACAAAAAAAAAAATCAAACAAAAATTTGAAAAAACTAACTAGCGAACCAAAACAAATGAACTTGATAAACAAAAACCTGGACTACATGGTTGAAATAGTTGCCGGTTGTCAAGGGACCACTAGATTGTTCTCTCTAACCACACTAGACAAGATTTTGGAAATACGCTTCTAATTACAAGAACATCCATGTAGGGAAAATGATACAAGAATACGTGCCTTTTATTGATGATTTTTCTAGACGTGCATGGGTGTATCCACTAAAAGCAAAATTTGAAGTGTTTATGTGCTTTAAACAGTTTCTTATTTTGATTGCAAATCTGTTATTATGTAAAATGGGCACCGTCCATTTTGATTGAGAGGGGAATATATGTCTTTTGATTTTAATGCTTTATTGGCTGAACGTGGGATAAAGCATTAATGTATAGTGTCGTATAAAACTCAACAGAATGGAGTTGCTGAAAGGAAGAATAGGTCACTCATGGAGATGGTGAGGTGTATGGTCCAGAGTCAGGCTTTACCACGTAGCTTTTGGCTTGAGGGTGCTATGTGTGCAACATATGTAATTAAGAGGTGTCCCACTAAATCATTGCAATCTATCACTCCATATGAGGATTGGCATGGTCGCAAGCCATATGTTGCTCATTTGCATGTCTTTGATTAGTGCCAGAACAACAATGGAGGAAATTGGATGATAAACTAGTGACATGTATTTTTGTTGGGTACAATTTTGAAAGCAAAGGTTTTCTCTTCCTCTAGTGCTAAGAGTAAGAAACAAAACAAACATGGTATATAAATGGAAGTGAACATAGAATCATGTTTTATCATCTCTGCATATCTCTGAATCAAAGTTCTGCTTCAAATGACTGATATGACTAACACTACAAGGAATACGAGCGTATAGCGACGGTTAAGGTGACAGAATTGCATCGCTATAAAATTGCAACATGCGTCGTAATTAGTTTCACGCGCGGACCGTCGATTAAACGACGAAGCCAACAACGTTTTTTGCGACTTGTGGCACGACGGGGCTGCGACGCTCCCATACAGCATCACTAACACGACGCTTTTAAATAGCGTCACATAAGCGATGTTTTTTACGTTGCATAGGCGACGATTTTTGGCGTCTCATAAGCGACGCTAAAAACATGTCGCTTATGTGACGACGGGTAGCATCACTTACACGACGGTCTATTGACGGACAAAAATTAAAACGTTGGAGGCTCTTCGATCGGCATTTTCACGCATCCGATCGAAGAGCTCTCCAACGTTCGCAATTGCGCTGTACTTACGAGCTGAAGCAAGTATATGCAGAATTGTTGTTTTGCCTAAGCTCTCTCTTATTGTCTCCCTCTGTCTCTGTTTCTCTGTTTCTCTCTTTCTACATCTTTCTCTCTTTGAATTCTCTCTCTCTCTCTCTCTCTCTTTTTATTGCAGGTTATTCAAGAAGCTAACCAAGCAAAAAGTATAGCTAATTGTAAGTACAATTTCTATTCTTTGTATATCATTTGAATTGTGTTATTTTCATTCGATAGCATACTCACACTTATTGATATGCACTTACACATGCACATGTGTTGCTCTAGCACAATGGTGAGCACCACATTAAGAAGCTCCACCTCCTTAATGTCAAAGCGCGGAAGAGATAGGAGTGATATGAAGATCGTGAATGTGAGATGATGTGAGAGTGAAGGTGAGAAGCATAAAGATGCACACACACACAATGAAGAGACAAGCAAGACAGAATGGAAGGTAGGAAATCAACTCTATTACTCAAGAACACTCTTACAAGCTCAAAATAGCTCTAAGCTCTTCTCTACTAAAAAAAGCTAACCTCAAAAATGAGCTCTCTAGCTCTTTTTATAGATTCTAGACTAGTTTTGACCGGTTTCACATCTAGTGACCGGCATGGTTAAAAAATAGGTCCTAGATGCTATTTGAAAGGGTAAACGGTGTATAAAAATAACCAAAATTGGTACGCTCATTCTGCCTAAGCTCCTAAAGTTTGAGGACTCCTCAGTTTGCACAAAATGGAGCTATAGATTACAAAAAGGGTTTTTCTATATTACATATGTTACAAAAGTGATGAAAATCACTATTGGAGGTTTTGAAAAGTATTTATAAAATATAAGTCTTTGAAAAAATGATTCGACTGACTCTCTGCTGTGTCTTTACATGCTTCCACATCTTCTATGCCTCTGGCTACTACCAACACCCCCCTCCCTCTCGCTTCTGTCATCCTTGACAGAACCTTGTTGTGAGGTCTGTCGGATGTAATTCTGTAGGAGCTCCTGAGCGAGGGTGTGTTCTGATATTCGAATGCCTCGGGCCAAATCTGCCTTGAGTTTCTCCCAATCAATTGGTTGCGTTTCATCAGATGGTGGGAGTCAATAGTGCGTGGAATATACCATCTGTTCACAGATAATAATTGTAAGAGGTGTGTGGGCCTGCTAATGAACACTTCCGAATGGTATTCCCAGAAACCGATTGTGAACATTTCTTCGAAAGTCTGCTTATAGCACGCCGCTAAGTACTTGATTATACAATGCCATGCATAACACACCCCGAGCGATGGCATTGTACTCATATCATATGCAAGATCTAGGTTACCATGCTCGAAGCTCGGGGTGTTTACATGAGGTGCTTTGACACGACGGAAGACTTTGAAAACCATTTGCATCATGTCAAATATCTTGAAAGTCATGTGCGCTGCTATATCGTCCATATGTTTCAAGCGAGGGAGCCAGTGACGAATCGTTTCCATCATGTATCCAACTGTTGGTGGTCCTGTGGGTGGAGTGAAGTACAGGTAATTCAACCAATCCTGGCATTGCTTGTTGTTTTGAACCTTAATCGCAAGTGCCTTCCAGGAGCGACGACGTGGCACTGGTCACCAACATGGGTTGTACTTTAAGTGTAGGGGTGCCTTAACCCAAGTACTCATCATCTCTGGATAATTCTGTAAGAGATCCTTGTGCCAATCTGGTTGATAGATTTCTCCTTACTGCGCATCGAGTGGCAAATCTTCTGGCTCGAATTGTGTCGCGTGAGATAGTTTTTTGCCTGTTTCTTTTTCTATGGCTAGCTGATATTCTGCCATTAACATAAAGTAAGGCTTGTATTGTAGCTCATGCCCTGATATGTATCTGCGAGGGGCCAAATGAGCAAAGTAGGGGGACTGTAAAATTCTTTCTTCAATCATTGCCATTGTGTGTAACTGCACCTCTACCCTTGCTGAGTGGGTTGTTCCAAGTTCTTCTATCATCTTCATCCATGCGGGAGTTGGAAGTTCGAAAGTCGTCTGGCCTTCAGTCGTGACTCGTCCGCCTGGGATGGGTTGGGGTTCATACGCTTCTTCAAAAGTTTCTTCCACCGGAATAGTGACTGTTTCTAACTCTACTGGTAGTTTCGGTGGGGAGTCTGGCCTGGGGGGTGCTTCATAAGCTCAATGGTTGGTTTGGTTGATCTAGGGCAGCTTCTAAATTTTCTTTGTTCTGTTCCTGTAAACGCTGGTTCTCTTCTTTTGCTGTTGCAAATTGTCGTTTGAGTAAGCCCATGTTCTTGGTGAGCGTCACATTGCGAATCGTCTGGGCCCTTAACAAGTTATCGATATCTGTGATAGCCTCTTTCATCTTTTCTTCACTTTCTAGTTCAAGTCTATGATAACCCTCTCGTAGCTCTTGGTATCGGGTGTTTAGTGAGGCATTCTCGATGGTCAGTGAATTGAGCTGCGACTGTAAATCATTGGTTGTCTTCTGCAGCTGCTAATAATTAGTTCCAAGAGATGTGAACTCAACTCTTACTTGAGTCATACACGTGAACATCTGTCAAAATGTAGCGTCTATAGTGGGTGATAATATTAGTGACGAAGTGAATGCAGTTGCGGTGTATGTGGGTGTTGATGCAAAGGGGAAAATTGGAAAACTAGGTGGAGTGGGTGTGGACATGGTGAGAGGAATGGATGTTACAAGGGCTTCTGCTACTTCGCAGTGGAAGGAAGTGGATGTTTTGGAAGAAGGAGGGTGTATGGGGAGACTGGATGGATGGGAGGTGAAAAAGGAGTGGTTGGGGTGGTGGGTACTGCAGTCACAGCAGTGGTATGTACAGTAGTAGTGTGCGGCGGGGAGTCGATGATAATGGTGTCTTCTGCCAATGATCCTTCAAGGATGAGACGTGCTTCTCTGGCCTGTTGTGAAGATTGTGCACCTGTCGGTACAGGAATGTATTCGCCTGGTTTGGTTAGTAAGCGAACTCTGCGAGGGTCATACTACGGTAACGGTTTCCTCTGCAAATATATTAAGACTTCATTAGATCCCACTGATTTGACAAGTTCCCTAAAGCCTTTGATGTATAGTTCTTCGAAACCGCCTGAGACAAGTTCTTGTTCAATGAGTGCTTGGCTCTCTTCTTCAGATAACTTTTTACGTGCCCATACTTTTTCCATAGTACGATACAACTTTGTCTCACCTTCAGACAACTGAAAATCATTGGAGAAAGCATCTGGCATTTCAAAATCAAACGTTGTATCTATGGGTTCCGCTTCCAGGTTGGGTATTGGAAAAGAGAATGCTTCTGCACCAATAGTGGTGGGAACTTCTGTTGCAGTGGTGGGGGTTCTGGGGCTGTGGCTGCTTGAGGAGCGACTGTACTGGTAGTGCCCTCCGTAACGATAGGTCGTGATAAGCGTATGTGAATAGGTTGTACAGGTGTAGGGGCCTCTTTCGGAGACTGCTCTGGAGAGGGTTGCAGTGACGGTGATTCTGGGACCTGTAGGCATGGGATAGTACCTCTCATGCACTTTCCTGCTCGTCCTTTGCTAGCCTTCCTAGCTTTCTTTGCTGTCCCCTTGAATGCCTTCAGCTCCTCGCTTGTCATTGCATGCTCGATTGGCAAGTCGTATGCCAAACACATATAAACAATCCTCGTAAGAGCGCAACATCCATTGATTACCTTCTTTCTTTCCCATCTATGTTGTGCTAACTACAACTGATCAATTATCCAGCTTGCCAGATCAACTGTTTGTGGTCCAGTACATGCTAAATATAAGCCAAACCAGATATGTTTGTGGGGCATAGTGAATCTATCCTGAGCGGGGAAAGCAAAATGCTGCATGCATATCCTTAATGGTTTAGAGGGCTCAGGCGTGATTGCTGAAATATCTTCCCACTTAGTAACATCCCCACGTTTCATAGGCTCTGGAATTAGCCTTTCTCGTTCTGTCGGTGTATGTGTTCCATGTATCTTGATAGCAGCTCTAATCAAATCTTTAGACAGATAAAACTTCTTATATGATGGATCATTTACCAAAGACGGCAAAATGAATGTTCCTAGCAAATCTTTGTTCTCCGAAGCTGTCAATGTTGTTACCAAGTAGTAGCATCTGTAGAAATCTGGTTTAGGCAAAGGATCACTGAAATATTCTGTGAAGCCTACTCGTGCCCAAACATGCGTTAAGTCTTCTGTGTTCTGTATTCCTTCGAATTCTCTTGAGAAGAACTGGTACTTGGCCCAAGTATGGTAATCAAACGCCGAATTGGGCTCAAAAATGAAATCTGTGTCTTCCAGTGGGCCTGCTAGTCCTTGGAACCAATGAGAGTTGCGATGAATCTTCTCAGTATATCCCCTAAGAGGATCATCGATCGGCATGGGTCAAGGGAAACCTTGAAATTCTGGTGGTTGAGTCGTCGCATGTGGCTCGGTGAGTAGTTCACCAATATTTGCCATAGGTATGTTGGTGCCAGCTTCAGATGGTCCTTCTGCCTGCATGATGAGTGATGTGAGTGTGTAGCAGATCTGCTACAAAAGATTAACACATTAGTATGGAAATTAATTATGATCCCATTAAAGTGAGACCGCAATCCCTTTCCATAACCGATGTGTAACCCGTGTAGCCGAGTGTTGTCATATGGTTTATGGAATGATTGTTGCAAACTAATGCAGGTCTCTAGACACCTACATGCTTCAGATGATGCATACATTTCTCGATGAGGTGTTATTATAAGTGATGTGGGTTATAGTGTGTGGATTTATACAAGGGTTAGGTGTGTATGAATTATTACAAGGGTAGTGTTTAGTCGGGGTGGGAGAATTGTTAGATAATGGGTTTTGAGGAGACAATTGGATACGTTTGGGTATCCATTTCCTAAGAGTTTCTGAGCGGGTGGTATGTTTCTGTTGAGGGACAAAAGGTGGTATCGGATGTGGTGGTATTGAGGGGTAAAGAGATTTCTGAGGGTTATATATTACATGGCTTGATGGACGAGCTATAATACACTGTTTGGGTACCCAAATCTGCATGGGTGTGGGTCGATTCATAAGGTACTTCTTGGCGATCCAAATCTGTCGACTATTCGGACTCGTAGAAGAAGGTCGAGTAGGCGTGGGATACTGCTTCTGATTCTGTCGTAACTTCTTTTTGTTATTGTCTGCATTGTTGGAACCTGTTAGTGGTTTCTGTCCTTTTGGCACCCATATTTGTCTCGTGCCTCTTGCTTTGTGATACTGACACTACTGCTTTCTGCCTTGTGTCATTTGATATTGTCGTTGGTCTGGGTTCCTTTGTCATGGTTGACTCCTTTGTGGTTGAGGTTGAGAGGTCGGATGGACACTCTGCTTTGGAAAAGAAGGGAGGTCCAACACTTGCGAAACTTGCCCATTAGGAAGTGCTCCGTTTTGTACTATTAATCTCCGTAGTAAGTGTGGAAGGATGGACACTGCAGCTGATAGTGTTCATGGCCACTGATGCAACCCACCTGACCGCTGATTGTATCCATTTGACCAAGCGCTTGGGTGATTGACCCTTCTAGTTTGCAGGAAGCCCAAGGGAAAATCTCCTGACGTCCTTCTGATTGACAATTGTCCATCGCCAAGCTCGCGTGGGTTGGTGTAGACGTAACGTGACTTATCTGACCAAAGACCTTCCGGTCCTCCATCGTATGCATTTCATCGGGTCTAAGGTTGCGTACTTCAGGCGGAAGTCAAGCGGTATCACTCGCTTCTGATCTAAGGTTCCAATCTGCAAGGAGCCTTGTCTAAGATTCAGGTCCACTGAGTGATCGTATAGCCAATCTTGGCCAAGGATTAGGGGTTCTATCAGGTCCTCGTCATGGCACACTAGTAGCTTTGCTGTCATAGTTACTTCGTTTATGAGGATAGGAAGATCCACCTCACCCATGCAAGGGGTTTCCATGCCTCCTAGCCCTATGAGGTATGCCTCAATTGGCCGCATTTGTATTCCTGAGTCCTTATAGTGGGACCATCTAATCGCACTAGTCGCAACACCTGAGTCAATTAAAGCCCTGAGCTCTTGGCAAGGATTGCCATGCTCTAGCCGGACTGTAATGAATGGTCTCTGATCCACTATGCTAGGATGGGTACTTGACTCTGCTTGACACATGGCCATGGGGTATCTGGGTGTCGTTTCCAGATGGTCAGAATGTTCTCTCCCTAGTCCTTGTCTTCTTAGCTTCATGCGCTTAATGCGTTCTATAGCTTCTACCCGAGCTTCAGCTCGTATTCTATTTTCTTCCCCCTTACGCTTCTTTGCCAACGTGAGTCATCTATGCATATCCTCAGTAAGAGGTTCTTGATATAGCTTGACTCTACAGCCACTAATGTAATTAGGCATTATGTCTCCTTCTAAGGTGGCTAACTATATTGCTCCACTTGTCGAGAGTCTGTTAATGATCATAGGTCCATAACCTCGCTTTTCTAACTTCCGTGCGTGTTGTTTTAGCGTATATACTAGGACTATATCTTCTTCTTTTAAGCCTTTATCTTTCACATGCGCATCAAAATATGCTTTCAGTCGCTTCTTTGTTGCATATATTCCTGCTGCTGCTTTCAGCATGGTTTCTCATAATCGCTCCAAGTCCATTATTCTTGCTGATAATTCATGGCCGGTCCACTAATGTTCTTGTGCTACCTTAAGGGTCGGTATCAAGAAGTCCAAAGGAAGCACAACATTCTGACCAAAAACCATCTAAAAGGGAGTTGCATTGAGTACGGTCTTGTAGGCCACTCGAACAACGTGGTGTAACTGTTTGTCCCAATCTAAATGTTTATTGTTCACGAGTTTGGTCAGTACGTTACAAAGGATCTTGTTAGTGCTTTCAGCCTGACCATTGGCTTGAGGATGATATGGTGCGGATTTCTTGTGAATCACCATAAAATCCTGTAACAAATATTCAATGATTTGGTTTAGAAAGTGAGTTCCACGATCGCTCACTAACTCTATAGGCAATCCATATCTTGTAAAGACATTTTCAAATAAGAATTTTGCAGTCATGTGTGCATCATTATTTTTCGTGGCTTTTGCCTCTACCCATTTGGTAAGATAATCTATCGCAACAATAATGTATTCAACATGTGTGCCTTTTGCAGGGGGGTTTAATAGGTCATACAAAGTTTATACCCCACTTAGAAAATGCACATCCTCCCATCATGGGTTTCAATCGCATCTCATCTCTGCGAGTAGGAAATTGAGTTCTTTGGCACACATCACATCTCTTAACATAGGTATGTGCATCCATGTGAAGAGTGGGCCACCATAATCCTACAAAGAGGATGGCTTTGATTATCCTATCGAGTCCAAAATGACCTCCTGCAACACCTTGGTGTGCAGTCTCTAATACGCTCAAATAATCACTTTCATGAACACATTGTCTTAAATATCCATCATCGTCCTCGTTTGTATAGATTATCGCCAATAAGTGAATAGTCCTGAGCTTCCTGCTCTAGACTTCGCTATCGTGCTAAAGTCATTCCTTGAGGGAATGTTTTCGTCCTCAAGTACATCACTAAAGGTTCACTCCAGTCTGGTGTGAGAGACACATGATATAATGTAGCATGTTCTATGGGTGGTCTTTCACAACAAACAGGGCATTCTTTACACAACTTGTAGACATGTGCTTCCATAGAAGGCCAATATACTCCTAGTCTATGCAGAGTCTGCAAAGTATGGTGTTTCGAATGATGTTGCTTTAATGCACCTACATGTGCTAATTGCAACTAATTTGGATGTTCTGATTCATCTACACAACAAGCAAGAATCTTTTGACTATCCTGTTTATATATACTTCCTGCTATGATTTGGTATCTCTGTGACTTGGTAATCTCTCCTTCCTTAATCCTTATCCTAGGATTCTTGGGTCCATATGTGAGAATAGGGACTATAGGCTTAGCCCATTCTGGTGCTATCTCAAGGTTAAAAAAATACGCATTGGGTAATTCATCCGCTATTCCTTGAGGAGCTTCTCCTGAGGTTAATCTTGAAAGGTGGTCAGCTCTAAGATGTGTCTTTCCTTTCCTGACTACTACTTCAAAATCATACTCCATGAGTAATAGAAACCAACGTATTAATCTTCCCGTGTTACATGGCTTGTTGACTAAATACAGTAATGCCTGATGATCTGTAAAGAATTTGAACTTGTTTGCCAACAAATAATGTCTGAAATTCTTTACTGCATAGATCATTCCTAATCCTTCTCGTTCTGTAGTGGTGTAATTTCTTTCTGCTGCGTTCAATTGTCTGCTCGCGTACGCTATGGGGATATCTATATTAGCTTCATTCGTGGGTTGTGCTAACACACATCCTATGGCATAGTTGGATGCATCCACATGTACATGGAATGGCTTAATCCAATCCGGGGTTGTCAATATAGGTGCTGAGCACAAACATCGTTTAAGTTCATTGAATGAATTCTCACACTCATCTGTCCATTCAAACTTAGTCAAAAGAGAGTACAGAGGCTTGGCTATGATTGCATACATGTGTATGAATCGTTTGTAATAACCACAATGGCCCATAAATGCCTGTACCTCTTTTACATTATTTGGCCTATGTAGATTTGCAATCACCTTCACCTTTTCTTCATCCGTCGAAATTCCATTCTTTGACACAATGTGTCCTAGAATTTTGCCTTGTCTGACCATGAAAACGCATTTTTCTGGGTTCAAACAAACCTGATATTCTCGACATTTGTCAAACACTTGTCTTAATTCTGGGATATGAGTCTTCCTCATATTCGAATGAGCACATATGTCATCGACATACACTTCCAAATTCTTGCATAAGAATTCCTTAAAAACATGACACATGAGTCACTGCAAAAGTAGCAGGTGCATTTGTTAAGCCAAATGGCATCACACGAAATGCAAAAATGCCCCATTCTGTGGCAAATGCCATCTTGTGTTGATCTTCTGGAGCAATGGCTACTTGATTATAGCCTGAGAAACCATTAAGAAAGCAAACTTCCTTGCCCGCAACTCTTTCCAATAAATGTTCTGTGATAGGAAGGGGATAATTGTCTCTAATCATGGTGGCGTTAACTCTTTAAAGGTTAATACACACACGTAATTTTCCATTCTTCTTGGGCACAACCACAATGGGGGATACCCATTCAGTATGCTCAATTTCGTAAATGAATCCTGCTTCTATCAAACGATCTATCTCCTCTTTAATCTTCACAGCGTAGTTATCATTGTACGTGTATGGTTTCTATTTCGTAGGTTTTGCATCTGGAGTCATAGGAATTCTATGAGAACATATATCTCGGTCTACTTCTTTCAAATCTTTGTAACTCCAGGCGAAAACGTCTCTATATTCGCGCAATAGGGCAACTAATTCTTCTTCTTCTTCATTCGTCAAATCATGCCCTGTGTATGTACATTTTTCTTCTTCTCCTTCTATGGCCACTACTATTTTTTTGGTTTTCTCTCGATTATCATATACTTCTCCAACGTGAGCTTTTCTGTTAGGCATTCCTACCATGATTCTTCTATCTTCTATTTCATACTTCTTGAAGTTTTCTGGAACCTCAAACAAAGATTCTTCTTCCTCTGACATGGTTCCTTTCTTCTTTCTTTTCTTACCTTCACTTTTGACAGTCACTTGTGTGGCTAACCTCACATCATTCCTAATTTCTTCGTGTCTCTGAGTGTAAGTTTCTACTTCGTAAAAATATTCTTCCTCTGATTCAAAGGGTGGATCCATAATAATTGACTCTAAATCGAAGTCACTTGCATCCTCGAATGCATCAGTGTTAGGTTCACATTCTTCTAAAATTGAATCACACATGATTGGCTCTATTGTGAAAACTGAAATGTCATAGCCATCCTCGTCGCATTGGGGTGCCCATTGTTCTTCATTGATGGCTACGTCCATGGTTGCTAAGATTTCTGCCCAACCATGGGGTTCGAATTCTTCGTCTGGAAATACTACAGGTGTGTACGCTGGGTGTTGAAGGGTTCTTGGATGTCCTTCTGCACCTAAGGTCCTGGCTTCTATCCGTTCTTCCTCTTGTTTGGCTACTTTACACATCCATAAATGAGTATCCTCGTGCAACCATGAGGGGTTTGATTCTAATGAGTGTACTGATTCTGTTTCTACCTGAGTCTTATGGATGGTGTTCCATTGTATTGGGGGTACGTCTCGATGTGAATAGTCTTTAAGATTGACTTTGGTAGTCACACCTAAATGTTGCAAGTACAAAGAATTAGTTCCCCCATCTTGTACAATTTGCAACTGACGCATGAATGGTCATCCTTAAATCATCTCGTAAGCATGATTTTTACTAAAATCACAAATGGCAAAGGTATGCTCAGACTCTACACCACAAGTGGTGAGAGATATGACTTCTAGTAAGCCTAATGGTTTCTCTATATGTCCGTCAGCCATTTGTAGTTTCATCCAGGTAGGTCTTAATGCTGGCTTACCCCAATGTTTCCATAAAGCGGTGGTAGCAATGGCTACTCCGGATCCTGAATCTAGGATGGCTTTCGTGGTGTAGCCCTCATAGGTTATTGGAAGATAAGTGTTACCTTCCTCTCCTTTGCTTACATCTCTGATCTTTTCTACGGGTATCTCTAGTACCTTCTTGTGTGTTCCTATCTGTGAGGGAGTAGTAGCAAGCTCGGGGAATTGATTTGCTACATGTTTCCACAGTTTTGGCTTGACCTTTAACAACTCTTCTAGAGTGAGATTACACTGTACTTTGGTGTTCTTTATCACTTGCGTGTTTCTTGGGATTACTGATTCTTCATTCCTCACTATTATTGTGGTGCTCTCATACTAATAGACTTGGCTTCCCAAGCTTCTGTGAACTGAGGTAATTCTTGCAAAGAATTGGATTCAAAACCTGTGTGTTCACTCAGTTGTTCTTCCTCTACATCATCGTAGATAGAGGGGATATCTTGGGGAAATTGTTCCTGCAAGTCGTCTATTTCTTGAATAGGAGGATGAGTTCCTTACTCTTTTCTCCATTTCTCTTCCTGTATTTCTCTCAAAAATTCATGGGAATACCTGTGTATGGAAGACACGTTGTCTTCACCTTCCGTGTTGGGTACTTGAGACAGGGATGGTGCATTCCTTTCTTGTGTCTCTAGGACAAGGTTCTTATGATGATCCTTTTTCTCTTGGCTATCAATCAAGTATTCTAGCCTCTCCATTAATCCTTGAAAATGTAGTTCCGGTTTTTCCATGATATTCCAATTTAGATATCTAGAGGCTTCGAACATTGCTTGTACTAATTCTACCATCTTCATGCAAAGTTTTGTTCTCTCGATTTCTAAGTCTGCTTGAGGGTTATTCTTGCTCATCTCAGCTATTTGAGGTCCTTCTTTTATTCTAGCTTGATATGTGTGAAACATCATGTCTAGGTTTTTTGGTATTGGTTCCGCTAAAACTGATCCTGATTTTTGAGCTGGGTTCTCTTGATTCAATTCATGTGAAGTCAATTCTAGGATTTTGGC
Source organism: Ceratopteris richardii (assembly GCA_020310875.1). Classification (NCBI taxonomy): domain Eukaryota; kingdom Viridiplantae; phylum Streptophyta; class Polypodiopsida; order Polypodiales; family Pteridaceae; genus Ceratopteris; species Ceratopteris richardii. The sequence continues at coordinate 175,435,297 of CM035406.1, forward strand.
TCTCGATTCGTTTAGACTTCCTTCCAACTCAGTTATCCTTTTACTCCACTTTCTCTTGATTCTTTCTCTAGAATCTTTCCAGGATTTTGTCTTTTTACTGCTAGATTCTCCAACTTCACTAGTTTCAGCTATTTTCTCTTGATTAAGTTGTTGGTTCTGTAAGAGCGCCTGGGCTCTCGTTATAGCTTGGATAGGCACGTATGTAGGGTTGGATCCATCTGCATTGTTTACAATACCTATCATGTTGATGGGTGTCACATTTGAAGCATTCGCATGGTTCTTAGGACACTCTTTGATGATATGTTCTTTACCACAGTTGGCACAAAAGCCTTGTATGTTATAATACTATGATTGTCCTGCTATCGGAGGATGTGGACAAACCTTTATGAAATGGTCTCCTTGGCACCTAAAGCATGGTCCTCTAGGGCCCTGTGGTCTTTGCTGTCTTAATTGGGGCCGTGGGTTTGGGTTTGTGTACATCACATTAGTGTAATCGGGCTCCCAACTAGGTTCCAATGGTGGACTATCGTAATGATACGTCTCTACGTGTTCTGGTGACTCTGTGTAATACGCGGTGTGGAGGTGATCGCAATCCGGGTGGATCGGGTACTGTCGTGGCACACACAGGGTGTATGAAGCTAATGAATGTTGGAAGGTTTAAGGACATGAAAATGAAATTAATGTTGAGTATGGAGAACAGAGAGATGTTGAAATGATTATGGGAATGGGAATGTAGGAGTGCAAGTTAGATTTATGAACATGAATGATAAGAATGAAAGAGAACCATACACACGAATCAAATTTGGAAGGAAGAATGGTCCATTGAAGAAGCTTCTTAAACACTTCCTAATTCTAATCCATATGCATAGTCTTCTTTGGATGATATGTATGCATGACGTGAATAGATGGAATCCTTACACATAAATCAGTTTCGAAAGGAAGAATGGTCCAATATTGGAGCTTCTTATACACTTTCAGAAACTAATCAATATGTATGGGTATGTATGGATCATATGCATGCAAGTGAATTATGATCAAAGAAACATCCTCACTAGTTCAACGCAATACTGCGGAGCCTTCTCACACATAGAAGAAATAGAAGACATGTAAAAATACTTAAGAGAGTGAGAGAGGAGACAAGAGACAAGTGACATGAATTAAAAGGGTTTGAATTAAGATACATGTAGAAGAGCGTCGTGGTACGTCAAGCTAGGCAGTCTACTGATCAAAGGTGGTTCCGACCCTCAAACCATGACAGTTCAACCGAATGTCACACATAAGAAGGTGAGTTCCACTTCAGTGACCCTATGTATGTCTAGGCTCGTAACGTCTAACTAAAGAAGTCTAAGGCTCATTAAAACCAGTTCTAACTCACTCACACGCTCCACCGAGGGTGAGTTAAGATAGAGATGCTGATTTCAAGAGCCTATCCTAGATTGGAGTTCTAACTTAAATTTGAAACTAGGTACTATACTCATACTAGCTCACCTTGGATCCTCACTCGCTCAACCGAGGGTGATCGTCTCAAGGAAACCGTAAGCTAGCATGAGCCCTATGGATGCCTAACAATGATGCTCTAGGAGTTTGGAGGGGGGTTTATATAGTTTTTTGAATGAATTTGGGCCATTGGATCTAGAGAAATCAACTCTCAACTCTAGGATCACTACTTTCGATTACAACCATTTGATTAATCAAATCAATGGCTTGGAATTGTTCTTTCTATCAAATCTAGTGTAAAGGAGTGATAGGCGCCCTCATTCTCCACCATTGGATGTGGGGATGATCTGGACCGTCGGATCAGTGCTGACATCAATTCGGATAAGATAAGCCACTATTTTTGGAGAAACACTGCATTATTGATCTTTGATTGTAAAAAAAGTCTTCTTTTATGGAAAAACTCGTGGATCCTCCTTGCTTTAAGCATAAGTGCATCTTCACCCTTGAATATGAGCTCATCTTGATCGTACAACATGGCTCAATCAGCTTTCGCCATGTGGTGGCCCTTCAACCCTTCAATTTGCTTAAACTAGAAAATTGCGATGATCCTGAAAACTGAACTTTGTACTCTTTGACCCTCCAAATAGGCTTTGATGAAGATGAAACTTTGTAGGAATATGTTTCCAAAGATCTCCTTCAGGAATATGCAGAAAAACCTAAACTCCCATCTGAATCTCCCTTGTACAAGTTTGATTACATTTGGAAGCTTGCAAGGTGGCATTAAGGTGTTTAGGAAGCTCTGATAGCCTTGAAAATTTGTACAAATATGTAGCCACATATGATCTTTATACATGCCAAACCATATGGCTAACATAAATTTCTATACAAGAATTTATAGGGTCAAACTAGAAAAATTACATTTTTATAAAATGAACATAGCATATCAATGTGCTACAAAACCCATTTTCTGCTGAAATTTGGGCTATAGACTGCCTTTGACAATCTTTACAAGTATATGAATTTTCATCTAATTTGGTGACAATGAAATTTTTGCCCTAATTTCCCAACTTTGACCAGCTTTGACCAGCTTTGACCGCTACCATGGACTTTCTTGATTTCTTTGAAACTTTGTATGTGAGCTTCATTTGACATCCTTGATGCATCTTGGACTTCTTGGGGAATTCCGGCTACCTTCACCAAATATGTTTTTTGTAGGCCTTCACAAGTGAGAGAGGAGAGAAAATCTCGACGACATTCGCCCCCACTAAACCTGCGATTCCTCCGGAAGCGCCACTCTAGCATCTGTGAAAAACAAAAATGTTCCAGGCATCAAATTCTTTTATATGCAACATAAGAAACATGGAAGGAAAATTGATTCTATGCATGAATAAGTAGGTAACGTGACATGAAGCAAAATTTGCATGAAAGAAAGAATTGAAACAAGCAACATGATTATGCATGAACAAATAGGCAACATATATGCAAATGAACAAGCAACATTGGCAACAAGAAAGAAAAAAAACAAGCATCAATATGAAGTGGAAGTGGATGTACTGAATCGTTTTAAGCATCAGTTTCTCTCATCTTGAAGAAAATTTTGTACCTTTTTCATAAAGCAATCTACCTTAAATATGATTATAAACAAAGATTTAGTATTTTCAAGAGACATCTTTCATCTTTAGCTTATTTTAGATCAACTCCTTTCCTACATAAATATGAATATGCTCTTTCTCTAATAACATGCAAGGAAATCTAACTAAACTCCACTAATGCATAAATCTGCCTATATAGCCCGTGATTTATTCTACTATGCCTCTTTATCCTCCTTTGGCTTGCTCTTTTTTTTTTTTTTGATGATGATGATGATTCGGCAACTTTATGGTTACGATCACTTTTTTGGGGTGGAAGAAAGTGTAAACTTCTTGGTAACATGTAGCATTTTTTTTTTTTGACGAGGAAAAATTAAACCCCGATACAAGGTACAACCATTTTTGATGACGGAGAACAGTCGTTTAAACTCCGATACAAGTGCTGTGAGATGGACTAAAGATGTAGAAACATGCAGCAGCAGGAGCTAGGACTTCAACAATTATGCTTTCGATACAAGATACATATGCATGTTTATATATGAAAGTCATGTCACCAAAATAAACCTCCAAATCTACATGCCCTATCTTTCCACAATCCTAGATTATAACCAATTTCTTAGTAGATAAGTTACTACTTAAGATACAATTTTACACAAGTAGAGAAATCATCATTTGCCTTTTTTGACTCAAGTGATGTGGATATGCAATGCAATGCAAAGACTGAAAAAAACATGCATGAAACAAGCATGGAAAAAAAATAGAATGAACTTGAAAAAAAACAAAGCAACATGAACTTGAAAAATTAATGATATTTTTATACTTTTTTTTTAATTCCCTTTTTTTTTTTTTTTTTAAACATGGATACTCTTGTTTATGAATCGGCCTCATTGTTGTCATCTTCTTCAATGTCCTCATCCAAAATGTACTCGTCATTATCACGTTTCTTGAATAGCTTTATCACGTTTTAGTGCAACACCATTTAATTCACAAAGAGCATATGTACCATTGTTGTTGACTTTTGATACAATGTATGGCCCAAACCACCGTTGAGTGAGCTTTTTGCGTGCATCATATTGAGAGTCAAATGTACTATCATAAATGACCACCCAATCTCCTACTTCAACTGGCTTAGGACGCAATCGATGAGTTTTATCAAAATAATGCTTATTCTTCATTCTAGATTCTCTTAATTTGTCAACAGCATCATCAAGTCTTACTTTACCTTGTTCTAATTGTTTAATGCGCAAACTCAAAAAGTCATCAGTAGACATGTTTTCAGACCAAGGCAAATTTGACCATGCAGAAATATGAGATTGAATTGGAAACAATGGTTTTTGACAGTACATAAGTTCAGTAGGCATATACCCACTAGTACGTGTGCATGTCATTCTATCTGCCCAAAGTGCAAAAGGTAAGAATCTAGGCCATTGTTTGATGTCACCGTTACATGCTTTAGATATGGCTTTCACAATAGGTGGATGCCCTCTCTCTATTTTACCATTGGCCTCTGGGTTATATGCAGTAGTGAGAGACAAACGAATATCGTGACGCTCAAAGAACTCTTTAGCTTCTCTCACATTTAACTCTCCACGATCGGCAACTACTTTCTCTATGTACCCAAAGCGACTTATGACATCTTCAAGCAAGAATTTGCAAACATTGTAAGTGGTCTTAGATCGTAGTGCACGTCCCTCTAAATGATTAGTTAAGTTTTCTCTTGCAAGTACAATGTAACGATTTTGTCGATACCTTTAGGCATAGTTACAAGATCTACTACCCACTTGTAGTGAATACAAGGTGGATAAGTAGGATGCAATGGATCTCTATGTTTGACTGATGAATGAAGTTGACAAGTAGAACATGTAGAAACATAGCTACTAATGTCAACATACATCCTAGGCCAATAATAGGTACTTCTAATTTTTTCATATGTTCAAAAATTATGACCTGCCCATAATGTCTCATGCATTTCCTTCATTACTTGCAATTGAAGACCTCGTTTTCCTAGGACTCGTTGTGGATTCTTAACCTTACCCTTAGCATGTCTCCAAAACCATTACATAGGAAAAAGTTATAAGCTCGTTTCCTAATGTTACGGAATCTATTCGTAGTCCAGTTAGGTAATGGTTGTAGTGTACTCAGATACTTTCCTATGTCTCTCCATTCATTTTCATACTCAGATTCATGAAATTGCTCATACTCGTATATATGTGGAACATAGTCAATTAAGTTCACATTCTTTATTAGATCATTTTCAAGATCATCATCAAATCTAGCTCTCGATAACATATCAGCAACTGAGTTTGACTTACCTGAAATATGAACTAACTCAGGATTTATGAACTTAATATACGAGATCCATCTAAGCATGGCTATATCAGGAGATGAACAATTGGCTATCATTGCAATGAGAGGCAAACAATCAGTCTCAACTTTGACATTTGCACCAATGAAATATTCTTTGTCTGTTTTCAAAGCTGTTACCATACCCCATAGTTCTCGTTTGATCTGTGGATATTTTCGTTGTGTTTCATGTAGAATTTTGGCACCAAACCTAATTGCATATCTATTCCCTTCACTATCATCTTGACTTATGACCCAACCTATACCAATAGGACTAGTATCAACAGTCAATATAATAGGTTTGTTAGCAGAATAGTCTACACGCTTAAGGATGGGAGCTTCAAGTAATAATTTCTTCAATTTACGCATAGCTTGAGTGTGTTTGTCAGTCCAAATAAATTTTCGTTTCTTCCTCAACAAGTCATAAAGACAATCAGCAACATGAGCAAAGTGTGAGATCCAAATAACGTAAAAGATGCAAGCACCAAGAAATCTACGTACCTCACTCACGTTGTTACATGTTTCAGAAATCTTGCTAATGGCATCAACTTTTTGTGGGTATGGCTTTCGACCATAATGGCCACATAAATGTCCAACAATAAGCACCTCGTTGACACCAAAAACAGATTTCTCTATGGAAAATGTGAGACCTACCTCTTCAAATCGTTGAAATATTCTTTCACAATCAGAGATATGGTCAAGAACAAATTTACGACATCCAGATGAATCTAAAGTAATGTCCTTTACACGTTCCTCACTCCCTTTAATTGGAATGTCATCAATGAATGACATAGTTATACAAGGGATAAAATCATGTAAGACCATATTCATAGCACTCATCATATGAGCCACAGAATTAGTCGCTCCTTGAGGTAAAGTACACATTCGCACTAAGCCTAAAGGAGTTTTCATTGTGGTTATGTCACGACTATCAATTGCTAATTGGAATTGGTCATATCCAAAATATAAATCACCCATTGAATAGATAGAATGTCCTGAAAATGATTCAACAAACTCATCTACAATGGGTCCTGTTCCTACATTCCTTATGGTGACTTTATTGACGGGTTGGAGATCTTGAATAAAACATAGTTTCCCATTCTTTTTAGGCACAGTGAACCATCGATTTGAGTAAGGTGCAAAAGATGGCTCTAAAATTCTCATGTTTATCTTCTCCTTAAGTAGTTTCATTAGCTCAGGTAAGTGAGCCTTTGGAACTGGTATAGGACGAAGATTCCATGGAATATGTGGAATAGTAAAGATTATCATGGGTGCAACTAGCTTAGGATCTACACAACCAATCTCATGAGGATACATAGTAAAGGCTTTTCCATGGCTACGTATGACTCCCTCAAATTTATCTCTCTCTGCTGGCAAAAGAAAGTCATCATCTCTACCAATTTTCACCTGTTTGATTGTCTCATCCGTGAATGTATGTCCTATGTTTTTCTTATCCCGAAGAATTGGATCATTTTTCACATCAATAATTTTTTCATTACTTCCTTGAGGTAATGGTTGAGCTATGGGTTTGATTTTTTTATCTACAGTTTTGTACTTTGTTTCAACTAAAGCATCATGTGTTTGGTTAAATTTTGAGCACTTGTCAACATTGAGATCATACTCTTGGATTAGAGCATACTCATCAAGGGAAGAAAGAAGAATAATATGGGAATTAGAATTTTGTTAAAGACATAACTCTAACTCCTCAAGAGTAGAGAAACAATAAGATGTTTCAATCACATGCTCAATGTTCTCATCATGTTCCATGATTTTGTTGTTTTTATAATTTTTTTGGGTTTTTTGGATAAAAGACTTGGACAATTGACTCTTATGAAGAAAATCTAATCTAGAATGTGGAAAACAAAGTGACAAACTATTGTACAGGTTGGTTGGCTGCGAGATGTCAAACCAATATCCACTGTTGTCCCGCTCACAATGGATTCTATCAGAAATTTTGATCATATGTAGCTCCAAACATGAATCGAGGTGCACAATCACTACAAGCATGCTCATGACCCCGAGTAACAATTGGTTTCTTTCTAATTGACAATCGATTCCTAGGATGATTCACTCCTACTGTCATGACTTGAAGTGATTGCATTCCATCCTTAGACTTGAATGTTGAGTAATCTTCCAACCTCGAGTCAGCTTTTCTGGTTGCTCTGATGCCTAAGAAGCCGCGCTTCCAAAGCTTTGCATTCATCACTACCTTGCCTTGGTTGCCCTTGATTGCCCTTGCTAGACCTATAAAATCCACTATTAGACCAATCCTCACTTGAATGATCAAACACTTGAGTATATACACTTTTTAAGTCCCTTAACCTTTTGTAAAATTTTCTTCCAAGGCCCCCTTTCTGTCCTAGTCCCACAGATGGTCAACCTCAAAAATATCCTCTCTAAAAATCAACGTAGTACTCGTCCAGAGCTTTCTAATGAGCTATAAAGCTCAAAAAACAGACTTCAGATGAAAAAGATATGACCGTTCAGGCCCTCGGGGGTGAAAACTGACAAACAACTTTTTCTCCAAATATGAGCTAAGGGGTCTCTTATGAGTGCAATGATCCAAAAATTAAAAAAAAATGCCCCAAAATTGGTCAAAAAATCAAACTCTAAAAATTGCGTTTAGGGTGAGCAATCACGATGGTCTGGGACCGTCGCGATGGTCCAGGTGAACCGTCACGATGGCGTGGCACAATCACGATGGTCCGAAGGTGTGAACTGTCGCGATGGTCTAAAATGAACGATCACGATGGTCCAAAAATGAACCGTCGTGATGGCGTGGCACAATCGCGATGGTCCGATGGAGCGAACTGTCGCGATGGTCCGAAACGAATGATCGTGATGGCGTAAATGCGAACTGTCGCGATGGTTCAAAGTGAACAATCGCGATGGTGTAAATGTGAGCAATCACGATGGTGTGAATGAACCTCGCGATGGTCCAATCGACGAGCAATCGCGATGGCATCGGTCAACGGTCAACGGGACAATCGCGATGGCGTGAGCCCGTCGCGATGGTCACAAAGCACGATGGCATGAGCCAATCGCGATGGTTCAAATTTCGAGGCGTCGCGATGGTCTAAGGGTATCGTCGCGATGGTTTAGCTTTCCATGTGGCAGCGTCAAGGCGATGGCATGAGCCAATTGCGATGGCGTGGGGTCGATGGGATCGTCGCGATGGTCCAACTGAACCGTCGCGACGGCTCAAGTGAGCCGTCGCGATGGTGTGAGACCGTCGCGATGGTCCGGCCGAGCCGTCGTGATGGTGTGAGCCAATCGTGATGGTGTGACACAATCGCGATGGCGTGAGCAAATCGCGATGGTCCACCAAAATGCAAATTTTGCAAATGCAACAATGGATTCCTATATGCGCAAGGGTCGCCTACATGGTGGTGAACTCGCTTACCTCAAATTCCGTACTTGGCAGACCATCGCGATGGTCTGACACAATCGGCACTTTCTGACAGAAAGTGATTTTCTTACCTTTTTGCAGCCTTCCTGATGCTCTGGAGCACTGTACCTACAAGAAAACTCAAAAACACAATAGCACATGCAAGCACAAAAGCTCTTTCTCTCTCCCTCGCATGCACAAATGAGGGGAAATGAGGAGAATGGGTGGATATGGTGAATTTTGTGATTTTTTTGGAATGGAAGAAGATGATGCGGTGATGAAGATGGAGTGTGGGGGAGGTGAAAAACACTAAAAACTAACTAAAAACAATAACAAAAACTGAAATTTTTACCTTCCAACGCCACTTCTTGCTATACTCTTACCATCACACATTCGTCCTAGACTCGATCCTCGGCAACGGCGCCAAATTTGGTGTTGCTCTAGCACAATGGTGAGGACCACGTTAAGAAGCTCCACCTCCTTAATGTCAATCCGCAGAAGAGATAGGAGTGATATGAAGATCGTGAATGTGAGATGATGTGAGAGTGAAGGTGAGAAGCATAAAGATGCACACACACATACACACACACAACGAAGAGACAAGCAAGACACAATGGAAGGTAGAAAATCAACTCTATTACTCAAGAACACTCTTACAAGCTCAAAATAGCTCTAAGCTCTTCTCTACTCAAACAATCTAACCTCAAAAATGAGCTCTCTAGCTCTTTTTATAGATTCTAGACTAGTTTTGACCAGTTTCACATCTAGTGATCGGCATAGTTAAAAAATAGGTCCTAAATGCTATTTGAAAGGGTAAACGGTGTCTAAAAATAACCAAAATTGGTATGCTCATTCTACCTAAGCTCCTCAAGCTCGAGGACTCCTCGGCTTGCACAAAATGGAGCTATAGATTACAAAAAGGGTTTTTCTATATTACATATGTTACAAAAGTGATGAAAATCACTGTTGGAAGTTTTGAAAAGTATTTATAAAATATAAGTCTTTGAAAAAATGATTCGACTGACTCCCTACTCTGTCTTTACATGCTTCCGTGTCTTCTATGCCTCTGGCTACTGCCAACAACATGCACATACTCATACACATATATACACTTACACATGCACATGCACATGCACATACATACATATACACAAACATACACATGCACATACATACATATACACACACATACATATACACTTAGGTACACACATATGAATGAATTATATAATTAAAGTATTAAAACACATATACACATGCACATACCTACATATACACATATACATGCACATACACACATATACACATAGAGTTATACATATACATGCATATACATATACACACACTTACACATGCACATGCACATACTCATACACACATATACACTTATACATGCACATGCACATACATACATATACACACACATACATATACACTTAGGTACACACATATGAATGAATTATATAATTAAAGTATTTAAACACATATACACATGCACACACACATGCACATACCTACATATACACATATACATGCACATACACACATATACACATAGAGTTATACGTATACATGCATATACATATACACACACATACACATGCACATGCACATACTCATACACACATATACACTTATACATGCACATGCACATACATACATATACACACACATACACATGCACATACATACATATACACACACATACATATACACTTAGGTACACACATATGAATGAATTATATAATTAAAGTATTAAAACTCATATACACATGCACACACACATGCACATACCTACATATACACACATACATGCACATACACACATATACACATAGAGTTACACATATACATGCACATACATATACACACACATACACATGCACATGCACATACTCATACACACATATACACTTACACATGCACATGCACATACATACATATACACACACATACACATGCACACATACATATACACTACATACATATACACTTAGGTACACACATATGAATGAATTATATAATTAAAGTATTAAAACACATGCTTAATATAAACAATAATAACAATCAATAGAACAAAACTCTTCATTACTTTATACCATACACATAATTCAAAACATAACAGAAATGAAAAATATATAGATAAATAAATAAATAAATATATATATATATATATATCAATGTAAATATATATAATCCAATGTCATAATCAACTAACATCCTAATCATCATCATCAGCAATATCATGATCATCCTGATCTTCCTCATCCTCATCGTCATGATCACCCTGTGACGATCGAGATCATCCCTCCTGTGTCTGTCTCTCCACCTCATCCATATTTGTCTCTCCATAATAGTCCTGTATTACATATAACAAACATAAATAAATAAAACAATTAAACCATTCATAAAAATAATATAATTATATAAAATTTAAAAATACTCACAAAGGCATCAGGATGATCTTGCATATACTCGCTCAAACGCCGATATCCAAAATGTGTAGCATACTCGATCTCATCTTTCATAGGATATCGGCCATAATCCTTCCGCCGCAATGAAACAAATAAAAAACATTAGTTGCTTGCATTTTAACTAAAATAAAAAATATACTCACAATAACACATATACTTACAAATGTAGCTACAAAACTATTATGGCCCATTTGGCCTAGGTGGGATGTGTGGCCCAACTCCACTCTCTTCTTTGCGGCAGCCTGTTTATTCAAGAAAAAAATACATAAATTAAAAGTAAAAAAATACTAAAATATATAAAAACTATAAATATAAACTATTAATTTGTGCACCTTCTGCTAAGGAAATGACTCTTGAAGACGTAGTTGTCTACGAAAAAACTGCCACGACTCAGGTGGTATGTTAGCTCGCCTCTTATTTTTTTCGACCATACAATATCTCGTGTTAATTTAATCTCAAACAGAAAAAAAAATCAGAATACATACACATATATACACACACATACACATACACATACCCACATACATGCAAACATATACGCATACATATATGTATACATATACACATATACATACATACAACATAAACACACATATACATATCCACATATATACGTACACACACATGCATGCATATACACTCATTCATACAAAATACATGCATTTATCCCACAATAATGTGTAGTTGTGTATATGTGAATATATGTGTATGTGTAAATGTGTATATGTGAATATGTGTGTATGTGTAAATATGTATATGTGAATTTTTTGTGTATGTAGATAATCAGTTATTAATATCAAATACCATTATTTGTAGATTCTGATCAATCAGATGGAAATCCACCACCATCTCCTCATCGTGCAACGACTTTATACTGTAAGTATATCAAACATTTAATTTTAAATATATTTGATGGATTTTTTGTTTCTTATTATGTGCAGATTCTGATCAATCAGAGGGTACTCCACCACCTCCTACCCATGCAACGACTTCACATGTGTCCTCCAATAGGAATTATGATGAATTTTACTATGAAGAGCATATTATATGTTGGTGTAACTCTTGTTATGGCACGTATCGAAGACCACGATTGGAATGTAATGAACATGAGGTAGAGTATGGTACTTTTGAGCGTGCACCATCACCTAGTCAACGTGATAATGCTTGGGTATGTATTTTTTTTGTATATATTAATGTCATTATTCTATTTAAAAACCATATATAAGATCAAATTATTGTTGATATACAGGAATACTTGCTCGATGATGATGATGATGATAATTTTTCTCATAATATTAATATACCTCGTACACATCATGGACTTGTTGTTCATCAATTACAAGTAGAGGTTTTTAGAAATCCTCTACCTCCTGGTTTAGAGAATGAAACGGCTGGAGATTATCCATTGCCAGCTCGTGATCGTTCTTTAGTACAAACATATGATAGAAGAACATATGGAGGATGGAATAGAGGACCACTTCCTTTAGATGGAGAGGTTTTCAACTTTTGGGGTAATCGCTATATGATTGCTCCATCCACTTTTACTAATGTTGGTCGTGGTCACTTTATTGTAGAGGATTTGTATGTGCCTCCGAACTCTGAAGTCACTCTTATGTCATTTTGTGGTCCTATATATGGATGGGGAGATTGGCATCGACTTTCACGTTATGTTCAAAGCATGAGTACTTATGGAATATGCTTGAACGTAGCATCCCTTACTAGTAGAAGGATTTTACATGCAAAAAATGAAAGATTATATATTGATGGAAGACTTTACACACATGGAAATATAGCAGGTTTAATAAATAGTAGTCGAGGGTTACAAAATAGTTCAAGGACTAATTGCACATTTGAGGAGAGTGAAAATAGTCATGAATCACCATACATGAGTAGAGATGTATCAAGATACATAGTTGTCAATGCTATTACTACATTACATGCTGGTGATGAACTATTAGTGAATTATGGATGGCGTAGACCTCTAAGAGTACCTTTTAGCTAGAGAGAATAAAAATTTTCTATCCATATTTAATAAGTTATATACTTAATTTTATATTTAAAGTTTACTTTTTATTCATTTATGGAATACTAATGAATTTTATTTATATGTGTAGATTCCAACATATGATGTTGATGATATTCCTCCATAGCATTCACAATTACCAGTAAGACCTCATTTATCAGAAGCTTCCATGAGGAGGCTACACAAAACTAATCTTGTGCAACATGCAAAGTTGAAAGATCTATATTCAAAAGACGATAAAGTACAAGATTTGTGTGACAATGATGAAGATGATGGCATGTCAGATTTTATTGAGGATTGGTATCAAAATGACAGTGAGAGCATTGATATTTCTAAAAATGAGAAATATCTTCGAGAGGAATGTCTAAAGCATGTATATGAAGGAAGTTGTTTGACACGACTAAGTGCGAGCTTACTTATTCTCAACCTTCAAAATCGTTTTGGATGGAGTAATGTATCTGTTTCGACACTATTCAGGCATAATTTTCAATTTTCTATCCATTTATATATATATATATATATATATATATATATATATATATATATATATATATATATATATATATATATATATATATATATATATATATATATATATATATATATATATATATATATATATATATATATATATATATATATATATATATATATATATATGCAGGTTTTTATTCTTACTTTAGATAAGGTAAGAACAAGAACTTGAATTGAATGGACACTTTTTGTCCACACATCTTTTAAAACTATTAATGCATCTTTCAAAATATTCGCGAAAAATTTGATTGTTTGGATGGCAGGATACAATTGTTTGTTTTGGAGGATATGAAGTATGTACCTTCATTGAATGATTTGTCGATTCACACATATGTTCAGTTTGAAAGTGTGAGAAGTGGATTTATAATTGCTATTCAAAGAATTTGGCACTGTTTATAGGCTATACAATGGTGACCTGGATGAATCGCATGCACAGAGGTTACTCAAGATAGAGCAATCTGATTATAATGGACTAGTGCCAGTAGGATTCCTAGGGTATGCAGTAAACCTCTTGCATGTCAATGATGAGCATCTGACCTTTAGGATACAAAGTTGAAATCATGGTGGCTTGAGAGGATCACTTTAATACAGCTTGTTCAAAAAACTTCAATGTCATAAACCTGAAGTTCTTTGAACAAGCTGTATAAAAGTGATCCTCTCAAGCCACCATGATTTCCACTTTGTATCCTAAAGTTCAGATGCTCATCATTGACATGCAAGAGGTTTATTGCATACCCCAGGAATCCTGCTGGTACTAGTCCCTTATAATCAGGTTGCTCTATCTTGAGTAACCTCTGTGCATGCGATTCATCCAGGTCACGATTGTATGGCCTATAAACAGTGCCAAATTCTTTGAATAGCAATTATAAACCCACTTCTCACACTTTCAAACTGAACATATGATAGAATCGACAAATCATTCAATGAAGGTACATACTTCATATCCTCCAAAACAAACAATCGTATCCTGCCATCCAAAACAATAAAATTTTGCATGAATATTTTGAAAGATGCACATAAGCATACACATATATAAAAATATATGCATATATATATATGTATATTTATTTATTTACTTTTTTTAATATATCTTTCTTTTATAAACTTACAGGTTATTATCTGAAAAGTTTTTACCAAGTCAGAATATTCTTCCTACCTCACATGATGAAATGAAGAAGATAATCAACAATCTTGGTATAGATTATCAATGTATACATGCATGTCCTAACCATTGTATTTTATATAGAGGTGAATATGCAGACTCTTTGACATGTCCCAAATGTCAATCTCCTCGATATAAGGGCGAATAAGGTAAAATCCCAAAAAAGGTATTGAGACATTTTCCATTGGTTCCACGGATTAGACATATGTTTCAAAGCCCCGAATTATCAAAGCTTTTGACTTGGGGACATGATCACAAAAGTACTGATGGAATAATCAGAATTCCTCATGATAGTGTTGCTTTTCAGCATATTGATTCTACATGGCCTGAATTTGCACAAAATCCACAGAATCTAAAGTTACGAGTTGCAGTAGATGGGGTTAATCCATTCTCCATGAAATCGAGCAATGGTCAACATGGCCAGTGGTAGTCATAAACTACAATCTTCCGCCATATCTTAGCATTAAAAAGGAACATTTAATGCTTTCACTTTTAATCCCAGGCAAAAGATAAGTTAAAGATATGAATATATATCGTGCTCCTCTCATTGACGATCTTCAAGAGTTATGGAGAGGTATTAATGTCATTGATGTATCGAAAAGCATCAATGAAAGACATATTACGGTTCGTGGTATTGTGGCTTGGACTATTCACGATTTTCCAGGATATGGTGTTTGTTCAGGTATTGATGTAATTTTTTTATTCAATATGCATGTAAATAAATATGATTTAATCTAATTATATTTTTATCATTTTCCATGATGCAGGAATATCTACTAAGGGTTATAAAGCTTGTCCATATTGTGGTGATTGGTTGAGATCAATCTATAGTAAGAATCTCAACAAAAATATTTATCTTTGACATCAATGATTCTTGCCTGATGATCATCCATTAAGATCTAAAAGAGAAGCGATACATTTTAATGGAAAGCTTGAAACACGTTAGTGTCCAAAACCTATGGCGCCTATGGATTGGTATAAAAAATGGACAGATGGACCTCTGATAGATCTAGAAGCAGAAATCTTTAGTGATGATTCAGATAATGAGTATGTGAATAGAGGTAAAGGAAAATTGGCACTCATAGAGAACATATCAATATGGTATTCTGTGGAGTACTGGAAAGAGTTAAAAGTATGTCATCTTCTTGATCCTATGCATATATTAAAAAATATTGGTTATTCACTATGGCAGCATCTTCTTGGACTAAAAGATACCACAGCATCAAGGAATGATTTGAAAGATCAAAAATCCAAACCAAAGTTATGGCCAGTTTTTGATAGACATCGACAAGAAACGACTTATGCACCTGCTCCTTGGGTACTTACAACAAAAGAAATACAGACTATCAACAATAGAATTCAATTGATTAAGACTCCTATAGGATATGGAGCATCTTTTCAAAACATGTTTACTATGAATGATAAGAGCTTATCTGGGTTAAAGACCCATGACTGCCATAACTTTTTGAAACATATTTTACCTTTGGTTATCGATGGATGTACAACGAAAGGAGTACGAGATGTGATCTATTGTCTTGGATCACTTATAAGGTAATTATGATACTTTTATATTTAATATGTATGAATATTTTTTACTTAACTTCTTTATAATTATTTTTATGATATGTATAGGTGGATTACATCCAAAGAGATTGACAAAAACTCGATCCCACAAAAAAACGTGAATGCAAAGAGCTACTATGTTTGATGGAGAAAGAACTTCCTACTTCATTTTTTGATATTCAGGTTCATTTATTAGTCCATCTTGTAGATGAAATAGAGATTGCAGGTGTTGTCGACACTCGATGGATGTTTTGGGTTGAGCGATTTATGGGAGTATTAAAAGGTTATGTGCGACAAAGAGCGAAACCAGAAGGATCCATGGCAAAGGGTTGGATGCTTGAAGAGTGCATGTATTATGTTAGTGAGTACCTTGAAAGAGTTCATGAAGAAGCTCCACGTGCATGGACCAACGAGTCTTCTTCAAAAATAACAGATGAGGTATTATCAGGTAAGGGGGTTCCATTCTTATTTACATTTCAAGAAAAAAATGATGTTTCTACTTTTGTAGCATATAATAGTGAATGCATGCAAGCATTCCTTAGGGAGTACGAGGAGCTTCAAAATCTCCGAAGTAAAATGCAAAAAAACAAAAGATTTAGACGTAATCTCGATAATAATGAGATTACAGATGTATCTTCTTTCACGGATTGACTATATAGTCGTTTGCAACGCGCCAAAGCAAATAATGAAGAAATCTTAGATGAGCAAAGAGAGTTAATGATAGGTTGTGAACGAAAGGTAATTTTATTAAAATAATATTTTATTTTTTTCATATATGTATGTTAGTTTCTATTTACTAATTGAATTTATTTTGCAGGCTCAAATGTTCACTAATATGTGGGCTTTTGGACATCATATTAGAATCAAAGCCATTGATTCTTTACATAAAACAGAGGATTCTAGTATTGTTGCTTCTTTCAAGCAACTGTCACGTGCTAGCTCAAAAGACACGAACCTTATAGACAGCGAACTTGGTTACGTAGGAACTATTGTTGGTATCTACAAAATTTCATTTCGTACATTCAAACAGATAGAAAAAAGTTTATATTTTTTTTATAGAGTTAGTTATTTTTTTAAGCACCTAATAATGAGTTTTTGTTGTTAAATATTTTGATAGGTCATTTTGAAGGTTGACTGGTTTCGAGCGGAATATAAAGGTAGTAATTCCACATTAAGAAAGGAATTATTTGGGTTTTGGGCAATTGATTCTTCCAAGGTAATGCGATCTACTAAAGAACCATATATTCTTCCTAGGCATATTGAACAAGCATTTTTTTATGAAAACCCAGATGCTCATCCTTGGTGGCAAGTCATTCATGTGCAACCTAGAGGTAGGTCATTGTTTGAACAATTTATTGTTAGAGAGATCAAAGAAAGTCCTCTTGATGATTCAACATTAAATACTGATACATCAACATCTGAAATAGAAATTATAATCATTATACGTGATAATGATACTAATCTTTTTGATGAAAAGGATAATTCTCTACATGTTGATTCTACTGATGAGGAAGAGGAATTACCAGAAATAAATATTAATCCATCAATAGATGATGTGATTCATGAGAACATAGATTTAACAATAGAAGAAACAAATGAAATCAATAAGGATAATGAAGATGAGACTATATTGATGTCTTAGCAAAATGATGGCAATAATGAAAACATATGAGCAGATTAGATAGTAAATTCTACTCTAGTTGTCGATCAGTAACTTGAAGCTTCTCAATGGATATCAGATAATAGATTTTTTTATTAACTTGAATAACGATGAATCCTACTAGAGAGATGAAATCATGTTCTTCTAATTTAGAACATGAAGCTCGGGGGTATGCCTAATTATTTTATATATAGCTTTATCTTCGAGGAGTTTTGATCATGTATGTATGCATATGTGTGTGTATTCATGTGTATTATATGTATACATATGTTAGTATGCATATATATATGTATTTCATGTATATGTATGTGTTTGCATGTGTGTGATATATGTATACATGTGTTAAATATGCATATGTGTATATATGCATATGCATTTATGTAAAATATTCATGTATTCATGTAATATATGCAAGTGTTTATAATTGTGTACATGTATATATGTATATGTGTCTATGTGTAAATATGTACATGTAAATATGTATGCATGTATATATATGTTTATGTGTGCATGTAGGCATGTATATGTGATGTGTACATGTATATATGTATATATGTATATGTGTAAATATGTACATGTAAGTATGTTAGTATGTATATATATATTTATGTGTGCATTTAGGCATGTATGTGTGATGCATAATATATCTACTCCATTTTATATTTATGTATCCTATCTACATGATGTGTATATATCTTTATATATATTATGATCCTCGTTGATTCGAGTAGCTATATATAGAGGCATAAGGTTGGGAGGAGAGACATCTCTCTAGTAGGACGTCGGAGGAATAGATGCAATGTGTACATATACTTCAAACATATGGCTAAAAGGTTGAATTAGAGTTTTTAAATTAGGGGTTTTTAAACCCTAATATCGAAATTAGTGTTTTCAATTTAGGATTTTTGAAATAGGATTTATTTATTTATTTATTTATGTGTATGCATGTGTTGTGTATGTATGTGTATCTATATGTGCATATGCATGTGTTGTGTGTGTATATATGCATGTGTATATGTATATATGCGTGTAAATATGATTATATGAGTCTATGTGTGTGTACATATGATTATGCATGTGTATGTGTATGTGATTATGTGTATGTGTATGTGAGTATGTGTATGTGTCTATGTGTATTCATTATATGTGTGTAACTGCATGCATCTGTATGTGTGTGTAAAAATGTGCATGTATGTGTGTGTGTGTATAAATGTGCATGTATATGTATATGTGTGTAAATGTGCATGTATGATGTATATGTGTGTGTATGCGTGTATTTATACCTCTAGTCTCACTCTTCTCTCTCTCTCTCTCATATACATACATACATGCATAAACACACATACTCATATCCACATATATATACATAAAAGCAGTGCATACCATGCATTATCGTGACGATGAGCCATAAGTGTCTGCATATCTTTTAGACACCACTTAAGCGACCATCCTCTCCCAAACTCTGTCTCAAGTGAACTAAGTACGTATTTTTTATCCCTCTCATCATGCTCACTACAAAAAAAAACATAATGTAAATAAAATATAAGATATTTATTTCAATTTATATGTAAAATTTTTACTTACTTCCACAGTAAGTGGACAAAGCGCAGGTAAGAGTCGCATAGTGCCCACATCCTTCTCTTGAACTCCAATCCATTCCCTATGTACACAATGTTCCCCTCTGGCTCTATATTGCACTCTAGTCCTAAGGTGCCTATGCATGTCCTCATAGGCAACTCTGCTCTGCTATCACGTGCTAGAGGTGGTATAGGGGTCCTAAAAATAGATAGATAAAAATAAATAAAAATATGTGTTATAATATCATTAAAAAAGTTTATGAAAAAAAAACATACCTATGAGCAGATAGCTCTCTTCCTGCATGTGGAGCCGTAGAAGAGCCCTCGTGTGATCGCTGGGTAAGCATCTGGATCGTATAGTCCAGCTCCTCAACATACATCTCTGAGTAATCACGCATTATGGCCCCCTAGAGTATTAGACGGAACTCTTGCTCTCATAAGACTTTTTATGAGAGTGAGTTTCGCCTTTCTCTCTCTACTAGGATCCATAATACCTAACATATAAAACAAAATGGTTGGAAATCAATATATATACGTGTACATATGTATGTGTGTATGCATTAAGTATGTGTATGTATGTGTGTGCATGTGTATGTATGTGCATGTATGTGTGTGTGTATGTGTATATGCATGTGTATGTGTGTTATGCATCATTATGTGTGTACGTGTCTATGTGTGTATGTGTGTGTGTATATGTGTGTGTGTATGTGTGTGTGTGCATCTATGAGTGTGTATGTGTTTATGTGTGTGTATGTGTCTATGTGTGTGTATGTGTCTATGTGTGTATGTGTATACATGTATGTATGCATATGTGTGTATGTGTGTGTATGCATTATGTATGCATATGTGTGTGTATGCATCATGTATGTGTATGTATGCATGTATGTATGTATGTATGTATGCATATGCATATGCATTATGTATGTATATATATGCATGTATGTGTATGTGTGAGTATGTCTCTCTATGTGTGTGTATGCATATATGTGTGTGTGTATGCATATATGTGTGTATGTGTGTGTACATGTGTTTGTATGTGTGTATGCATGTGTATGTGTGTGTATGCATCATTATGTGTGTATGTGTCTATGTGTGTTTGTGTGTGTGTATATGTGTGTGTTTGTGTCTATGTGTATGTGTGTGTGTCTATGAGTGTGTATGTGTTTATGTGTATGTATGTATTTATGTGTGTGTATGCGTCTATGTGTATGCATTTATGTATGCATATGTGTGTGTATGCATCATTATGTGTGTATGTGTGTATGTGTGTGTGTATATGTGTGTGTGTGTCTATGTGTATGTGTGTGTGTCTACGAGTGTGTATGTGTATGTATGTATCTATGTGTGTGTATGTGTCTATGTGTGTATGTGTATGCATGTATGTATGCATGTGTGTGTATGCATCATTATGTGTGTATGTGTCTATGTGTGTATGTTTGTGTGTGTGTGTATGTGTATGTGTCTATGTGTATGTGTCGCTATGCATCTATGAGTGTGTATGTGTTTATGTGTGTGTATATGTCTATGTGTGTGTATGTGTCTATGTGTGTATGTGTATGCATGTATGTATGCATATGTGTGTATGTGTGTGTATGCATTATGTATGCATATGTGTGTGTATGCATTATGTATGTGTATGTAAGCATGTGCAATATGTATGCATGTAAGTATGTATGTATGCATATGCATATGCATTATGTATGCATATGTGTGTATGTGTGTGTATGCATTATGTATGTGTATGTAAGCATGTGCATTATGTATGCATGTATGTGTATGTGTGTGTATGTCTCTCTATGTGTGTGTATGCATATATGTGTGTGTATGTGTGTGTATATGTGTCTGTATGTGTGTATGCATGTGTATGTGTGTGTATGCATCATTATGTGTGTAGGTTTGTGTATATGTGTGTGTATGTGTGTGTCTGTGTCTATGTGTTTATGTGTGTATCTATGAGTATGTATGTGTTTATGTGTGTGTATGTGTCTATGTGTGTATGTGTGTATGTGTGTATGTGTGTGTATGTATCTATGCATGTGCATTATGTATGCATGTAAGTATTTATGTACATTGTATGCATATGCATATGCATTATGTATGCATGTATGTGTATATATGTGTATGTCTCTCTATGTGTGTGTGTATGCATATATGTGTGTGTGTGTGTGTTTATATGTGTCTGGATGTGTGTATGCATGTGTATGTGTGTGTATGCATGTGTATGTGTGTATGTGTGTATGTGTGTATGTGTGTGTGTATGTGTGTGTATATGTGTGTGTATGTGTGTGTGTCTATGTGTATGTGTGTGTATCTATGAGTGTGTATGTGTTTATGTGTTTATGTGTGTATGTGTCTATGTGTGTATGTGTATGCATGTATGTATGCATATGTATGTGTATGCATGTGTATGTGTGTGTATGCATCATTATGTGTGTATGTGTGTATGTGTGTATGTGTGTATGTGTGTGTGTGTATGTGTATGTGTCGCTACGTGTCTATGAGTGTGTATGTGTTTATGTGTGTGCATGTGTCTATGTGTGTGTATGTATATGCATGTATGTATGCATAATATGCATTATGTATGCATATGTGTGTGTATGCATTATGTATGTGTATGTATGCATGTAAGTATGTATGTATGCATATGCATATGCATTATGTATGCATATGCATTATGTATGCATATGTATGCATGTATGTGTATGTGTGTGTATGTCTCTCTATGTGTGTGTGTATGCATATATGTGTGTATGTGTGTATGTGTGTATGTGTGTGTATATGTATGTCTATGTGTGTATGCATGTGTATGTGTGTGAATGCATCATAATGTGTGTATGTGTGTATGTGTGTATGTGTGTATGTATGTGTGTATATGTGTGTGTATGTGTGTGCGCGTCTATGTGTATGTGTGTGTGTCTATGAGTGTGTATGTGTTTATGTGTGTGTATGTGTCTATGTGTGTGTATGTGTCTATGTGTGTATGTGTATGCATGTATGTATGCATATGTGTGTGTATGTGTGTGTATGCATTATGTATGCATATGTGTGTGTATGCATTATGTATGTGTATGTATGCATGTGCATTATGTATGCATATGCATTATGTATGTGTATGTATGCATGTGCATTATGTATGCATATGCATTATGTATGTGTATGTATGCACGTGCATTATGTATGTGTGTGTATGCATGTAAATATGTATGTATGTATGCATATGCATATGCATTATGTATGCATATGTGTGTGTATGCATGTAAGTATGTATGGATGTACGCATATGCATATGCATTATGTATGCATGTATGTGTATGTGTGTCCATGTCTCTCTATGTGTGTGTGTGTATGCATATATGTGTGTGTGTGTGTATGTGTGTGTGTGTATGTGTGTGTGTATGTGTGTATGTGTGTGTATATGTATGTGTATATGTGTGTGCATGTGTATGCATTATGTGTGCATGTGTGTATGCAACATTATTTGTGTATGTGTGTATATGTGTGTGTATGTGTGTGTATGTGTGTGTATGTGTGTGTATGTGTGTGTGTCTATGTGTATGTGTGTGTGTGTCTATGTGTGTATATGTGTGTGTGTATGCATATGTATGTGTGTGCAAGTGTGTGTGTGTGCGCATACCTTGCTTCAAGTAAATGCGTCTCTCTCTCTCTCTCTCTCTCTCTCTCTCTCTCTCTCTCTCTCTCTCTCTCTCTCTCTCTCTCTCTCTCTCTTCTTGCTCTCGCGTCCAAATCCCGGCACAAATGTGCCGGGAGAAATCGATTTTTTTTTTAACATTCCAGAGCGTCGCATATGTGACGCTCTTTAGTTTGCCAACGTCGCAAATACCGTCGCTAAGTAGCGACGATATTTGCGACGCTGTAATTTCACCAACTTTTTGTCTTAATGATGAATTACTTTTCTAGAGTTACCTCTCTAGATACTCTTTGTAGCATCATCTGTGCACTTGTAGTTCATCATGGTTGGAATGTACATTAGTTGGACATTAAAACAACATTTTGAATGGTGAACTTGCATGAAGAAGTGTATGTTTTTCAACCCCATAGCTTTGTGCAGAAAGGGCATGAAAACCAGGTGTGCAGGTTAAAGAAGGCATTATATGGTTTAAAGCAAGCACCACGTGCTTGGTATGAAAAGATACATGCCTATCTAATTGCACATGGTTTTGAGAACAGTCCAACTGAAAGCACCTTATATGTTAAGCATGCTAATGATGTGATTCTGATCATTGTGGTATATGTTGATGACATCCTACTCACTAGTCCTCATGACATGCATATTGCAGATTTTAAGGCTGATTTGCATGCCTCATTTGAGATGTCTGATTTGGGGCATTTGCATCACTATTTGGGCATTCAGTTTATGCAAGTTGATGGTGGAATGGCTTTGTGTCAAACGAAATTTATTGACACATTATTGCAGTGTTTTGGCCTTGAAGACTGTAAGTCTATTGCCACTCCTATGGAGACAGGTTTACGATTGAGTCTTCACGATGCTGGAGATACATTTGATGTCGTTCTCTATCAGCAAGTTGTTGGATGATTGATTTACTTATGCATTACTCAACGAGATATTCAGTTTACTGTCTCATAGATGAGCAGGTTCATGCATTGTCCAGGTGTCAAGCATTGGTAGGTGGTTAAGCACATCATTCCCTACTTGAGTGGTACCCGACTACTTGGATTGTTTTATCCCAAGGGGGGATCACTACCACCGGATTTGCATGTTTTTTGTGACGGTGATTGGGTGGTTGCTATGACACTCGTGTGTCCACCAATGGCTTTTGCTTCATGCTTGGTAGCTCATGTATATCTTGGTTGAGCAAGAAGTAGCCTACTGTGGCCACTTCTAGTTGTGAGGCTGAGTATAGGGAAGCTTTCACAGTGACTATTGACTGTGTGTGGCTCAAACGCCTTATGGTTGATTTGGGTGTTGGTCAATCTTCTGCCACCACCATCTTCACTGACAGTCAGAGCGCATTGGGAGTTGCGAGGAACCCTGTGTTCCATGCTTGCACTAAGCACATCGAGGTGGATTATCATTATGTCAGGGAGAGGTTCTCTATTGGGGAGATCAGCTTGGCATATGTGCCCACGCAGGAGAACATTGTAGACCTTTTTATGAAGGCTCTACCTAAGGAGAAGTTTGAAGCTTTTTCGCAAAGCTTTGAGCTTACTTCCTTTTGTGGATTGATTCCACATAGCTTGGCACTTTCTTATACATGAGTGCCAACTCCTTGTTCACCGCATCACTCCTAGGGGGGATTTGTTGATATATTTAGGTAGTGATGTGTGTGAACACTCTAGGACTGCCAGGGAACTTTTTTTTCCCTCTTTAGGAGGTTTTTTTTCCCAGACTTGTATATATGCCTATTGCCCTAATGCGCTACTTATCTTTGTACATTCTAGTGGTAATACAGTTAGCATTGTGTGTTGTGCTCCAAGCTTCTTCTTGCTTGTGCTATTTGCGTGCTTCCGCAGACGTCTAACTCCAACAATACTATACTTGTTTTCTCAAGGTTTAAGTTTCCTACGTTCAAATGCAATAGGATGATAATTTTGCATTAATACAACACCTTTACCTAAACCACTAGCATCTATAACTACATGGAAAGGTTGTGCAAAAACTTGTAATTGCAAAACAGGTGCATGAGAAAGTGCATGTTTGAGTTTTTCAAAAGATTGTTGTTGTGCTAATCCCCATGCAAATTTTAACTTTTTCTTCAATAATAATGTGAGTGGAAGTGCTAAATAAGAAAAACCTTTTACAAACTTTCTATGAAAACTAACTAATCCTAGAAAAGAGCGGACATCATTCATAGATTGAGGTATAGACGATTCTTCAATTACTTTAATTTTCTTTGGATCTACATGAACACCTTGACTAGATAGAGTATGGCCTAAATACTCTAATTCCTTTTGGAAGAAATAACTCTTTTCAGGATTGGCATAAAGTTTTTTTTTGCATAACAAATTGAAAATTGTTTCTAAATGATTTTCATGGTCATCATCATTCTCACTATAGACAAGTATATCATCAAAGAAAACAAGAACAAAAGCTTGGTACTCAAGAAAAATGTTATTCATCATGCGTGCAAATGTAGCAGGTGCATTGGTGATTCCAAAAGGCATTACCATGAATTCAAAGTGACCAGTCTGAGTTCTAAAGGCAATCTTATAAATATCAATTTTAGTCATTCTTATCTAATGATACCCAGATTTAAGATCAATTTTACTAAAGACACATGCTCCAGAAAGTTTATCTAGCAAATCATCTATCCTCGGAATAGGATATCGGTTTTTAATTGTGATCTTATTGAGTGCTTTATAGTCAATGCACATCCTATAAGTCTTGTTCTTGTCTACTAAAAGAACAGGTGCTCCAAAGGGAGAAGAACTAAGCCTTATAAGTCCTTTGTGAAGTGAATCCTTAACTTGATTAGATATTTCTTGTTGATGTAAAGATCCATGCCTATAAGCTCCTTTATGGGGAGGTGAACTACCAAGAATTAAGTCTATACTATGGTCAAGAGATCCCCTAGAAGGTGGTAGCTTAGAAGGAAAATCAGCCATAAAATCATCCTTATAGGAATCCATAAATGATTTACGTGCATTAGGAAGTGCATGTGTGTAATCAACTATGTTATTGACAAAAACAATACATGAATTGTAACCTTTCCTAAATGGATGTTTTACTTGAGTATGACTAATTAATGGAAATGGTTGGAAGTCATGCATTGTAGACAAGAAATATCTTGATTTTTAAACTTAAAAAACTCATGGTATGTGTATGATAATCAATGCATGGGTTATAATGATGACGAAAAGGCATACCAAGTATAACATCATAGGACTGCAAAGGAGCAATTAAGAATGTGTTTTCATCTATATATTAAGCTATACAAATATGAATGTTATGCACTTCACTTGTAACATTATATCTATTTCCTTGAAATGTAGCCTTAACTTTATACATAGAAGGAAGTGGGTTTAATTGGAGATTTTGCACTAGTGTATGAGAAATAAAATCATGCGAACTACCATCGTCATGTAAAATATTAGCAATTTTACCATTAAAAGTACCTCGCATGCAAAGTAAAGAGTGGATAGAAATTGTGTTACACAAAGTACTTAACTCCTTTTCTAGTGCTTCTTCAGTCCAATCAGGTTGAATGTCTTAATGGACCACCTACATGTAGTGTACTTGAGCTCCAGCAGGCCTCATCTCATTAGTTCAAAACCTACATTTAGCTTTAGTATGACCAAGCTTACCACAACGCCAAAAAGTGATACAAGGACTCTTTTGTTGAGCATCCATCATTGTAGTTTGAAGGGTTGGAGGTTTTAAAGGTTGTAAACTGGGTGCCTTGGGTACTGGTGAGAAATTGGATTGAGGAGGGTGTTGAAAAGTAGGTGGGTGTTGAAAAGTAGGAGAAGAAAGACTAGTGATGGGACACTTGAAAGGAAAATTCGGCTTGATTGGTTGTTGTCGTTGACACGTTTCTTGTAAGTAGATGGACTTAGTGATGGATTGACACTTTCTCAACATCATGTGCAAAAGAAATAGCTTCATAGAGGGTCATCAAGCATAGGGTGTTGAGTTTGGCTTGGATTCCCATCTCTAAACTATCTTCATACTTTCTTTGCAAGGTATCTTCATGAATTGTTTCAAGCGAACGAATAAGTAATAATCATTGGCAAAAATGTTTAGTATAGGGAGATACATTATCTCCATCTTCCCACCCAAAAGTTGTCCATGATCGTCGAGCACATAAGTGGAACTGGGGAGGAAAGAAGGACTCCTTGATCTTCTTTTGAAATGTATCCAATGTGGTAGGGTGGTCCATGCTATGGCACAAAACATTCCACCATAACTGAGCCTTACCCACTCGATAGTTAGTTACAAATTTCACTTTTTCACTTTCAGAGTATGATTCGTTAGAATAGAAGTCATCAAACTGAGATAGCCATGAAAGAACAAATTGGCCATCCTTTCACCCATCGAATCGTGAAAATTAAAATTTTTTTGCACCAATCTTGGATTGCGTGCGTTGTTCTTGGGTGATAATAATGGCCCTCACCACCGAACTAGATTATTATCATCACTTTGCAGTTGATGGAGTGAAGCATCATGTTCCTTAATCTCGTTTTGGGCATGTTGGAGTTCATGCCGCAAAATCTCTAATTGTTGCTTGATTGGTACGTCGGGTAGGGGTGAGGAACCAAGATCATGTATATTTTGGGTAGGGTCCATGGCCTTATGTAGAGAACCAAAACCTAGTTTTAAGCATGGGAAAAACTTTCTTTTCAACAATAGTGTATATTACAATAATAATAATTAGGTAAATAAATAAAATAAATGAGAGTGGTTAATAAATATAAATAAATAAATAAATAAATAAGGTAAAGAGAGTGTTAAAAGATATATTAAATATTTATTACAAGGAATGGGATATCAAAAAGAGAAAAATAGGCTAGTGGATAAAGCTTATCTCTTGGAAGTATGAGGTTGTGGGTTCAAATCCCCTAGATGCTAAATAAGGAACTAAGTAGGCTAACCAAAGAAATAACTAAGCCCTTATTACCACTGATGTGTTAGAATTGGTTCGTGTGTAGCCAACAACTGCCAATGGAACCAAAGGCAACCAAAGTGAACCAATGAAGGGCTTTGGTGTGCAGAACAAGAGGACGAAGGAGGAGATGGAGGGAGAGAGGAAAGACGCGCGGACATGTGTGGGAGCCTCGAAACTCACATAATGATCTCTCTTGAGGCGATGCTCTATATATGATGTATATATATGAATATGGGAGTAAGGTCACATGACCCTTGCATCCCCAACAGTCTCCCACTTAATGGTCAATGTGATCGTAAGTGGTAACATATACAAAGAATGATGTAGTACTATACATTAATGTACAGGAAGAGTCTGGATCTCTACCCATACCAATCAACCTACACCAACTGCCTTGAACAAAGTGTATCCATGCACCTCAAACTGCTCTAGACTCATATCAGTAAGAGTCAAGCTCATATCTGACTGATGCAAGAACTGATGAAGTTCTTGCAAAGATCCCGCTCCCTCTATGCCTGTGTCAATCATTGAACGACTGACAACTCCAAGTGCAAATGCTCCAATAGCATCTGCAATGTCTGGTCTCGAGCATAACAACTTGTACATCAGACTCCCGAATGCTTACGAAATATGTGCTATCTTGGCTAACCTAAGTATGTCAGCCATGCCTATATCCAAGGCATCTAAAGCACCATCATCAAGACCAACATGTCCTGACATATCTGTGTCAACATCTGGCATGAGCGAATCCAAGAATGATTGCATAACTACTGACTCCTCAACATCTAAATCAGCCATGCTTGCAACCAAGGATGTATCTAGTTGTGCATCCTCAGAGCTAATATGCTCTACCATACACTGTGTACCATGAGAGCAATGCTGCTCTACCACACCAAGTATATCATCATGATCCGCATGAGCTAATTGCACAATATCAACACCTAGGTCAAAGTGATAATCATACTCTAACTAAGTATCAACATAATGCTCTACATGAGCATCCACATCATGCTCTAAAGCACCTAACTGATCATCCAAAGTGTGATCTACATGAGCATCAATATGATCAATAAAATCATGCTCTATATAAGCATCATGAGCATCTAAAACATGCCCTACATGTGCATCCATCTGAGCATTTGAATCCTACCATGCATGAGAATCATGAATGTCAATAGACCTATGTGTAGGTAGACAAAATGAGACATGACGAGTCTCACATCGCACATAAGACTGAACTCCCACTGAGATGAGACCGTCTCTCATATGAAGTACTTGTAGTGGATACATGTGCCCAATCCTAGCACCTCTGACAAGCATAAGTTGTCCCAACTGCAACTGAAAATGATGCTCACCAAGGAACACATACCATCTGCTCTCCTGTAACTGGCTAACTGAAATCAAGCTCATAGGGAATGAAGGCATATAATGTACATGTCTGAGTATAAGTGATACTCCACTAGGTAGCATAAGGCATACATCTCCTGCACCCTCAATGTCATATATCATACCATTAGGCAAGTGCACACATCCATGACTCTCACCTGAGAATCAACAAAACCACTCACGATGTGGAGTAACATGAAAATTGGCTAATGCATCAAGCAACCAAGCCATCTGTGTGCTATCCAATGAACAAGAGGAATCCTGAGATGAACCATAGGAGAAAGTGATATCACCATCGCTAGCATAATCAACTGCCATAGACTCTCCTGAAACTACTACCTGATCTACATCACGTGCATGTCTCTGATGTCGTCATCGCATCCACCTGAAGCAACGTCGTCGAATATGGCCCTCACGACCACAATGCCAACATCAAAGTCGTCGATATGATCTATGTCTCACATGAGTCAATGGACTCGTGTACATATCATGTAGTCTCTGCCATAATGCACTACTCGTCTCCTCATACATAACAAACTCATATATAGAATCCACAAGCTGTAATCAAATAGTGGAGTTGGCCAATGCATCCATATCCATCCATACGTGGTCGAGCATGTCACGAGGCCTCTGTGCATCTCTATGCACATACATGTGTAACCCTGCACGAACCAATGTATGCCACATTTGATCTTTCCATCTCAAAAATTCAGTGCCATCAAATCGAGAAGACACCATGCTGACAATCCAAGAGACTAGAAATAGTACTCTATCCTCAATAGGATCCCACCTGCATATCCATATGCATAACTCACATCATAAATATCTCACTGGAGAAGAAACCATGTGAACCACATGTCACATAACCATGCATCTAGCATGCACATAAAACCATGAGCATAAACCTGCTCACCAAGTCTCCAAAGTGACCAAATAGATGTGAAAGAATCCTGGGAAAAATTCGACAGAGTATCCCCTGTAAACTGAGCAATCAACAAAATAACCAATAACAAAAGAACAATGAGTAATATGTCACCACCTCTCACTGATCCAACCAAAGATAATGACAACTACATATGCCAAAAACTAATAGCAATACATGCCAATACAATGATGATGTATCTCCCACTCAAGAATGAATCTTGCAAGATGGTCCACCTGTCACAAAAAACCTGTGACCAAGTCCAGATCAACAATGATCCAAAGCTATCACACAAGCTTCAAGATCCACTAGAGTTTCTTTCTAGCATAAAAGCCAATGAAATTTTGGCAGTATCTCCTTTGTAAAATGGACTCTAGAACCAAAATAACCATGTGGGAATCACCATCCACAACATCAAATCAATCTAATACAATAGCAAATCAAGGTGACAAACAAGTGTGCAATTGAGGCTCCAATCTGGATCATGTAGCTGCAAAGAAAACAAAGATACAAGTGCCAACCAAGATCCACAATTGAACTCATGATGACATAAACCTCAAAAAAGAGTATATCACAATGTCATCTTACATGCCAGACACGTGACAAGATCATGCTCTACTCTAATATGGAGGAGCTACCATAGTGATCATACATGTACAATGCCTTCAACCTCTGAAAATAAGAGTTTGCACACCAAAAATTCTCTCTCAAAGAAGTTCCAAAGAAAATTCAACCTCCAAGAGCAATCAGGGTTCTTATAGAAAAAATGTGTTGCTTTGTGTTTTGCTATTTTAGAGGTGATAACCTCTAAATTTGCTTCAAGAAACTTCAAGATTTTATTCTTGGCTACGTAACGAGATAAAGAACACCTCAATCGGAGGTGCGTAGCTCAAGATACACACAAAACAAGCATTAGCTATCAATTTCATCTTCACCTGCAACACTACTGCTCTATATTCTACAATTTTGGCGACCTAAAACTCAGGATCTGGACTGTGATCTGCTACAAAAGTGTCGAGGCTACTCCAAGCTATGCATACCAAGTTGATCGTATGAATCAGACCTGTAGAACTCAAGTTATGATCGACAAACTCATCTGCTATCATAGTGAATGTAGACTCGCCTTCTACAACAGTTTGCGTTTTTTGAATTTTTGGCAGTCTAAAACTCCGAACTAGGTTTTGCACCCTTCTATGAAGTTGTAGATTTTTATGTTAGCTACGCAAAGAACTTTAAAATGCATCAACCCGAGCTTCCTACCTCAAGTTATGGCTGAAATATTGAACTACTATTGAGAGATGCCGACTTGCACTTCTACCCCTTCTGACCTAAGCTTCCATTGAAGCTTCTTGCACATAAGCCTTCAACATGCTCTGATACCAATGAAGGGCTTTGGTGTGTAGAACAAGAGGACAAAGGAGGAGATGGAGGGAGAGAGGAGAGAGGAAAGACGTGCGGACATGCGTGGGAGCCTCGAAACCCACATAATGATCTCTATTGAGGCAATGCTCTATATATGATGTATATATATGAATATGGGAGTAAGTTCACATGACCCTTAAATCCCCAACAACCAAGAGAACCATGAGTGCTAGAGAAGCCAAAGATGCCAAAGTTATGCCATAGTTCTATGCCTTAGTCGACACCTTGGAGTAACCGAATGATAACCAAATTGACAATCAAGTTGATAAATGAACTTGATAAATGAATTTGGTAATCGAACCGAACTCGAACAATGAACAGTGTGCACAATGGGTACAAGGGGGTACAGTGTGATAGTGTGACAATGAGCACAGGGGTACAGTGTAACAGTGTCACACTGAGCACTGGGGTATAATGTGACAGTGCACAATACCAAATTCGAAAAAATTTGAACCAAAATAAACGAACTTGATAAACAAAAAAAAAATCAAACAAAAATTTGAAAAAACTAACTAGCAAACCAAAACAAATGAACTTGATAAACAAAAACCTGGACTACATGGTTGAAACAGTTGCCGGTTGTCAAGGGAGCACTAGATTGTGCTTTCTAACTACACTAGACAAGATTTTGGAAATACGCTTCTAATTACAAGAACATCCATGTAGGGAAAATGATACAAGAATACGTGCCTTTTATTGATGATTTTTCTAGACGTGCATGGGTGTATCCACTAAAAACAAAATTTGAAAGACGACGTGGCACTGGTCACCAACATGGGTTGTACTTTAAGTGTAGGGGTGCCTTAACCCAAGTACTCATCATCTCTGGATAATTTTGTAAGAGATCCTTGCGCCAATCTGGTTGATAGATTTCTCCTTGCTGCGCATCGAGTGGCAAATCTTCTGGCTCGAATTGTGTCGCATGAGATGGTTTTTTGCCTGTTTCTTTTTCTATGGCTAGCTGATATTCTGCCATTAACATAAAGTAAGGCTTGTATTGTAGCTCATGCCTTGATATGTATCTACGAGGGGCCAAATGAGCAAAGTAGGGGGACTGTAAAATTCTTTCTTCAATCATTGCCATTGTGTGTAACTGCGCCTCTACCCTTGCTGAGTGGGTTGTTCCAAGTTCTTCTATCATCTTCATCCATGCGGGAGTTGGAAGTTCGAAAGTCGTCTGGCCTTCAGCCGTGACTCGTCCGCCTAGGATGGGTTGGGGTTCATACGCTTCTTCAAAAGTTTTATCCACCGAAATAGTGACTATTTCTTCCTCTGCTGGTAGTTCCGATGGGGAGTCTGGCCTGGGGGGTGCTTCATATACGGCTATCTGTGATTGAAGAGTTGATACCTGGGCCCGTAATGCATTGAGTTCCTCTAGGATGTCAGGAGATGGGTCCACAGGAGCTGGTAGTCCTTGTGGTATTGGTGCTCGTAGTTGGAGTAGTTTATAATCTTCTTTAAGCTTCTGATATTCCTCGTTCATGTTGTCATACTCATCTAACAATTTGACATGATCATCTAGCAACATTTTCATCGATCCTGAGGGCACGGCCTTGACGCGATTGGGGCTCAATGGTTGGTTTGGTTGATCTAGGGCAGCTTCTAAATTTTCTCTGTTCTGTTCCTGTAAACGTTGGTTCTCTTCTTTTGTTGTTGCCAAGTGTCGTCTGAGTAAGCCCATGTTCCTGGTGAGCGTCATGTTGCGAATCGTCTAGGCCCTTAACAAGTTATCGATATCTGTGATAGCCTCTTTCATCTTTTCTTCACTTTCTAGTTCAAGTCTATGATAAGCCTCTCGTAGCTCTTGGTATCGAGTGTTTAGTGAGGCATTCTCGATGGTCAGTGAATTGAGCTGCGACTGTAAATCATTGGTTGTCTTCTGCAGCTGCTGATAATTAGTTCCAAGAGATGTGAACTCAACTCTTACTTGAGTCATACACGTGAACATATGTCGAAATGCAGCGTCTATAGTGGGTGATAATATTAGTGACGAAGTGAATGCAGTTGCGGTGTATGTGGGTGTTGATGCAAAGGGTAAGGGAAATGGGGATGGGAATGTGGATGCAGTGGTGACAGTGGAAAAACTTGAGGTGCCTAAATATGGTGGTGCCATGAATGAAGTGAGTGGGGGTGCAGTGGGCGGTGATATATCCATGTCATTGGATGTGGTATCAAGTGCAGTCACTGTGAATAATAGAGTGGGTGCGTGCGTGGGTGTAAATATAGGATTTACAAAAGTTGAAGAGTAATTTACAGAGGGGTTCTCTTGTACTGCTTGGTGGAGAGAAGGAAGAGGAAAGGCAGTTGGGTGGGGAGGTGAGACTAGGGAGAAGGTTAATGGAGGTGGGAATGGGAAAAGGGGTCTTGGAGGTGTGGGGAAGGACGGGAAGGATGGGGGAAAATTGGACTGGATAGAAAGGTGGATGTTCGAGGAGGAAAACTAGGTGGAGTGGGTGTGGACATGGTGAGAGGAATGGATGTTACAAGGGCTTCTGCTACTTCGCTGTCGAAGGAAGTGGATGTTTTGGAAGAAGGAGGGTGTATGGGGGAGATTGGATGGATGGGAAGTGAAAGAGGAGCGGTTGGGATGGTGGGTACTGCAGTCACAGCAGTGGTATGTACAGTAGTAGTGTGCGGCGGGGAGTCGATGATAATGGTGTCTTTTGCCAATGATCCTTCAAGGACGAGACGTGCTTCTCTGGCCTGTTCTGAAGATTGTGCACCTGTCGGTACACGAATGTATTCGCCTGGTTTGGTTGATAAGCAAACTCTGCGAGGGTCATACTACGGTAACGGTTTCCTCTGCAAATATCTTAAGGCTTCATTAGATCCCACTGATTTGACAAGTTCCCTGAAGCCTTTGATGTATACTTCTTCGAAACCGCCTGAGACAAGTTCTTGTTCAATGAGTGCTTAGCTCTCTTCTT
The DNA here is from genome assembly GCA_020310875.1 of Ceratopteris richardii. Lineage (NCBI taxonomy): Eukaryota > Viridiplantae > Streptophyta > Polypodiopsida > Polypodiales > Pteridaceae > Ceratopteris > Ceratopteris richardii. Next base: position 175,470,289 of record CM035406.1, read on the forward strand.
CAGATAACTTTTTACGTGCCCAGACTTTTTCCATAGTATGATACAACTTTTTGATGGCCAGTGTGTAAGCTGCTGCTTCAAAGGTCTCATCTTCATGCGTACTGGTATCACCTTAGGTGTCGGTTTGTTGTCCGTGTTCATCTGTGTGTACATTTTCTGGGGATTCCTAAGTGCCCTGGCTGGCCTCATTCTCTCCATCGTCTTCATCTGTCTCTATTCTTTCTTCCTCGAAACTAGATACTACTTCTCCTTGTGGTTGGTCCAGGGGAGTGGTAGGGTAGCTTGGATGTTCGTTTTCTTGGGAGAAAATCTGGCCTTCAGACAACTAAAATTCATTGGAGAAAGCATCTGGCATTTCAAAATCAAACGTTGTATCTATGGGTTCCGCTTCCAGGTTGGGTATTGGAAAAGAGAATGCTTCCGCACCAATAGTGGTGGGAACTTCTGTTGCAGTGGTGGGGGTTCTGGGGCTGTGGCTGCTTGAGGAGCAACTGTACTGGTAGTGCCCTCCGTAACGATAGGTCGTGATAAGCATATGCGAATAGGTTCTATAGGTGTAGGGGCCTCTTTTGAAGACTGCTCTGGAGAGGGTTGCGGTGACGGTGATTTTGGGAACTGTAGGCATGGGATAGTACCTTTCATGCGCTTTTGTGCTCGTCCTTTGCTAGCCTTCCTAGCTTTCTTTGCTGTCCCCTTGAATACCTTCAGCTCCTCGCTTGTCATTGCCCGCTCGATTGGCAAGTCGTATGCCAAACACATATAAACAATCCTCGTAAGAGCACAACATCCATTGATTACCTTCTTTCTTTCCCATCTATGTTGTGCTAACTACAACTGATCAATTATCCAGCTTGCCAGATCAACTGTTTGTGGTCCAGTACATGCTAAATATAAGCCAAACTAGATACGTTTGTGGGGCATAGTGAATCTATCCTGAGCGGGGAAAGCAAAATGTTGCATGCATATCCTTAATGGTTTAGAGAGCTCAGGTGTGATTGCTGAAATATCTTCCCACTTAGTAACATCCCCACGTTTCATAGGCTCTAGAATTAGCCTTTCTCGTCCTATCGGTGTATGTGTTCCATGTATCTTGATAGAAGCTCTAATCAAATCTTTAGACAGATAAAGCTTCTTATATGATGGATCATTTACCAAAGATGGCAAAATGAATGTTCCTCGCAAATCTTTGTTCTCCAAAGCTGTCCATGTTGTTACCAAGTAGTAGCATCTGTAGAAATCTGGTATCACTGAAATATTCTGTGAAGCCTGCTCGTGCCCAAACATGCGTTAAGTCTTCTGTGTTCTGTAGTCCTTCGAATTCTCTTGAGAAGAACTGGTACTTGGCCCAAGTATGGTAATCAAACGTCGAATTGGGCTCAAAAATGAAATCTGTGTCTTCCAATGGGCCTGCTAGTCCTTGGAACCAATGAGAGTTGCGATGAATCTTCTGAGTATATCCCCTAGGAGGATCGTCGATCGGCATGGGTCGAGGGAAACCTTGAAATTCTGGTGGTTGAGCCGTCGCATGTGGCTCGGTGAGTAGTTCACCAATATTTGCCATAGGTATGTTGGTGCCAGCTTCAGATGGTCCTTCTGCCTGCATGATGAGTGATGTGAGTGTGTAGCAGATCTGCTACAAAAGATTAACACATTAGTATGGAAATTAATTATGATCCCATTAAAGTGAGACTGCAATCCCTTTCCATAACCGATGTGTAACCCGTGTAGCTGAGTGTTGTGATATGGTTTATGGAATGATTGTTGCAAACTAATGCAGGTCTCTAAACACCTACATGCTTCAAATGATGCATACATTTCTCGATGAGGTGTTATTATAAGTGATGTGGGTTATAGTGTGTGGATTTATACAAGGGTTAGGTGTGGATGAATTATTACAAGGGTAGTGTTTAGTCGGGGTGGGAGAATTGTTAGATAATGGGTTTTGAGGAGACAACTGGATACGTTTCGGTACCCATTTCCTAAGAGTTTTTGAGCGGGTGGTATGTTTCTGCTGAGGGACAAAAGGTGGTATCGGATGTGGTGGTATTGAGGGGTAAAGAGATTTCTGAGGGTTATATATTACATGGCTTGATGGTTGAGCTATAATACACTGTTTGGGTACCCAAATCTGCATGGGTGTGGGTCGATTCATAAGGTACTTCTTGGCGATCCAAATCTGTCGACTGTTCGGACTCGTAGAAGAAGGTCGAGTAGGCGTGGGATACTGCTTCTGATTCTGTCGTAACTTCTTTTTGTTATTGTCTGCATTGTTGGAACCTGTTAGTGGTTTCTGTCCTTTTGGCATCCATATTTGTCTCATGGCTCTTGCTTTGTGATACTGACACTACTGCTTTCTGCCTGGTGTCATCTGATATTGTCGTCGGTCTGAGTTCCTTTGTCGTGGTTGACTCCTTTGTGGTTGAGGTTGAGAGGTCGGATGGACACTCTGCTTTGGAAAAGAAGGGAGGTCCAACACTTGCGAAACTTGCCCATTAGAAAGTGCTCCTTTTTGTACTATTAATCTAGGCCAGTCCGCAGTAAGTGTGGAAGGATGGACACTGCAGCTGATAGTGTCCATGGCCACTGATGCAACCCACCTGACCGCTGATTGTGTCCATTTGACCAAGCGCTTGGGTGATTGACCCTTCTAGTTTGCAGGAAGCCCAAGGGAAAATCTCCTGACGTCCTTCTGATTGACAATTGTCCATCGCCAAGCCCGCGTGGGTTGGTGTAGATGTAACGTGACTTATCTGACCAAAGATCTTCTGGTCCTCCATCGTATGCATTTCATCGGGTCTAAGGTTGCGTACTTCAGGCGGATTGCTGTTAGGGAAGTCAAGCGGTGTCACTCGCTTCTGATCTAAGGTTCCAATCTGCAAGGAGCCTTGTCTAAGATTCAGGTCCACTGAGTGATCGTATAGCCAATCTTGGCCAAGGATTAGGGGTTCTATCAGGTCCTCGTCATGGCACACTAGTAGCTTCGCTGTTATAGTTACTTCGTTTATGAGGATAGGAAGATCCACCGCACCCATGCAAGGGGTTTCCATGCCTCCTAGCCCTATGAGGTATGCCTCAATTGGCCGCATTTGTATTCTTGAGTCCTTATAGTGGGACCATCTAATCGCACTAGTCGCATCACCTGAGTCAATTAAAGCCCTGAGCTCTTGCCAAGGATTGCCATGCTCTAGCCGGACTGTAATGAATGGTCTCCGATCCACTATGCTAGGATGGGTACTTGACTTTGCTTGACACATGGCCATGGGGTATCTGGGTGTCGTTTCCAGATGGTCAGAATGTTCTCTCCCTAGTCCTTCTCTTCTTAGCTTCATGCGCTTAATGTGTTCTATAGCTTCTGCCCGAGCTTCATCTCGTATTCTATTTTCTTCCTCCTTACGCTTCTTTGCCAACGTGAGTTGTCTATGCATATCCTCAGTAAGAGGTTCCTGATATAGCTTGACTCTACAGCCACTAATGTAATTAGGCATTATGTCTCCTTCTAAGGTGGCTAACTGTATTGCTCCACTTATCGAGAGTCTGTTAATGATCATAAGTCCATAACCTCACTTTTCTAACTTCCGTGCGTGTTGTTTTAGCGTATATACTAGGACTAAATCTTCTTCTTCTCCTAATCGTTCCAAGTCCATTATTCTTGCTGATAATTCATGGCCGGTCCACTAATGTTCTTGTGCTACCTTAAGGGTTGGTATCAAGAAGTCCAAAGGAAGCACAACATTCTGACCAAAAACCATCTGAAAGGGAGTTGCATTGAGTACGGTCTTGTAGGCCACTCGATATGCCCAAACAGCATGGTGTAACTGTTTGTCCCAATCTAAACGTTTATTGTTCACGAGTTTGGTCAGTACGTTACAAAGGATCTTGTTAGTGCTTTCAACCTGACCATTGGCTTGAGGATGATATGGTGCGGATTTCTTGTGAATCACCATAAAATCCTGTAACAAATATTCAATGATTTGGTTTAGAAAGTGAGTTCCTTGATTGCTCACTAACTCTATAGGCAATCCATATCTTGTAAAGACATTTTCAAATAAGAATTTTGCAGTCATGTGTGCATCATTATTTTTCGTGGCTTTTGCCTCTACCCATTTGGTAAGATAATCTATCGCAACAATAATGTATTCAGCATGTGTGCCTTTTGCAGGGGGGGTTAATAGGTCCTACAAAGTCTATACCCCACTTAGAAAATGCACATCCTCCCATCATGGGTTTCAATCGCATTTCATCTCTCCGAGTAGGAAATTGAGTTCTTTGGCACACATCACATCTCTTAACATAGGTATGTGCATCCATGTGAAGAGTGGGCCACCATGATCCTACAAAGAGGATGGCTTTGATTATCCTATCGGGTCCAAAATGACCTCCTGCAACACCTTGGTGTGCAGTCTCTAATACGCTCAAATAATCACTTTCATGAACACATTGTCTTAAATATCCATCTCGTCCTCGTTTGTATAGATTATCACCAATAAGTGAATAGTCCTGAGCTTCCTGCTCTAGACTTTGCTATCGTGCTAAAGTCATTCCTTGAGGGAATGTTTTCGTCCTCAAGTACATCACTAAAGGTTCACTCCATTCTGGTGTGAGAGACACATGATATAATGTAGCATGTTCTATGGGTGGTCTTTCACAACAAACAGGGGATTCTTTACACAACTTGTAGACATGTGCTTCCATCGAAGACCAATATACTCCTAGTCTATGCAGAGTCTACAAAGTATGATGTTTCGAATGATGTTGCTTTAATGCACCTACATGTGCTAATTGCAACCAATTTGCATGTTCTGATTCATCTACACAACAAGCAAGAATCTTTTGACTATCCTGTTTATATATACTTCCTGCTATGATTTGGTATCTCTGTGACTTGGTAATCTCTCCTTCCTTAATCCTTATCCTAGGATTCTTGGGTCCATATGTGAGAATAGGGACTATAGGCTTAGCCCATTCTGGTGCTATCTCAAGGTTAAAAAAATACGCATTGGGTAATTCATCCGCTATTCCTTGAGGAGCTTCTCCTGAGGTTAATCTTGAAAGGTGGTCAGCTCTAAGATGTGTCTTTCCTTTCCTGACTACTACTTCAAAATCATACTCCATGAGTAATAGAAACCAACGTATTAATCTTCCCGTGTTACATGGCTTGTTGACTAAATACAGTAATGCCTGATGATCTGTAAAGAATTTGAACTTGTTTGCCAACAAATAATGTCTGAAATTCTTTACTACATAGATCATTCCTAATCTTTCTCGTTCCGTAGTGGTGTAATTTCTTTCTGCTGCGTTCAATTGTCTGCTCGCGTACGCTATGGGGAGATCTATATTAGCTTCATTCGTGGGTTGTGCTAACACACATCCTATGGCATAGTTGGATGCATCCACATGTACATGGAATGGCTTACTCCAATCCGGGGTTGTCAATATAGGTGCTGAGCACAAACGTTGTTTAAGTTCATTGAATGAATTCTCACACTCATCTGTCCATTCAAACTTAGTCAAAAGAGAGTACAGAGGCTTGGCTATGATTGCATACATGTGTATGAATCGTTTGTAATAACCACAATGGCCCATAAATGCCTGTACCTCTTTTACATTATTTGGCCTAGGTAGATCTGCAATCACCTTCACCTTTTCTTCATCCATCAAAATTCCATTCTTTGACACAATGTGTCCTAGAATTTTGCCTTGTCTAACCATGAAAACGCATTTTTCTGGGTTCAAACAAACCTGATATTCTCGACATTTGTCAAACACTTGTCTTAATTCTGGGATATGAGTCTTCCTCATATTCGAATGAGCACATATGTCATCGACATACACTTCCAAATTCTTGCGTAAGAATTCCTTAAAAACATGACACATGAGTCACTGGAAAGTAGCAGGTGCATTTGTTAAGCCAAATGGCATCACACAAAATGCAAAAATGCCCCATTCTGTGGCAAATGCCATCTTGTGTCGATCTTCTGGAGCAATGGCTACTTGATTATAGCCTGAGAAACCATTAAGAAATCAAACTTCCTTGCCTGCAACTCTTTCCAATAAATGTTCCGTGATAGGAAGGGGATAATTGTCTCTAATCATGGCGGCGTTAACTCTTTAAAGGTTAATACACACACGTAATTTTCCATTCTTCTTGGGCACAACCACAATGGGGGATACCCATTAAGTATGCTCAATTTCGTAAATGAATCCTGCTTCTATCAAACGATCTATCTCCTCTTTAATCTTCACAGCGTAGTTATCATTGTACGTGTATGGTTTCTGTTTTGTAGGTTTTGCATCTGGAGTCATAGGAATTCTATGAGAACATATATCTCGGTCTACTCCTTTCAAATCTTTATAACTCGAGGCAAAAATGTCTCTATATTCGCGCAATAGGGCAACTAATTCTTCTTCTTCTTCATTCGTCAAATCATGCCCTATGTATGTACATTTTTCTTCTTCTCCTTCTATGGCCACTATTATTTTTTTGGTTTTCTCTCGATTATCATATACTTCTCCAACGTCAGCTTTTCTGTTAGGCATTCGTACCATGATTCTTCTATCTTCTATTTCATACTTCTTGAAGTTTTTTGGAACCTCAAACAAAGATTCTTCTTCCTCTGACATGGTTTCTTTCTTCTTTCTTTTCTTACCTTCACTTTTGACTGTCACTTGTGTGGCTAACCTCACATCATTCCTAATTTCTTTGTGTCTCTGAGGGTAAGTTTCTACTTCGTAAAAAATATTGTTCCTCTGATGCAAAGGATGGATCCATAATAATTGACTCTAGATCGAAGTCACTTGCATCCTCGAATGCATCAGTGTTAGGTTCACATTCTTCTAAAATTGAATCACACATGATTGGCTCTATTGTGAAAACTGAAATGTCATAGCCATCCTCGTCGCATTGGGGTGTCCATTGTTCTTCATTGATGGGTGCGTCCATGGTTGCTAAGATTTCTGCCCAACCATGGGGTTCGAATTCTTCGTTTGGAAATACTACAGGTGCGTACGCTGGGTGTTGAAGGGTTCTTGGATGTTGTTCTGCACCTAAGGTCCTGGCTTCTATCCGTTCTTCCTTTTGTTTGGCTACTTTACACATCCATAAATGAGTATCCTCGTGCAACCATGAGGGGTCTGATTCTAATGAGTGTATTAATTCTGTTTCTACCTGAGTCTTATGGATGGTGTTCCATTGCATTGGGGGTACGTCTCGATGTGAATAGTCTTTAAGATTGACTTTGGTAGTCACACTTAAATGTTGCAAGTACAAAGAATTAGTTCCCCAATCTTGTACAATTTGCAACTGACGCATGAATGGTCATCCTAAAATCATCTCGTAAGCATGATTTTTACTAAAATCACAAATGGCAAAGGTATGCTCAAACTCTACACCACAAGTGGTGAGAGATATGCCTTCTAGTAAGCCTAATGGTTTCTCTATATGTCCGTCAGCCATTTGTAGTTTCATCCTGGTAGGTCTTAATGCTGGCTTACCCCAATGTTTCCATAAAGCGGTGGTAGCAATGGCTACTCCGGATCTTGAATCTAGGATGGCTTTCGTGGTGTAGCCCTGATAGGTTATTGGAAGATAAGTGTTACCTTCCTCTCCTTCGCTTACATCTCTGATCTTTTCTATGGGTATCTCTAGTACCTTCTTGTGTGTTCCTATCTGTGAGGGAGTAGTAGCAAGCTCGGGGAATTGATTTGCTACATGTTTCCACAGTTCTAGCTTGACCTTTAACAACTCTTCTAGAGTGAGATTACACTGTACTTTGGTGTTCTTTATCACTTGCGTGTTTCTTGGGATTACTGATTCTTCATTCCTCACTATTATCGTGGGTGCTCTCATACTAATAGACTTGGCTTCCCAAGCTCCTGTGAACTGAGGTAATTCTTGCAAAGAATTGGATTCAAAACCTGTGTGTTCACTTAGTTGTTGTTCCTCTACATCATCGTAGATAGAGGGGATATCTTGGGGAAATTGTTCCTACAAATCGTCTATTTCTTGAATAGGAGGATGAGTTCCTTGCTCTTTTCTCCATTTCTCTTCCTGTATTTCTCTCAAAAATTCATGGGAATACCTCTGTATGGAAGACAGGTTGTCTTCACCTTTCGTGTTGGGTACTTGAGACAGGGATGGTGCATTCCTTTCGTGTGTCTCTAGGACAAGGTTCCTATGATGATCCTTTTTCTCTTGGCTATCAATCAAGTATTCTAGCCTCTCCATTAATCCTTGAAAATGTAGTTCCCGTTTTGCCATGTTATTCCAATTTAGATATCTAGAGGCTTCGAACATTACTTGTGCTAATTCTACCATCTTCATGCAAAGTTTTGTTCTCTCGATTTCTAAGTCTGCTTGAGGGTTATTATTGCTCATCTCAGCTATTTGAGGTCCTTCTTTTATTCTAGCTTGATATGTGAGAAACATCATGTCTAGGTTTTCTGGTATTGGTTCCGCTAAAACTGATCCTGATTTTTGAGCTTGGTTCTCTTGATTCAATTCATGTGAAGTCAATTCTAGGATTTTGGCTCTCGATTCTTTTAGACTTCCTTCCAACTCAGTTATCCTTTTACTCCACTTTCTCTTGATTCTTTCTCTAGAATCTTTCCAGGATTTTGTCTTTTTACTGCTATTTTCTCTTGATTAAGCTATTGGTTCTGTAAGAGCACCTGGGCTCTCGTTATAGCTTGGATAGGCACGTATGTAGGGTTGGATCCATCTGCGTTGTTTACAATACCTATCATGTTGATGGGTGTCACATTTGAAGCATTCGCAGGGTTCTTAGGACACTCTTTGATGATATGTTCTTTACCACAGTCGGCACAAAAGCCTTGTATGTTATAATACTGTGACTGTCCTGCTATTGGAGGATGTGGACAATCCTTTATGAAATGGTCTCCTTGGCACCTAAAGCATGGTCCTCTAGGGCCCTGTGGTCTTTGCTGTCTTAATTGGGGCCGTGGGTTTGGGTTTGTGTACATCACATTAGCGTAATCGGGCTCCCAACTAGGTTCCAATGGTGGACTATCGTAATGATATGTCTCTACGTGTTCTGGTGACTCTGTGTAATACACGGGTGGACTATCTACATGTGTCGAGTCAAAACTGTTTGAGTTCGGGTCACTGTCAGTAATTAGGGGTGAAACAGGAACTAAAGCCCTATTGAGGTTTTCGTTTGCAGCAACGTATTTCACTGAGATGACATTAGCTGGCGGGGGTGGCTGCTGAGCTAAAATAGGTTGAGGTCTCTATTGAGCGTGATATGGATAGTTCTTAGGAGGCCTATAGTAATAAGGCTGAGCATTGTATTGGCCTTGATACCAACCTGGCTGTGCACATGCTTGCGGGTAGTTCTGTCTCACTGCTTGTTTGTTGTATGGGCAGTCTTGAGCCGTGTGATTTGTGTATCGTCTCTCAATCGTACAATACTGGCCACTAGGGTTGGATTGTGGTTGTGTTGCATTGGGACACACATTTGCCATATGATCACCACCACAAGTGTAACAACGCTTGTTTGTTGTTACCCTAGGCATCTGTTTACTAGAAACTCCTAGTTTCTGGGCCACTTTCTCTGCTAGGTCTTCTATTGAGCTGGACAATTTTGTGGATGCTAGAGAGGAACAATCTGAGTCCTTGTAGACCTTTGAAAGTTCCAACTCATCTCCTAAGTTGTCCTCAATGTCTATGCAAATTCTCACACATTGCTCTAGCGTTCTGGGTTCCTTCAAGTATACAGAGGAGCATAGTTTAGAGCTCAACAGGCCATCTAAAAACAATGACACTTGCTTGGCCTGTGAGGGTAGCTCTTGCATTGGACATCTCTCCACATATTGTCTGAACCTACATCCTGCCAGTCTAACTGTTTCCTGAGGGGTCTGTTTGAAACTATGAATCAATGAAGACGTGTCATGTCTGATCCCACTTTTAGAGAATTCAGTGATGAATGACTCTAAAAAGTGATGGATGTCTCTAAATTGCCTTTGTTGCAATGGTTGGAACCAAGTTAAAGCGATATTCTTTAACGTTAGTCCAAATGCATTATATTGCGTGAACATGTCTTCGACTTGTTCTGCCCTTAGTACTTGCTTAAATTCTGCAACATGGTCCCGAGGGATCTCCTGTCCCATCAAAATAGTTTTTCATGGATTTTACTAACTGAGTGGGTCTTAATATTCTTGCGTGTTCACGTGGTCTAGGTAGAGGAAAATCATCTCTACCACCTGGTATTCTAGGTTCTCTTTGTCTATCCACTCTATCCATGTCTATGGTGGTTCTATCTCTCCCTATGGGATGATTGAAACTTACTTCTAGTCTCTCCTTATTCTTTTCTCTTTGCATGCCATGGGCTGAAGATGTCCCTGCCCCTTGATGGCTTGCGTTTACATTTGTTCGTGCTGGAGGGAATACCAATTCACCTCTCCATGTGTAGGTATTTCTTGCATGGTTTGGTACCACAAATACTCTTTCTGAAGTCTCATCCAGGTATACAACCTTTCCAGATGTATCCGGGTCCTTAAATTTGTAGATTATGATGGAGCCTACCTCACTAGGTTGTTCCGTTCTGTACCTCCAAAATGCTTCGTCAGTTTCTTTATTCACAAACAATTCTATGCTCCTGTTGTCCTGAGGGATCCAATCTGGAACTAGTACTCGTGTTAGTACAGATTTCCCTCTAGGTGTCCTAGGTTCTTCTATTAGTTCTTTTCCTTGTGCTCTTACTTCCGTCTCTAACTGAATTATGCCAAACTCATTGGTATTGTTTGGCTGAGTACTTAAGAGGTACATTGTTCCTTTCTTGTCTATGTATGCGTCTCTCTCGAATTTCACCACTAGACGTTCCAATCCAATGGGTTGATCAGGATTGTGTATTTGTACTACTTGTCTTCGCAAACCATCCTCATAGATGCGAGCACCTAATCGGTTGGTTCGGAGAAATTCTAACTGAGTTCTATAAGGTCCTTTAGGTTTTTCTAAATATGCTACATTTGACCCACCTTCTGGTCTTTCCGTGTTGAAAGCCATTTTCGATTCACTCGTATCTAAGCTCAACTCGTAGGGATAATTACTATTCAGCTGTTGAGCCCACGATCGTGCAGTAGTTCCTACGCTTGCTTTTGATGATCTCAGGCTTTGTCTGTCTAACTTACCTATATGCTTGCCCGATCTAAGGTTCATGAATTTACTTCGTGCCACTCTCTGATCGTCAATGATTCTTCTTTCTTTATTTGCTTGGTTCTTTTTAAATGCCTTTAAGTTCTTGTCTTGTCTTAACTGTATGCATCAGGAATCCACTTTTTGTGGTACTTTTGAGTTCTCGTTCCGTCAGACTTAGGTTCTTTCCTTTAGGTTTTCGTATCACACACCTTTACTTTAGTCTTGGACTTTAAAAAATTTAATCTCTTGAACTTGCTCGTTCCTATCGTCGTTAATCCACAATGCTAATGTTTAGCCTAAGCTAAGAATTGACTGAGGGGGTTGAGTAATCTTCCAACATCGAGTCAGCTTTTCTGGTTGCTCTGATGCCTAAGAAGCCGCGCTTCCCAAGCTTCGCGTTCGTCACTACCTTGCCTTGGTTGCCCTTGATTGCCCTTGCTATACCTATAAAATCCACTATTAGACCAATCCTCACTTGAATGATCAAACACTTGAGTATATACACTTTTTAAGTCCCTTAACCTTTTGCAAAATTTTCTTTCAAGGCCCCCTTTTTGTCCTAGTCCCACAGATGGTCAACCTCAAAAATATCCTCTCTATAAAATCAACGTAGTACTCGTCCAGAGCTTTCTAACGAGCTATAAAGCTCAAAAAACGGACTTTGGATGAAAAAGATATGACCGTTTAGGCCCTCGGGGGTGAAAACTGACAAACAGCTTTTTCTCCAAATATGAGCTAAGGGGTCTCTTATGAGTGCAATGATCCAAAAATTTAAAAAAAATGCCCCAAAATTGGTAAAAAAATCAAACTCTAAAAATTGTGTTTGGGGTGAGCAATCGCGATGGTCTGGGACCGTCGCGATGGTCTAGGTGAACCGTCGCGATGGCGTGGCACAATTGCGATGGTCCGAAGGTGCGAACTATTGTGATGGTCTAAAATGAACGATCGCGATGGTCCAAAAATGAACCGTCGCGATGGCGTGGCACAATCACGATGGTTCGATGGAGCGAACTGTCGCGATGGTCCGAAATGAATGATCGCGATGGCGTAAATGCGAACTGTCGCGATGGTTCAAAGTGAACAATCGCGATGGTGTAAATGTGACCAATCACGATGGTGTGAATGAACCATCACGATGGTCCAATGACGAGCAATCGCGATGGCATCGGTCAACGGTCGACGGGACGATCGTGATGGCGTGACCCCGTCGCGATGGTCACAAAGCACGATGGCATGAGCCAATCGCGATGGTTCAAATTTCGAGGCGTCGCGATGGTTTAGCTTGCCACGTGGCAGCGTCAGGGCGATGTAATGAGCCAATCGTGATGGCGTGGGGTCGACGGGATCGTCGCGATGGTCCAAGTGAACCGTCGCGATGGCTCAAGTGAGCCGTCGCAATGGTGTGAGACCCTCGCGATGGTCCTGCCGAGCTATCGCGATGGCGTGAGCCAATCGTGATGGTGTGACACAATCACGATTGTTGGAGTTAGACGTCTGCGGAAGCACGCGAACAACACAAGGAAGAAGAAGAAGCTTGGAGCACAACACACAAGACTGATTGTATTACTAGAGAATGTTCAAAGATAAGTAGCCCATTAGGGCAATAGGCGTATATACAAGCCGGGGGAAAAAAACCTCCTAAGGAGGGAAAAAAGTGCCCCGGCGGTCCTAGAGTGTTCACACACATCACTACCTAAATATATCAACAAATCCCCCCTGGGAGTGATGCGGTGAACAAGGAGCTGGCACTCATGTATAAGGAAGTGCCGAGCTATGTGGAAATCACTCCACAAAAGGAAGTAAGCCCAAAGCTTTGCGGAAAGCTTCAAACTTCTCCCTAGGCAGAGCCTTCGTGAGAAGGTCTGCAATGTTCTCCTGCGTGGGCACATATGCCAAGCTGATCTCCCCAGCAGAGAACCTCTCCCTGACATAGTGATAATGCACCTCAATGTGCTTAGTGCGAGCATGGAACACAGGGTTCCTCGCAACTGCCAATGCGCTCTGACTGTCAGTGAAGATGGTGGTGGCAGAAGACTGGCCAACACCCAAATCAGCCATAAGGCGTCTGAGCCACACACACTCAACAGTCGCTGTGAAAGCTGCCCTATACTCAGCCTCACAACTGGAAGTGGCCACAGTAGGCTGCTTCTTGCTCAACCAAGATATACATGAGCTACCAAGCATGAAGCAAAAACCACTGGTGGACACACGAGTGTCATAGCAACCAGCCCAATCTGAGTCAATAAAAGCATGCAAATCTGGCGGTGGTGATCCCCCCTTGGGATAAAACAACCCAAGTAGCCGAGTACCACTCAAGTAGCGAAAGATGCGCTTAACCGCTTTCCAATGCGTGACTCCTGGGCAATGCATAAACCTGCTCATCTGTGAGACAGCAAACTGAATATCTGGCCGAGTAATGCATAAGTAAATCAAGCATCCAACAGCCTGCTGATAGAGAACAGCATCAAATGCATCTCCAGCATCATGAAGACTCAATCGTAAACCTGTCTCCATAGGAGTGGCAATAGGCTTACAGTCTTCAAGGCCAAAACGTTGCAATAATGTGTCAATATATTTCGTTTGACACAAAGCCATTCCACCATCAACTTGCATAAATTGAATGCCCAAATAGTGATGCAAATGCCCCAAATCAGACATCTCAAATGAGGCATGCAAATCAGCCTTGAAATCAGCAATATGCTTCTCAAGAGGACCAGTGAGCAGCATGTCGTCTACATAGACAACAATGATCAGAAGCACATCATTAGCACGCTTAACATATAAGGTGCTTTCAGTTGGACTGTTCTCAAAACCATGTGCAATCAGATAGGCATGTATCTTCTCATACCAAGCACGTGGTGCTTGCTTTAAACCATATAACGCCTTCTTTAACCTGCACACCTGGTTTTCATGCCCTTTCTGCACAAAGCCACGGGGCTGAAAAACATACACTTCTTCATGCAAGTCACCATTCAGAAATGTTGTTTTAATGTCCAACTGATGTACATTCCAACCATGATGGGCTGCAAGTGCACAAATGCTCCGAACAGTAGTCATACGGCATGTAGGTGCAAAGGTCTCATCAAAATCAATGCCTCTTTCCTGCGCATAACCCTTTGCAACAAGCCTAGCCTTATACCTGTCAACTGTACCATCAGGTTTACGCTTCAGCTTGTATACCCACTTAGTGCCAATGGCCTTCTTGCCAAGAGGCAAGTCACATAAAGACCATGTACCATTCTTCATTATAGCATCATATTCAGATTGCATAGCAACCATCCAATTTTCTGAATTTTGTGCTTCATCAAAAGAAACAGGCTCATTCTCATCACAGAGACTAGATGCAGCCATAGCATAGCAATCTGATGCAAAGGAGGTACTATGAGAGCCTGAACGAGTACGATATGACAAAGGTGCATCTAATTTGCTGTCACGCAAAGTCTGCACCAGCCATTTTGGCATAGTTTTTGCCTGTTCAATATCAGCTCTCTCATCTACAAGTGCATCATGTAAATCTGCATCAGAAATGGAATGATCTGCATCATCATATGAAACCTGCAAAGGCTGAGAAGTTGCCTCATTAGGACCAGCACTAGCCTGTCCACCTGTAAAAAGAGGCATCAAAGTATCATACATGTCTTTGGAGCTAACAGATGTCTCCTTAGTACATGAAAGCAATGGCTGAATAGCATCTTCCACAAAGACAACATCACGGCTAACCAGAATGCGTTTAGTCTGTGGATGATAGAGACGATAGCCTTTACTTTCAGAACTGTACCCAACAAAAATACATTTTACTGCCTTATCATCCAATTTTCTGCGATGTTGTTCAGGCACTAATGCATATGCCAAACAACCAAAAACACGCAGATGAGCAACAGATGGCTTGCGGTCATGCCAAGCCTCATATGGAG
Organism: Ceratopteris richardii; assembly: GCA_020310875.1. Classification (NCBI taxonomy): domain Eukaryota; kingdom Viridiplantae; phylum Streptophyta; class Polypodiopsida; order Polypodiales; family Pteridaceae; genus Ceratopteris; species Ceratopteris richardii. Next base: position 175,485,355 of record CM035406.1, read on the forward strand.
TGATAGACTGCAACGCTTTGGTGGGACACCTGTTCAGTACATATGCTGCACACATGACAGCCTCAAGCCAGAAACTATGTGGTAAAGCCTGACTTTTGACCATGCACCTCGCCATCTCCATGAGTGACCTGTTCTTTCGTTCAGCAACTCCATTCTGTTGAGGTGTATACGGCACTGTACACTGGTGTTTTATCCCACGTTCAGCCAGAAATGCATTAAAATCTGAAGACATATATTCCCCCCCTCGATCAGAACGGAGGGTGCCCATTTTACATGCTGACAGATTTTCAGCCAAAACCAAAAACTGTTTGAAGCACATGAACACTTCGGACTTTGCTTTGAGTGGGTATACCCATGCATGCCTGGAAAAATCATCAATGAAAATCACGAAGTAAAGGTAATTTCCAAAAGAGGGTGTCTGCATAGGACCACAGACATCACTATGTACAAGCTGCAATTTCTGCATAGCCCGAACTGAACCATCTTTTGGAAAGGAAGAACGCTGCATTTTGCCCAAAATACAGCCTTCACAAACATGTTTTCCAGGTGCCTCAAGTTTGGGCAAAGAAGACACCATTTCAGATTTCTGCAGGCGTAACAAACTAGCAAAATTCAGATGACCAAAGCGTGCATGCCAAAGCTTTGCATCTGACATAGCCTGAGAATCATGAACTGCACATGCCGAATCATTCACAGATCTTTCATAGTCTATGAGCTTATACAGCCCACGACATAAAATGCCAGAAGCAATAATCACATCGCCATTTGAGAGATCATGGACTGTACACCTGTCATCAACGAATTTCACAACCAAGCCAATCTTGGCTAATGCAGAAACTGATAACAGGTTCTTTTTGATCCCTGGCACAAATAAAGCATCTGACAAAGTGAAAGAACTACCATCAGCAGTAGTCAAAATGATCTTACCAACTCCCATAACAGGATAAGAGGAGTTATTGGCGCATGTGACAGTATTCCCTGTAGGGGCAGGCTCGAGTGAAGAGAAGAAACTGCGCTGCGAGGTAATATGTTTGGTCGCCCCACTGTCAAAGTACCAAACATCTGAGTCTACTGCAGACATGCACTGATCATGAGAAGATGGGTCAAAACTGCAGACAGTAGTAAACGCCCATTCTTCTTCCTGCACAAGATTTGCAGACTCTGTTTTTGGTGTAGAGGCCTCTGCAACAACCATTCCAGCCTCTTTCTTCTTTGCCTCTTTAGCAGCCAGTTTTGGACAGTTCTTTATAATATGATCATTTCCTTTACAGTACTTGCAGAACAATTTCTGCTTTTCTGATTTCTTCTCATCTTTATCCTGGTTCTTCGATTGTGCAGCATTTGCAGATTTCTGCTTACTAGTAGAAGAGCTCCATTTTCCTTTGCCCTTCTGACTAGCCAGGAAAGCTTGATCTGCAACACGCATAATGGACCTGTTCTGCCTGGACTGATCTTCCTGCAACAGAACAGAGACTAATTCCTCAAATGACAAGGCATTCGGATTGCCTTTCATCATCAATCGAAGAGTAGAGGCAAAACTCTGATATGAATCAGGAAGGCCATTCAGAACGGTCTGCACAAGTGAGCTATCTGGTATAACCTCATCAGCAGAAATCAATTGTTCCTTCAGGTCTTTGATCTTTGTAAGAAAACTGTCCATAGAATCACCTTCATTCATGTGCTCACTCTCCAACTGTTCTCGGAGGTAAGCAACACGAGCCTCATTCCTAGCTTGGTACAAAGTGGTAAGTGTATCCCAAGCATCCTTTGCTGTTCTGCAAGAGCGAATGTGAGGGATAATGGCACGTTTGACAGACAAAGCTATCAATGCATGTGTCTGGGCATCTCTGCCATCCCAACGAATCTGCTCTGCAGTAGGTGCAACAGAAACAGCAGCACGAACAGGAATCTGCGGAATATCATCTTCGACACCATCTTCATCAGCTCCAACACCTGTATTTGTAGTACCTGTCGTTACAGGTGTAACAGGACGTCTTTCAACACCCTGCACAATGTTCCACAATCCTTTTGCAACCAGTACATGTCGCATCATATAAGCCCATAATGGGTAGTTGGTACCATCCAACTTATCCTCAACAGCCAACATACGGAATACATCACTGCTTTCAGCCATGGCCGGTGACTAAAATACCTTGATGCAGAAAATTGACTGTATCTCAAAAAGTTGAACGGAACTGCCCAGACGAGTTCTGCTAGACCTGTAGCAGACTTCGAGACGCTTAAACTGGCGAACAGAAACTGGTATATACCTTTGGCACAAAAGGACGAAATAGCCTGCACAAGCGCTGCGATCTAGGAAACACCCTGAGTATGCTCACCAAATTTCATGCGAATCTGAGACTGCAAACGGAGGAGTGTCGACGGCGCCCTAGAAGAAGCAACGACCTGCTCTGATACCAATTGTTGGAGTTAGACGTCTGCGGAAGCACGCGAACAGCACAAGGAAGAAGAAGAAGCTTGGAGCACAACACACAAGACTGATTGTATTACTAGAGAATGTTCAAAGTTAAGTAGCCCATTAGGGCAATAGGCGTATATACAAGCCGGGGGAAAAAAACCTCCTAAGGAGGGAAAAAAGTGCCCCGGCGGTCCTAGAGTGTTCACACACATCACTACCTAAATATATCAACAACGATGGCGTGAGCAAATCGCGATGGTCCACCAAAATGCAAATTTTGCAAATGCAACAATGGATTTCTATATGCGCAAGGGTCGCCTACACGGTGGTGAACTCGCTTACCTCAAATTCCGTACTTGGCAGACCATCGCGATGGTCTGACACAATCGGCACTTTCTCACAAAAAGTGATTTTCTTACCTTTTTGCAGCCTTCTTGATGCTCTGGAGCACTATACCTACAAGAAAACTCAAAAACACAATAGCACATGCAAGCACAAAAGCTCTTTCTCTCTCTCTCTCGCATGCACAAATGAGGGGAAATGAGGAGAATGGGTGGATATGGTGAATTTTCTGATTTTTTTGGAGTGGAAGAAGATGATGCGGTGATGAAGATGGAGTGTGGGGGAGGTGAAAAACACTAAAAACTAACTAAAAACAATAACAAAAACTGAAATTTTTACCTTCCAATGCCACTTCTTGCTATACTCTTACCATCACACATTCGTCCTAAACTCGATCCCAGGCAACGGCGCCAAATTTGGTGTTGCTCTAGCACAATGGTGAGGACCACGTTAAGAAGCTCCACCTCCTTAATGTCAATCCGCGGAAGAGATAGGAGTGATATGAAGATCGTGAATGTGAGATGATGTGAGAGTGAAGGTGAGAAGCATAAAGATGCACACACACATACACACACACAACGAAGAGACAAGCAAGACACAATGGAAGGTAGGAAATCAACTTTATTACTCAAGAACACTCTTACAAGCTCAAAACAGCTCTAAGCTCTTCTCTACTCAGACAAGCTAACCTCAAAAATGAGCTCTCTAGCTCTTTTTATAGATTCTAGACTAGTTTTGACCGGTTTCACATCTAGTGATCGGCATAGTTAAAAAATAGGTCCTAGATGCTATTTGAAAGGGTAAACGGTGTCTAAAAATAACCAAAATTGGTACATGCACATACATACATATACACACACATACATATACACTTAGGTACACACATATGTATGAATTATATAATTAAAGTATTTAAACACATATACACATGCACACACACATGCACATACCTACATATACACATATACACATATACACATAGAGTTATACGTATACATGCATATACATATACACACACATACACATGCACATGCACATACTCATACACACATATACACTTATACATGCACATGCACATACATACATATACACACACATACACATGCACATACATACATATACACACACATACATATACACTTAGGTACACACATATGAATGAATTATATAATTAAAGTATTAAAACACATATACACATGCACACACACATGCACATATACATGCACATACATATACACACACATACACATGCACATGCACATACTCATACACACATATACACTTACACATGCACATGCACATGCACATACATACATATACACACACATACACATGCACATACATACATATACACTACATACATATACACTTAGGTACACACATATGATAGAATTATATAATTAAAGTACTAAAACACATGCTTAATATAAACAATAATAACAATCAATAGAACAAAACTCTTCATTACTTAATACCATACACATAATTCAAAACATAACAGAAATGAAAAATATATAGATAAATAAATAAATAAATAAATATATATATATATATATATATATATATATATATATATATATATATATATATATATATATATATATATATATATATATATATGTATATATATATATATATATATATCAATGTAAATACATATAATCCAATGTCATAATCAACTAAAATCCTAATCATCATCATCAGCAATATCATCATCATCCTGATCTTCCTCATCCTCATCGTCATGATCACCATGTGACGATCGAGATCATCCCTCCTGTGTCTGTCTCTACACCTCATCCATATTTGTCTCTCCATAATACTCCTGTATTACATATAACAAACATAAATAAATAAAACAATTAAACCATTCATAAAAATAATATAATTATATAAAATTTAAAAATACTCACAAAGGCATCAGGATGATCTTGCATATACTCACTCAAACGCCGATATCCAAAATGTGTAGCATACTCGATCTCATCTTTCGTAGGATATTGGCCATAATCCTTCCGCTGCAATGAAACAAATAAAAAACATTAGTTGCTTGCATTTTAACTAAAATTAAAATATACTCACAATAACACATATACTTACAAATGTAGCTACAAAACTATTATGGCCCATTTGGCCTAGGTGGGATGTGTGGCCCGACTCCACTCTCTTCTTTGCGGCAACCTGTTTATTCAAGAAAAAAATACATAAATTAAATGTAAAAAAATACTAAAAATTATAAATATAAACTATTAATTTGTGCACCTTCTGCTGAGGAAATGACTCTTGAAGACGTAGTTGTCTACGAAAAAACTACCACGACTCAGGTGGTATGTTAGCTCGCCTCTTATTTTTTTCGACCATACAATATCTCCTGATAATTTAATCTCAAACAGAAAAAAAAATCAGAATACATACACATATATACACACGCATACACATACACATACCCACATACATGCAAACATATACGCATACATATATGTATACATATACACATATACATACATATAACATAAACACACATATACATATCCACATATATACGTACACACACATGCATGCATATACACTCATTCATACAAAATACATGCATTTATCCCACAATAATGTGTAGTTGTGTATATGTGAATATATGTGTATGTGTAAATGTGTAAATGTGTATATGTGAATATGTGTGTATGTGTAAATATGTATATGTGAATTTTTTGTGTATGTAGATAATCAGATTATTAATATCAAATACCATTATTTGTAGATTCTGATCGATCAGATGGAACTCCACCACCATCTCCTCATCGTGCAACGACTTTATACTGTAAGTATATCAAACATTTAATTTTAAATATATTTGATGGATTTTTTGTTTCTTATTATGTGCAGATTCTGATCAATCAAAGGGTACTCCACCACCTCCTACCCATGCAACGACTTCACATGTGTCCTCCGATAGGAATTATGATGAATTTTACTATGAAGAGCATATTATATGTTGGTGTAACTTTTGTTATGGCACGTATCGAAGACCACGATTGGAATGTATTGAACATGAGGTAGAGTATAGTACTTTTGAGTGTGCACCATCACCTAGTCAACGTGATAATGCTTGGGTATGTATTTTCTGTATATATTAATGTCATTATTTTATTTAAAAACCATATATAAGATCAAATTATTGTTGATATACAGGAATAGTTGCTCGATGATGATGATGATGATAATTTTTCTCATAATGTTAATATACCTCATACACATCATGGACTTGTTGTTCATCAATTACAAGCAGAGGTTTCTAGAAATCCTCTACCTCCTGGTTTAGAGAATGAAACGGCTGGAGATTATCCATTGCCAGCTCGTGATCGTTCTTTAGTACAAACATATGATAGAAGAACATATGGAGGATGGAATAGAGGACCACTTCCTTTAGATGGAGAGGTTTTCAACTTTTGGGGTAATCGCTATATGATTGCTCCATCCACTTTTACTAATGCTGGTCATGGTCTCTTTATTGTAGAGGATTTGTATGTGCCTCCGAACTCTGAAGTCACTCTTATGTCATTTTGTGGTCCTATATATGGATGGGGAGATTGGCATCGACTTTCACATTATGTTCAAAGCATGAGTACTTATGGAATATGCTTGAACGTAGCATCCCTTAATAGTAGAAGGATTTTACATGCAAAAAATGAAAGATTATATATTGATGGAAGACCTTACACACATGGAAATATAGCAGGTTTAATAAATAGTAGTCGAGGGTTACATAATAGTTCAAGGACTAATTGCACATTTGAGGAGCGTGAAAATAGTCATGAATCACCATACATGAGTAGAGATGTATCAAGATACATAGTTGTCAATGCTATTACTACATTACATGCTGGTGATGAACTATTAGTGAATTATGGATGGCGTAGACCTCCAAGAGTACCTTTTAGCTAGAGAGAATAAAAATTTTCTATCCATATTTAATAAGTTATATACTTAATTTTATATTTAAACTTACTTTTTATTCATTTATGGAATACTAATGAATTTTATTTATATGTGTAGATTCCAACATATGATGTTGATGATATTCCTCCATAGCATTCACAATTACCAGTAAGACCTCAATTATCAGAAGCTTCCATGAGGAGGCTACGCAAAACTAATCCTGTGCAACATGCAAAGTTGAAAGATCTATATTCAAAAGACGATAAAGTACAAGATTTGTGTGACAATGATGAAGATGATGGCATGGCAGATTTTATTGAGGATTCGTATCAAAATGACAGTGAGAGCATTGATATTTCTAAAAATGAGAAATATCTTCGAGAGGAATGTCTAAAGCATGTATATGAAGGAAGTTGTTTGACACGACTAAGTGCGAGCTTACTTATTCTCAACCTTCAAAATCGTTTTGGATGGAGTAATGTATCTGTTTCGACACTATTCAGGTATAATTTTCAATTTTCTATCCATTTATATATGCATATATATATATATGCATATATATATATATATATATATATATATATATATATATATATATATATATATATATATATATATATATATATATATATATATATATATATATATATATATATATACACGCAGGTTTTTATTCTTACTTTAGATAAGGTAAGAACAAGAACCTGAATTGAATGGACACTTTTTGTCCACGCGTCTTTTAAAACTATTAATGGATCTTTCAAAATATTCGCGAAAAATTTGATTGTTTGGATGGCAGGATACGATTGTTTGTTTTGGAGGATATGAAGTATGTACCTTCATTGAACAATTTGTCGATTCACACATATGTTCAGTTTGAAAGTGTGAGAAGCGGATTTATAATTGCTATTCAAAGAATTTGGCACTGTTTATAGGCTATACAATGGTGACCTGGATGAATCGCATGCACAGAGGTTACTCAAGATAGAGCAATCTGATTATAATGGACTAGTGCCAGCAGGATTCCTAGGGTATGCAGTAAACCTCTTGCATGTCAATGATGAGCATCTGAACTTTAGGATACAAAGTGGAAATCATGGTGGCTTGAGAGGATCACTTTTATACAGCTTGTTCAAAAAACTTCAATGTCATAAACCTGAAGTTCTTTGAACAAGCTATATAAAAGTGATCCTCTCAAGCCACCATGATTTCCACTTTGTATCCTAAAGTTGAGATGCTCATCATTGACATGCAAGAGGTTTACTGCATACCCCAAGAATCCTGCTGCTACTAGTCCCTTATAATCAGGTTGCTCTATCTTGAGTAACCTCTATGCATGCGATTCATCCAAGTCACCATCGTATGGCCTATAAACAGTGCCAAATTCTTTGAATAGCAATTATAAACCCACTTCTCACACTTTCAAACTAAACATATGATAGAATCGACAAATCATTCAATGAAGGTACATACTTCATATCCTCCAAAACAAACAATCGTATCTTGCCATCCAAAACAATAAAATTTTACGTGAATATTTTGAAAGATGCACATAAGCATACACATATATAAAATTATATGCATATATATATGTATATTTATTTATTTACTTTTTTTAATATATCTTTTTTTGATAAACTTACAGGTTATTATCTGAAAAGTTTTTACCAAGTCAGAATATTCTTCCTACCTCACATGATGAAATGAAGAAGATAATCAACAATCTTGGTATAGATTATCAATGTATACATGCATGTCTTAACCATTGTATTTTATATAGAGGTGAATATGCAGACTCTTTGACATGTCCCAAATGTCAATCTCCTCGATATAAGGGCGAATAAGGTAAAAACCCAAAAAAGGTATTGAGACATTTTCCATTGGTTCCACGGATTAGACATATGTTTCAAAGCCCCGAATTATCAAAGCTTTTGACTTGGGGACATGATCACAAAAGTATTGATGGAATAATGTGAATTCCTCATGATAGTGTTGCTTTTCAGCATATTGATTCTACATGGCCTGAATTTGCACAAAATCCACAGAATCTAAAGTTATGAGTTGCATTAGATGGGGTTAATCCATTCTCCATGAAATCCAGTAAATGGTCAACATGGCCAGTGGTAGTCATAAACTACAATCTTCCGCCATATCTTAGCATTAAAAAGGAACATTTAATGCTTTCACTTTTAATCCCAGGCAAAAGATAAGTAAAAGATATGAATATATATCGTGCTCCTCTCATTGACGATCTTCAAGAGTTATGGAGAGGTATTAATGTCATTGATGTATCGAAAAGCATCAATGAAAGACATATTACGGTTCGTGGTATTGTGGCTTGGACTATTCACGATTTTCCAGGATATGGTGTTTCTTCAGGTATTGATGTAATTTTTTTATTCAATATGCATGTAAATAAATATGATTTAATCTAATTATATTTTTATCATTTTCCATGATGCAGGAATATCTACTAAGGGTTATAAAGCTTGTCCATATTGTGGTGATTGGTTGAGATCAATCTATAGTAAGAATCTCAACAAAAATATTTATCTTCGACATCGATGATTCTTGCCTGATGATCATCCATTAAGATCTAAAAGAGAAGCGATACATTTTAATGGAAAGCTTGAAACACGTTAGTGTCCAAAACCTATGGCGCCTATGGATTGGTATAAAAAATGGACAGATGGACCTCTGATAGATCTAGAAGCAGAAATCTTCAGTGATGATTCAGATAATGAGTATGTGAATAGAGGTAAAGGAAAATTGGCACTCATAGAGAACATATCAATATGATATTCTGTGGAGTATTGGAAAGAGTGAAAAGTATGTCATCTTCTTGATCCTATGCATATATTAAAAAATATTGGTTATTCACTATGGCAGCATCTTCTTGGACTAAAAGATACCACAGCATCAATGAATGATTTGAAAGATCAAAAATCCAAACCAAAGTTATGGCCAGTTTTTGATAGACATCGACAAGAAACGACTTATGCACCTGCTCCTTGGGTACTTACAACAAAAGAGATACAGACTATCAACAATAGAATTCAATTGATTAAGACTCCTATAGGATATGGAGCATCTTTTCAAAACATGTTTACTATGAATGATAAGAGCTTATATGGGTTAAAGACCCATGATTGGCATAACTTTTTGAAACATATTTTACCTTTGGTTATCGATGGATGTACAACGAAAGGAGTACGAGATGTGATCTATTGTCTTGGATCACTTATAAGGTAATTATGATACTTTTATATTTAATATGTATGAATAGGATATCTTTTATTTTTTAATTAACTTCTTTATAATTATTTTTATGATATGTATAGGTGGATTACATCCAAAGAGATTGTCAAAAACTCGATCCCACAAAAAAACGTGAATGCAAAGAGCTACTATGTTTGATGGAGAAAGAACTTCCTACTTCATTTTTTGATATTCAGGTTCATTTATTAGTCCATCTTGTAGATGAAATAGAGATTGCAGGTGTTGTCGACACTCGATGGATGTTTTGGGTTGAGCGATTTATGGGAGTATTAAAAGGTTATGTGCGACAAAGAGCGAAACTAGAAGGATCCATGGCAAAGGGTTGGATGCTTGAAGAGTGCATGTATTACGTTAGTGAGTACCTTGAAAAAGTTCATGAAGAAGCTCCACGTGTGTCCAACGAGTCTTCTTCAAAAATAACAGATGAGGTATTATCAGGTAAGGGGGTTCCATTCTTATTTACATTTCAAGAAAAAAATGATGTTTCTACTTTTGTAGCATATAATAGCGAATGCATGCAAGCATTCCTTAACGAGTACGAGGAACTTCAAAATCTCCGAAGTAAAAGGCGAAAAAACAAAAGATTTAGACATAATCTCGATAATAATGAGATTACAGATGTATCTTCTTTCACGGATTGGCTATATAGTCGTTTGCAACGCGCCAACGCAAATAATGAAGAAATCTCAGATGAGCAAAGAGAGTTGATGATAGGTTGTGAACAAAAGGTAATTTTATTAAAATAATATTTTATTTTTTTCATATATGTATGTTAGTTTCTATTTACTAATTGAATTTATTTTGCAGGCTCAAATGTTCACTAATATGTGGGCTTTTGGACATCATATTAGAATCAAAGCCATTGATTCTTTACATAAAACAGAGGATTCTAGTATTGTTGCTTCTTTCAAGCAACTATCACGTGCTAGTTCAAAAGACACAAACCTTATAGACAACGAACTTGGTTACGTAGGAACTATTGTTGGTATCTACAAAATTTCATTTCGTACATTCAAACAGGTAGAAAAAAGTTTATATTTTTTTTATAGAGTTAGTTATTTTTTTAAGCACCTAATAATGAGTTTTTGTTGTTAAATATTTTGATAGGTCATTTTGAAGGTTGACTGGTTTCGAGTGGAAAATAAAGGTAGTAATTCCACATTAAGAAAGGAATTATTTGGGTTTTGGGCAATTGATTCTTCCAAGGTAATGCGATCTAATAAAGAACCATATATTCTTCCTAGGCATACTGAACAAGCATTTTTTTATAAAAACCCAGATGCTCATCCTTGGTGGCAAGTCATTCATGTGCAACCTAGAGGTAGGTCATTGTTTGAACAATTTTTTGTTATAGAGATCGAAGAAAGTCCTCTTGATGATTCAACATTAGATACTGATACATCAACATCTGAAATAGAAATTAGAATCATTATACATGATAATGATACTAATCTTTTTGATGAAGAGGATAATTCTCTACATGCTGATTCTACTGATAAGGAAGAGGAATTACCAGAAATAGATATTAATCCATCAATAGATGATGTGATTCATGAGAACATAGATTCAACAATAGAAGAAACAAATGAAATCAATAAGGATAATGAAGATGAGACTATATTTATGTCTTACCAAAATGATGGCAATAATGAAAACATATGATCAGATTAGATAGTAAATAATTAGCCTACTAGAGAGATGAAATCATGTTCTTCTAATTTAGAACATGAAGGTCGGGGATATGGCTAATTATTTTATATATAGCTTTATCTTCGAGGAGCAAATTTTGATCATGTATGTATGCATATGTGTGTGTATTCATGTGTAGTATATGTATACATATGTTAGTATGCATATATATATGTATTTCATGTATATGTATGTGTTTGCATGTGTGTGATATATGTATACATGTGTTAAATATGCATATGTGTATATATGCATATGCATTTATGTAAAATATTCATGTAATATATGCAAGTGTTTATAATTTTGTACATGTATATATGTATATGTGTCTATGTGTAAATATGTACATGTAAATATGTATGCATGTATATATATGTTTATGTGTGCATGTAGGCATGTATATGTGATGTGTACATGTATATATGTATATATGTCTATGTGTAAATATGTACATGTAAGTATGTTAGTATGTATATATATATTTATGTGTGCATTTAGGCATGTATGTGTGATGCATAATATATCTACTCCATTTTATATTTATGTATCCTATCTACATGATGTGTATATATCTTTATATATATTATGATCCTCGTTGATTCGAGTAGCTATATATAGAGGCATAAGGTTGGGAGAAGAGACATCTCTCTAATAGGATGTCGGAGGAATAGATGCAATGTGTACATATACTTCAAACATATGGCTAAAAGGTTGAATTAGAGTTTTTAAATTAAGGGTTTTTAAACCCTAATATCGAAATTAGTGTTTTCAATTTAGGATTTTTGAAATAGGATTTATTTATTTATTTATGCGTATGCATGTGTTGTGTATGTATGTCTATCTATATGTGCATATGCATGTGTTGTGTGTGTATATATGCATGTGTATATGTATATATGCATGTGTATATGTATATATGCATGTAAATATGATTATATGAGTCTATGTGTGTGTACATATGATTATGCATGTGTATGTGTATGTATGTGTATGTGTATGTGAGTATGTGTATGTGTCTATGTGTATTCATTATATGTGTGTAACTGCATGCATGTGTATGTGTGTGTAAAAATGTGCATGTATGTGTGTGTGTATAAATGTGCATGTATATGTATATGTGTGTAAATGTGCATGTATGATGTATATGTGTGTGTATGCGTGTATTTATACCTCTAGTCTCACTCTTCTCTCTCTCTCATATACATACATACATGCATAAACACACATACTCATATACACATATATATACATAAAAGCAGTGCATACCATGCATTATCGCGACGATGAGCCATAAGTGTCTGCATATCTTTTAGACACCACTTAAGCGACCATCCTCTCCCGAACTCTGTCTCAAGTGAACTAAGTACGTATTTTTTATCCCTCTCATCATGCTCACTACAAAAAAAAACATAATGTAAATAAAAAATAAGATATTTATTTCAATTTATATGTAAAATTTTTACTTACTTCCACGGTAAGTGGACAAAGCGCAGGTAAGAGTCGTATAGTGCCTGCATCCTTCTCTTGAACTCCAATCCATTCCCTATGTACACAATGTTCCCCTCTGGCTCTATATTGCACTCTAGTCCTAAGGTGCCTATGCATGTCCTCATAGGCAACTCTGCTCTGCTATCACGTGCTGGAGGTGGTATAGGTTTCCTAAAAATAGATAGATAAAAATAAATAAAAATATGTGTTATGATATCATTAAAAAAGTTTATGAAAAAAAAAACATACCTATGAGTAGATAGCTCTCTTCCTGCATGTGGAGCCGTAGAAGAGCCCTCGTGTGATCGCTGGGTAAGCATCTGGATCGTATAGTCCAGCTCCTCAACATACATCTCTGAGTAATCACGCATTATGGCCCCTAGAGCATTATACGGAACTCTTGCTCTCGTAAGACTTTTTATGAGAGTGAGTTTCACCTTTCTCTCTCTACTGGGATCCATAATACGTAACATATAAAACAAAATGGTTGGAAATCAATATATATACGTGTACATATGTATGTTTGTATGCATTAAGTATGTGTATGTATGCGTGTGTGTGTGTGTGTATGTATGTGTGTGTATGTGTGTGTGTATGTGTGTATGCATGTGTATGTGTGTTATGCATCATTATGTGTGTATGTGTCTATGTGTGTATGTGTGTGTGTATATGTGTGTGTGTATGTGTGTGTGTGCATCTATGAGTGTGTATGTGTTTATGTGTGTGTATGTGTCTATGTGTGTGTATGTGTCTATGTGTGTATGTGTATACATGTATGTATGCATATGTGTGTATGTGTGTGTATTCATTATGTATGCATATGTGTGTGTATGCATCATGTATGTGTATGTATGCATGTATGTATGTATGTATGCATATGCATATGCATTATGTATGTATATATATGCATGTATGTGTATGTGTGAGTATGTCTCTCTATGTGTGTGTATGCATATATGTGTGTATGTGTGTATGTGTGTGTACATGTGTTTGTATGTGTGTATGCATGTGTATGTGCGTGTATGCATCATTATGTGTGTATGTGTCTATGTGTGTTTGTGTGTGTGTATATGTGTGTGTTTGTGTCTATGTGTATGTGTGTGTGTGTGTCTATGAGTGTGTATGTGTTTATGTGTATGTATGTATTTATGTGTGTGTATGTGTCTATGTGTATGCATGTATGTATGCATATGTGTGTATGCATCATTATGTGTGTATGTGTGTATGTGTGTATGTGTGTATGTGTGTGTGTGTATATGTGTGTGTGTGTCTATGTGTATTTGTGTGTGTCTACGAGTGTGTATGTGTATGTATGTATCTATGTGTGTGTATGTGTCTATGTGTGTATGTGTATGCATGTATGTATGCATATGTGTGTGTATGCATCATTATGTGTGGATGTGTCTATGTGTGTATGTTTGTGTGTGTGTGTGTATATGTGTGTGTGTATGTATATGTGTCTATGTGTATGTGTCCCTATGCATCTATGAGTGTGTATGTGTTTATTTTATGTGTGTGTATATGTCTATGTGTGCGTATGTGTCTATGTGTGTATGTGTATGCATGTATGTATGCATATGTGTGTATGTGTGTGTATGCATTATGTATGCATATGTGTGTGTATGCATTATGTATGTGTATGTAAGCATGTGCATTATGTATGCATGTAAGTATGTATGTATGCATATGCATATGCATTATGTATGCATATGTGTGTATGTGTGTGTATGCATTATGTATGTGTATGTAAGCATGTGCATTATGTATGCATGTATGTGTATGTGTGTGTATGTCTCTCTATGTGTGTTTATGCATATATGTGTGTGTATGTGTGTGTATATGGGTCTGTATGTGTGTATGCATGTGTATGTGTGTGTATGCATCATTATGTGTGTAGGTGTGTGTATATGTGTGTATGTGTGTGTCTGTGTCTATGTGTTTATGTGTGTATCTATGAGTATGTATGTGTGTATGTGTGTGTATGTGTCTATGTGTGTATGTGTGTATGTGTCTATGTGTGTGTATGTATCTATGCATGTGCATTATGTATGCATGTAAGTATGTATGTACATTGTATGCATATGCATATGCATTATGTATGCATATGTATGCATGTATGTGTATATGTGTGTATGTCTCTCTATGTGTGTGTGTGTATGCATATATGTGTGTGTGTTTATATGTGTCTGGATGTGTGTATGCATGTATATGTGTGTGTATGCATGTGTATGTGTGTATGTGTCTATGTGTGTATGTGTGTATGTGTGTGTGTATGTGTGTGTATATGTGTGTGTATGTGTGTGTGTCTATGTGTATGTGTGTGTATCTATGAATGTGTATGTGTTTATGTGTGTATGTGTCTATGTGTGTGTATGTGTCTATGTGTGTATGTGTATGCATGTATGTATGCATATGTATGTGTATGCATGTGTATGTGTATGCATCATTATGTGTGTATGTGTGTATGTGTGTGTGTATGTGTATGTGTCGCTACGTGTCTATGAGTGTGTATGTGTTTATGTGTGTGCATGTGTCTATGTGTGTGTATGTGTGTATGTGTATGTATGTATGTGTATGCATGTATGTATGCATAATATGCATTATGTATGCATATGTGTGTGTATGCATTATGTATGTGTATGTATGCATGTAAGTATGTATGTATGCATATGCATATGCATTATGTATGCATATGTATGCATGTATGTGTATGTGTGTGTATGTCTCTCTATGTGTGTGTGTATGCATATATGTGTGTATGTGTGTGTATATGTGTGTATGCATGTGTATGTGTGTGAATGCATCATAATGTGTGTATGTGTCTATGTTTGTATGTATGTGTGTATATGTGTATATGTGTGTGTATGTGTGTGCGCGTCTATGTGTATGTGTGTGTGTCTATGAGTGTGTATGTGTTTATGTGTGTGTATGTGTCTATGTGTGTGTATGTGTCTATGTGTGTATGTGTATGCATGTATGTATGTATATGTGTGTGTATGTGTGTGTATGCATTATGTATGCATATGTGTGTGTATGCATTATGTATGTGTATGTATGCATGTGCATTATGTATGCATATGCATTATGTATGTGTATGTATGCATGTGCATTATGTATGCATATGCATTATGTATGTGTATGTATGCATGTGCATTATGTATGTGTGTGTATGCATGTAAATATGTATGTATGTATGCATATGCATATGCATTATGTATGCATATGTGTGTGTATGCATGTAAGTATGTATGGATGTACGCATATGCATATGCATTATGTATGCATGTATGTGTATGTGTGTGCATGTCTCTCTATGTGTGTGTGTATGCAGATATGTGTGTGTATGTGTGTGTGTATGTGTGTGTATATGTATGTGTATATGTGTGTGCATGTGTATGCATTATGTGTGCATGTGTATGCATTATGTGTGCATGTGTGTATGCAACATTATTTGTGTATGTGTGTATATGTGTGTGTATGTGTGTGTATGTGTGTGTATGTGTGTGTATGTGTGTGTATGTGTGTGTGTCTATGTGTATGTGTGTGTGTGTCTATGTGTGTATATGTGTGTGTGTGTATGCATATGTATGTGTGTGTAAGTGTGTGTGTGTGTGTGTGTGCGCATACCTTGCTTCAAGTAAATGCATCTCTCTCTCTCTCTCTCTCTCTCTCTCTCTCTCTCTCTCTCTCTCTCTCTGTGTGTCTCTTCTTGCTCTCGCGTCCAAATCCCGGCACAAATGTGCCGGGAGAAATCAAATTTTTTTTTTAACATTCCAGAGCGTCACATATGCGACACTCTTTAGTTTGCCAACGTCGCAAATACCGTCGCTAAGTAGTGACGATATTTGCGACGTTGTAATTTAGCATCGCATAAGTGATGCTAGCATCGCTTATGCGACGAATGCCGGGGAAAAAAATTCAAAAACTTTATCGTCGCATAAGCGACGATACTCGTTTTTTTTAAATTCGGGGGCGTTGCTACGCCCCCCTATTTCTTGTAGTGTAAATTCACCAACTTTTTGTCTTAATGATGAATTGCCTTTCTAGAGTTACCTCTCTAGATACAAAATGTGAGCAAAAACTTCCAAGCAACTTACTACACAAAATTAGCTGAAAACAAAACTGATTTGATCTCCAAATTTGTCGTCTAAGATGAGCTTTCTTGCCATGAAAGAGATCTATCAAAACTGTCAAGAACAACCTCTAGATACCTGTTTTGATGTAGCTAATGCTTTTACTTTCAAAAGATGAAAGTGTATAAAAGCACTTCTCCAATCCTTCAAATCTCTTCATAGCTGCTCTTCTAAGATATGACCTGCAAATGATAATCTGATAGTAGAAACTAATACATGTGATTTGATGTTGATTTGGTTCCTTCATCTTCTCCAAACCATTGTTTTTCCTTGAATTTGAAGTAGCATTCTCTTCATCAAGTCTTGGCCTTCAAACAATACTTCTGTAAAGTATCTTTACTCTTCCAAAAGTATTCAACAGCTAACAGATCATCAACTTCATACTCCACACTGATAAATAAACATGTGACTGAATTGTCTAATTCTCAAATCTCTGCTCATCTAGATTAAGTGTGTATGTTATATGTCAAATATTAGAAGATGCCCTTAAATCATATGTTGTAAACCTGAAAGTCTGGGAACTTGTAAACCTGGATGCTCTGATACCAAATGTTGGAAATTTAGTAGGCCCATAACTAATACCACAGGTCCATGGTTCCATAGCTCCACGATCTACAACACAGAATCGAGCAATCTTCCAATATTGACAACACATGAAGATACCACACTTAATCATACAAATGTTGAGACAAAGATAGAGAAAGATTAGAGAACATGTGTAAAGTGTTATGTAAGTCATTGCTTACTCACACTATCAAATATACAAATGTTCGAATTACAATGTGGGAGCAAAACTCTCAACCACTCTATGTGAACATAAATAGATGGATGAGTGAATGAACAAATGTAGCAAACATATTCAGATCTATGGATAGAAATCTGAATATATATGAGATGTGTGACCTAATAGGTTGTAGAAGAGTGAATATGAGTGACAAAAAGAGAAAGGATCAGTCTAAAACTGATAATCAGCAAACCCTCATCTAAACTTAGGCTATGGAAGACCCTAAGTCAGATACATGTGTGAAAAGATCACATACTAACAAAAGTAGCAAAGAATGCTAACAAGTTTGCTGCCAGAAATCCTCAAACTCATATGAACATACCTTCTCGAACACCTCATCCAAATATGCATAAAACATACATGTACTGATTCTCTTGTACTTATGCCGAATAGAACTCCTCCTGATATGAATGCCACTGTCTCCATAAACTCCAAGTAGTACATGTGTGCATAAAGAGAATATGTACCTGAATTCTTAACATAAGATGCAAATCTTATGTTAACCACCATCCAATGTCTTTGAAGTAACCCGAAATCTTCATGTAGAAGACAATCTTCAAATACATCATGTGGATGGTTGATCCACACCACCAAGCTGCTGATGGGTAAGTCTTCTTCGTAAGCAAGAGTGTGAGCACACTCTTCTCCTCCAAGAAGAACTCCATAGCTGCTCCTCAACATGCTCCAAGCTAGCAGCATGGCTTCCCCATGTGCTAAGAGCACCACCTCTATTGAGGCACCAAACCTGGCATTGAACTAAGTTGGATGATTGAACAATGAGCCAAAGCTCTTCTTATATAGGATTTTGTATCCTTTTAAAAGTAATACTAAAAGTTTCGTAGCGAAAAAGCACTCCAATCGTAGCTTTAATCGATCACAACACATACGTTTATTAACACGATCGCTGCGTTTGTCATAAGCTTTTTGATAAAGCAAAAACTATTATCGCGTTCGCTGTGCTGCCGACGGGAATCGAACCCGGTTCACTACTATGGGAGGATGATGACTTAGCCATGGTGCTGGGTGCTTTGAGTTGTATAGAAGCTACAAAAGATACCTACACATGCTATGTACTATGAGCAAATTTGACCAATGGACAATGTACTTATATGACATTGTTTCCAACAGCACTTGTTGATTGCAGGGCTCATATAGACTGCCAAAATGGCTGGTGTAGACTTTGTGAGATAGCAAATTAGATGCACCCATGTCATATTGTACTCATTCAGGCTCTCGTAGTGCTTGGTCTTTATGAGATTTGCCTCTTGGCAAAAAGGCCATTGGGACTAAATGGGTGTACAAGCTGAAATGTAAACCTAATGGAACAATTGACAGGTACAAAGCTAGGCTTTGTTGCAAAGAGTTATGCTCAAGAAAGAGGCATTGATTTTGATGAAACCTTTGCACCCATCATAGCATATGTGCACTTGCAGCCCATCATGGTTGGAATGTACATCAATTGGACATTAAAATTGCATTTTTGAATGGTGACTTACATGAAGAAGTGTATGTTTTTCAGCCTCGTGGTTTTGTACAGAAAGGGGATGAAAACAAAATGTGTAGGTTAAAAAAGGCATTATATGTTTTGAATCAAGCACCACATGCTTGGTATGAAAAGATACATGCCTACTTGATTGCACATGGCTTTGAGAACAGGCCAATTGAGGGCACCTTATATGTTAAGCGTGTAAATGATGTGCTTCTGATCATTGTTGTCTATGTCGATGACATGTTGCTCACTGGTCTTAATGAGAAGCATATGGCTGATTTTAAGGCTGATTTGCATGCCTCATTTGAGATGTTAGATTTGGGCCATTTGCATCTTTATTTGGGCATTCAAATTTATGCAAGTTGATGGTGGAATAGTTCCATGTCAAACAAAATATACTAACACATTATTGTAGCATTTTGGCCTTGAAGATTGCAAACCTACTGCCAATGCTATGGAAACAGGTTTATGGTTGAGTCTTCATTATGTGGAGATGCATTCGATGATGTTCTCTATCAGCATGCTATTGGGTGCTTGATTTACTTATGCATAGCTCAACCTGATATTCAATTTGTTGTCTCACATATGAGCAGGTTTATGCATTGCCTAGGTGTCAAGCATTGGCAAGCGGTTAAGCACATCTTTCATTAGTTGAGTGGTAATCCCATACTTGGATTGTTTTATCCCAAGGAGATCACTATTGCCAGATTTACATGCTTTTTCTGACTCTGAATGGGCTGGTTTCTATGATACTTGTGTGTTCATGAGTGGTTTTTGCTTCATGCTTGGTAGCTCATGCATATCTTGTTTGAGCAAGAAGTAGCCTATTGTGGCCACTTCCAGTTGTGAGGTTGAGTATAGGGAAGCTTTCATAATGACTTTTAAGTGTGTGTGGCTTAGATGCCTCATGGCTGATTTGAGCATTGTTTAGTCTTCTACCACCACCATCTTCACTTACAGTCATAGTGCATTGGAAGCTGTGAGGAACCCTATGTTCCATGATCGCACTAAGCACGTTGAGGTGCACTATCATTATGTTAGGGAGAGGTTCTTTGCTCGAGAGATCAATTTGGCATATCTGCCCACACAAGAGAACGTTGCAAATCTTTTCACAAAGGCTCTGCCTAAGGAGAAGTTTGAAGCTTTCCACAAAGCTTTGGGCTTACTTCCTTTTGTGCATTGATTCCACATAGCTTGAAACTTCCTTATATGTGAGAGCCAGCTCCTTGTTCACTGCATCACTCCAGGTGGGGTTTGTTGATATATTTCAGTATTGATGGGTGTGAACACACTAGGACTGTCGGGGCACTTTTTTCCCTATCTAGCAGGTGTTTTTCTCCCAAATTGTATATAGGCCTATAAACCTAACGAGTTACTTATCTTTGTACATTTCTCTTCTAAATAGATTCAATATCGTGTGTTGTGCTTCAAGCTTCTTCTTCTTCCTTGTGATGTTCAAGTGCTTCCGTAGACCTCAAACTCCAACAATTGCCATGAAGGAATTGTTTACACCATGGAGGGCCCCACAAATTTTGTTATTTTTTACATTGGTCCAAATTCCATTGTGGAAGGTTTGCCACATAAGAACTATTTTTTTGCCTCAATGAGGGGATGACAAAGGGATTGGAACTTAAAATCCCACCTAAAACTCAACCAATCTAGACACCATCTCCTATTCAGCGTGACATGAAAGTCCAAATTCTTCTTGAATCTCGGAATTTTATCCAGATTGTTGCCGTTGTGCCATCTAAGACCCTCAAGGTGAGGAGAGTCATGCCAAATAAGGAAGTGAGTCCTCGAGCACTCCCAAGCATTGAATCTACTCTACAACAAGCACCATTCTTCATAATCCACTCTCCTAGCAAAGTCAGAGTTCTCAAATCTAATCCATTGGCATGTTTCATGATTCCATAAGTGTTTCCACAAATGAAAACCTTTGTTCCAAAGCTTCCTAGCTTTTTGGAGCTTCCAAGTCTCAACAATTTTGATGCCCTTGATAGGGAACCAAATCGAATAATTTTGTCTAATATCGGCTTCTCATTTCCAATCTTCATTGATCTTGGCAAATTGTTTCACCTTGTTTTAACTCTTCCATAGGAGCAAACTAAGCTCAAGCCTCTTGGAGTCACCTGATAGGGGGAGAACAAAAGAGTGATAAGATCAAGACCCTTCCACCCTAGAAGGCCCACAAGCCTAAGAGCGCTCTTGTTTCTAAAAATCATTTTGGCCCAAGAGGCATGCTTGTTGCTCTAAGCTTCAATTAACCATTTGGCTACTAGCTTATCGGCCATTCGTTCAGTTTTTAGAATACCCAAACCACTTTGATCTTTTTGGCTTATGCAAGTAGTCCATTTAATTTTGGGGACACCCCTTCTATTAGGGTTTCCAATCTAAAGAAAGTTTTGGCAAATTCTTTCCAATTTAACAATATTTTTGTCCTTTAGTCTCCAACAAGAGAGAAAGTAAACAATCAAAGAAAGAAGGAACATGTTAGCCACCATAACTCTTCTTGCTAGGTTGATTTGCATACCTTTTCAATATGCCAACTTGTTATCGAGCTTAGAAAGAGCCTAGTTCCATTGCTGACCATCAAAATGTCGAATCCCATTGGAATACCTAATAGGTAGAATATTTGTCCCTTGGGAATCAACTAACAACCATGAACACTCAAAGTTTGAGGTGGATGCACAATAATGGCCCTGAAAGCAGTTTTAGAGTGGTTTATTTTAGAACCTCATCCCTCACAAAATGTATGTAGACAACCCCAAAAGGTATCACCATTGGCCGGATCATTATGCACAAAAGCACTCGGGGAAATCATCGGCAAAGAGTATCATGATCATCTGGTCTTGATTGAGAGGAAGAAAGAGGCCTTGAATAAGACCTAAACATGCGTGATGTTTAACAAGGCAACTTAGACCATCGACAACAATCGCAAAGAGAAGAGGGTCAAAGGGGCATCCTTGCCTGATAGAATGTTTTAATCAAATAGCTTGAGAAAGCTAGCAATTGATATTTATTTGTGCTGACACATTTCCTTGCAACATTGAGATCATCTTAGTGAACTTTTGGCCATAGCCGAGGTCTTTCTAAGATTGGAGAATGAAGTCCCACTGTCATAAGCTTTGTCGAAGTCAATCTTAAGGAAGAGGACATCTTGAGGGGACTCTTCAATGAAAACCAAACCTTCCCAAACATCAATGATAGCTCAAGGATGGATCTCCCCTTGATGAACCCTTTTTGATCCTCATTGATCCAGTTTTATAAGTGACAAACAATTCGGTTAGTAATAACTTTAGCAAGGATCTTGTAACCTGTTTATAACATCATAATTAGATGTCAATTTTCAATCTTGTTTTTGCTACCTTTTTTGTGAATAAACTTTAATGTCAAAAGAGACATTCGAGCGGTGCACCAAAAACGGCCTCTTGCCACACCAAACGTAACGGAGTAGTCACCATGTGCTTGAAGGTTTTGAAAAACTCATTGATGAGGCCATCCAACCCCGAGCTTTTTCCATTAAGTAGATGTGTGGCTCCTCAAGAAGAAGCAATCCAAGAAAGCGATCCTTTTCATGATGGACATCAATGGGGTTGAGTGCAAGCCGAATGAAGAAAAAAATATGTTGATTGTCAATCACTTTACTCAGCCTTTGAGGGTTTCCACACTCTTTCTCCCCACATGGGTGATTCTATGGCAGCCATGTCTAGAGTGAGAATCAAAAGAATTTCATATTAGAGTAAGAATCAAAAGAATTTCATATTAGAGTAAGATTCAAAAGAATTCCACAATAGCCATGTCTAGAATGAGAATCAAAAGAATTTCATAGTAGAGTAAGAATCAAAAAAATTCCACAAAATATGAAGCCTCTCAAAAATATGAAGCCTCTCCCATTTTTCACAAAAGGACTCCACAAAATATGAAGCCTCTCTAAAGTCATGCTTCTCGACAACGACGATTGATCGAATGAATAATTTTTTACTTGTGTTTAAAAGTCATGAGATTCTCGAAAGTCATGCTTCTCAACAACGACGATTGATCGATGAATAATTTTTTACTTGTGTTTAAAAGTCGATTCCATTTCGACTCGTTGCCACTCTATTCCCGGTAGCGATGGACGGCTTCGGGTCTTCTTCAGGTAGCTACCCTCCAATCTCTCAGGAGGATCTAGTGGATCAGCTGAAAATTCAACTTGCCGAGGCATATGCACAGGATATGTTCGAGGTAGGCTCTCTTCTTTTACTTTATCGTTTTCAATAGAGGGATACTGTGACTAAGAGCTTCGCTGTTTCGTGCCAAAAATATGCACACACACACACACATAGAGAGAGAGATAACCATCTTCTGCACTAGAGATAACGAGCCAGTTGTTAGGTGCTTTTAGGGAGCTAGCTACTTCCTCCCAGGGTCTCAATAATTATCTATTTTTCAAAAGTTATCAACATAGTTTTGAGAACAAAAAAGCTGCTTTCTTGCATGCAAAAAGGTTGCAATGTGCACTAATTGCATTCATGCAAATGGTCATTTTGTCTATTTTTGTCTCAAAGCTTTCTCCTAAGTTCAAGTCTCCATATCCTTTTAGATGGCTTTCTTCTCAGTAAAAAAAAGTTATGGAACCAATAGGAAAGGCTTATTATGTCTATCATAATTAAACTGATCTACCCTTTTTTAAGATACTTGCAAACTTTACTTTATATTAGATGTATAATGGTAGAGCTAAGGTTTTGCATTCATCCTAAGTTCTCTATCCACTATCAAGCATTGGTGATCTTAATGGGGGTTGTCATAGTATTTGGTTGATATTATGCACACGGGAGCTGATGCCTATCTAGCCTTATGCTAACTACCATGAGTTTTACAGTTCCATTTCCCTTTTATATTGTGTGGATTTAGGCTTTATCTTGCTCCATATCTCGTTCCCCATACTTATCAGACATGATGGGGGGAGCAGGATCATCTTTTCCATATCATTTATGAATATAGACCCTAGGAAATACCTAAGTTGATTTTTTTTTTCCCCTTCCAAAGGACCCATTCCATCTATAGGAAGTATCCTAATCTTCATAGTGAAGTATTAGTGTAGGGATTCTTTATTGTAAAGTTGTGAATGTTTTGTTGATCTATTCTTGAGGTTGCCCTATATGTTAATTTCTTTTTTCAGGATCATTACTTAGACAAACATAGTCAACCTGGATTGCAGAATACAAATTGCTGGAAATTCCAATGACTTTGAAATTCGTTTCCTGAAACTAGACAGTGCTAGCTTTCAAATGGGTCATCTTGTGCCTAATTTGGATATTGCTTCCGTAAAAACCGCTACAAAACAGACTAACAAATTGCACAAGATAAGATGCAGAAACAAAGACAATGTTTGTTTAATCATGCTAAGCTCGCATACAGAAAGAAGATAAGCTCTTGGATAATGAAAATAGGCCGTATTAGCCTTCTTATGAGTATAGGAACATGAAAATTGAGTTGCTTGAACCTATTCAAATAGATACAAGAAAGTAGACTAGCAGAAAATACTCTAATCTGGACTCTGGAAGGATATATGAGAGTGTTAAATATAGGGGACCTTTCTTATATAGCTATGGCTTCTTTGAGTGTTGGAACTCTGCCTACTTCTCTCTTCGCGCCCTTTTACATGTAGAATGAGCTATATATATATACATAGTTGATTCGGACGGGAATCGGACTTCGGACTCGGACGGGTTGGAAAGCCCGAAACAAGACCGGAAAAACGTTTCGAACGTTATCGGACGTGACCTTTTTTTTTCAAAAGAAAATTACAAAAAATTTATTGCAGCTTCTATAAATGAGATAAGAAACATAAATCAATGACATTTAAGCATAATTTCAATAAACACAAAGAGTATGTAGCTGAAATTAGATAGTAAACTCATATATGATATCGCAAAAGACCAAAAGTCTATAAATATGAGTGCAAAGTCATGTGATCAAAATATGCAAATACTCATAAAGCATGTATGATCAGCCATCATCTTCCTCCACATACTCCTCCTCCTCCTCCTCATAACCACCATCATCATCATCATCATCATCCTCTTCATCATGTGTAGGGTTCTCTGCTGCAATACTAGAACCCTCTTCTTCATGTGTGTGTGACGTGGAAGGCATTGTTCTTGCTCCCAAAGATCCTTGTTCCTCAATGGAATCTTGCAATTTCAAGAGTCTATCATCATCTTTCTCTTTCTCAATCATATCTAGTGTAACTTCCATTTTTACAAATCCCCTTTCTTTAATTTTGGATGCAAGACGTAGATTTGTATGTATGTAAGCCAATTTTTCCATATTTTTTGGGAGTAGCCTATTTCTTCTTTTTGTATGAATCAATGAAAATGTACTCCAATTTCTCTCACAAGGAGAAGCACATGTTCCTTGTGAGAGCACACGTATGGCAAGCTTTTGCAAATTGGGAGTGTTTGCCCCAAATGTTTCCCACCACTTGATGGGATGTTGCATTCTATCAGGATCCATTGTAATTGGACGAGAAAATGTATTTGAGCATGATTTATATATGTCCAGCTCATCAAAAAGAGCACCTTGCTTTTTAAGATCCCCATTTGTATATCTATCTAGAACATCCATCCACCCATCATTAACCTCTCCATCACTATCAGGGCATTTCTCCCTCCAAATAGGATGAAGTACATATGCAGCAGCATGGAGTGGGGAGTGCAACATATTCCATCTATTTATGCATAAAGCTTTTATCTCATCAAGCCTTTCAGGAATACTTATATTCAGCTTTGATACCTCTTCCACCATTCTATCCGTAAGCTCATAAATGAGGCCCATGGTGGCACCCTCTCTATCTGCCAAACGCAAAACTTTCAATATTGGAGCACAAATTGCTACTATTTCTTTCACATTCCTCCAAAAGAAAGCACTTAGAATAACATTGGACACATATTCTGCTTTCTGAGTACGAGCCACTTTCTTTCTAATGTATTCAGGGCTTACCATTAATGACCGCAAGCCATTATACACCCTCTCATCAAGCATATTGGAGAGCATGATAAACATGTATGCAAAGCGTGTGGGTGCAGGCTTTATCAAATCCTTGTTGCTGAATTTTCTAAATAAAGCAAGAATAGTAGGTTTAGAAGTCACAAATACAACAACTTTTTGTGCATCTTCCAAAACTGATTTTATCCATGTAATGTTCCCAATGTCTTCAAAAAGCAAATCAAGACAATGGCATGTGCAACGAGTAAAAAATATATGAGGCCATTCAGCCTCCACCAAACTACCAGCCTTTATGCAATTTGTGGCATTATCCATGCACACTTGCACAACATTTTCAGGACCCACATCTAAAATAGCATCTTTCAATATGCCAAATATGTATTCTCCTGATTTATACTCACAAGAAGTGTCTACAGATCTCAAGAACATGGCACCATAAATGGAACAAACCATGACATTGATGATTGGTCTATTTCTAGTGTCAGACCAACCATCACATACAATGGTACATCCATAAAGTTTCCATTTTTCCCGTAGCCTTGCAAGGTCATTTTCAATGCATCTAACCTCAACCTGTAATTGCTTTGTGCGCAAATTAGGATATGAAGGAGCCTTGAAAGAAGGACCTGCCCTTCCAATTGCATTGACCATCTCCAAAAAAAATGGACTCCTTACTTTCCAAAAGGGGATGTCCTCTGCAAAAAAAAATCTACGCAATGCTTTCATAGCTTCATCTCTTGCTTGAGATTCCCATGCTCTATGCAATACCCCTTTGCCTTCTCTTTGTCTTTTAGGGGCTGATCCATATTGCATACTCTCCTCAAAATCATTCTCATCATAGTGACCTTTTGATGCATGGGATGCCACATTTTGCTGTACATCATCCTCTTCTGTCATTGACACAAAAATATCATGCTCATTACTAGTAGGCACATTACTACTTTCTCCACTCACTTTTGCATGTAATTTTCTGCATGTATCCCTTGCATTAGTGGGTGCCTTAGAGCATTTGTCAACACCAAAGCCTTTGAGACCTAACACATGGGCCCTAATTCGATTCGGCCCCCCATCAAATGTGTGTCCACAATACTTGCATTTGCAAGTCCATTGACCTTTAGGTAGTTGCTTGATTTTTGCCACAAATTCCCACTCTTCTCCAGCTTTTCGAGGCATCGTCTGGCGTGAATCCTTTGTGTGGAAGCCTTTCAAGAGAGGGGAGTACACCGTATGGGCCGGTATGGCTTTGGTAGCTCAAGGATGTGAGCACCTTATGAGTGCCTTCTTCAGCCCTAATCCCCAGCAGCAAGCGCGGCCGAAAATGGCCTCAAATCTAAGCCCACGATATTTTACCTGCCCGCGCCCAGCAGATCTGAAAAAGTCGCGTCCGAAATGGTTTCCGGACTCGGACGTCTGAAAGGCAATAACGGACGCCCGGAAAAAGGTTCCGGACGCGTCCGTTTCCAACTATGTATATATATATATATATATATATATATATATATATATATATATATATATATATATATATATATATATATATATATATCCACTCACAATGCATCCTCCTCATCTACCCTTATGTCTTTATGTCTACTTCTCTCTTTGCACCCTTTTACATGTAGAATGAGCTATATATATATATATATATATATATATATATATATATATATACATATATATATATATATATATATATATATATATATATATACATATATATATGTATATATATATATATATATATATATATATATATATATATATATATATATATATATATATATATATATACATATATACATATATATATATGTATATATGTATATATATATATATATATATGTATATATGTATATATATATATATATATATATATATATATATATATATATATATATATATATATATATATATATATATATACATATATACACATATATACATATATATATATATATATATATACATATATATATATATATATATATATATGTATATACATATATACATATATATATATGTATATATATATATATATATATATATATATTTCCACTCATCTATCCTTATCTCTTTATGTCCCCCTTAATGCTTGGCTTTCCATTTGCCTCGACTCTCGGTGCTTCAAATGACTCTTTTGGATAAG
>CM035406.1:175521546-175709046 GCA_020310875.1 Ceratopteris richardii
TGTTTTTAGCACAAGATATGTAAATGAGTGTTAGATATACATTATTCATGGATTATTAGAGGAAAAAAATAAAATGTTGCGACAAAATATAATACTCGTTTTTTATTTCCATTTTTTTAGTACTCTACGTACTAAACGTTTTAAAACCCGTTTTTAAAACTCGTTTTTAAAACTCTCTTTGAACTATGAGCGGAGATTCCTTGTTGG
The DNA here is from genome assembly GCA_020310875.1 of Ceratopteris richardii. Classification (NCBI taxonomy): domain Eukaryota; kingdom Viridiplantae; phylum Streptophyta; class Polypodiopsida; order Polypodiales; family Pteridaceae; genus Ceratopteris; species Ceratopteris richardii. Next base: position 175,521,754 of record CM035406.1, read on the forward strand.
AGGAAGGAATTGTTACAGAGGGAGGAGGAGAACACAACGGAGACAGCCTTGCATTATGTTGTCTTCCTTGCACTTCATTGTTCTCCATACTATTCACACAATATGTGCACACGTCATGGTCTTCGTGGGGTAGGAGGGTGTACCTTTGGGTAACCCTAGATCTTGAGACAATTCAAACTGACACATGCATGATGTTATCTTCTCGATGGTGATCTGTATTTGATCACTTATCATTGGTGTATCTTACAAGTTTGATCTATCTTGAGGAATCACGGACATCCTAGTTCCGTCATAGTTGATGGGTTGGGTGACTTGGACAACATCAATATGCAATGTTCATTTATGCTACATCTTTGATCATCTGTACAAGCATGTTTCATATGACATGTACACACACATATATATTAATAATTATATGCATATTACAAAAGGTATGTACTGGTTATGTACCTTAAAAAACATTCAATACAAATGTACGTTCCGTACGTACCGTACCTCACGTACCTTTCCACCTTGTTGTGCACCAAGGCAATTGCTTGGGAAGCAAGGCAATTACTTGGATAGCAAGGTAACTCATATAATCTGCTGCTTGGCAGCTACATGGCATAAATTTAGTAGACCCACCTCCTCAAATTGGGCGCATGCATTATCCTTCATACATTCCGTATGGCCCGTATTCATTGGATGGTGTAAAACTTTTTCAATTAATTTAGGATGTGGCTGGAAAATAGGATGGAAAATCGTGGAGGTGGGAGGATCCTAATTTAGGAACATATGAATGACTTTTTCTCTTTCATCTTGGCATAACCTACATTCATGAAGATTGCACATAGAGAGAGGATTCCTTCACACCTCAGCCCCCATACTTGCACTTTCACTTTCAGCCACTCCACCTTTTTCTTCGTTATGGAAATGTTTCCACAACGGTCAACCCATTAATTCCCAGCCATCAGCTTTAGCCAGTTAGGTTCAGCTGATGGAAGATATGACAACTTCTATGCCCTACAGACAAGAAAATCTGCATATAGTTTGAATATAAAGGTTCTAGGAACAAAAAATAGTGGGAGTGTCTAAGAGGTATTATGTGAGTGAATATGTGCAAAAGAAAGGAAATGAATTGTTCAAAACAATATTATTACAGCAAGCCTTAATTCTGAAATTAGGTGTCTTCTGATGTAGAGCAATAGCTATGGCAACTTCTCGTATCCTAAATTCGGTGCTATAACTCTCCAAAATAAGCATGCACACTTGGTAGTGTGAAGAAGAACAAAGGGAAGCTTTCAAAAAACTCCTCTAAATCTGCATATACACCTCCCAAACTCCTCCTAGCTCTTAACCCTAGAGCTTATGTCTTGAGTGCTTCAAGCATTGATGATTTATGATGTTCTCTAGGTCCTCTTTATATAGGATTTGAAGTGCCCACAAAAATCAGCATGAAAAGCTACAGAAAATCTATTGAAAAGCAAGTTTTTTGCATGCAAAGCATAAGAAAACCAAGAATTAGGGTTTGGGCTTTAATTGAATTTTTGATGCTAGATGGTGAAGTGTTATATATCATTAAAAAGCTCTCAAGGACTTTCCAATGAGTCAATAATTTTTTTTGACCATCTTTGACCAAATTTGACTAAATAACAAAATTAGGGTTGTTGGATTTTTGATAATTTTGGGACATTTGACATTGTTTTCCAACATTGTCTAGACCACAGTGAAAGTGGCCAATCCTATGGAATTAGATTGGGATGAGATATCAAAGAAGTGTGAACCTTTGATTTCTCCTCTTGTTTATCCGGGATTCTGGTTGGGGTGGGCACATGGTGAATTATATTTTCAATCGATGATAAATGAAGTGTTGCTCCACCTTCATTGCATGTGGTCGCTCATTAAAGGCTACATCATGATTGACAACATTCGCCTCTAGAATGTACAATCAATAACCCTTGGACTATACATCTTGCTTGTCATTTCAAGCTTGGTTCTCACTATATTCGGAACACGCACATAGAGCTTTAGTATGTTTCAAGAGGTGTCTCCCTTTGCAAAGCCTTTTTAATTAAGAATGTAAACAATTGTGAACACTACCTCTACTCAAAATATAATTGGGAGCTCCTTTCCTTTCAACATGCTCCAAGCCATTTCTACTATGGTGTGGTCCCTCCTTTTCTGTTGGAAGTCAATGTACATATGGTCCACTTCCAGCAAATCTACATTTTGGACTTAGCATTTTTTGTACAGTTTGGGTAAAACTTTTTTAGGCTAGATAGATAGAGCTTGGCGAGAGCTATCTAGTGGTATGCTTCATTTCTTCATTAGAGGTCAGAGTTGGGAGAAAAATAAAACCCTAATTCAGCCCAAAATGGAGGATGAACATTTTTGAAGTCCAAACTTTTTTGAAGTTCAAACTTTTGAAAACACAAGGTCAAATAGTCAAGATGGCAAAAAACACCTTAAAATTGGCGATCAAATTAAAGCTAGGTCAAATTTAGCGATGGGTTTTAAAATAACCACAAAAAGCTTATAAATTAACGATGGAGGTTTTTAAACTTGAGATCGCAGATTTTGAGCTAAAAGCAGATTTTTTCGTTATTTTTTATCGCAAGCTTTATTTGGAGGACCACAACTATATAAGGAGCACTTTGGAGACACTCTTGGACATCTTGAAGCTAGAGTTGATGCTTACTTGTGTCAATCTTGGAGTTCTGAAGCTTTGGAGGTGAAGGAAGGTGAAGGAGAGGCTACTCTCTTGGAGCAAGAAGTCTTCTACAAGGTGGTGGCAGCTATGTTTTGTAAGTTAACCTTATTTTCTGTTTTTAGGGTTTCTGAACCCTAATTTCAGAATTAGGGTTTGCTGATTTCCAGATTTGTTGCACTTTCTTGAGAGGTTAGGTTCACTTCCTTGCTCAATTACTTCACACACTTAGATTATAATAGCATAATCTGAATGCTGTACATCATCATCTTCTTGGCTATTCTTCCATCTTGTGAGTGCACAATTATATGGTTGAGTAGTACTCCCATGTTGTAATTCGGCCATCTATATTTAGTGAGCAAGCAATTTGCTTACGTTACTTACTCTTGTCTCAAAATCTCTTTCTATCTCTCTTATCATCTTGTTTAATTAAGTGTGTATGCTCAAAGGTTTTTAGTATTGGAAGATCTTAGGGCCCCAAATTCCAACACTTGGTATCAGAGCATAATTGACATACACACTTAGTTAAGATGAGTGAGTGTAGAATTGAGATTGAGGACAAGTTAGATGGATCCTCTAATTATCCTATGTGGAGTTTCATGATGATGAATTTGTTAGTGACAAAGGATTTATGGAGTATCGTCAATGGATCCTTAACAAGACCAAGACGAGAAGGCGAAGAAGAGGATACAACAACTTCAAGAGGTACTGGTGTGGCAATCACAGAACCAACTGAAGAGGAGGTAACCACTTCTACCTCGAGAGTCACATGTAGATCCTTACCCAGAGTCCTCCTACTGACAAACAAGCAAGATGGGATTCTAGAGATGCTTTAGCACTCTCATTCATAGCAATGAGTGTTAAAAAGCATATTCTACCACGGATCAGATCTTGCAGAAGTTCTAGACAAGCTTGGTTGAAGCTTGAGAATCTTTTTCAGAGCAGAAATCTTGCTAGGAAAGCTCACTTGAGGAGACAACTAGCAAATACAAGGATGAAGGCTGGTGAGTCAATTCAAACCCACATTACGAAGCTCGTTGACTTGAGAGATCAACTTCTGAATGTAGGAGTTGAGATATCTGATGAAGAAATGGTAAATATGCTGATTAATTCACTTCCTATCTCATATTGGTCTTTTTATAACCACTCTTACCCTTACCACAAGAGATAGAGAGGCTACATTTGAAGAGTTAGAGTTCTTGTTACTTCAAGATGAAGATCAGTTGAAGGGAATGGAAGAGAATGAAGAAGCACTTTTGTCTTCATCAAAGGGTAAAAAGAAGAAGAAGGATAAGAAGGAAACTCAATCCAAGAAGGAAAGTAAGTCCCTTTCATCTTCTACTTTAGATTCTGTTTCTACTACATCTAAAGAGAAGTCTTCTAAGAGGAAGGAAGCATTATGTCACTATTGCAAGAAACCTCGACATTTCATATCAGTTCGTCAGAAAAGGATTGCAGAAGAAAAGAAAAAGGCATCAGGTAACGTTGCAGAAGATGATAAAAAAGGGAAATCTCAAGGTGATTCTTATGCCTGTATCACCATTGATGTAATAGCTTTTGATCAGGCAGCTTTACAATTTCTTTGAGCAGATCCTTGGATATTTGATTCAGGTGCTACAAAGCATATGGCAGGTTGCAGAGAAGTATTTTCTTCTCTTTCTTATTCTTCATGTAGAAGAGTTACTATTGCAGATGGTAATGATTTGGATGTTGTGGGAATAGGTACAATAACCCTAAAGTCAAGAGAAGGTGGTAATTTTCAGATTTCAGATGTTTTATATGTAGCTGACATGAAGAAGAATATGCTATCTATATCTGCATTTTTAGGTGATGGTTACAAAGTTGTATTTGAGAGAGATCTTTGTAAGATCTTGTCACACAAAGAAGAGAAGTGTATTTTGCATGGTGAGCACAAAGGAGGGATTTTTATTTTGTCAAAAATCAGTCAGGCATATGCTGTCAAATCTTCGTCACCGGTGGAAGATATGAAGTTATGGCATGAAAGATTTGGACATATTAGTTTTGGAGCTCTCAAGAGTATCAAAGATAGAGGTATGGTTGAGAGTTTACCCTCATTCGAGCTACCAGATGATTCAGATACATGTGAAGGTTGTCATGAAGGTAAGATGCATAAACTACTCTTCAAGAAACATGGTCATATTACAGCTACCAGGAAATTGCAGATTATACATTCAGATGTGAATGGACCTATGAGAGCATACTCTATTCAGGGTTTTAGGTATTTTGTTCTATTTGTTGATGATTTTACGAGATATTTATGGATCTATGGTCTTAAGTTGAAGTTAGAAGTCTTTCCTATGTTCAAGAAATTTGTAGCTATGGTTGAAAATGAAAGTCAGGTAACTATCCAGATTCTCAGAAGTGATAGAGGTGGAGAATACTTGTCAAATGTGATGGACCTGGAGGGAGCGTTGGAGATTGACCTGTGCGTGGGGAGTAGAACAGGACACACGCTATTATGATATCTATACGAGAGAACGACAGAGAGAGAGAGGTAAAGTCCAGTCGATGTGTGGAAACCCCTTATCACGTATTATGTGTTTGGGCATTTAGTTTTATTAGTTTAAGTGAGTAAGTGTAAACAAGGGTGTTCACATCCTAAGAGCCAAAAATGGTCATAGGCCACATGGCCTTTATTTCTACAAACTCCCACCTAAAGGCAATATGCCAAGAAAAAATCAGCTAACTATGGTACAAGAGCTGATTTTTGAACTTACTCACCCAATGCCCATCAGCTCACGGCAATATGCAAACCGCTCCGCTGGCAAGCTCTTTGTCAAGAGATCTGCAGAGTTGTCATCCGTGTGTACTTTAAGAAGTTCAATGGATTTATCTTCGAGCACGCTTCTGATAAAATGATATTTCACCTCAATGTGCTTTCTCTTGGCATGAAAAACAGGATTCCTAGCCAACATGATAGCACTCTGACTATCACAATGCAACATAGGAATCTTTGCTTCAATGTGAAGCTCATCCATCAAACGCATAAGCCATAAAGCTTCTTTGCAGGCCTCAGTAGCAGCTACATACTCAGCCTCTGTGATGGATAAAGCAACACATTTTTGCAGTCTAGAGATCCAAGACACTGCACCACCTGCGAAAGTAAATACATAACCTGTAGTAGACTTTCTGCAGTCTAGATGTCGAGCAAAGTCTGCATGTGTGAAGCCAAACACACTCTTTTCTGACTTCCCAAAGCAAATGCACAAATCTTTTGTGCCCTTTAAGTATCTCAAGATGCCTTTCACTGCTTCCCAATGCTTTTTGCCGGGGTTGCTCATGTATCTACTCACCACTCCCACTGCAAATGTAATGTCTGGACGTGTGGCGACCATAGCATACATTAAGCTTCCAACTGCTGATGCATAAGGAATTTTGGTCATTTCAGCTCGCATGTCATCCGATTTTGGGCAATCATCAGCACTAAGTTTCACGTATGGAGGTAACAGAGTATGAATTGCTTTTCCCCCTTCCATATTGAAACACTGTATAATTTTTGTGACATACTCTTTCTTGAAAGAGGCCGCGGAGAGCTACGTCGTGGTGTGCTCGGTTGCTCCAAACACCAAGGGAGTTGGCTGCTGTGTGAGGAGAGAGAAAGTAGAGAGAGAAACCTGTGCAGAAATTTGGAGAAGAAGATGGAGAAGCTGAAGTTGAAGAAGTCCCAATCAAGTTATAAGAGATTTGGGACCAAGTCTTATTGATAAGTGACTTTTAGGTCATTTGGGCATGTTCACACATGGCCAATGACCAAAAGTCATAAAAATAATGTAAATGCCTATAACTCCCCAATTTTGGGTCCAAAAAATACAACAAAAATATGTCTGGAAAGCTCTCGAAGAGAGCTTTCACATGGAAGGGTCAAAATATACAAAAGGAGAGTCCTTGGGGCCTTTATCCCCAACATTTCTGAGATAGATAAAGAAGACCCTTTGTTCTGTCTCGAAAGATACGCATGCCCAAAATATGACTTGCATCACCAAGATCTTTCATAGCAAAACGCTCATGTAAGCTCTGCTGCAATGCATCCAGTTCTTTAACATTTTTACCCCCAAGAAGCATGTCGTCAACATACAAAATCAGCAATAGGAGACTTCCATCTATTGCCTTTTTTGTATATAAACAATGATCCGCATTACATCTTTCGTAACCGAGAGATCTCATAAAAGCATCAAACTTTTGATACCAGGCACGTGGAGATTGTTTCAACCCATACAAGCTCTTAATGAATCTACATACTTTCTTCTCCTCGCCTTTTACCACAAAACCTTCAGGTTGCGACATGTATATGGTTTCAAGCAAATCTCCATGTAAGAACGGTGTTTTTACATCCATCTGTCTTAATTCCATATCATTAGCTGCAACCATAGCTAGAACTAGCCTCAATGTAGTAAGCTTTACAACAGGAGAAAAAATCTCATCAAAATCAACACCATGCTTCTGCTTATACCCTTTTGCAACCAAACGTGCCTTGTACCTAGAGGAAGCATCCGTGGTGACCCTTTTCTTGTAAACCCATTTACATGGCAATGCTTTTGCACCTTTTGGCAAATCTACCAAGTCCCATGTATGGTTTTTCTCAAGAGAATCCATCTCAGAGAGCATTGCTTTATGCCATTTCTTATTGTCTGTTCGTGACATAGCCTCTTTATAGCAAGATGGCTCTCCACAATCAGTAAGCATCACATAATCCAATTGAAGGAACATATCTATCAGGAGGTCTAGTCTCCCGAGTCGACCTACGCACCCAATGATCCATAGCAGTTCAGCCTGCAAATCATCAAAATTGCCGGGCTGTCCATCCGGTTGTATAGCATCAGCCGGCTGTCTTTGAGCATCCCACTGCTGCTCAATATGTGGTGCATCAATGGCAACATTATGAGGCTGATTTTCAGCACCTGTTTGCTGATTTTCAGCACCATTTTCAGCATTAAAATGCTGCTGTACATTGGGCCTTTGTGGCTTTCCATAAGGTACATCTTCCCAAAAAATAACCCTCTTGACTTCCTCTGTCTTTATAGGGCGTTTATGCATGCATTTTTCATTGAAGATGAAATCATTACTGCATACTACTTTTCTCATTACGGGATCCCACAATCTATACTCCATTTCACCTTCCTCACCATATCCTAGGAAAATACATTTAGAAGACTTGGGTTCAAGTTTGGTGCGTAGTTCACCCCGGATGTAAACATAAGCCTCACAACCAAACACTCTCAAATGTGCATATGAGGGTGGCTTGCCAGACCACACCTCCTCAGACACTCTCCCACCCAAAGTCTTACTTGGTGATCTATTTATTAGGTGAACAGCTGTACTAACAGCTTCTGCCCAAAAACCATGGGGTAACGCAGCATGTGACAGCATACACCGGACTTTCTCCTATATAGTCCTATTCATCTTCTCTGCAACTCCATTTTGGGGAGGGTTAAAAGGAGTTGTGAGCTCTCTTTCTATACCTTTAGTGTCACAGAAATCCTGAAAGACCTTTGATACATACTCCCCACCATTGTGTGAGCGTAGAGACTTGAGTTTCTTGCCTGTTTGATTCTCAACATATGCAAGAAACCTTTTAAATGTATCCAGTACATCACTTTTTAGGCGAATCGGATACACCCACAACTTGCGGGTGGCATCATCGATGAAAGAAACAAAATATTTCTTTCCTCCTAAAGACAATTGTGGCATTTCACACACATTAAAGTGCACTAAATCTAACTGTGAAAGTTTAGAAGTAAGTACCTTTTTATGCGATGTTTGAGCATGCCTGCCAAAAATACAATGTTCACAATGTGAGAAATCAGCAAATTTCAAACACGGCAAATAGCCACAACGAGAGAGAGTTTCCATTCCCTTTTTACTCATGTGTCCTAACCGGCCATGCCACAAAGAAACACTCGGCTGCTCGGTTATGGCGACAACATGATCACACACACTAGAAACATACAAAGGATACAAGGTGTCACATTTGGAACCTTTTGCAACAATCCTAGCACCTTTACATATTTTCCATTTTTTATCACCAAAAGTAGTGTGATATCCAGCATCATCCAATGCACCAGTGCTAATGAGACTCTTTCTCAATTGCGGCACATGTCGCACATTTTGCAATATAAACGTCATACCATCCGCAAAGGACAAATGCACACTGCCTATGCCTGCTATCTCGCATGCATAATCATCACCCAAATGCACTGTACCATGTCTCCCACCTTTATACTCTAGGAACCATTCTCTGTTTGGTGTCACATGAAAAGACGCACCTGAGTCAAGTATCCATATGTGCATATGCTCGTCTGAGCCCAAAACAAGAGTGTGTGCATCCAAAGAAGAAGCATTCAACACATCATTGCTACTCTCGCTGTCACAGCCACTAGCCATGTTTGCTTCTTCAATGACCACTGAACTCTTCTTTGTTTTCCCTTTGTCCTTTGCATTGGTTTCTACTTCTTTGCTCTTCTCTTTCTTCCATGCATAGCATTCACGTTTATAGTGGCCTTTCTTGCCACAATGGTGACACATTATATCCTTTTTGCTACGCGACTTACTATGTCTTTTCCCTTTTTCATCATTGTTATCTCTATGCTGAGATCTGCCCCTTATGTGTAATGCATTAGATGTAGCCACTGAAGAGGTGTAGCATCTCTTCCATGAGAAGAGAGCCCTCTACATCAGCATACATAAGTGTAGCATTAGAACTACTCAAAGCTGTCCGGAAAGTATCCCAGCTCTTGGGCAATGTGCACAGCAAGAAAGTAGCCTTGAACTTCTCGTCATCTCTTCCATGAGAAGAGAGCCCTCTACATCAGCATACGTAAGTGTAGCATTAGAACTACTCAAAGCTGTCCGGAAAGTATCCCAGCTCTCGGGCAATGTGCACAGCAAGAAAGTAGCCTTGAACTCCTCGTCAATCTCAAATTTCAAGCTCGTAAGCTGGCTGAAAATTGACTTGAACTCATTGAGGTGTACTGACATTTGTGTACCCTCCTTCATGCGGAGATCCATGAGCTTTTTGAACCAATACACCTTACTTGCTGCACTTTGTTGTGCATAGAGATCCTCCAACCTGTTCCACATTCCCCATGCAGTGTCCTCTTCCCACTCCTCAGCGGTCATGTTTTCAGGCTTTACCCCCTGTGTTTTTATTGGCTTCGCCTGCTTCTTTTGCAACATAACATTGTAGCATTGCTCTTCCAGATGGCATAGTTATGTGCACCTTCAAGCTTCTTGATGTACAGTAAACTGCCACTTTCACTGCTGGAAGCCATTGCAAGTGAGTGCAGACACTAAAACCTTGCTGTACAAAAGGAAACAACCAATTTTCACGGAAAAAGCACCCTGAAAATAGTTTACGTTCACTATCAGATTCTTACCAAAGATTTCCACAGAGTGTAATACATCTCTTGTTTGCTGAAAATTTGCTGTTTTAGGGCAAAAACAGACCCGTAAGCACCTCTCTTACTGAATTTTCAGACCTGGAACAGTAACCTGTGAACTTCTGTTTTAAAGAAGACCTGAAACAGTGACTTGTGAACTGCTCTTTTAAAGAAGACCTGAAACAGTGACCTGTGAACTGCTGTTCGTCAGTTTTAAACCCTAATTTCTCAGAAGAAAGGGTCACTGTGGGCCTATTTCACACTGAGGAGAATATTTTGCAATAGATTTTAGGCAAAATGGATCCAAAACCTGTGCGCAGCAAGCAGCAAGGAGATGCCTGTCTGTGCTCGCGAAAACAGCTCTTTTGCTCGCCAAAACCTGTGCGCAGCAAGCAGCCGGCTCTGATACCAGTTGATGGACCTGGAGGGAGCGCTGGAGATTGACCTGTGTGTGGGGAGCAGAACAGGACACACGCTATTATGATATCTGTACGAGAGAAAGACAGAGAGAGAGAGGTAAAGTCCAGTCGATGTGTGGAAGCCCCTTATCACTTATTATGTGTTTGGGCATTTAGTTTTATTAGTTTAAGTGAGTAAGTGTAAACAAGGGTGTTCACACCCTAGGAGCCAAAAATGGTCATAGGCCACATGGCCTTTATTTCTACAAAATGAGTTCCAGACATTTCTTGAAGAGAAAGGTATTACTCGACACCTTACTATTGCTTATACTCCTCAGCAGAATGGTGTTGCAAAAAGAAGGAATAGTGTACTTGTTGAGATGATCCGGAGCATGATGGCGTCCAAGAAGCTTTCACCAAAATTCTGGTTTGATGCAGTACATATAGCTAATCACATTTTGAACAGGTCATCTACAAAAGCTTTAAAGATAATTACACCTTATGAAGCTTATTATGATAGAAAACCCAATGTGAGTTACTTCAGAGTATTCGGATCACTTTCTTATGTACATGTTGAGAAAAATGATGGTGGCAAACTAGATGTAAAGGCAAGGAAAGCTGTTTTCATTGGTTATCCTGTTGAAAGTAAAGGATACATGTTTTATGTTCCAGAGACAGGTGATATCCTTTCACGTAATGCATATATTGCTGAAAATAAGATTTATGATAAAGAAGCAAAAATTCCAGAGTTCATTAGTGAAAATGACTATGGATTTCTTAGAAGGAATTCGGATGTACATATTCAGCCATATCAGGAGGGAGTTAAAATTCCTAGGATAGAAGAAAGAGTTGAAGAAAGAGGAATTTCACAACCTTCTACAGATTCAGTTCCACATGAGACTTTAGTTCCAGAAATGGAAGAAAGTACTAGAGTTCCAGAAAGTACTAGAGTTCCAAAAAGTCCTAGTACCTCAGAGGGACACGTTCCAGAACCAATGGAAGCTGAAGAGTCAGAAAGAGTGTCACCACTATTTAAGGGTACACCTACTTGGTTATATCAGACATGGAAAGATAGTGGTATAAAGACTTTTACAGGAAGAACAAGGAGTTAGACTAGACAACAACAACAAAAAGATCATGTAAGTTTTGCTGAAGACTTTGAGATTCATGATATTTTAGCACTTAGAACAGTTGAAGATGAACCTGCATGTGTTAAAGATGCACTTAGCAGTCCTATTTGGAGAAAAGCTATGCAAGAAGAGATTGATTCTATTCATAAGAATCAAACTTGGAAGCTATGTGAGTTACCAGAGGGAAAGAAAGCTATAGGTATAAAATGGATCTTCAAAATCAAACGGAAAGCAGATGGTACTATTGACAGGTACAAAGCAAGGTTAGTTGTCAAAGGATATGCACAACAAAAAGGTATTGATTATGATGGGACATTCGCTTCTACGTCTAGGATGACAGTTATTAGGTCAATACTTGCTTTAGCAACACATTTTGGTTGGCATATATATCAACTTGACATAAAGATTGCTTTTCTAAATGGTGATTTACATGAAGATGTATATATTCAGCACCCAAAAGGTTTTGAAGAAACAGGTAAAGAATATTTGGTATGTAAGCTTATAAAAGCTTTTTATGGATTAAAATAGGCACCTAGAGCATGGTATGAAAAGATACACACATATCTTTTATCCATTGGTTTCCATAACTTAGATGGAGCTCCAACTCTTTATGTCAATGCTGAAACAGGTATGATGATTATAGGAATCATTTATGTGGATGATATTATAACCCCAGATCCCAGAGATGAGGATTTGCAGATGTTCAAAGAACAGTTGAAGCAAACATTTGATGTGAATGCTTTAGGAATCTTGCATTATTATCTTGGGATTCAGTTTCTGTTTAAAGATGAGTGTATCTATATGACACAACAGAAGTACATTGAGAAACTATTAGTAAGGTTTCAGATGACTGATTCTAAACCTATGCAAACACCTATGGATCAGAACGCGTCTTTACAAATAGTAACAGATGAAGAGTCATTTGATATTACTTTATATTGTCAAGGAGTTGGATGCTTGATATATCTTTGTAATACACGTCCTGATATACAGTTTGCAGTTTCTTAAGTATCAAGGTTCATGCAGAATCCAACAACGTTACATTGGAAGGAAGTAAAGAGAATCTTCAGATATTTGAAGGGAACTTCAAATTATGCTATGGTATTTTCGAAATCTACACATTTATTACTAAAAGGATTTTCAGATTCTGATTGGGCATGTGATAGAGACACAAGAAGAAGTACAAGTGGTTTTTGTTTTTACTTGGAGATTGTCTTATCTCATGGCTTTCGAAGAGACAACCCACTATTGCAACTTCATCATATGAAGTTGAACATCATGTAGCATTTACAACTACTCTAGAGTCGGTTTGGTTGCAGAAGATTTTCAGTTATCTAGATGTGAGAGTACATGAACCCATTCAGATATTTTCAGATAGCCAAAGTGCAATAGCTATAGCAAAGAATCCAATGCATCATGCAAGGACAAAGCATATAGAGGTACACTACCACTATATTCGAGAGAAGATAGCAAAGAAGCACATTGAGCTGGTTTATGTTCCTTCTAGTGAGAATGTTGCAGATATATTTACCAAAGCATTGACTAGAGAGAGTCATGAGAAGATATGCAGATTACTAAAGCTTGTACCAATATGACATTGAAGGAGGGATTGTTGGAAGTCAATGTACATATGGTCCACTTCCAGCAAATCTACATTTTGGACTCAGCATTTTTTCTACAGTTTGGGTAAAACTTTTTTAGGCTAGATAGATAGAGCTTGGCGAGAGCTATCTAGTGGTATGCTTCATTTCTTCATCAGAGGTTAGAGTTGGGAGAAAAGTAAAACCCTAATTCAGCCCAAAATGGAGGATGAACATTTTTGAAGTCCAAACTTTTGAAACGCAAGGTCAAATAGTCAAGATAGCAAAAAGCACCTTAAAATTGGCGATCAAATTAAAGCTAGGTCAAATTTAGCGATGGGTTTTAAAATAACCACGAAAAGCTTATAAATTAACGATGGAGGTTTTTAAACTTGAGATCGCAGATTTTGAGCTAAAATCAGATTTTTTCGTTATTTTTTATCGCAAGCTTTATTTGGAGGACCACAACTATATAAGGAGCACTTTGGAGGCACTCTTGGACATCTTGAAGCTAGAGTTGATGCTTACTTGTGTGAGTCTTGGAGTTCTAAAGCTTTGGAGGTGAAGGAAGGTGAAGGAGGCTACTCTCTTGGAGCAAGAAGTCTTCTACAAGGTGGTGGCAGCTATCTTTTGTAACTTAACCTTATTTTCTGTTTTTAGGGTTTCTGAACCCTAATTTCAGAATTAGGGTTTGCTGATTTCCAGATTTGTTGCACTTTCTTGAGAGGCTAGGTTCACTTCGTTGCTCAATTACTTCACACACACTCAAATTATAACAGCATAATCTGAATTCTGTACATCATCATCTTCTTGGCTATTTGTCAATCTAGTGAGTGCACAATTATATGGTTGAGTAGTACTCCCAGGTTGTAATTCGGCCATCTATATTTAGTGAGTAAGCAATTTGCTTACGTTACTTACTCGTCTCAAAATCTCTTTCTATCTCTCTTATCATCTTGTTTAATTAAGTGTGTATGCTCAAAGGTTTTTAGTATTGGAAGATCCTGGGGCCCCAAATTCCAACATTCTCATGAATCATAACCCAATTTGGCTATGGATTATGAGCAGTGAATGGTTGGCTTTGAATACTATTTGCCTTCAAAAAACTATTGAATTTTTGTGAGACAAACTCTCCTCCACAATTTGTGGGAAGCTTCTTCATCTTCTTTCCCACCTGATTTTTAACCATCTTTTGTCATCGTTTCGACTTTACAAGAGCATGGTCCTTATTTCAAGAAAATATACCTTTGTCCTATAGTCATTGACGATCAAGTTGAAGTAGAACAATCCTCCCAATATTCTAGTTTTCATCGGTCCACTTAGATCAACATTGATCCACTCTATATAGGAGATTTTGCATGATAGCCAATCTCATGTGGAAAAGGCTTCCTTTGTTGCTTTCCGTTCAAGCATGTTTCACATGATTCTTGCATATTTGTTATTATTGTAGGAAGATTTACAACCATTCTTGTTTTTCGGACCTCTCTCAACACAAGATAGCTTAGAGGATCAAGTCTTTCATTGCACAATTTACTAGTGTCTTTGTTTGCAATAGTTATGGAAATGTAAGTAGAAACCTTATACAAGTTTATGCGTTGTGTTCTTGTAGATCACCTTGCCAAAACCACTAATGATCATAGCTTTAGTCTTCTTGAAGTGAACCTTTGATTCTTGGTTAGTCAAGGTAGAGGTTGGCAATGGATTGTGCTTGATACTTGGCACTAACAAAACTTTCGACAATTTTGTTAGTTTCACCATCTTTTGTCATGACCAATTTTACTTGAGCCTTCCATGTTGCATTTTGCATTGTGCTGACGATCATAGAATAGGCTTTTCTGGACGCTTCAAAGAGCCATACCAATCTTCTTGTAGGAAACAAATTCTCTTTGTATGCTGAACTTTTCCAAAATTAGGCTTATCACTTCTTGGTTCACATGTGTCAGCTCTTGTTGGAAATTTAACTTTGAGTTGTAAAATTCTAAACTGTCGGATTTATTCATCATTCCTTGTATGTATTCATGAACTTTGTGATTAGATTAGGTTTTAATTAAAAAGTCAAAATTGGTCAAACCATTTCCCAAAAAAGGTAAAATGGTACTTGACATAAGCACATATTCCTTAAGTACTAAAAGATCAACACTTGCCCATCCACTAACTTTAAAGCCATCAAACAATAAATCCTAATTTCAGAAGGTATTTTTAAAAAAGCATATATATATATATTTTTTTTTCACACGTCCAAGTCTCATTGGATCTCAATAAAGCAGATCCTGTGGCTTTTATTAATCACACATCATATAAAAAAAGTTGGGCGAAAGAAATTACTGCCAAGGATAGTTTTTTTCCTAAATAAAGCTGCTTTTCTTCAGCTTTTTCGTGGGGCACCTGTATCTATATAAGGACATGCACAGAGTCTTGGGCTGCGTATTTGCTAACAGTTAGCTCCATTGTTTGATAGCCAAGAGTTTAGAACCTTGATAGTAGTAAGTACATGCCGCTTCCATGGTCACCACCGACAAACCTAGTCCTGGAGCAGCCGAATCGGCAGGTTCGTTGGCCTTGGTTGTGCAGCAGGCTCTTCTTCTCACCTCTTTCTTTCTTTCTTCACACGTTGGGCATGTGGTCTATCTTGGCTATGCCTTGGGCATGTTGCCTTTGAACTTTCCTTTTGCTACCCTTCTTTTCCACCATTTCCCCCATTTATGATATTGGCGGGAACATAGAATCATTTCCTGAATACCTCACAAAGAGAAGACGAATCATTATAATGAAAGAAAGTAATTAAAATAAATAGATATTCTGCAAAGAAGAAAACAGGCTGTGTCAGACCATACACATCGTTCCATGACATTGAGAGCAGAATGAGCTGGCAGGAACGAAGTTCTCTATGACTTCCAAATAGAGACTCGACATGTAGATCCAACATGCATGCTTAAAAAAATTTGTAGTATCAATTGTGATTATTGTGGGTTGAGTTCTAGATATGCATCAGAAACACCCCATCTCCAGTGTCAATCATGATTCTTGTAAGTTAAGTTCTAGATATACAAAACTTTATCCAAGTCACACTATTTAGGCCCTCAACTGTTGTTCAATCTTTAAGTGATTATGCTAATTGCTCAGAAAGTCTTATCATTTGCACAGCTTTCCTCAGATCAGTTTTGACTGAGTTATTACTTGAATTTAATGTATGAAGTTTTAATGTTACATTGACCCTTTCCTCTTCCTTCCACAATGACCCATTTTTTCTTTAGGGGCACTGTTTGGTTATATCCATGTTATTTTAAGTCAATACAATCAGATAAGGATGTTTCATGATTTTGTCTTTTCTAATTCTGATATGCTTCTGCATACTTCTGCATTGAACCTATCTTTACATTTAAAATCTTACAGAGAATTCTTGACAAATGTTTCTCCAAGTGTGTACAAAAGCCTAGCTCTAGCCTGGGTGGCAGTGAAAGCAGCTGTATCTCAAGCTGTACAGAACGCTATATGGATGCGCTTCGCATCATAAGTGAGACAGTGGTGAGTAAAAGCCAGCAAGAATTCTAATCAGTGCAACAACTAATATTTGGCCACGATGCATCAGTGCTAGCCTCTTATCTATAAAACTTGTGATTTATCATTTTAGACTGCCCACTATATTTGACTATGCTCTCCAATATAATAGATAGCTGTGAGCATCAGTCAGTTGAGGTTTGATTGCAGCACTGAAGCAGATTCTTTGAAGGTGTTTTGTTGTATTAGAACTCAAAAAGGCATTTCATTTTTGCTGCTTAAATTGGAGGCTGTATGTCTTTCATCATTTCCTGCAGGGTTATAAATGGTGATATGTTTTGCTCTTTCTCATTGGCAGCCTTCAAAATGTAATGACTTTTCTTTGTTCCAAGGATCAATCTGGCTCTCAATGTGTGTTAAAGTCTAATAGATGCTAAAATATTCAATCTTCCCTCTCCCCCCCCCCCCCCCCCCCCCCAACCAAAAAAAAAAAAAAAAAAAAAAAAAAAAAAAAAACCTCTCTTTCTTGGGGGACACACTCTCTCTCTCTCTCTCTCTGTGCAATCAAAAGCATGAGGGAACTAAATGAGAATGAAGAGAAGTTGGTGTGGTACTTTTAGGTCTCCAAATACTCACATGCGTGCGCGCGTGCACGCGCGCACACACACACACACACACACACACACACACACACACACACACACACACACACACACACACACACATGTTTGCGATTGCAGTCAGAACATCAGACAACTATCTGGGAACAAGAATAAGTTAGTGTGGTGCTGTTTCAAATGATTGACATCATATGGGATGGATGAGTTTGGAAGACTTCCTTTCCTGTGGTGCGCTTGAAATACTTGGGGTATAATTCCGCTAACCCCCTCCTTGAAACCAAGGACTTTCTATATCCCCCGTCTCATTCCCAAACAAAACAGGTCATGCCTCGTACTTTTGTCTTGCCCACCTTGGTGCTTGGGAAGGCTGCCATGCAGTGCTATATTGTGTGCAATTATACCTGGTGCCCCCCATCAGGCGCTTTGCCACATATATGGCATGCCATGTAACAGAAGCCATTTACAAACTCTATAATCCCATCCAATGTTGTCTACAAATTGAATAGGGAGGTTATGAGGTGGATGGCGATGTGGGCTAATGCATGCATACATCTGACTTAAAAGACATCACAACCCAACCTTCAAATTTCTTGATAGGAAGAGGAAGCTCAAATTGTTTAAGATGATAGTAAACATTTGTATTCCACAGAAAAATGTCACATGGGATTTTTGGGGATATTGACGTGGTAAGATTGCAGTCATGTGTTGAAATCACTTTGAATCAGCTTGCTACATTTCTAAACATTCCTAGAGAATTATAAAATTGTTGATTTCCTTTACGGGTTGATTTGAGATAATCAAGATCTGATTGTTCGATTTACTTTATGGATTTATTTCAGATGACTTGATTTATACAATGGGCCTTTTTGGCTTCCACACATGCGCATCTATTCATGATCCATGAGAACAACTTCACGTATAAATGCTTGTTTTGTGTGGGTATGATGCATAAATACTGAAGAATATCAGAATTTTGAGAAAAACCAAGTACATGCTCATTTTAATAAACCGTAAGACATTTTATGATTGCATGGTGTAAGACAATGGTACGAACTTTCGATAGTCTCTTCGTTAATATCATCCAGGTGTTTCTCAGTTGATGAGCCTTACGGAATCTTCATTACCAATATCAAAATTTTCCTTGAAAAGAAATCTAAAAACGAGGATTAGTTTGCCATTACACCCCTATGTTAATAGCTTGATAATATTTCATAACACGAAGTATCCAATGTGGTTTTGTATTTGTATTTTACTTGTCTTTTCTCATTTGGGGTGTTGAACTCTAGCATGTTGCTGCTATTGTGTCAAATAAAAGCACTTGAAGCTCTTGAGCTTGATCGTATTCAGAAATGTGATGAATTAGCCAACTTATGCATGTATCATGCTTGCAATCTTAGACTTGCAAGGTGTCTTCGCTACTTGAAGAAACTATTTGCTTTGCACATTCAATTTAATATGCTTTCAAGCATTTGATCTATTTGTTGCCTATATCTCCAATCTCAAGTGTATCATGATAAAATCAATGAGCCATTGGTATATTTTTTTCAACAAGACAACTTCAATTTATATAAATAGAAGGCAATTATAATATATAGGTAGGAGACGAGCTCTAGGTAGACTTCTAAGAGTTTATTGAGGGTTCTTCATTACAAACTGTTATATGATTATGATCGGGTCATCAATCCTGAGAATCTATTTTCTTGTAGTTGTCAAGAACACGCTATCCCTAATCTATAATAAGAAGAGAGTGATGATGGTTTGATGTTTGGTGCATTTGTATTTTGCTTCAACCTACAAAAATTTATAAAGTAAAATGAAGACCTTGTCTTTGGCATTTGATGCCTCATTTCATATCTTTTTTACACCAAATATTTTGGATGTCATCTCAAGCAGTTTGTAAGCTCTTCAACCTTTCTAAGATCTATCATGTAATCATTTCACATTGCATGTTTCTTGTGAAGTGTTGAAATCTTGTAATTGGTTTAATCTCTTGAACTTGAGTGGATAAAACATTGTACATCTTCTCATCATTTTAAGGCACTTGATTAATGGAGAAGAGATTCTTCAAAGGATTATTTGCTTCACATCTACCTCAATCATTTTGTCCCCTTTATAACAATCATTCAAAACAATTCAACTTTCATAATGTGAAACATATCCATAACTTTAATGATATGCTTCTAGTGTTGGCTATAGGTGTTTGTAAGATGATTATGATCATTTTTTTGAAGGTCGAGTATTTCTCAGACTTGTATTTGGAATCTTGGAAGGATTTTTAAAGTTGATGAGCATGAAAAATCCACATTTATACACACCCTCATGGCAAGCCTACGTGCATTCAACACTTCTTTAAGAAGTTCCTTGATTTTTGGAGCCTCTGAGGAAAGGTAAAGGAGATAAGCCAATTGATATTGATATATGTACCATGTATATTGACTCACTTGAGCATGGTTTCAAAAGTCATGCATCCTTGCCCACAAGCATACATGCATCGTGCTTGCATGAGTGCATGCATGCATATAGGCATATGTACATATGCATTCCATGAGCACATGCGTACATACTATGCACATGTATATTATCTACATACATGCACCACATTAATTGCTCATGTGTTATGTACATACTACTTTCATTTTCCTTAACATGGTACTTACGTAGCGCATGTATACAATGCATATACATACTACATATGTAATTACATCCACAACTAGGTACATAAATTTAAACTTAGCTGCATACTCAAATATATACTTAGTTACATATTTAACTGTGTACGTTTCCTTTGCATTACGTTGTAGTCATTAAGAAAAAAGAAGAGATGAAAACTAAGTTCGAGAAGACCATCTTAATCGGAAGTGATCGTGGTCTCGTTCAATGTTTGAGGGCTTTTAGACCCCTCTAGAGTGGCTATTATTGGCCAATGGCTTAGGGATAAGAATTTAAAGTCAGATACTATTTATCTTCAAGATGTTAAAATTGTTGGGGCTAACCTCATGAATGGTCTGTAAAGTATCTCCTTGCAACATTCTTGGATCTCGATCAATCACTCTCAAGATTGTAGGGATACTGCTTTAGGTTTCTATTTGGGGTAATAAAAAATGGGATCCTCTATTAACCCTTTGCATTGTTGGGTTTCCGCCTCTTTGAAGGGACCTCATACCCATTGCTTGTGCCCCAATTAAGATCTCGACAAAACTAACACGTGGCAATCTCTCATCACTTTGCCCTTGATCATTATCTTGTGAGGAGACTTTAACATGGTGGAAGTTCTTTTGGATAGGTGGAAGTAGAAAGGCCACATCATTGATGGTTTGAAAAAGTCAATTGGGATCTTCTCAAACTTCGCCAAGATCTAATTGAGGTTAAAGACTCGGATGGTTTTTCTTGGTCGAGCCTACAATTCGGTTATGATCTTGGCAAAGTAGAATTGATATATGCTACATCTGTCACAACATCATCAATCAAGTTGGTCTTTCCTCCCCCTCGTAGAGCATTGGTATTGCATTCTCAGACCATTACTAGATTGTTTTTGCTTTGAAGCCCCCACCACGAGCAAGAAAGCTCCATGGTTCCATGCAGATCTATTAGTGTTCTCACTCCCCTTGTCATACAAGAAATCATAGGAAAGAGTTCAAAGGGAAAGGAGGAGAGACTTTAGGAAAGCCTCTGTTAACTTGAAACTAAAATTACCAAAGGTAAATCACAATTACAAAAAGGCCTGATGATGCAAAATTCTTCTAAGAGATGAAGAGGAAGTTAGAAGGAAATGGCTTCAGTTGTTCTTTAAAGATTAGTGGATAGGCAAGGCTGACAAACCCTCAACAGAAATGTGTAGATTCCTCAAGAGGAAGCCAAGTAGAGAAGTCCTAATAGTGTTGAATGCAAGTTAGGCAAGGATAATTATGCTTGCTTTGATTGTTAATCAAATCACTTAGCCATTTGGCGGTTCCAACCCACTTTTTCCTCAGAGGTGTGATTGCATGGCCCTAATTTATAAGGTAAGAGAAACAAGTTTCTAAAGATATTGTGTATGTTCCAGAGTCTCCTTTATTTGACCATGAGATCTTAGAAGCTATCGATGCCCTCCCTAAAGGTAAAAGTATGGCTTCAATGGCCTTACTAAGGAATCTTATTACATTTTCAAAGATACTATATTGCTCCCTCTTTGCTTGTTTGATGAGAAGCTTTTAGTTTTGGTGCTCTACCTAGGTGCTTGAATGAAGTGTTATAAAGCTCATTCAATTTGCAATGTTTCTCCCTGGTGCAAGAAATGCTGTGGTGGCACGGAAGACTTAGGTCACCTCTTCCTTTGTCTGTAAATCTTTGTTATCTAAGAGCATCTCAACTGGCTCTTTTTGTTGGATTTCCAATTCAAATTAAAGCAAGCTTTTCTAGGTGAAGTGATCAGATGCTCTTTTGCCTTATGGAAGGCTATTAGGAGTGAGGCGCTCTAGAAAATCTAGAAGGAAAGATGTGCGGCCAACTTTGACAAGCCTCCTAAAGAGTGGTCGATATAGAAATCCCTTAGTTTTCTAGGTAGAAGGATTCATCCCTATAAGACCCCCCCCCTCCCTTTAGGCACCGCAATGTGTTCATTCTAGAAAACAAGAAGATGAAAAACAAGTGGGTCCCTCACAAAGGGGACGAAAAGTTTACTAACCTTATATGTAACTCTATTTGACATGCTTTTATGTTTTCCAAGTTTATAATTTAAAGCTCTTTTGACAAAAAAAAATTTATGTACTTAATTACATACACAACTATATATTAACTACTGAACAATGTATGTAACTTTATAACTATCAATTATGCATGTAGCCACCTACAATGTAGTATCATGTGATTGTTGTGGACAATAAGTTATGATTCAATTCAAGATGCCTTGCGTTATATTCCATTGCATACTTGTTGTGTCCTATCATGGACATTGATGCTTAATTTAATTCAAGATGCCTTGTTTTATGTTTGATTTCCCACCTTGTCGTGTTTGATCACATACCATTCTTCTCTTGTACTTTGCATTGTGCCTCACAATACATATGAATATACCCTTATGAAGACGTCTTGAGCAATCCATATGAACATACACTTGCCACTTAGATCCCAAGATACCCCCAACACCTAAAAAAGGAGGGGCTCACCATAGGGCTATGAATCTTGGTAAGAAAAATCTTGAAAGCACATTCTTATAAAAAAGCAAGTGTTAAAACTTCTAGATTTGATTCTTGCCTTGTTGAAAAACCTATTCTCTATCACCTTGTTTCTTATTCATGTTATTCTAACATGATAAAATTTCATACCATAAGGTCTATTTAGTTCTTGGCTTACATCTTGTCTATCCTTGTGAAGGAAGATCGTGGATTGTAGGATTTCAAGTGTTCAATCTAGCCCCCTCTTTTGCACATCAGTTTATTCCAAATGAGACTCCTTATGATGGTTCCATGACTTTGTATCACATCCACTTATGAGGGTTCTCTAGTAGTAAAAAAAGCATCGTACTAATTCATTGAGCATAATCTTGACCTTGATATTTTGGCAAGATAGACACATCCAAGATTAAGCTTTGGATATAGTTTTGATTCTTGATTTTCAACCATGAATACAGTAGATATGAGAATACCAAGAAAGAATTCAAGACCAAATTATTTATCATGCGCTGAAGAATTGCAAACACAAATCCAAGTTTTGAAAATCATTGTAAATCAATCTCTATGTGGTTCCTCGATGATATTTGTTAAAAAGAGAAACCAGATGACGAGGATGTTTGAGAAATTTGATGGAATAGGATCAAGCTTTCAAGAATTTTAGTGCATTCAAGATGCAACAAGATAGATGCCCAAATGATGCCTCTTGGAAGGGGCTTAGAGGAACATTATTATGTGGACCTGTTCTTTTGTGATTTTTCACCATATATATATATATATATATATATATATATATATATATATATATATATATATATATATATATATATATATATATCAATTTTGAGGAACTAATAATAAGATTTTCAATATTCTAGAGAGTTGACCCATAAAATAGTCTCAAGAATAAGTTAACCTATAAGATTTTCAATATTCATAGAGAGTTGACCCATAAAATAGTCGCAAGAATAAGTTGATGGATTATAGAAGCTACATAGATAGTTGGTTACTAATAAGGAAATTCCAGACTTCATGATTTGAATAATGACAATTAAATTTTTCATCAATACAATTTCTAGAAGCAACTCAAGCTAGCGCAAAATATTTTGATAACTTTAAAATTCATGATAACTATCTTTTCTATTGACTTCTCATGCACCAAGAACCTCTTTTTGATTTGTAGCTATCGTGGTCTTGATTCTTGAATTCATAGAACTTGCTTGCACTTTTGATTATTTAAAAAAAAAAACACGTCCTTTGTTAAATTTGAATGACTATTTATCTTAACTATTTTGAATAGTTAATCAAAAGCAAATAAAAATTTTATCGATGATACTTCAAATTTTAATTCCAAGTGAGTTTTACTCTCAAATAATATATATGATGCACCTTGAAAGAGAATTATAAGTATTACTTGGAGCAAGTGTTTAAGAAATTTTAAAGAATTCATAATGAGTCAATTACACAAAAAAGTATCAAGAATAGTTTGATTGGATTATAAACGTTACAAAAATAGTTGGTTACAAGTTATGAAGCTCTAAACTCCATGAATTGAATAGAAAATAATAAAGATCTTTTGAAAACTTAGTGGTAACTATCCTTTTTCTTGATTTGTGCACGCACTAAAAACCTCTTTGTGAGCCTTATGTTGGAGTTTGAGGTCTATGGAAGCATGCAAACAACACAAGGAAGAAGAAGAAGCTTGGAACACAACATCCAATATTGAATGTATTACCAAGAGAATGCACAAAGATAAGTAGCCTGCTGTCAAATCATTCCGCAGGGCCAAATCTTTCGGCTGCTTGGAATCCCCTTGGGATTTGGCGTCTCTATGGAGCAGCGATGGAACTGGGTGCTGGCCAAACTTGAAAACAAGCTCAATTACTGGAGAGGCATGCAAATCAATCTCGCTGGACGGGCGATGGTTATCAACACGTTCCTCCTCTCGTCTACCATCTATTTCCTTTCTTGCTGGAGACCGAATGAGCAAGGCCTGTCCAAATTGAATTGCATCTGCAGAAACTT
Organism: Ceratopteris richardii; assembly: GCA_020310875.1. NCBI lineage: Eukaryota > Viridiplantae > Streptophyta > Polypodiopsida > Polypodiales > Pteridaceae > Ceratopteris > Ceratopteris richardii. Next base: position 175,546,235 of record CM035406.1, read on the forward strand.
TCTTTGGACAGGTGATCATAACAGAAGGGGGGTGCCTAAAATCAAATGGACCATCTGCACAAGCCCTAGAGATAGCGGGGGGCTTGGCATCCTGGACATTGGGTGTATGGCTAACAAACTGGCGGCCAAATGGATGATTAAAGCTTGGTGCAATAGGGAGGCCTCATGGGCCAAGCTGATCTTCAGAAACAAAAATGAGTTGGCCCTCATGGGGTCCCCGAACTGGAAGAACCTCGACATCATGACCCTGCTATTCTCCCCGATACCTGTCTTCCCGAAAGGCTCCAATCTCGTTTGCTCTCTTTGGAAGGGCTGGAATAAAGTCAAAAGCTTCACAAGAATTAGTGAGGACTGGAAGTGGGTGGCCGGAATCAGACAAAACGACTCTATCTGGTTTCCGATACATGGCATCCGGAGTGTGGAGTCGTGGAACATTCAAAATGCCAAGAAGTTATGGAACAAAGGATTCAAAAAATGGAAACACCTCTGGAAACATGACACCAACAGTTGGATCAACTTCGAGGATATCGACCCTCGCATAAACATCTCCTACGAAGAATGGAACACTTTGCAAAGCAGATGCCTCGCTTGGGATCGTCACAAAACTCGCCTTCTCATGGGACATGATGCTCCGAACGCACGTGGTCTCAAATGGCACAATGGCCTGCTTTGTGGGATTTGGGGGGTCCCGTGGGCACTAGTCCCCTTCTATTGTACCTTTGTTTCTTAATTTAATTCAAGTCCGGGAGAGTAGGCTATTGCCGAACTTCCTTTATATTAAGATAAGTAGCCTATTAGGGTAATAGGCATATATGCAAGTTGGGGGAAAAACCTCATAAAGAGGGAAAAAAAGTGCCTCAACGGTCCTAGTGTGTTCACACACATCACTACCTAAATATATCAACGAATCCCCCATGGGAGTGATGCGGTGAACAAGGAGTTGGCACTCATGTATAAGGAAGTGCCAAGCTATGTGGAATCAATCCACAAAAGGAAGTAAGCGCAAAGCTTTGCGAAAAGCTTCAAATGTCTCCCCAGGTAGAGCCTTTGTGAAAAGTTCTACAATGTTCTTGTGTGTGGGCACATATGCCAAACTAATATCTCCAGCAGAGAACCTCTCCCTGACATAATGATAGTGCACCTCAATGTGCTTAGTGCGAGCATGGAACACAAGGTTCATCACAACTGCCAATGCGCTTTGACTGTGAGTGGAGATGGTGATGGTAGAAGACTGACCAACACCCAAATTAGCCATAAGGCATCTAAGCCACACACACTCAATAGTTGTTGTGAAAGCTGCCCTATACTTAGCCTCACACTTAGAAGTGACCATAGTAGGCCACTTCTTGCTCAACCAAGATATACATGAGCTACCAAGCATGAAGCAAAAGCCACTAGTGGAAATGCTGCAATAATGTGTCAATATATTTGGTTTGACATAAAGATATTCCACCATCAATTTGCATAAATTGAATGCCCAAATAATGATGCAAATGCCCCAAATTTGACGTCTCAAATGAGGCATGCAAATCAGCCTTAAAATCAGCAATATGCTTCTCATGAGGACCAGTGAGCAACATGTCATCAACATAGACAACAATGATCAGAAGCACATCATTAACACACTTAACATATAAGGTGCTTTCAATTGGACTGTTCTCAAAACCATGTGCAATCAGATAGACATGTATCTTTTCATACCAAGCACATGATGCGTCTCAAACCATATAATGTCTTTTTCAACTTGCACACTTTGTTTTCATGCCCTTTCTACATAAAGTCGTGGGGCTTAAAAGCATACACTTCTTCATGCAAGTTACCATTTAGAAATGCAGTTTAAATGTCCAACTGATATACATTCCAACCATGATGAACTGCAAGTGCATAGATGCTATGAACAATAGTCATTTGGCAAATAGGAGCAAAGGTCTCATCAAAATCAATGCCTCTTTCTTGAGCATAACCCTTTGCAACAAGCCTAGCCTTTTACCTATCAACTGTTCCATCAGGCTTACACTTTAGCTTGTATACCCTCTTATTGCCAGTGGCCTTCTTTCCAAGAGGCAAGTTACATAAAGACCATGTACTATTCTTCATTATAGCATCATATTCAAATTTCATAGGAGCCATCCAATTTTTTGAATTTTGTGCTTCATCAAATGAAACAGGTTCATTCTCATCACAGACTAGAGGCAGCCATAGCATAGAAATTTGATGCAAAAAAAGCATTATGAGAGCTAGATCAAGTACGATATGATAAAGGTGCATCTAATTTGCTTTCATGCAAAGTTTACACCAACCATTTTGGCATAATTTTGCCTTCTCAATATCAGCTCTCTCATCAACAAGTGTATCATGTAAATCTACGTCAGAAATGAAATGATCTGCATCATCACATGAAACCTGTAAAGGCCAAGAAGTTGCCTCATAAGGACCAAAACTAGACTGTCCACTTGTAAAAAGAGGCAACAAAGTACCATACATGTCTTTGGAGCTAATACATGTCCCCTTAGTACATAAAAGTAATGGTTGAATAGCATCTTCCACAAAAACAACATCATGACTAACCAAAATGCGTTTAGTATGTGGATGATATAAATGATAGCCTTTGCTTTCATAACAATACCCAACAAAAATACATTTTAGTGTTTTATCATCCAGTTTCTAGTGTTGTTGTTCAGGCACTAATGCATATGCCAGACAACCAAAAACATGCAAATGAGCAACAGATGGCTTGCAACCATGCCAATTGCAATGTTTTAGTGGGACACTGTTACCGTTAGTGTTTATCTGAAAGGCCACATAAGAAGTCTGTCTTCGTGCTCCCTGTGTACTGTGTTTTTCTGCGTATTCTGCAGTCTTTGTGTGGAGTACCATGTGCGGCCTCAAGAGCTTGGTTTTCTACTCCGAGAGCGCACTGTGGTGCATTTGTAAGACCTAAGAAGTCTGTCTTCGTGCTCCCTGTGTACTGTGTTTTTCTGCGTATTCTGCAGTCTTTGTGTGGAGTACCATGTGCGGCCTCAAGAGCTTGGTTTTCTACTCCGAGAGCGCACTGTGGTGCATTGCCATCGAAATACTTCACTGGTGTCAGAGCAGTTCGACGCAAAAGCTTTGTTCCTTTTGTACGAGCAAAGCGAGCACCCCCTCCCCGGCTTTTTCCAAGGCTTATGACTAAGGCGACGACCAAGGCATAGACCTTGGCATACCTTGTCATTCGAGTCACTGAAGTCACCGTTGCCGCCGTTGGCTGCGTGCGAGGGAGGACCTCAACGATCAAGGATTATAGAGGTTCCCAGTACTTCCCGGGAGGTCACCCATCCCAGTACTGTTTCACCCAGAGCTCGCTTAATCGTGGCAATCTCTTGCCACTAAGCTACACTCTTGTGGTGTCTCAAGAAGGGGAAAGACTAAGGTTGAAATTACCTTGAACATGTTTTGGTCCCTCAAAGCTTCATTCTTTGCTTTCAAAGCCTATTTTTGAAGCATTTTTGGGGTGTCTTTTGGAGCCATTTTGGAGTACTTCCGCACATAGTTCTCTTCATATAGGTACAAGAACATCAAGAAGAGTGTTCTTTGTACTTTTCTGACATTAAATATCAACCTTTGGGGTTGTGTTTTCAGCCACACTCGCAAAACTACAGGTTTCTTGAAAGATTTCAGTTTTCGTGGGAGCAACCGCTGCATATTTATGCAGGTTTTTTGAGCCAAAAAAACATCAGAGTAGATAGACACTTGCGGGTGTTATTGGTTAGTTTTTGGGCTATGCGTTCAACCTTTTAGTGCCATTTTACTAAATATATTGAGAACATACACATTATGTACGCTTCTGTGGATACCGCTTATGTACGTCCATGTGGTCATTGATATAGCGGTTACGTTCTTTGCATAAAGTCTTTTACGTTTGATAAAGATAGATGTGGTGAGGTTTTCTTAACTGGGAGACACCCAGATGTCGAGCTCTCTTCGGTGATGCAGGTGGAAGACTTACCCAGCCTTGCCATAGGAGATGTATGATAGCTATTCATAGGTGCTCGATAAGCCTAGTTGGCTTCTATTGGGTAACTGATTATATGCAGTGGAGTCAGTGATTCACTATGCAGGCAAACATGTTAGTACTTGAAGTTTTATGATATTTTGACACTGGTCATATGCTCATTTTACAGAGGATACTCTGACAAAATTTTTCTAGATTTTTGGTTTTGTCAACTATACAGTGGTCGATTTACTCCTTCATACACTTATTCATTGGTGTTCCAACTCTTCCAGCTCCATTATCATTCCATTCAGTTCTCTAGCATCATGGCATCAGAGGTCTCAGGCACATCCTGTGGATCAGGGTCTAGTGCTAGTGTTTCAAGGAGGAGCTATAACTTGTAGGGCAAAGACCATTTTGAGATCCAAAAATTTGATGGCACAAACTTTGCTCTATGGAAGAATCAGATTAAAGATGTGCTGATTCAAAGGAGGCAATGGAAGCCAGTAAATGGAATTTCAAAGAAGCCTGCTGACATGGATGAAGATGATTGGCATGAGTTAGATGAAATGGCCAGGTCTACCATTTGCTTGCACCTGGCAGATAATGTTTACTTTACAGTATTAGACTGTGAAAGTGCAGAGGAGCTTTGCAAGAAGTTATGCAATACATATGAAAAAGAGACCGCATCAAATAAAGTCTATCTCATGAGAAAATTATATGACCTTCGTATGAAGGACACAAATAGTGTTGCTGCTCATCTAAATGAGTTTGATGCTATATTCTCTCAGTTACAGGCTCAGAAAATGGATATGGATAATGAAATGAAAGCAGTATTGCTGTTATGCACCTTGCCTTCATCATGGGATACATTTTGCATAGCAATTAGCAATAGTGCACTTGGTGGTAAACTCGCCTATGATGACATATGTGGAGCACTCTTGAGTGAGGAGATTCATAGAAAATCCATGGTTGGCACTCAGAGTGGAGATGCATATAATGTTCGTGATTCTTACCGAGGAAAAAATCAACAACGTGGCAGGAGTAAGAACAAGGAAAAGAATGGTCAACCGAATAAGAGTAGAAGTAAATCAAGGAAGAGGGATATCGAATGCCATTATTTTCATAAGAAAGAACATATGAAGAAAGACTCTTATGCATTAAAGAATGCTAAAGGTAACAGACAAAATGTTGATGGGCATGTTAAACAGTTACCTGCACCATCTACTTTGACAATGAAGATTGAAGAAATTAATGCTATTTCAGATGATGCTGATGTGTTGAAACTTGATAGTACTGTGCCAATTGAGGCTCTTATGGCTGATTCTCTTTCCCACACCTGGCTGCTAGATTCTGGTGCTTCTTTCCATGTGACAACACATAGAGAATGGTTCTCTAATTATGGAGCAAAGTCTCTTGGCACCGTGAGACTTGGTGATTCTTACCAGTGTGATGTTGTGGGGATTGGAGATGTGGTTGTGCACTTCATTAATGGTTCAGAATTTACTATGCATAATGTACGCCATGTACCTCAGTTATCATGCAGTTTGATGTTAGTTGGTCAACTTGATGACCTTGGTTACAAGGTGGTCTTCTATGCTCAATCGTTTCGCATATCAAAGGGCAATATGGTTATTGCAAAAAGAAGCAAAGTTAGCTCACTTTATCCTTTATTTGTATCACAAAAAGAACACTTGTTAGCTGTTACTGAATAGCCTATGGCTTGTATTTGGCATGGTCATTTGGGCCATATATCTCGTAGTGGAATGGAAAATCTTTCTCATTCTGGCTACTTACCTGTGTTATCTTTCTCCGATTTTTCATTTTGTGAGCATTGTTAATATGGAAAGCAACTAGAAATATGCATAGAATGCACATTGAATCTTCAATTCAGCCTTTAGATCTCGTTCATACAGATGTGTGTGGTCCTATGCCAACTAGGTCCTTAGGTGGTTCTCTTTACTTTGTCACTTTCATAGATGATGCTACTAGAAACGTTTGGGTATATCCTATCAAATCGAAGGATAAGGTATTCCCTACTTTCAAAAAATGGCTTGCTTTAGCTGAGACTAAAAAAGGAACTAAGCTTAAGGCTTTATGTTTAGATAATAGGGGTGAGTATACCTCACATGAATTCAGCCTTTTTTATTAGTCTAGAGGGATTTGTAGAGAGTTTACAACTCCTTATACCCCATTATAGAATGGTGTAGCTGAGAGGATGAATAGAACTATTCAAGATAGAATAGTCTCTATGTTTTGTCATGCAAACCTCTCACAAGTTTTTTGGGCAGAAGCAGTATTGACTGCAGTTCATGTGATTAACCTTTCACCTAGTATTGCCAAAGGTTTGAAAGTGGCACAAGCGTTATGGATAGGGAAGCTACCATATTATGATCATCTTTGAGTTTTTGGGTGTGAAGCATATGTTCATATACCAAAGAATCTTAGATAAAAGTTGGATCATAAGTCAAAGAAATGCATTTTTCTTGGATATGGTCGAGAAGGACGATTTGGATATCGCTTATGGGATCCTGAAACACGGTCAGTGATCAGAATTAGTGATGTCATTTTCAATGAGTCTAAGATGCATAAACAACCCATTAAGTGTTGAGATATCAAACTCAACATGTGATGATCCAAGATGACACGTACTAGTTTTTCGTTTCTCTGACATGTATAGTTATCACGCCGGTATATGTCAGGGATACTTCATTGAGCTGTATTAGATTTATCTACCAAGAGTGATGGCACATTTGTTCCTTGCCAGCTCACTCATTCGCTGACATTAGGTTTTTCCTTATGTATTGATCTTTATATATTGCACTTGTTGTATTCTTGTTTTTAGGTCATTTTTGTACATTCCTTTTTATGTAATAGAAGAAGAAGAAGATCATTCTTCCTTCCCTCAATCTGTGTGTGTGCTTCTCCTTGAGCGTGAGAGTGTGTGTGTGAGCTCTCTTCCTTATCTCCTTCCTTGTGACATGGTATCAGAGCCAGCGTGGTTATAGAGAGCTCGTGGAGAAGGCGACGGTGAAGAGTACGTAGCAAGGTGCAGAGAAAACGTGACTCTATTTCGATCCCGCAAGGTGGGGCGCACAGAAAAACCAGGTCAGTTTCAAAAACTATGACTTGCATCGTATTTGGCAACAATCATATATTCTAGATCCATAATTTCAAGCGATTCGGTGTACCGTTGATACATGAAAACTGTGTTTTTCTGAGATCGAACTATCACATCATAGTGCGACAGTGTTCAAGCAGAAGTGCTGCTTGTAGTGGTTTGCAGTGTTGTGTATTGTTGCAGAAATATCAAACACAGATGGAATGAGTCAGCTTATGAGTGATAATCTAGACAAGAACAACTTCCATGCTTGGAGATTCAGAATGAAGAATTTCGTGATGGGAAAAGGCTACTGGAAGGACATCGAAGGAGAGAACGAAAATGCTCCGCAGTTACCAGAGAGGAATCGAACTGCGGAATAGATACGAGCATATGAAGAATAGAATCAAGGAGCAGGAAATGTAATGTATTGGCTATGTGTTAGCATACAAGATAGCATGATTGGGAACATACAGGATGCCAAGACTCCGAAAGAGGCTTGGAATAGTTTGTTCATATTGTATAAGACCAATACAAAGGCACGGAAATTGCAACTCAAGAACGAGCTGCATACCTTGGAGAAAAAGAGCATGTCGGTAAGGACTATATCCTAAAAATCAAAAGCATATGTGAGTCACTTGCATCTATTGGAGTAAATGTAGATGATGATGATAAGGTGGAAGTATGTCTTCATGGTTTAGGAGCTGCATATAAGCAGTTCAGAACTTCTATACAGACCAGGGAAAATATTCAAAATTTTGCTAATTTGATATCTATACTGATTATTGGAGAAAAGAATCTTGGTGAGGATTCAAACTCCCAAGGAAAGCCCAGTTCTGAGCGGGTATTCTACTCTAGCAGAGGAAGAGGAAGAGATAGAGGTTTCAGACATGGAAGAGGAAACAATAACCAAGACCAAGGTCAACAATAGAATCATGCAGGAGGAAGAGGACAGTTTTGAGGCAGGGGGAGCCAAAGAGGTCGCAAAAATTTCCAAAGAAATGATTCAGGTAATGATAGTAAAGGATGCTGGAATTGTGGTAAACCTGGACACTTTGAACTTGATTGCAGATTGAAAAATCAAAATAACAGAAGGCAGCAAAACAACTATGCATCCACAAGTGCATATGATTCTGAGAAGCTGTTTATGGTTCAACATCACATGATGAATACGATGTCTGATGGTGTTTCAAAACTGAATAACAATGTCTAGTATGTTGATTCAGGTGCTTCAAATCACATGACCAGTCATGCAGAATGGTTTAGTACTTTGTAGAAATTGCCAGTTCCTGGATATGTTGAAACAGGTGATGACACATCACATCCTATTGAGCATACATGAAACATAACACTATCTATGGAGGATGGAAAGGTAAAACATCTTGCTGATGTGCTGCATGTTCCAAATATAACAAAGAATCTGGTTTTTGTTGGACAAATGGTTGACCAGGGATTACAAGTCAGGTTCAATGCTGATGGATTATATGTAGAGGAGTACAAGTAGGATGGACGATTGGTTGCCAAAGTAAAAAAAGTGGGTAGGATGTTCACCTGAAATGTGAAGATTCCTGAAATGAATGCAACCATGTTTGCAAAAGGTGCAGGAGTTATTGCTGATATAGAGATCTGGCACAAAAGAATTGGACATGCAAATCTGCAAAGGCTGAAACTGATGCAGTCAAAGGAGATTGTCCATGGACTACCAAATTTCAAAGTTGCAAAAATGCAAAAGGTATGTGCAACATGTCAGGTAAACAGTCAAGAGCATCATTTCCACATGACAAGCATGTTAGTGAGAATGTACTAGAAGTAGTACATACAGATGTTTGGGGTCTAACAAAGACCACATCTATGGGCAGTTGCAGATTTTATGTTACTTTCATTGATGACCATACACACAAAGTATGGGTATATTTCATGAAAGAGAAGAGCGAGGTATTCACTCACTTCTAGAATTTTAAAGCTATGGTGGAAAAGCAGACAGGGAAGTACATTCATACATTAAGATATGATGGAGGAGGTGAATTCCTGTCAGAAGTTTTCGAAAAAATCATGGAATTCGGCACCAGTTTTCATGCAGGTACACACCACAACAGAATGGCGTTGCTGAACGCAAAAATAGACATATTGCAAAAATAGCAAGAGCATTGATGGCTGAGAAGAATATGCCTCATTGTTATTGGGCAGAAGTTGTGCATACTGCTATATACATCATGAATAGAACTCCGACAGAACTCCGACTGCTGTTGTACATCAAGTTACACCTGAAGAGAATTTCACAGGTGAAAAGACAAACTTATCACATCTAAAAGTTTTTGGTTGTATTGCATATGTACATGTTCCAGATGAGTTGAGGACGAAACTTGATCCGAAAGTAGAAAAATGTGTCTTCATTGGATACTCCCTTGAGCAAAAAGGGTACAAATGTTATAACCCACTCACATGACAGGTGAAGATGAGCAGAGATGTGCTATTTGATGAAATATCAAGCTTCTATGCAGATGCAAAGAAGGACTGAATCTTGAATCAAATGACAAAGAAAATGCTGAAAAATCAAGTGGAGAATCTCAAGTTTTGGTGGATCGGATGCATCACCAAGCAATAGTTCCAACTCAAATCCATGGAGTGGAAGATTGCGTGGAAATTTCAATCCATCAAATTCATCAAATACATCCAAGAAAGGTAAAGAAAAGTTTTCTGCTGGTATTAAAACATGTGCAGGTTTTGAAGACATTGATGGAGATTCAAGCGGTTCAGAAAAGAGTCTTGATGAGGAATTTGGATTGCCCTCTATGAAGACTCCACGAGTAAGAAGGGCACATGCACTGATACAAGGAGAAGTGACCCACGACCAAGAAGATCTGGGAGGATGCAGAATTCAGTGCAACGATTGACGTACGATAGTTATATGGCTCGTCATTGTGCGTACATGACAAAGGTAATATGAGATGCTGAAACTTCTTGCTTTGAAGATGCGATTTGAATTGCACATTGGGAAAAATCTATGGATGAGGAGATGGCTGCACTTTATGGAAATGATACATGGAAGCTGGTTACATTGCCACAAGGAAAGAAAGCCATAGGCTGCAAATGGGTTTACAAGGTAAAGCATAATGTTGATGGTAGCATAAGCACGTATAAAGCACGATTGGTAGCTAAAGGATATGCACAGACATATGGCATTGATTATGAGGAAACATTCAGCCCTGTAGCTAAAATGTCTACTGCCAGAACACTTGTTGCATTAACTATAGCAAAAGGATGGACTTTGCATCAGATGGATGTGAAGAATGCTTTCCTACATGGTGAGTTATAGGAAGAAGTATATATGGACCATCCACAAGTTTATGAAGATTCAAAGCATCCATAATATGTTTGCAGGTTGCAAAAGGCTTTGTATGGGCTGAAGCAAGCCCCTCGTGCATGGCATGCAAGGATTGTTGATTACTTAACCAGCATTGGGTTTTCTATGTGTGATGCAGATCACTCACTATATGCAAGGAAGGCTGATGATGGCATCACTATTGTGGCTATTTATGTTGATGACCTGATTGTAGATGGTGATAATGAAGGAAGCATCAAATAGGTAAAGAAACTTCTTATGCAAGAATTTGACATGAAAGGTCTTATCATCATTTATTGTGATAATCTTAACAGCATACAGTTAGCACAAAACGTTGTGTTCCATGCTAGAACAAAGCATATTGAGGTACATTATCACTTCATCAGAGAGAAGGTATTAGCAAGTGATATTGATCTTGTTTATGTGAGAAAAGATGAGCAGGTTGCTGATGTTTTCACCAAAGCACTTGGAGCTGAGAAGTTGAAGAAGTTTCGGGAGATGCTTGGCTTACAGGATATGGCGTTGAGCTTGAGGGGGAGTGTTGAGATATCAAGCTCAACATGTGATGATCCAGGATGACACGTACCAATTTTTCGTTTCTCTGACATGTATAGTGGTCATGTCGATATATGTCAAGGATACTTCATTGAGCTGTATTAGATTTATCTACCGAGAGTGATGGCACATTTGTTCCTTGCCAGCTCACTCATTCGCGGACATTAGGTTTTTCCTTATGTATTGATCTTTATATATTGAACTTGTTGTATTCTTGTTTTTAGGTCATTCTTGTACATTCCTTTTTATGTAATAGAAGAAGAAGAAGAAGATCATTCTTCCTTGCCTCAATCTGTGCGTGTGCTTCTCCTTGAGAGTGAGAGTGTGTGTGTGAGCTGTCTTCCTTATCTCCTTCCTTGTGACATTAAGGAGGTTGAAGTGAGAAGAGTGGTGTTTAAGGATACTAGTCCTCCGGTTAGCATGGATTAAAATCCTACACATAGGGATGTTCAAGAGAATGTCCATTCAGATCAGTCTACACATATTCTTGTTCAACCATTGAGACGTTTTGCATGTGTCTCACATCCACCTAATAGACATGTTCCCGGTTTAGATTTTGTTATGCTAACAGATGCCGATGAGCCCTCTTGCTACAAAGAGGCTATGCAGACAGAGGATCATGTGAAGTGGGAGCATGCCATGAAGAGTGAGTTGGATTCTATTCACAAGAATGGTACTTGGGATTTGGTACCTTTGCCAAAGGGCAGGAAAGCTTTTACCATGTAAATGGGTATATAGTTGAAATTCACATCAGATAGTGCTTCTCCAAAGTATATAGCACGACTTGTTGCAAAGGGTTTTAAGCAACAACATGGTGTTGATTTTGAGGAAATCTTCTCTCCAGTGGTCAAGATGACTACCCTGTGCATGTTGCTTGGATTCGTTGCAATGGAGGACTTAGAGCTAGTCCAAGTGGATGTGAGAACTACTTTCTTGCATGGAGATCTTACAGATGAGATCTATATGGAACAACCAGAGGGTTATGTAGTTCCTGGCAAGGAAAGTCTAGTTTGTAAGATTAAGAAGAGCTTGTACGGACTTAAACAGTCCCCTAGACAATGGTACCAAAAGTTTGATGCTTTTATGAAGTCTCAAGCTATTCTCGAAGCAATGAGGATCATTATCTCTACACAAAGAGATGCTTAGATGGTAGCTTGATATGCTTGATACTTTATGTTGATGATATGCTGATTGCTGGAAAGTCCTCTTATGATTTGTCAATTCTCAAAAAGAAGTTGAGTCAGACATTTGATATGAAGGATTTGGGGGATGCCAAACATATTCTTGGCATGCGCATTACTCGTGATAGGAGTAAAAGATGCATATACTTGTCTCAAAGTGAGTACATATCCAAAGTACTTCTAGGTTCAATATGCAGGGTGGAAAGGCATTGAGTACACCTTTACCCACATATGTGAAATTGAGCAAGGATGATTGCCCCAAATCAGATGAGGAAAAGGAATTCATGACCAAAATTCCCTATCAGTCTACTCTACTGTTGGTAGTCTCATGTATGCTATGGTCGCTATGAGACTAGACATAGCATTTGTGAGCAGATATATGTCCAATCCTGGCAAGAACCATTGGGAAGTGGTCAAGATGATTTTAAGATATCTGAGTGGCACTAAGGACAAGTGCCTATTGGTTACATAGATCTGACTATGCTGGTTGTGTAGACAATCGTAAGTCTACATCAGTGTACATTTTTCATTTTACTGGAGGTGCTATCTCTTAGAGATCTCATCTTCAAGAATCTACAGCTATTTCCACCATAGAAGCAGAGTATGTTGCAGCAAGTGAGGCATGTAAGGAAGCATTGTGGCTTTCTCGTCTTGCTTGTGATATGGGTTTACCTCAGCATGTATCTCGTTTGCTTAGTGATAATTAGAGGGCCATTGCTTTGGGAGAATCCGGTCTATCATGCAAATACCAAGCACATTGAGGTGAGGTATCACTTCATTTGAGATTGCTTAGCCATTGAACACATTATTCTTGAGAAGGTTCACACTCGAGATGATGTTGCAGATGCTTTGACTAAAGCTCTACCACATGATAGCTTTCGACACTATTGTCACTTGACGGGGGTTACTTGATTCATGATCTTACAAAATCACTTGTATATTGTGTAACATGCCCATCATGTGGGAGGTATAGTTTGTATACTTGCACTCAGGTATTCTTTATCATTCTTTATTTTTCTCTCATAGTTATTTTGGCCATATTGGCCTTTAGTGGGAGCTTTTTACCGTTACTGTCCATGTGAAAGGCCAAATGGCCACTGGACACTTCTTTGTATATGTTCTTTAATAAAACATACTGCGGAGTACCGTGTGTGGCCTTAGGAGCTCGGTTTTCTACTTTGAGGATATCATCGTGGAGAGCAGAAGAAGGAGAGCGCATTGTGGTCCATCGCCATCGAAATAATTCAGACACTTGTTAAGTACATATGCTACACACATAACAACCTCAAGCTAGAAACTATGTGGTAAAGCCTAACTCTTGACCATACACCTTGCCATCTCCATGAGTGACCTATTCTTCCGTTCAGCAAATCCATTCTATTGAGGTGTATACGGCACTATACACTGATGTTTTATCTCATGTTCAGCTAGAAATGCATTAAAATCAAAAGACATATATTCCCCCCCTCGATTAGAATGGAGGGTGCCCATTTTACATGCTTACATGTTTTCAACCAAAACTAGAAATTGTATGAGGCACATAGACTTTGCTATTCAATGGATATACCTATGCATGCCTAGGAAAATCATCAATGAAAGTCACAAAGTAAAGAAAGTCTCTGAAAGAGGGTGGTTGCATAGGACCACAAACATCGCTGTAAATAAGCGGCAATTCTTGAGTAACTTGAACTGAACCATCTTTTGGGAATGAGGAATGCTACATTTTGCCCAAAATATAGCCATCACAGACATGTTTACCAAGTGCTTCAATTTTGGGAAGAGAGGACACCATTTCGGATTTCTACAGGCATAGAAAACTAGCAAAATTCAGATGACCAAAGTGTGCATGCCAAAGCTTTGCATCTAACAAAGCCTGAGAATCATGTACTGCACATGCTGAATGATTCATAGATTTTTCAAACTCTATGAGCTTATACAAACCACGACATTAAATTCTAGAAGCAATAATGACATCGCCATTTGATAGATCATGAACTGTACATCTATCATCAAGAAATTTCACAACCAAGCCAATCTTGGCTAAAGTTGAAACTGATAATAGATTCTTCTTGATCCCTAGCACAAATAAAGCATCCGAAAATGTAAAAGAACTACCATTAATAATAGTTAGAATGATCTTACCAACTCCCATAATAGGATAAGAGTTGTTGGCACATGTGATAATATTCTCTGTAGGGGCAGGCTTGAGTGAAGTGAAGAAACTGCACTGCAAGGTAATATGTTTGGCTTCCCCACTATCAAAGTACCAAACATCTGAGTCTCTTGTAGACATACACTATTCATAAGAAGATGGGTCATAATTGCAGACAATAGTAAATGCGCATTCTTCATTCTGCACAAGATTAACAGACTCAATTTTGGGTATAGAGGCTTCTACAACAACCATTCTAGCCTCTTTCTTCTTTGCCCCTTTTGCAGCCAGTTTTGGATAACTCTTTATGACATGATCATTTTCTACAATATTTGCAATTTTTTTTTTGCTTTTGTTTTTTTTCTCATCTCTTTCATCCTTTTTTGATTGTGCAGAATTAGCAGATTTATGCTTATTAGTAGAAGAGATCCATTTACCTTTACCCTTCTGACTAGCCAGGAAAGCTTGATCTGTAACACACATAATGGACCTATTCTGCCTTGAATAATCTTCTTGCAACAAAACAGAGACTAACTCCTCAAATGTTAAGGCATTTGGATTTCCTTTCATCATCAAACAAACAGTAGAAGCAAAACTTTGATATCAATTGCAAAGACCATTCAAAACAGTCTGCACAAGTGAATTGTTAGGCAATACTTCATCAACAAAAATCAACTGCTCCTTCAAATCTTTGATCTTTGTCAAAAAACTATCTATAGAATCTCCTTCATTCATGTTCTCACTCTCCAATTGTTTTTAGAGGTAAGCAACACAATCCTCATTCCTTGCCTGATATAAAGTGGTAAGTGTATCCCAAGCATCCTTGGCTGTTCTGCAAGAGCAAATATAAGGAATAATGGCACGTTTGACAAACAAGGCTATCAATGCATGTGCCTAAACATCTCTACCATCCCAATGCGTTTTCTCCGTAGCAGGTGCAACATGAATTGCAAAACGGATAGGAATATGAAGAATATCACCATCTTCAATGCTGTTTGCATCACCTTCAACAACTATTTTTCTAGGTGTAATAGGAGTTTTTTGAACACCCTACACTATATTCCATAGTCCTTTTGCAACCAATACATGATGCATCATATAAGCTATAATGGGTAATTGGTACCATCCAACGTATCCTCAACAACCAACATATGGAATACATCACTACTTTTAGCCATGGCCACTGTCTAAAATACCTTTATGTAGAAAAATGAATGTATCTCAAAAAGTTGAATAGAACTACCCCGTCGAGTTCTGCTAAACTTGTAGCAGACTTTGAGACAGTTATACTGGCAAACTGAAACATGTATATATGTTTGGAATAAAAAGAAAAAACTTCTTGGACAAGCATTGCGATATTGCGGTTGAGACCGAAATGAGTGATTTTGAGTACGTTCACCAATTTTTGTGCGATTCTGAGGCTGTGATCGGAGGGGTGTCGATGACACCCTAGATGAAGCGATGACCTACTCTGATACCAATTGTTGGAGTTCGAGGTCCACGAAAGCATGCGAATAGCACAAGGAAGAAGAAGAAGCTTGGAGCACAACACTCAATACTGAATGTATTACCAAGAGAATGTACAAAGATAAGTAGCCCATTAGGGTAATAGGCATATAGACAAGCCGGGGGGAAAAGACCTCCTAAAGAGGGAAAAAGTACCCCAACGGTCCTAGTGTGTTCAGACACATCACTACCTAAATATATCAACATCTTAGCCATCGTGATTTTGATTCTTGAATCCATCAAAACTACTTGAGCTTTTCAATAATTTTGGAAAACACATGTCTTGAATCTTTTGTTGATCTTGCATGAATCATTTAGCTTGGCTATCTTAAATAGATGACGTAACTTAAATTTAAGCCTCATCAAAGTACCCATGCTCAAAAGCTCAGGATATAATATTTCAGGAGTATAAAAAACCAACAAAGATCCAAAAACATATGTGTATGTCTTGTGAAAGTTCTATATACAAATAGGCTTTTTGACCCTTAATATTATACTATAATTTTGACACACATACTTTACTAACCACAACAAGAGCCTATTTTACATGTTGGATGAACCTTATGCTAAGGCATAGGGCCTCACTCAACATACAAGAGAGGCCCCTCTTGTGATTAGATGCATATAAAGTATATGTCTAACAAAACTATAGTACAATAGTAAAAAGACATATCACATATGAAACTATGTATATAAATTTTAAAAGATACACACACACATAGGATCTAAGGTCTATGGATATTCTTTAAACCTTTAGAATATTACATTAGGTATTTTAAGCATAGCTACTCATACAAACACCCGAAATTTAGCTAAGTCAACTATTTAATACAATAAGATAAATGATTATGAAAGATTAACAAAAAATAAATGTTTTCCAAAATGAATCCAAAGTCTAAATAATTTTATCTTGCAAATTGTAAATCCATGTAAATTCATAACCATCTCTTTGAATAACCTACAATCGATTCCTCTCTGGTAACGACAGGGGCTTCATTGTCTCCATTGATATACTTCTAGTAGCCTTTTCCTATAAAGAGGTGTTGGAGATAGATGTCTGCGGAAGCACGCGAACAACACAAGGAAGAAGAAGAAGCTTGGAACACAAACACACAATACTCAATGTATTACTAGAGAATGTACAAAGATAAGTAGCCCATTAGGGCAATAGGCGTATATACAAGCCGAGGGAAAAAAACCTCCTAAAGAGGGAAAAAAGTACCCCAGCGGTCCTAGTGTGTTCACACACATCACTACCTAAATATATCAACAAATCCCCCCTGGGAGTGATGCGGTGAACAAGGAGCTGGCACTCATGTATAAGGAAGTGCCAATCTATGTGGAAATCACTCCACAAAAGGAAGTAAGCCCAAAGCTTTGCGGAAAGCTTCAAACTTCTCCCTAGGCAGAGCCTTCGTGAAAAGGTCTGCAAAGTTCTCCTGCGTGGGCACATATGCCAAGCTGATTTCCCCAACAGAGAACCTCTCCGTGACATAGTGATAATGCACCTCAATGTGCTTAGTGCGATCATGGAACACAGGGTTCCTCGCAACTGCCAATGCGCTCTGATTGTTAGTGAAGATGGTGGTGGCAGAAGACTGGCCAACACCCAAATCAGCCATAAGGTGTCTGAGCCACACACACTCAACAGTCGCTGTGAAAGCTGCCCTATACTCAGCCTCACAATTGGAAGTGGCCGTAGTAGGCTGCTTCTTGCTCAACCAAGATATACATGAGCTACCAAGCATGAAGCAAAAACCACTGGTGGACACACGAGTGTCATAGCAACCAGCCTAATCTGAGTCAGAAAAAGCATGCAAATTTGGCGGTAGTGATCCCCCCTTGGGATAAAACAACCCAAGTAGCCGAGTACCACTCAAGTAGCGAAAGATGCGCTTAACCACCTTCCAATGCGTGACTCCTGGGCAATGCATAAACCTGCTCATCTGTGAGACAGCAAACTGAATATGTGGCTGAGTAATGCATAAGTAAATCAAGCATCCAATAGCCTGCTGATACAGAATAGCATCAAATGCATCTCCAGCATCATGAAGACTCAATCGTAAGCCTGTCTCCATAGGAGTAGCAATAGGCTTACAGTCTTCAAGGCCAAAACGCTGCAATAATGTGTCAATATATTTCGTTTGACACAAAGCCATCCCACCATCAACTTGCATAAACTGAATGCCCAAATAGTGATGCAAATGCCCCAAATCAGACATCTCAAATGCATGCAAATCAGCCTTGAAATCAGCAATATGCTTCTCAATAGGACCAGTGAGCAGCATGTCATCAACATAGACAACAATGATCAGAAGCACATCATTAGCACGCTTAACATGTAAGGTGCTTTCAGTTGGACTGTTCACAAAACCATGTGCAACCAGATAGGCATGTATCTTCTCATACAAGCATGTGGTGCTTGCTTTAAACCATATAATGCCTTCTTTAACCTGCACACCTGATTTTCATGCCCTTTCTGCACAAAGCCACGGGGCTGAAAAACATACACTTCTTCATGCAAGTCACCATTCAGAAATGCTGTTTTAATGTCCAACTAATGTACATTCCAACCATGATGGGCTGCAAGTGCACAAATTCTCCGAACAGTAGTCATACGGCATGTAGGTGCAAAGGTCTCATCAAAATCAATGCCTCTTTCCTACGCATAACCCTTTGCAACAAGCCTAGCCTTATACCTGTCAACTGTACCATCAGGTTTACGCTTCAGCTTGTATACCCACTTAGTGCCAATGGCCTTCTTGCCAGTAGGCAAGTCACATAAAGACCATGTACCATTCTTCATTATAGCATCATATTCCGATTGCATGGCAGCCATCCAATTTTCTGAATTCTGTGCTTCATCAAAAGAAACAGGCTCATTCTCATCATAGAGACTAGACGCAGCCATAGCATAGCAATCTGATGCAAAGGAGGCACTATGAGAGCCTGAACGAGTACGATATGACAAAGATGCATCTAATTTGCTGTCACGCAAAGTCTGCACCACCATTTTGGCATTGTTTTTGCCTGCTCAATATTAGCTCTCTTATCAACAAGTGCATCATGTAAATTTGCATCAGAGATGGAATGATCTGCATCATCATATGAAACCTGCAAAGGCTGAGAAGTTGCCTCATTAGGACTAGCACTAGACTGTCCACCTGTAAAAAGAGGCATCAATGTATCATACATGTCTTTGGAGCTAACAGATGTCTCCTTAGTACATGAAAGCAATGGCTGAATAGCA
This sequence comes from Ceratopteris richardii, assembly GCA_020310875.1. NCBI lineage: Eukaryota > Viridiplantae > Streptophyta > Polypodiopsida > Polypodiales > Pteridaceae > Ceratopteris > Ceratopteris richardii. The sequence continues at coordinate 175,565,295 of CM035406.1, forward strand.
TCTTCCACAAAGACAACATCACGGCTAACCAGAATGCGTTTAGTCTGTGGATGATACAAACGATAGCCTTTACTTTCAGAACTGTACCCAACAAAAATACATTTTACTACCTTATCATCCAATTTTCTGCGATGTTGTTCAGGCACTAATGCATATGCCAAACAACCAAAAACACGCAGATGAGCAACAGATGGCTTGCGGTCATGCCAAGCCTCATATGGAGTGATAGACTCCAACACTTTAGTGGGACACTTGTTCAGTACATATGCTGCACACATGACAGCCTCAAGCCAGAAACTATGTGGTAAAGCCTGACTCTTGACCATGCACCTCGCCATCTCCATGAGTGACCTGCTCTTTCGTTCAGAAACTCCATTCTGTTGAGGTGTATACGGCACTGTACACTGGTGTTTTATCCCACGTTCAACCAGAAATGCATTAAAATCAGAAGACATATATTCCTCCCCTTGATCAGAATGGAGGGTGCCCATTTTACATGCTTACAGATTTTCAGCCAAAACCAAAAACTGTTTAAAGCACATGAACACTTCAGACTTTGCTTTGAGTGGATATACCCATGCATGCCTGGAAAAATCATCAATGAAAGTCACGAAGTAAAGGTAATTCCCAAAAGAGGGTGTCTGCATAGGACCATAGACATCACTATGTACAAGTTGCAATTTTTGTGTAGCCCGAACTGAACCATCTTTTGGAAAGGAGGAACGCTGCATTTTGCCCAAAATACAGCCTTCACATACATGTTTTCCAGGTGCCTCAAGCTTGGTCAAAGAAGACACCATATCAGATTTCTGTAGGCGTAGCAAACTAGCAAAATTCAGATGACCAAAGCGTGCATGCCAAAGCTTTGCATCTGATATAGCGTGAGAATCATGAACTCCACATGCCGAATCATTCACAGATCTTTCATAGTCTATGAGCTTATACAGCCCACGACATAAAATGCCAGAAGCAATAATCACATCGCCATTTGATAGATCATGAACTGTACACCTGTCATCAATGAATTTCACAACCAAGCCAATCTTGGCTAATGCAGAAACTGATAAGAGATTCTTCTTGATCCCTGGCACAAATAAAGCATCTGACAAGGTGAAAGAATTACCATCAGCAGTAGTCAGAATGATCTTACCAACTCCCATAATAGGATAAGAGGAGTTGTTGGCGCATGTGATAGTATTCCCTGTAGGGGCAGGCTCGAGTGAAGAGAAGAAATTGTGCCGCGAGGTAATATGTTTGGTCACCCCACTATCAAAGTACCAAACATCTGAGTCTACTACAGACATGCACTGCTCATGAGAAGATGGGTCAAAAATGCAAACAGTAGTAAACGCCCATTCTTGTTCCTGCACAAGATTAGCAGACTTTGTTTTTGGTGTAGAGGCGTCTACAACAACCATTCCAGTCTCCTTTTTCTTTGCTTCTTTTGCAGCCAGTTTTGGACAGTTCTTTATGATATGATCATTCCCTTTACAGTACTTGCAAAACAATTTCTGCTTTTCTGATTTCTTCTCATCTTTATCCTGGTTCTTCGAATGTGCAGCATTTGTAGATTTTTGCTTACTAGTAGAAGAGCTCCATTTTCCTCTGCCCTTCTGACTAGCCAAGAAAGCTTGATCTGCAACACGCATAATGGACATGTTTTGCCTGGACTGATCTTCCTGCAACATAACAGAGACTAACTCCTCAAATGATAAGGCATTGGGATTGCCTTTCATCATCAACCGAAGAGTAGAAGCAAAACTCTGATATGAATCAGGAAGACCATTCAAAACGGTCTGCACAAGTGAGCTATCTGGTGTAACCTCATCAGCAGAAATCAACTGTTCCTTCAAATCTTTGATCTTCGTCAGGAAACTGTCCATAGAATCACCTTCATTCATGTGCTCACTCTCCAACTGTTTTCGGAGGTAAGCAACACGAGCCTCATTCCTAGCTTGGTACAATGTGGTAAGTGTATCCCAAGCATCCCTAGCTGTTCTACAAGAGCAAATATGAGGAATAATGGCACGTTTGACAGACAAAGCTATCAATACTTGTGCCTGGGCATCTCTGCCATCCCAACGAATTTGCTCTGCAGTAGGTGCAACAGAAACAGCAGCACGAACAGGAATCTGTGGAATATCATCTTCGACACCATCTTCATCAGCTCCAGCACCTGTATTTGCAGTACCTGTCGTTACAGGTGTAATAGGACGTCTTTCAACACCCTGCACAATGTTCCATAATCCTTTTGCAACCAAAACATGTCGCATCATATAAGCCCATAATGGGTAGTTGGTACCATCCAACTTATCCTCAACAGCCAACATACGAAATACATCACTACTTTCAGCCATGGCCAGTGACTAAAATACCTTGATGCAAAAAATTGACTGTATCTCAAAAAGTTGAACAGAACTGCCCAGAGGAGTTCTGCTAGACCTGTAGCAGACTTTGAGATGCTTAAATTGGCGAACAGAAACTGGTATATACCTTTGGCACAAAAAGACAAAATAGCCTGCACAAGCGCTGCGATAGTGCGTTCGGAGGCCGAAACGAGCTCAGATCACAGAAACACCCCGAGTATGCTCACCAAAATTCGTGCGATTCTGAGACTGCAAACGGAAGAGTGTCGACGGCGCCCTAGATGAAGCGAGGACCTGCTCTGATACCAATTGTTGGAGATAGATGTCTGCGGAAGCACGGGAACAGCACAAGGAAGAAGAAGAAGCTTGGAACACAAACACACAATACTCAATGTATTACCAGAGAATGTACAAAGATAAGTAGCCCATTAGGGCAATAGGCGTATATACAAGCCGAGGGAAAAAAACCTCCTAAAGAGGAAAAAAAGTGCCCCGGCGGTCCTAGTGTGTTCACACACATCACTACCTAAATATATCAACAAGAAGTTCTTCATTTTGAATATCCAAGCATAAAAGTTGTTCTTGTCCAACGTATCACTCATAAGTTGGGTCATTCCATTAGGATTTTCCATTTTTGTAGCAATTTACAATACTGCAAAACACTAGAAGCATCACTCTACTTGAACACTATCACACTATAACTTGATAGTTTGTACTTAGAAAAACACAATTTAAAGATTTATAACCTATTTTTCTTATGGGTTCCATTTTGTGGGTTTTTAACAAAGCTCAAAATAGCTTAAAATAGAAAGTATATATGGGTTTCTCTTGTTTGGTGTAAATGACATAATTACTTTCTACACTCAAGATCTACAAAAGCCTCCAAAAACAATCACAATTGCAAAAGATTCTTAAGCTATTTTAGGATCAAATAGAAAATATCAATCTTGGCATAGGTAATAATCCACACATGGTAAAAATTTTGTTTACAACCATCATTCAAGTAGCAACTAATACCTTTCTTTAGGAATATACATAAACTTAAATCAGTTTTAGGATGAACTATGGTAAATTGTTGGGGTATCTTATTTCCAAGGATAAAATCATTTTTTATTGAGAAAAATCTTATGCCAATTTTTATGTTTCTAATCCAAGTTGCCCAAAGGAATTACTAAGATTCTTAGGATAGATTGACTTGACTCATAGACATTTTTGCTTTCTCACACATATTGCTAGTTTGTAAAAAAAAAAACTAGCTCATGCTAAACCTATAGATTATCAATGTACCAAAGCTTGTGATGTTTCCTTTAATAGATTAGCATGCTGCATATTGAACCTATGAAGTACATTGGAAATGTAGTCACTTTGAAACAAGTATATACATCTTTTACTCATATCACGAGTAATGCACATGCCAAGAATATGTTTGGCATCTCCCAAGTCCTTCATATCAAATCGATTTACTTGTAGTCTTATTCTGTTGACCATTCTTTTCCTTGTTCTTGCTCCTACCATGTTGTTGATTCTTTCCTTGGTAGGAATCACAAACATTATATGCATCTCACTCTGAGCGCCAACCATAGATTTCCTATGAATTCCTCACTCAAGAGTGCTCCACATATGTCATTATAGATTAGTTTACCACCATGTGCACTATTGCTAATAGCTATGCAGAACATATCCCATGATGATGGCAAGGTGCATAACAACAAGAATGCTTCCATTTCATTATCCATCTCCATTTTTTGAACCTGTAACTGAGAGAATATAGCATCAAACTCATTTAGATGGGCAGAAACACTATCTGTGTCCTTCATGCGAAGGTCATATAACTTTCTCATCATATACACTTTATTTGATGCCATTTCTTTTTCATATGTGTTGCATAACTTCTTCCAAAGCTCCTCTACACTTTCACAGTCCAATATTGTAAAGTAAACATTATGTGCTAGGTTCAATCGAATGGTAGACCTAGCCGTTTCATCCAACTCATGGTAATCATCTTCATCCATGTCAGCAGGTTTCTTTGAGATTCATTTACTAGCTTCCATTGCCTCCTTTGAAGCAACAAATCTTCAATATAATTCCTCCATAAGCAAAGTCTGTGCCATCAAATTTTTGGATCTCAAAATGGTCTTTGCCTTGCAAGTTGTAACTCCTCTTGGGAACATTGGCACTAGACCCGCATCCATCAAACATGCCCGAGATCTCTGATGCCATAACGATAGAGAATTGAGTAGAATGATAATGGAGCTAGAATAGTCCAAACACCACAAAGGCTAAAAAAAGGATGATCAAGTGTCAAATTTTGCGAAAAATTCAACATAGTCTCCAAGAAAAAATGGATTAATGAATAACAATGACCAACCAAAAGGATTATGTGAGAATCTATGTGCTCACATGAATAGGTGTGTCAAGGAGTAAAATCGACCATTGTATAGTTGAAAAAACTAAATTCTACAAAAATTTTGCTAGAGTCTCCTCTACAAAATGAGCAATGACTAGTGTCAGAAAAAAAATCACTAAACTACAAGTACTGACATGTGAACTTGCATGGTGAATCACTGACTCCATTGCGTATAACCAATTAATTGAAAGAAGGCAACTAGGATTACTAAGCAGATATGAACAACTATCATACAATCTTCCACCTGCATCATGAAAGAGGCCCAAACATCTATGTGTCTGCCAATTAAGAAAACCTCACCACATTTCTCTTTATCAACATCAAAGGCTTTATACATATATGTATCTTCTATTTTAATGGCCACATGGACATACATAAGTGATATCCACAAAAGCGTACATAGTGTGTATGTGCTCAATATGTAGTAAAATGGCATTGAGCCTAAAGACCAGAGCTAACAAACACTTGCAAGTGTTGTTGGCTAGTGTTTTGGCTATGAATTCAGCCTTACATAAGTCTGTGGTGGTTGCTCCCACCACAACTGAAAATATTTCAAGAAACCTCTAGATTTACTAGTGTGGATGAAAACATAGCCCCAAAGATGAATGTTCATTGTCACAGAAGTACAAAAGAACACTCTTCATGATGTTTTTGAACCTATGTAATGAGAAGTATGCATGAAAGTACTCCAAAATGACTCAAAAAATCACCCCAAAAATGCTTCAAAACAATCTTTGAAAGCAAAGAATGAAGCCTTAAGAGCCCAAAACATGTTCAAGGTAATGTGAACCTTGTTCTTTCCCCTTTCTCAAGCACCACACGAGTGTAGCTTGGTGGCAATAGATTGTTGGTTAAGCGAGCTCTAGGGGGAACGAACTCGGATGGGTGACCTCTTGGGAAGTATCGGGAACCATTGTCTTCCTTGATTGTTAAGGCCCTCCCTCATGCACAGGCAATGGTGCCAATGGTGGTTTCGATGACTCGGATGACAAGGTATGCCAAGGTCTATGCCTTGGTCACCACCTTAGTCATAAGCCTTAGAGAAAGCCTTGGGTGGGAGGGCGGGTGATTGCTTTGTTTGCACAAAAGGACCAAAAATTTTGCCTTTAAATGCTTTGATACGCATGAAGTATTTCAATTGCCATGCACCACACTGGACTCTCCTTCTTGAGAGCTCCACAATGATACCCTTGAAGTAGAAAATTGAGCTCCAAACAACACACATAGTACTCCACACAAAAGCTACAAAATATGTAGAGAACATAATGCACATGGAGGCACGAACATAAATTTCTTAGGTTTTCCAAATGCCATTGATACTTACAATATCTATCTGACCAGACCACTATATGTTTTAATAAAGAACATATAAAAAATTGTTCGACGGTCATATTACCTTTCCAATGGACTCTAACTGTAACATATGTATGTGTGTATGTATGTATGCATGTTTAAAAATGTGTATCTCATCCTACTTTTTTTCAGATTAAAATAATAGGTGATGTTGTATGGCAGAAAAAAAATAAGAAAAGGGCTAACATACCACCTGAGACGTGGTACTAGTTTCACAAACAACTACATCTTCAGGAATCATTTCCTCAGTAGAAAGGTATGCAAAGTAGTTTATATTACTATGAGTTATAATTCTCATATGTTTTATAAATATTTTAAATTTAACATATGTACTTTTCTTCATTAAAGAAACACATCCTACTGCAAAGTAGAGAGCTGAGTCAGTAGATTTGAGTTGAGTCAACTCTCTACTGCAAAGTAGAGAGTTGAGTCATGCTTAGGCCAAATGGTCCATCAGAGTTTTGTTGCTACATTTGTAAGTATATCTATTATTGAAACTTTATTTTTTATTTTATTTAAAACACTAATCATTAATCTTTTTTATTTGTTTCAATGCACCAAAAGGATTATGGTAGTTATCCTATAAAAAAGGAAATCGAAGGTACATATTATGGATATCAACGTCTAAGTGAGCACGTACCAGATCATCCAAATTATTTGTGCGTTTTATTACATTTAACATAATGATGTTTTATATTTTTATTTTTTTATGTTTGTTATATGTAATACAAGAGTATTATGGAGAGGTAGATATGGATCATGTGGCGAAACAGACACAAGAGGGGTGCTATTGATTGTCATAGATTCTTGAACCATCTACCTATGATGCCTCTTCAGATACATCGGATCATGCGGATGATCATGATGATGAGGATGGTCATGATAAGAAAAGGGATTCTGATGATTGACCTATTACATTGGATGTATTATTTACATTGATACACGCACACACACACACACACACATATATATATATATATATATATATATATATATATATATATATATATATATATATATATATATATATATGTGTGTGTGTGTGTGTGTGTGTGTGTTGTTGGTGCAAGAGAATCCAAGCCCACATACTTGGATAATTAGCATATCTCTCATATAGCCATATGTGATCAATCCCTTGTAAAATAAAATTACCTTTTACCTTTGTAAAAGTGCATTACTTCCACATGGATTTAGGAAGCATCAAATCTCAAGTTATTTGGAAGATGATTGATGAGAGAATATATCCTATAGCTTAGGACCCACTTTTAGGTGAACATTTGGATTTTGATTCAAAGATTGGCTCCAGACTCAACTATAAAAGTAGCTCAAAAGACACGCATGGATATGCCTCGATTTTGAAGAGCATTAGAGAGGGACCCTATGTGATTTGAGAGCTCACTCCATAGCTCAATCATTACCCTCAAATTTCGCAATAGATTATTGCCAATGACATTGCATTTCTATATGATCTAATACATACATTTTTGATTATATATCTATTTCACTTCTCTGCTATGACTACTTCAAAACAATAATCTTCTTAGAGCTTTTTCTCAATGCATGGTTGATCATTTGATGTAATTTAAAGCATCATAGATTCATTATAATATCTAGTTTATAGCTACAAAGTTTCATGGTTATTGCTTCTCTGTGTTGTGAGATATATTCATTTCATTACTCTCTAGTCTGTTGGCTGATGCATCCCGAAAATGTCGGGCAAGTCCTATGATTGGGTAAACATCATACTCAGTGTGTAGCTCATCTTTTTTATTGAAATCACTCATGATTGGTAGATATCTAAGTTAATTAGATACCACCAAAAGGAATTTTGCTAATTGCTAGCAAGCTGAGAGCATTGTGCATTATATTGAAAAATAGCAAGTCTATGACCTTGGATCAATTTCCTACTCATCTGTTTGATCCATTGATTAGTGGATCATGTTCCAAAGCACATAGGTGATTATTTGTGATCATTAGCAAGCTAAAGTGACCCACTACACTCTCCACCACTTGTTCTTGGCTGGTGTGAAGCAGGTTGTAGTAGCACCACTTCATCTCTGAAGACTATCCACCATGTCCTCCAATAGTGGTATGAGAGCAACAACAAGAAAGATGGGGGATGGATTTCCATCATTCATTGACAAATTGGATAGAAGCAACTATCAAACATGGTCATTAAGGATGAAAGACTACCTCCAAGGAAGAAGTATATATGGATACATCTTAGAAGATGAAGAGATGCCAACATTCAGGAGCAAACATCAACCCACAAGGGAAGAACAAGAAAGGTTGACCACATGGTGTGCAAAGGATGCTCTTGCCAGGTCTTATCTACTTAACTCAGTATCTGATTTCTTATTGCCTAACATTAGGAATTGCAAGACCTCCCAAGAGACTTGGGAAGTACTCTCCTCATATTTCTCATCAAATACAAGAGTTAGGAAGAACCAACTATGGATGGAGTTTACAACTCTAAAAAATCAACCAAAACAAAGTGTAGCTAATTATGTGACCAAGACGAAGGATGTGGATGACCAACTTGCAAGCATTGGAGAGAAGATAGAAGAAGAACGTATAGTAAGGTAGATCATAAATGGCATCAAAGCTGATGACAAGTGGGAGTCCTTCACCACAACAATGGACCTTTATATGGATATGCAGATACCTGACCTCAACACCTTGATGGGGCAACTCTTCAACCATGAGACAAAGCTCAACAAGAATGGTGAGAGCTCTAGAGGTAACCAATATTCTGCCCTTTATATAGATAGAAATAAAAGTAAGGATAAAGGTACGAGCAAAAAGAATGAAGAAGAGGTTGGTACCTCTCAAGTGAACTTCACAGGTAGAGGAAGAGGTACTAGAGGAAGGGGCAGAGGAGGAAAGCAAGGCACAGTGAGATCCTACAACACTCCACCTTGCAACATTTGTGGGATAACCAACCACACCACAGAAGAATGCTTCAAGAACACAAGGAATTAATGGGGAAGGGGTTTCCATAGAGGGAGCTATGGGCAATCCAAAGGCAGGTTCAAGAATGGAGGAAGAAATTACAACCAAAACTACAACCAAGGCTACAACAACAACAATTATCAAGGAGGTTTTAGAGGAAGAAGAGATTATAACAACTACACAAAAGACCAAGAGGATTCATTACTGATCATGAACATGGCATCCAAGCAAGGTAAAGATGATGAACACATTTTCTATATTGATTTTGGTTGTTCCAATCATGTGGCTAGAAATGTAGCATTGCTATCTGATCTTGAAGAACCCAAAGGGAAGCATGAAGTGCAGACATGTGATAACACTAGACACTCTGTTAAGAAAATTAGAAATGTCAAGGCTTCTGATGGTAACATGAACCTCTTAAGCAATGTTTTATATGTGCCAAACATAACAAAAAACCTAATCAGTGTTGGACAAATTGTTGAGAGAGGCTTACATGTCAGATTCACAAGGCATGGAGCTTATGTGGAAGAACCTCACAAGGCTTCAAAAGAATTGCAAAGGGTGAGAAATCGGGTAGAATCTTTACATTTGAGATTGAAGACACCAGAAACATTTCACTCTTCAACTACAAAGATCAAACTCTATCTGAACTAGAGATATGGCATAAAAGGCTAGCTCATATTGGAGAAAGAATACTAAAGAAAATATGCAGGGATCAGAGTGTGCTTGGTATTCCAAATGTGTCCAAGCAAAACGTGATATACAAATGTGGAGCACGACAATTTGGCAAAGCTCACAGGAACCATTCAACAAAAAGGGGCACATGTATGAAGATTACTTGGAACTTGTGTACACTGATGTGTGGGGTCCAAGGTGCTATGTTTCATTTATAGATGATTACAATAGATCGAAAATTCTTTACTTCATAAAGCATAATGATGAAGTGTTTACATATTTCAAAAAGTATTTGGCATTGGTTGAGAACTAGACAGGTAGAAGCTTGAAGAGGATTAGATCTGATGGAGGTGGTGAGTATTTTTCACATGAATTTGATTCATTCTTACAGGACAGAGGTATAAAGAGAGAAGTCACAACAAGGTATACTCCTGAACTAAATGAAGTGGCAGAGAGGAGGAACATATTAATAGTGGAAGCTACAAGGTCAATGTTGAATGAGAAGAAACTACCCAATTACCTATGGGAAGAGGCTGTTTCCACAACCACATACTTAGTTAACAGACTCCCATCCAAATCCTTTGATGGAGTGACACCCTATGAGGCTTGGAATGGTAGGAGACCCTCATTGGACCATTGTAAAATCTTTGGGTGCATTGCTTATGCAAATATACCCTCACATATTAGAGGGAAGCTTGATCCAAAAGCTAAAACGTGTATATTCATTGGCTATGACCAAAACCAAAAGGGTTATTGTCATATAATATTCTTGGGTATGGGCCACCTTATGAGAAAGATGCCACATGGCAATCCTTGGTAGAAGATCAAAAGAGGAGAGTCTCTCTTCATGAGGACGGAAAAGAGATCATTATCACATGACTCGTGGATAGTCTCTCCCACAAGAAATAAGAGAAGCTTGGGCATGGCTGGGCGGTGAATCGAAACTCGTCTCTGTGTGTGCTTTGGCCTAAGATCAGCAATCGTACGATGTCAAATTGGATCCGCAATAGCAAAAAAGTAGTTCTCCATCTAATAATGGTATCAAAGCAGCAATCGTACGATGTCAAATTGGATCCGCAATAGCAAAAAAAGTAGTTCTCCATCTAATAATGGTATCAGAGCGGTGAAATCTGGACGTTTTCACGTGTGCAGCACAGAGGATTCGAACTCAAGTAGAGAATATGCTGGGCGCTTGAAGTAACCAAGGTGCCAAGCCTCTTTCATGACTTTACGTAACTGCGAAATTCTATAAAGCTATAACATAAGTACGAGCTGCCATCATTGTCGCCCACTCATGGATGAGAGAAAGACAAGCGGATCATCAAGGCAATGAGGGAACACCTTCGGGCTCGCCTTCTTGTCCGAGTTGTGTGTCTTGTCTGAGTAGAGGTGCTCACACAAGGAGTACAAGTTATAGAACTGAGATACCACAATCCACTTACTAGGAAGGGGCACAAGATGGAGTCTCGAATTTATCAAGTTGGAACAAAATGAAAAGAACCTTCGAGGTATGAATTGAGGAAGGACATCGAGAACTCCATTCCAGGTACATGTAAATTTCAATTTTTTATTGAATTTCTTGGAGTCAATCGAAGGAAGACTCTGTTACTTTTGCAAAAGAAAGGATGAGCTTTAGGGGGCCAAGATCTTAGAGGGAAATCACATGTATGGAGAGTATGGCATATAAACTCTCATCTTCAGTCAAGAATTCCCTCAAATTACAAGAAAACATAAGCTTTAGGTGCCTTCAAAATAGCCTACTTTTATGAATTTCACATAAATTTCAGATGCTATTTTTTGATAAATAACCATTTTGGGAAGGGGAAAAGAAGAGGTATTATAGATTGGTAGTAAAAACCATGCATATCTGTAGCCTAGTGTATTGGATTCCATATAAGATTAAGAAATCTAAAAGATACCTCAGTTTGATGGGAGTTTGAAGCTCCACAAAACCCCCTTCCATCACAGTTAGAGAAAAATTTCAGCACCTCAATTTGAGAAATTCCCATTTTGGAAGAGGGAAAAAGAGGTGCAATAGCTATCGATGGATAGGAAAAAGTATATATACTGAGAATCTGGTGTATGGACTTCATAGGCAAATCATTAGATTCATCAAAATAATAAGTTAAAGAGGAATTCTACTTCCTCAGAAACCCCCTTTCCACACTCTTTAAAAAAAATTTCAGATGTTGATTTTTATCAAACTCCACTTTTTGGAGTAAGAAAAAAGACCATCTAAGAGGTTTCTCATGGATAGTGCACATGTACATGAAGTATGGTGTATGAATTACCATGGAGAAGAGAAATATCAAGAGAAATCCACATTAGGATGGATAAGAAGCTTGCTACAGTCTCCCAGTTAAGCTTTAGCATGAAACTAAAAATCTTGATTTAGGCCTCTTTGGGGAACCAAATTCACATGCACTAAGGGAGGATTTGGAAGGGTGAAAATAGGCCAAATCATCTTCATATATTACTCTCTGAGGTTAAGGAGAGAATTTTAGGATTTGATTGATGAAAGAATGCTTTTGGGCACCCCAAAAATCACCTTTTCACACCTTTTCCAGCCCCTCAAACAGTCCACTAGTTTGGCATGTCCCACTTGAAATGGCCATATCTTGGGCTAGAAAACTCCAAATTGGACGTGCTATGGCTCGTTTTGAAGAAAAAAAGGTCTATTTTTAGTATATCAAGAGAAATTTTGGAAAATATGTATTTTTGCAGGTTTGTACAGCTCTGAAAAGTCTGAATTGTTTTTGGCAATTACCTTCCGAGAGCCATATCTTTCAAACTCGGAAGGCGATTTGAGTAATTTCACGTCGACCTCTTTGCACATACTATATATTTCAGTTTATGAACATTTTCAGGTCCTAAAGTGGTTTTTGCAGGTCTAAAGAAGGATTGCAAATGCATAGGGATATATGCTTTATGCTTCAGGCATTTTATTTTATGTTACAACATGTTCTGTATGTACATGCATAGATTGGATTGCATACATAAAATATTGATCATTGTTTAAATTCTAAAAGTATGGATCAATAGGCGAGAAGTACATTTTTTTATTGTTTGCAGGAAAGAGGATTGCAGAAAGTACATGGTTATGCAACACAGAGAGTTGTTGCTAGCATCTGTTTTTATGCTTTGCAGGTTATGGAGTCCATATATGAGTTTATGGCATGCATGCCATGGGCTTGTCAAGCCCTATGTTGTTGGGTGGCCTGTGTGCCACGGAGCTTATGGTTAAATTTTTTTGGGGATTCCATTTCCTGGGGAAATGCTGTCGAAACTTTTCCTACCGCATGGCATTATATATGCACTTGCCTTTAGGTAAGAATGTTATGGCATGGTAACAAGCCTTTCTGCAAACATCAATAAGTTTTAGGCATGCTTATAAGCATGTATTTGATGGAATTAGTACCATCATACTAGTATACATAAGGCAACTTCAGTAGCAACAGGATCCCTACATATAATCCTTATGAATTTAGACCATAGGATTGCTAAGGGAAGGAGCTACACCTTCACCATTAGTATTGTGCACAAGCAATCCTATAGGTTTTAGGAAGTTGCATATAGGCATGGGAGATACATATATGATACTCTCCAAATAAATGAAGATTTACTTATCTTCACAAGAGTCCCACAATATGATTAGGAGACTATGGGGTATTATTAAGAATACCCAAAGAGTGACTAGTTTCACTCATGCACATCACTTAACCAAGTAGTGAAGCATTTATGCTATACTACTAAGGAAACCAATTAGATGGGATCACAGAGATGGGTTTCATGAAACAACATCGACGGGTGCTTATGTGATTCGAGTGATGGTTAGGAAGGCCACAGGTATGGCATTAGCTCTATGAGTTAGAGCATAGATCCCTTTATAAGAAATAGTTGGGGTACCCAATACATATATGCATATCGAGATCTATAGAGAGGTACCTAGGCTTAGTCTTGGTACCTAGGAAAAAGTTGGTTTGGAACAGAAAGGGATATCCATTGTCACATATTGACTAGAACCAAACTAACTAGTTCGAGGACATGGGACTCATTTGAGTCCACTCATATGATTTTAGGATATGGGATTCATTAGAGTCCACTTGCATATTCCATTATATGGAATATATATTCGGTTTAGTGTAGGTATGGTACTGTGAATTGGAAGAAGTTTTCACTGGTATGGGACGGTGGAAATGACTTCCCTTTGAGCACTCTTCTTCTATAGACAGGGAGAAAAGGAATCATCATTCATGGCGTCATGTCTCACTAGATCGGAGGAGAGATCTTAGTAGAAATCTCCTTAGGATTGGGAGTTATCCTTCATAGTTTAGGGAAGATTTATTCTTCTAGTAGAGAATGTGATAGGTGATTTTATCACCATTGGTATCACATACTTATTTTGAGTTTTTCAGGAAGGATAATTCCATTAGTTTGATTGGATCGTATAGATCCATGCACAGAGTATGGTTGGCAGAGATAATTCTTTACTATGGATACACATGTGTTTATGGTATCATGTCACATCATTGCTGACCATTTTAGTAGAGGGCTTTGACCCTTATTAGGAATTTATTTTCTCCACTCTTCACTACATACACCTTCATTGGTTAGGGGAGATCTATTCTCCATCTTCATAGGAATATGTATAATGACGGATTATGCATTACTTATGGAAGAGAGGACTAAATAAATTCACGAGGACTAAATAAATTCACGAGGACTAAATAAATTCACGAGGACTAAATAAATTCATGAGTTTCTCTTTTAAGGAAAGGATGAAGTGGGCTTAGAGATCCATGAGAGATCTCACTTTAGTTCAGTGGTCTCGCTTTAGCTCCTGTTCTTTGAGAGAGAAAGAAGGAGAGGAAAACATGATTTCTTCATAGGAGAAGAATAGAGTATGTTTTCCTTTAGACATAAGAGGTGTTAGGGAAACATCTCTTAGTCTTTATTTTAGAAGGAATTCATTTACTCTACTTTTCAATATAATTTTCCTTCACATGAGAGTTTCTTTCTCCACTATTTTGGTAGGAAAAAACATGGAGAACTTATATGCATGTTCTCAATTATGGATGAGTAGAGTAATTGGATTCAAAAGAATCTCTTTCAAAGGGAAAGGGAAAGTGGAATAGATTCCACTACCATAGCTCTTTTCCTTAGAAGAGATTACAGAGAGAGACACAGAGAGAGTTTCACTTTCTCATTTTGGTTGTCTAGATAGAAGTGGCACTCTTCTATCAAAGACAAGAGGGAGATTAGTTAATCATGATGGTTAGATTGAGGCTCACCTTATATACTCTAGGAAGAAGGAGTTATGTTTATTTCCAGTGATGGTCCTTGACTAGATGAGATGATCTAGTTATTGAAATTAGTGAGACTGGAAATAGAGTTATGACTTCTCTCTTTAGAGTTTCTAGGAGATAAGGATATATCTAACCTATTAAGGTACCAAACTCTTAATTGATACTTCATCATGAGGATGATGTGTGAGCATCAATTAGGAGGATGGGTACTTAGGGATTATATGAATCTCAAAGGGAATGCTTTGCATTCACATGGAAAACTAAAGGGAAGAGAATATTGTAGAGTTTGCACTAGTGCCAATAGATGCTCTTCCAATAGAACTTAGTCCAATGGTAATGGATGAACAACCACATACTTCTTGGTTGGTGAAATGTAGAGATTGCATTTTACTACCATGAGCTAGATGATGGATTTGCATAGTTCACAAGATAGTTAAGTTAAACTATTACTTGTGAGTACACTCAAGGTTAGGGAGACCTAGAGTGGTATGAGGAATCTATCATTTAGTCTTAGATGGGTTTGAAGTCACTTGTTATGGGATTTTGTTCTATATTTTAGAGGATTATATGGTTTATTATCTCCATTATGATATGGTCAAACCTATAATCTTGGCACTTTTACACTTGCTTTACATGCTATTGCTCCAAGGAGGATACATCATATGGACTTAGGTCATTTGGATGATGTTGTATGTTATGGGAGTGATAGTTTGGAGGTAGAGTGTACATGGGAGATAGTAGGCACCACTCAGATGGTTTCCCACCTTAGATGATCTCATATGAGACTTCTTAAGGGGAAGGACACGGGGAAACAACACACAAAGATGACCATGTACTTAGAGTACATGGGGTTCAGGGGAGTCCAAGCACTTTCTTCTACGATTACAGACATTTCATCTACATTTTCGAGGATGAAAATGCTTTCAAGGGGAAGGAAATGTCATATAATATTCATTGGGTATGAGCCACCTTATGAGAAAGATGCCACATGGCAATCCTTGGTAGAAGATCAAAGGAGGGGAGTCTCTCTTCATGGGAGAGAAAAGAGATCATTATCACATGACTCGTGGATAGTCTCTCCCACAGGAAATAAGAGAAGCTCGGGCATGGCTGGGCGACGAATCGAAACTCCTCTCTGTGTGTGCTTTGGCCTAAGATCAGCAATCGTACGATGTCAAATTGGATCCGCAATAGCAAAAAAGTAGTTCTCCATCTAATAGTTATAGGTTGTACAATCCCGTTAATAAAGGGTTTATAGTTAGTATGGATGTAGTGTTTGATGAAAATAATTCATGGTTTGAAGATGATTGTAGGAAGATCAAGTTGCCTTATGATTTGGAAAGTGATTTTCCAACTCTCACTTAAGAAGACCAACAAGTACCAGAAGATGTCAATTCAGAGGATGAGGAGCAGATTGACTTTAAGGCTTGGAAGTCAAAAGGCAAGAAAAAGTTCAAGCAATTGGAAAACACCCCAGAGTCTTCCAACCAAGCACTCGGAAGATCTCAAAGGGAGAGTAAAAAACCAATGAGGTATGGCTACGACACATCAGTAGTCACCAAGCATTCTGTGTACATCACTAAAGACTCTATGATAGAAGAACCTTCTTCATTTGAAGAGGCAAATGAGACAAAGGAATGTAGAGAAGCCATGCAAGAAGAAGTTGAAGCACTTTAGGAAAACAATACTTGGGATTTGGTTCCCAAGAAGCCTAGTATGAAAGTAATAGGATCCAAATGGATATATAAAATCAAGAAGAACTCAGATGGTTCTATAAACAGATACAAGGCAAGGCTAGTGGCAAAGGGGTTTGCTCAAACCCATGGAGTGTACTATGAAGAAACTTTTTCACTTGTGGCTAAGATTCCAACAATTAGAGTTTTGGTAAGTATTGCTGCTACTAGATGTTAAGAATGCATTCTTAAATGGATGGATATCAGAAGAAGTGTACATGGCTCAACCACCAGGGTATGAAGATGAAGACAAACTAGGTCATGTATGCAAGCTAAGGAAGGCACTCTATGGCCTAAAGCAAGCTCCTAGAGCTTGGAACCATAGGCTTGTTACTTATTTGCAGGATCAAAGATTTGTTGCTAGCAAAGCAGATTCTTCTTTATTCATAAAGAAGACCAACTCAAAAGTTATTTACTTATGTGTCTATGTGGATGACATTATCATTACAGGGAATGATGCTAATGGCATTAAGCAAGTTAAAGCTCAAATGATGGAAGAATTTAAAATCAGTGATCTTTGTTTGTTAACATAATTTCTTGGCCTAGAACTTGTATATACAAGTTTTGGCATGTATATTACTCAGAGAAAGTATATTCATGATATGTTGATAAAATTCAAGATGGAGAACACCAAAATTGTAGGTATACCCATGGAACTCAATCATAAGCTTAGTTCTCATGAGGAAGAACTTCTTGAGGATGTTATAGGTTACCAAAAACTTGTTGGGAGTCTAAACTATGCAACCCTAACAAGAGTGGACATTGCCTATGGATTAAGTACATTAGGCCAATTTATGCATGCACCAATAAATCCTCACATGGAAGCTTCCAAGAGGATCCTAAAGTATCTAAAGGGTACTATAAATGAAGGGTTGTTTTACCCATTTCACTTCTAATTTGGACATTATTTAAGATGTATTATGATGTAGATTGGGCTGGCTCCAAGGATGATAGGAGGAGCACCTCAGGTTACTTGTCCTTTGCAGGTTCAAAGTAAATATCATGGTCATCTAAGAAGCAACCAACTTTGGTTTTGTCATCTACAGAGGTAGAATATAGAGGTTTAGCAAATGCAACACAAGAGGCTATGTGGCCCAAGCAAATCTACACAGATTTGGGGTTCCATTCTTACACTCCAATGATTTTTGGAGATAACACTAATTCACTTCATTTGGCTGCTAATCATGTATATCATGCAAGGACTAAGCACATTGAAGTGCACTATCATTATGTAAGAGAGAAATTGCTTAGCAAGGAAATTCAATTGTCCTATGTATCAACTCATTTGCAATGTGCAGATATACTCACAAAGTCTTTAGATGGAACTAAGATGAACATGTTCAAAATGATGATTGGTTTACAGAAGATCAAGAAGGAATGAAGACCAAGCATGTTAGGATTGAGGGGGAGCTGTTGATGCAAGAGAATCCAAGCCCACATACTTGGATAATTAGCATATCTCTCATATAGCCATATGTGATCAATCCCTTGTAAAATCAAATTACCTTTTACCTTTGTAAAAGTGCATTACTTCCACATAGAGTTAGGAAGCATCAAATCTCGAGTTATTTGGAAGATGATTGATGAGAGAATATATCCTATAGTTTAGGACCCACTTTTAGGTGAACATTTGAATTTTAATTTAAAGATTGGCACCAAACTCAACTATAAAAGTAGTAGACAAATGTAACGGCAAGGGCCGGGTCATCGACAGTTGGGAGAAAGAAACATGGGATAAAACCAAACTGCACTTGGATTTGGTCGAATTCAAAGATTCGAACACTAATGAGTTCTTTAAGTCCTTCAAGCTGGTGGTCGCCACCCCTCTTCGTCTCGTCTGCCAAGAGGCACTCGAGTTTGGCACACTTCTGACTTGTCTCAACAATGGCATTATCAAATTAATACACAAAAAAGGGAAAAAGAGCAAAATTGAGAACTCACGTCTGTAGTGGTAATAAAAAAGGGTAGTACACATATGAGAGCCACTCATTTATCAAGAATGAAAAGTATTAACCCTAATAAAGCAATAGATGATGATGTATTAGATACCTATATATATTTAGTGTTGAGATGGTACCAAATGGGTGGTCAAGAAATACAGTATTCGTCTTATCTTTTGGAGAACCCACCCTTATGTGTAGTTCACTAAAGAGGACTAATGAATGCCAAGAACTTTCACAACAATGTGAGTTGCTTATATCACCAAAATGCAAACTAAATTATTTCTTATTGTGTGCGAGAAGATTATCATTCAAGCCTCATGGATGAGGCTCATGTGGATGATTTAGGCATGCATCTTCCCAAATCAAGAACTTTGTAGAATATGCAAAGAAATGGCATTTATTGGCCACACATGGAAAGGACATTACATGACTATGTGAGTGCATGTTCTACCTACCGAGCCATACCCCCAACTGAGCATTCTATAGCACACCCTATGGACGGGGGTGGGTTGGGCATTCCAAGTGTCCAAAAGCTCAACAAAAAAAAAAAATTAGTGGATGACCAAGGCTCAGACCAACAACAAAGAAACTTGGTCCCAACTTGTTTCTTGAAACTCTTTAAAGGTTGTGTTGATAGGCTTTCCAAGATGGAAAAATTAGGATGCCATAGATCTTCTTTTCTCTAAAGTCTAGTATTTTTTAGAGGGCTGAGAATCATGCTTTTCATTTATCAAGATTGGAATAGAATGAAGCCTCCGTGCATCGTCAAGTACGATTGCAAACAATCAATGGGAACTAGGCAACATGACCATCTAGTTCCTCATCTCCAACATCAGCTTAATTGATTAGGTGGATGTCCAAAGGACCAACATATATTTGTGAGACAAGGGTTTCCATCACTTTAAGCAACTTTGGAATGACATAAAAAAAGAATAGATTTGACAAGTAAGATATTGGTACTAGTCTAGGAATAGATTAAAAATGACTCATCTCTTGTTCATAGTAGGATTGAGATACGAGCGAGATGGGATTTCTACCCACTAAATTCATTTTGTGTCACACATATGAAAGGTTTGAGATGGAAAAATGGGAACATAATTGAAGACATTCCCAAAATTAAAAACGTTGAGCCTTTCCAACTTGGGTTGAATCAAAAGTGATGTGTGACTTCATCATGGATGAGGTGAGAATTCAAGTTTCAATAACTTTCATACCCTTTGATGGAGAGAGAAAAAACTATTGTCATATTCCAAATCCTTCAATAGAGACATAGACCAATGTCAAAGATTGAAAAAATTTTAATGTTTTCCCATGGTGTAAATGATGTAAGATTAGTGAAGACATTGGCCATATTTTCTTCTCTTGCTTAGATAACATCAAGTTTTGCAAAGATGTTAAGGGACTCCTCTAACTTGACCAATTAATGAAGTGGAAGTAAGAACTTCTTGGGGAATCCATTTCGTGTTTAGTTACCCTATGGAATGTGATCAAAGGGGATTCACTCTCGAAAATATGGAGGGAAAGATGAGTTTTGAACTTCAACAACTCACCCAAGCAATGGTCTGAAAATGCCTTGATTGTTATAGATTATTATCATAAGTGTCTACATGAAAGGGGGAATTACCAATAGACACTCTTGTATATGTATGTGCTAATAAATCATAAAGAGACCTAGTTATAAACAAATCTTATTGTGATTGTCCATTTCTAAGACTTGCATACATGAGTTTGTGGTCTTAGATTTTTTGTTTTTTTTTCTTTCTACAAATCTATACATACAAGTGTAGAGAGTGGATGCAATACCATACAAAAATATAGGCCACATTTTGAGGATTTGGGAACACTCATCTTCACTGGTATGAGAGTGGCTTCACGTGTGGACGCATAAGTTGTTGCCAATTAGCACAATGTTACCAAAACCTACAACCTTTGCAACACCTCAACAACTCCAAGGGAGGAAGCAAGGTGGTGACCAAGGCATAGACCTTGGAATACCTTTTCATTTGAATCACCACATACACCATTGGAATGATTGATTGCACACAATGGATAAACTCCACAATCAAGGAAGAGGGAGGTTTGTAGTACTTCCTAGAAGATCACCCATCCTAATACCATTTTCCTTGATCTTGTTTAGCTAGCAATCTCTTGCCCCTAAGCCATACTCATGTGGTGATAAAGGAGGAGGAAATACTAAGCTTCAAATTACCTTTGGAATGATTTGAGTCTTCAAGGCTTTCTTCTTGGCTTTGAGAGCTTGTTTGAAGCAGTTGTTCGGGTGAATCTTGGAGTTGTTTTGGAGTTCTTTTGTGGATAATTCTCTTTGCACAGGCTCAAGAACCTCAAGAAGGGCATTCCTTTTGCTTCTTCACCAATGAGTGTTCATACTTGGGGTTTTTTTCCAGCCATATTAGTGTTTTCACAAGTTTCTTGACTAGTTCTTAGTTGTAGTGGAAGTAGGCATCAGTCATTGATATTTCATCATCACTTGTGAGTTTGTTTTGGAGGAGTACATTGAGCCTTATATAAGGATATTTTTGGAATAATTTTGACCTTTTTTTAGCTCATTCATACTTGCTCATCTATGTGAAAACTACCTATGTATTCTCATGTGATATGGCACAATGATTACTATTTGCATGAACCTTTGATGTGTCAAAGAAGGTCATGGTGAGGCTTTTATAAATTGGGAGACACCTAAATGTTGGGATCTCTTTGGTGATCTAGGTGGAAGGAACACCCTAGTCTTGTAGTAAGAGATGTATGCTAGTAGATTTGTAGGTGCTTGATAAGCCTAATTGGATTCTTTTTTGAACATGCTATATTCAATGCAAATTGAAAGATATCTAGTGATATATTCATGTTGTTTTATGATACTTTTATTAGTTCGTTGATAGTGGTTTGATGCTCATAGTCTCCATTTGCAAAGGAAAGTCTACCAAGTTTTTGAGAGATTTTCTTCTTTATTCATATGCGTTCTGATTTGATTCCCTCATTTGCTTCTTTCTGAGAGCACATTATATTGCACACATCCAATTTGACTTTTTCTAATTGGCCATTTTTATCATCTGCTCATTTTTTTAGAAAACTTTTGCCAAAAATCTCCTAGAAATTTCACACTTAGTCATATTTCAAAGTGTTATATTTTTCAATTTTAATGTAACCAATTTCTTTCCATGGAAGAATTGAATTTGTGATTTCTTGATACATCCAATGACTAAGATAAGAAGAATGAGAGCTCATAGCATATCACACATGAAAAACAGGTTGATTGTCACAAGAAAAAGATGAAGAAGATGAGTATCTCTCTCTCAATCAAACACTCAATTACGTGACAAGAAATTTGAGCTAAGAGTGAGATTGAATGAGTAAAAGAAATCAAGCCTCTAGAAGGAGAGATGTAGTTCATGATCAATGTTGAAAACCCCAATGCCTCAAGACTTGCAAATAATGCTTAGAGCATATCAAGCTATGATAGCGATAGGACATACTATAGAATCACAAGTGCTCTCCAAGAGTTGAATTGGAAAAGGAGAGGTTTGTGGTTTGCAATAGTTTTTTCACCTAGCCAACCACTAAATGACTCTTCTCCTCCCAACCAAGCCTTGTATGTATAGCTATTGAGGACTCAACCACTTTGATTCTAAGACACCCTTTAAAAGAGCAAATTAAGTTGAGAATCACTCTTTTAGAAAATTAGCATCAATTGAGAACCATCTCTTCTTTAATCAGTCCACACCACTCTTTTGTGAATTTATTCTCCACTACCCTTAATCTCGAAAGGTTCTAGTTAGAAAGAACAGTCCACAAGGATCAGACTCATGGAGCTCTTGGGCAAAAACTTACACCTTGCAGTACTTGAACCCAAGACCTACTCCTTGTCCCGCTTAAGACTTAACAACTAAGATAGGTCGAGTCCTTGTCAAAGAGAGCATATGGACCTTTGCTTAAGTCTAGTCTCAAGATCTTTAGAAAATAGTAAGGTGACAAATTGTTGTTTGAATTCAGATCTATCTAAAATGATCAGACAATCAAATCATAGATTCATTTATAAGATTATTCCCCCATTAAGAAATATTTTTCTGCTAAAAAATATAGCTATATATAACTTAGTAGGCATTCACTTGAGCCTCATGTTTTAACAAAATGAATGTGTGCTCTCCTCCCAACCAAGCATTGTATATAAAGCTATTGACGATTCAACCACTTTGTTTCTATGACACTCTTTAAAAGAGAAAATTTAATTGAGAATCACTTCGTTAAGAAATTAGCATTATAGAGAACCATGCTTTTCTAAATCAATCCTCACCACTCTTTTATGGATTCATTATCAATCACCCTTTATCTGGAAGGTTTCCAGTTAGAAAGAATGTCCACAATACTCTGGCTCATGGAGCTCTTGGGAAAAATCCTGTAGCTTGTAGGACTTGAACCCAAGACCTCCTCCTTCCTCCCCTTAAGACTTGACCACTAAACTAGGTGGATTCATTGTCTTAGAAAACATATCAACATTTTCTTAAGTCTAGCCTCCATATCTTTTGCCAAACAATTAAGTAATCAATCCGTGTCGGAACTCAATTCTACCTGAACTGATCAGATACTCAAATCATAGAATTACTTTATGACACCGATGCCTAAGGCCATGCTCTAAGAAATGACCCAGCACTTTAAGTATCCACATATCCCAAGTCAACCAATACATCTTGAAAGAATAACATGGGTTGATTGAGGGATAATGAGAATGAAAAAACCTATCATTAGAGATACAGAGCCATATGTTTAAACCTTGGTGAATTATGATCTTGTACCCTCCTTGTTGAGATATCAAGCTCAACATGTGATGATCCAGGATGACACATGGCATGCACATCATATTGCATTTTCGACCACCACAATCCACTTTGCAAAATCTTTTTATGCATCAAATCAATCGAAAAATGACAACCAGTAGGTGTGGAATGGGCCAATGCCAATACCAAAGGCACATCATGAAAAGGGACACATTAGAGCCAAGATCCTAATGGATGAGAATGGTACAATTATCCCACAATGACACAAAAATGCCAGTTATACTAGAAGTCTTCCAAATTCCAAGAAACCAATGAAGAAATAGGTTCAACCCTACAAATGGCAAGGGATGAATCATCCACTCCCATTAGGGCCTCACCAAAATCTAAATGGGAAAGGAAATCAACAATGAACCAGGGGGATGAATCATGTCATAATCAAACTCTTGAAGGAGGAGAACCCAATGAGCAAGTCGTCTACACAAATTCTACTGTCGGACCAAGTAGCTTAAAGTGGAGTGATCCACATGAAATGTAAATTTGCAGCCTAGAAGGTAATGTCCAAATTTCTTCATAGAATAGATAAGACCCAAACATTCACGTTTAGTAATGGAATAATCATGTTCCATAGGTGCTAGAGGAGGGCTAGCATAGTAAACAAGATGGTACCATTTGTCTTGGAGTTGCATCAATATGCTCCCAACAGCAATACTCAAAGCATCCACAAATACGTGAAAAGGCAAATCCCAATTTGGAGCCTACAAGGTAGGGGTCTGCGTAAGGAGCCGCTTACGTCATAGAAAACCCGCTTGACATTGTGCAATCCGATGACAGTCATGGGGGGTGACAATCATTATTTGGGTGAGGGGAATTCTTAAATGGGATAACCAATGGACATGGCGACATGGCCAAGTAGCCATACGGACTTGGTTATAGTTGTTGTACCCATCTAAAAAGGAATACATCTCATAACCGACAACTTCGTCTAGCATATTATCCAGAAAGGGCAAAGGGAGGGGTTAGGAATGGTGGTGGCATTGAGTTTCCTGTAGTTGATACAAATTTGGAGTTGCCTCTATAGCTTTGTTGCTTAGCTGGATAAACATCGAGTTTTAGGACCACTAGATGTTGGTATATTCTTCCTCCAGTCCTACTCTAATCTTTACAATCGTGGATTTAAGTCAGCACCTAAATTACAGGTAATTATTTGGTCTTCTAGGACATAATTGTGCTGCCCAAAGGTACGGTTCATCCCATGATAAAGATTCTTCGGTAAGTCTGATAGGTCCAAAAGGTTGGTTCTCATTGAGAACAAAAGGTTGGTTCTTATGTGGAAAATTTTCCACAAGGGAATTTGGACCAATGTCAAAACAAATAAAATCTATGTGGCCCCTCAATGGTGTAAATGATGCCTCTATGGTAGAGAAGACATTAGTGACCTATTCTTTTCATGTTATAAGAGTCTCTTGGTCTAGGAGACTCTTGCCGAGATTTTGGGTTTACATAATCAAATCAATTGAAGTAAATGTTGCTTGGGGAAGTGATAGGTTGCTCTTCTACCTTGTGGAATGCCATTAGGGGAGCACTTTGGAAGATATGCAAAGAAAAATATGCGACCAACTTCAAAGACCATCTGAAAGAATGGTCAATTGATAAATCCTATAGTCAGTTAGGCAAGTAAGTAGAATCTATATGAGGGCAATGAAAAGATCATTACCCTTCTCTGTAACTCCCTCTAAAACATAGGTTTGCTGTCAAATTCTAGCCATCATCATTTTTACACCTTTGTTTTTTTAATTATTCGAGCAAGAGAGACTAAGCCTTGGCCGAACTTCCTCTTTTAAGAAAAAAAATAAAAAAAGTGCTTGTCTAAAGATTATCGTTGTAATTTTATTGCAATCACTGTAGATTTGCTAGAAATGTGGCATAATTTTTTCGTAAGTCAACATAACCAGCCATAGAGCATGGGAGCACCGGAGCATCCCCATATCAATAGAGCATTCGCAAAGTAGAATCAAGATAACAAAAGATCGAGCACCAGAATGCCACCCCCATGCCATAGCACCACAATAGACATGGGAGTGTGCAATAGACATGGGAGTGTGCTTCAAGCTATCAAGTGGTGACATAAAAATGAGAAGAGATATGTCATTACGCAAATGCCCATTCTACAAAAGATGGCTTGAGCTTAAGGCCTCATTCACACTAAACATATATGAACTCTTCAAATGAACCTTCCAAACATATGCAATATGTGCCTCTAACATATAGTATGTGCCCCTAACATATGTATGTATGCATGTATGCACAGGCGTCTGTATGAATGCATGTATGTGTGTACGTATGTATCTACGTGTGTGTGTGTGTGTTTGTGCATGTATGTATGTACGTTATATCTATATATGTCGCTATGCATTATGTATGTATATGCTCATATGGGCATTTGTTCATGTACATTAAAAGAAGAAATTTATTGACGACATAGTGACGACCTTAGCGATGAAGAATGTTTACCGAGATATAGGATGCATCGACATATGTCGACATTTATTTTTAAGACTATATCAATTGGCATATCAATGGACATTGTGACGGGTATTATAATGTTTCTTGGGAACGTTCACGATGCTACGATACCGATGCGTAAACGAGTGGTATATGTGATGAAACGATCATGGGTGCTGTATTTATACACTCAAATTCCGTAGTAGTGACATATATGGATGTATGTGTTGTTGGAATTCGAGGTCTACCGAAGTACACATTGCACACACAGAATAAGAAGAAGAACCTTAGAGCACAACACAATACAGAATGTATTACCAACTGAATGTACAAAGATACGTGACTTTCTAAAGAGCGAAAAGGGTACCCCGGTGGTCCTAAGTGTGTTTACACACATCACTATCAAAAGATATCAACAAATCCCCCTTGGGAGTGATGAAGTGAACAAGGAGTTGGCACTCATGTACAAGGAAGTGCCAAGCAATGTGGAAAGAGATCAATCCATAAAACAAAGTAAACTCAAAGTTTTGCAAAAATCTTCAAACTTTTCCCTAGGCAGATCCTTTGTGAAAAGGGTCCCAACATTGTTATGTGTGGCCATATATTAAGCCAAATTGATCTCTCCAACAGAGAACCTCTCTTTAATATAATGATAGTGCACCTCAATGTTCTTTGTGCAAGCATGAAACACATGATTCCTTACAATTGTCAATATGCTCTAGCTCTCAGTGAAGATGATGGTAGTTGAAGAGTAACCAACACCCAAACCAGCCAAAAGGCATTTGAGCCACACACTCAACAATCATTGTGAAAGTTGCACTATACTCAACCTCACAACTAGAAGTGGCCATAGTAGGCTCCTACTTGCTTAAGGAATTTTTAGAACGTGCCTCAAGTTTGGGCAGATTGGATACCATTTTAAATTTCCACAGGCATCACAAACTAGCAAAATTTAGATGATCGAGGCGTGCATGCCTAAGCTTTGCATCTAAAATGGCATGAGAATCTTGAACTCCACATGCTGAATCATTCACAACTTTTGCATAGTGTTATACAAGCTTATGCAGCCCATCAACATAAATTTCCAAAAGCCATTAGAGGAAAAAGTGAACCTTGCATGGGCCTTGTAAGGATCCCTAATTTTTAGGGATTAAAAATCTTAATCCATGGTTTTAGAGAGGGATATGAAACCACCATGCTATTGCGCAATAAAAAAAATGCTATAAAAGAATTTGAAACTCATGTTGTCAGCGTGAGTATTTTTGGCCATTGGATTATTCAAATCAATGGCTTAGTTTAAATCTCATATGAGTCTACAGAGAGAATTGATGAGAATTTGTGGGAGTGGCACAGGGACTGTGCACATTTTCTGCAAGAAATTGAGCCGTTAGATCTTTAAAGATCCAACAGACAGTCGGTTTTGGGATTGATCAGCGAGCACAGACATTTTACAACCGTTAGATTGAGTGTATGATCCAAAGGCTACCTTTTAAAAGCGCCTTTATATCTTATGGGACCAATCATCAACATCTATTCTTGGCTAAATCCAACAACCACTACTTCAAGCGTCGACGCTGTCACGAAATTCAAATGCTATCGATCGATTTGGTAGTCCATCCAAGGATTCATGATAAAAGGCACGGTTGTCATGATTGCTTCAATTCCAACCATTCTATCTCAAGATGATCCAAGGATTCACTCTCAAATCTAGCTTGACTTTTCTCAAGTAACCTTCCCTTTCGATGTTTAAGCAATCCAAGGGCTCTTATTGAATTTGGAGGTTCTCAAAACCACTCCATAAAGAAACCCATGAATTCTAAATGGTTTTTGGAGGTTTGACCACTCAAAAACAAGGGAAGCCTATGCCTACCCTATGGGATTAAGAGACTAGAGTGTGGCCACCACCCTCTTCTCATTGGTCCATCCCTAATCACTCCTTATGCTAAAAGGCCCATGCAGGGTTCATTTTTTCCCCTAATGGCAATATTAACATCAGCATTAAAGAGATCATGAACTTTGCATGTGCCATTACCAAATTTGAAGTAAGCTAATGTTTGCTAATGTTGAAAGTAACAAAAAATTCTTCCTGATCCCTAGCATATATAAAGCATTTAAAAATGTGGAAAAATTACCACTAGTAGTAGTCAAAATCGTCTTATCAACCCCCATTAATGGATAAGAGGGGTTGCTAGCATGTGTGATAGTATTTCTTGTAGGGCTAGGCTCAAGTGAACTGAAGAAATTTCACTATGAGTTAATATGGTTGGTTACACCACTATGAAAGTACCAAACATCTTAGTCTACATACACTACTTATGGGATGTTGCATCATAGCTATGATAGTAGTACATGCCCATTCTTCATTCTCAACAGGATTATCAAACTCTGGTTTAGGTGTAGAGGCCTCCATTATAACTATTCCAACCTCTTTATTCTTTTCCTCTTTTGTAGTGACTTTAGGACAAATCTTTGTGACATGGTCATTTGCCTTAAAGTACTTGCATAAACTATTTATTCTTTTCTATTTTCCTGTCATGTTTGTCTTCCTTCTTTGTTTGTGAAACATTGGCAATTTATGCTTACTAGTAGATGATCTCCATTTACCTTTGCCCTTCTGACTAGCTAAGAAAGCTTGATCTGCAACATGCATAATTGACATATTGTGCCTAGACTGATCTTGTTACAAGAAAACATATTCTAGCTCCTCAAATGTTAAGAGATTTGGAAATTCCTTTCATCATCAATCAAAGAGTAGAAGCGAAACTCAGATATGGATCTAGAAGACCGTTAAGGATGCTTTGCACAAGTGAACTATCTATCAAGATGTCATCAATAGCAATCACGTGCACCTTCAAATTTTACATATTTGTCAAAACAATATCCATATAACCTCCTTCATTTCAATGCTCACTCTCCAACTATTTTCGGTGGTAACCAACAAGAGCTTCATTTTTTGCTTGGTATAATGTTGTAAGACTATTCTAAGCATCTTCTGGTATCTTGTAGGTGAAAATATGATGGATAATGGTATGTTTGATAGACAAAGCCATCAATGGATGTGCCTTTGCATCTTTGTCATCCCAAAGAAATCGCTCTACGATAGGAGATGCAACATAATTAGGAAATCAAAGATCATCATCTTCAACGATACCTACATCACCTTCAATAATGGTATTTGTAGGTGTAGTAGGACATTATTTAACACCCTACATAATATTCCACAACCCTTTTGTTATCAATGCATGACACATCCTATATATTCCCATAGTGGATAATTAGTACCATCCAACTTATTCCCAATATCCAACATATGGAATACATCATTGCTTTCATCCATGGTCCATGACTAAATACTATGATGCAAAAAACATTAATTGTATCTCAAAAATTTGAATGGAAATATCATGTCAAGCTCCACTAGACTTGTAGCAAATTTCAAGGTATTGTGCTAGTGAACCAAAACTGTATATATGTTTGGCACAAAAGGACAAAATTGTTTGCACATTCATTGCAATAGTGCATTTGGAGGCCAAAATGAGCTCTAATTAAAATTTTGATACCATGAAATGATGCCATTTTGAATTTCTAATTTTCTCAAGTATGCTCACTAATTTCCATACAATTATGAGACTGTGATTGGAGGAGTGTCAATGATGCCTTAGATGAAGCGACAACCTACTCTACTACCAATTGTTGGAGCTCGAGGTTTGCAAACACACATGAACAACACAAGGAAGAAGAAGAAGCTTGGAGCACAACACAATATAGAATGTATTACCAAGTGAATGTACAAATATAAGTGACTTATTAGAGTTATAGACATATATACAAGCAGAGGGAAAAAACCTTCTAATGATGGAAAAGAGTGCCCCAATAGTCCTAACTATGTTCACGCACATCACTACTCAAATATATCAACATGTGTGTGTGTTATTCCATCACAAAATAGTTTCGAATATCTTCATAATGTCAACGAGAAGGCATAAGGTTTAAACAAAATATTATGGTTGATCTCAATATGAGATTGTAAAATTGAGTAATTTAGAGTGACTTGTGAAGATAAGTAAAGATTCTAAGTGAAATCATTGGATAAATTGTGATGTGCTCTATGTTAAACACAATTGTTTGATTAAATTTGTCATATTATAACCTTCGTTAGTAAAAGTACAATCAACGAAAGAAGGTAATGCAAAAACACTCAAATAGATTCATTGGGCCATATCAATGGTAGAATCCTTTTTTTTTTAATAAAGGAAGTTCGGCCTTAGCCTACTCCCCTAGACTTGTATTAAATAAAAGAAAAAGAAAAGTACAAGTGAAGGGGCCTAGTGCCCATGGGACCCCCCAAATCCCATAGAGTGGGGGTAGATCTTACAGAGCTTAAATGGCATTACAAAGAAGGTTAATCACCTTCTCATCACCCTCATGCGAGGCCCACTTGGGTTTAAGCTTGTTGTTGATCAGAAGGAGCACTTTATGATGCCTGAAGGTGGGAAGGGGATTTCTTATAGTTGAGGATTCTTTTATCGAGGAGGAACAATGATTTTTCAATCGACCACCTTTGGGGGAGTCGCCAAAGTCATAACCACATCTTTCTCACCAGATCTTCCAGAGGACCACCCCCCTGATGGCATTCCAGAGAGTCGCCGAGCAGCTGATCGTTTCTCCCAGTAGAGCTTGTTTCCAGCTAACATGCTTTTGAAGTCTGATTTTCTTTCTGACAATCTACTAGAGCCTGTTGGAGTTGGGACAAGTAAAGAAGATGTGACCAAGATCTTCAATGGATGGGCAACAACGCTTGCACTAGGGAGACACCCCATAAATTTTGCTAGCCTTTAGGTTGGTCCAGATTCGTCGATGAAGAAGTTGCCATAAGAGGATAGACTTTTTGTTCTCTCTGAGAGGGTGCCAGATAGCCATGAACTTCATTTCCCACCGCAACCGCGCCCATGACAAGCACCACTTCTTGTTGAAGTTGACCTGATAATCAATGTTTCCTTTGATATTTGGCATTTTTTTTAGGCAATTACCATTATGCCATCTGAGACCCAACGCGCACAGTGAGTCGTGTCCCATGAGAAGATGGACTTTAGAGCGGCCCCACGCAAGACGTCTGCTTTGTAAAATATTCCACTCTTCATAGGTAATGCTGACACTAGCATCAATATCCTCAAAGTTGATCCATTGGTTGGTGTCTTGTTTCCAGAGATGTCTCCATTTTCTGAAGCCCTTGTTCTAGAGCCTCTTGGCACTTTGAATGTTCCAAGGTTCCACGTTCCTGATGCCATGGATGGGAAACCAAATAGAGTCATTATGTCTAATACTGGCTTCCCACTTCCAATCTTCACTGATTCTTATGAAGCTTTTGACTTTATTCAAACTCTTCCATAGGGAGCACACAAGATTTGATACTTTTATAAAGATCCAATTGGCCCAAGAAGTCTCCCCATTGCACCAAGCCTTTATCACCCATTTTGTTGCTAGTTTGGAAGCCATGCATTCCATGTCCAGAATACCAAGGCCCCCACTATCCCTTTGGCTAGTGCAGATGAACCATTTGGTTTTAGGCACCCCCCTCTTATTGTGGTCACCCGTCCAAAGGAAGTTTCTACAAATACTTTCCAGTTTGGATAGCTCTTGCTCTTTTGGTCTCCAACAAGAGAGGAAGTAAATGGTCAACGAAATGAGGAATGTGTTAATTACCATTGCGTGACCCGGGAGATTGATTTGCATACCTCTCCAATAGTTTAGCTTGCTTTCGAGTCTTGCTAGGACCTAGGTCCACCGCTGCTCCAACGAGATACCAAAGCCCAAGGGAATCCCAAGAAGTTGGAAGATTTGGCCTGGGGGAATTATTTGGTAGACATGTTCAAAGAGAAGGTGAGGTTGGATCCCGAAAATATCTTTGAAAGCAATCTTTGAGTGGTTAATTTTGGATCCAGAGGCTTTGCAAAAAGTATCCAAGCACCTCCAAAATGTCTCGATACTAGTATAATCATTGTGGACAAACGCGTTCATATCGTCGGCAAAAGTCTCATGGTGATCTGGCCATGGTTACGAGGCAATAAGAGGCCTTTGATATGACCAACTTCCTCTTGATGAGCCACTAGCTGGCTAAGCCCTTCCGTGGCGATGGCAAAGAGAAGGGAAGCCAAGGGGCACCCTTGTCTAATTGATCGTTTTAATTTGATCGCCTTCAAAAGTTGGCCATTAACATTAATTTGAGTGGACACATTTCCCAATAGGGTCGAGATCATCTTGGTGAGCTTCTGGCTGCAACGGAGATCTTTAAGTGATTTCAAGATATAGTCCCATTCCAACCTATCGTAGGCTTTGTCAAAGTCGATCTTGAGGAAAACCACATCTTGTCTTGACTCATCCACGAAGTCGAGACCTTCCCAAATATCTTTGGTCCTCACTTAGCCAAGCTCTCAAACGGCTGAAAATTCTGTTGGCTATGACTTTAGCAATGACATTATATCCCGTTTGAAGCATCATAATCAGACGTCACTTCTCAATTTTGTTATTTTCCCCTTTTTCGTAGATTAAATTGATGATGCAACTGTTGAGACAAGTCTGAAGCGCATCAAACTTGAGCACCTCTTGGCAAGCCAAGCAAAGAGGGGTGGCCAAAACCAAGTTGAAGGACTTAAAGAACTCATTAGTGAGCCTGTCCAACCCCGGGCTTTTCCCACTGGGAAGTGCATCATTGACTTCAATGATTTCTTCTTCTAAAATAGGGGTGTCAAACAAGGATCGAAGGTTGTGTGGGATCCTATGAGAGGATACCCTAGAGATGGCTACCATGCAGTCTCGCCTATGCGAGGAGAGGGGAGTCGAGATCTCGAGAAGTCTCGTAAAATGTTCTTCAATGATTTTGATATTTTCTTCATTTTTATTGCATACATCGCCATTTGAGTCTAACAATAAGGGGATCGATTCTCTGTTTTGTTTCCTTTTAAGGATGCTGCACATCTCTTTGGTGGGCTTGTTGGCTTTGCCAGTCCACCACTCCTTAAAGAATATTTGCAAGTTTTTCCTTTGTATTTCTTCCTCGTATCTCAACAACACTCTGATTCTTTGTAGACCCTTCTTGGATTGAGCTTTTCCTTCGTTCACTTCCTCCTTGAGTCTCCAAACTCTATGATACAGAGCTTCCCTACGTCCACAGTGAACAACCTGGAGCATCTTCCTAGTTCTTATCATGATCTGTCACGACTTATCGACCGCGCATCTCCAGCCCTTGGCTGGGGACGAACAAGTGGCGAAAGCCTCTTTCCACACTTCAGTAATTTCTTGATGGACAGTGGGGAGAGAGAAAGAGGTCAAGCAGACATGAAACCAAGGAGCCCTACGGGTTTTGGTGAGAGATTGGAATGAGATAATGATCGAGTAGTGATCAGAGATGGCAAGGTCAGTGCATCGCAAGAGGGAGGGACGGCCCCACTCATTAATAATGCTCTGAGAAATGTAGCTTCTAATATCCAGTCTAGCTTTTTAGGTCCTCACCCGCTTGGAGATTAGACCACGAAAATCCATTCGAATCTTTTGGTAGAATCTTTTTGAGGAAAGCAAGATACTCTTTCTTTATTGTTGCGATACACATAGACCTTTTCCAAGCTTCTAAGGAGGTGATTACTTTCTCCAACTTATCACAATGGCGGATGATATCATGACATTGTACATGCTTCGTAGTTCATTGTTGTATGTTTTTTCCTCAAAACAAACTTCAATTATAAAAAGGAACGGAGGGATATATAAGAGAATGAGGGGGAGATACAAAACAGTTTCATAAACCTTTTTGTGCTATCGGGCTGCTGTAGAAACTTGGATATTCTCATGTGCAATCCATTTAGCTCAGTAGGAATAACTCCCTCTTTTGTAAAGGCAATAGGGATTTCCTCCTTGCTCTTCTTAGTATTTTGAAGAAAGCCTCTAATGAATGTATTAAACATATTTGTAAGGTTCCAGTGAGGACACTTTGGTGCATAAGTTACTAGCTGAAAATGAATTCTCTAGGTGGAAGTTCCTTTTGCTCCCCTGTACTCTCTACTAAGAGATTTTCTATGATATCCTCATTGTAGGTTTGAGTGGGCTCTTGCCCACTGTAGTATGTACTTCCATTGTTAATTTAATCTTTCTGTTCTTTTCAAAAGAGCGGCTTGCTTCTACTTCAACCGCCTTTCACGCTTCAGCACTCTTGAGACAGGAGAAGAAAAGATGCCCAATGTCTTCTTGAGCTATGGGGGCATTGAAGCATCTCTCACACGGAAGCCGCGCATTATAAAATTTGTTGACTTTGGCATTGGTCCGGTTCCCAGCAAAGAGGATTTGCCAGAGCAGAACCGATTGTCCAACGACATATCACGGGACCCAATGGATTTCTGTTAAGCAGTAAGGACTCCAGCGACATATCAAGGGACCCAAATGAGGTTTTCTATGATACCCAGTTGGCTTCGCCATATCCAAGTGCAGCGAGCCATGAAGGGACCCAACAGATTGTAAAGCTGAACCATCCTGCGTACAGTGACCACAGTTTATGAATGTATAAGCGGACCACATGCGCATCCATCGCTGGCCTTCGCAGGGCCGCCATTTCCAGCAAATGCTCTAACGCCATTCTCAGATTCGACAGATCGAACCAACTCCAGCGACATATCAAGGGACCCAACGGGTTTTATGATCCAACCCAATATGCGTACAGCATCATCCATAGCTATGAATCTATCAGTGGCCCGCGTGCACATCATTGCTGGCGGCCATGGCGTGGGCGAGCACTTCCAGCAAATATGCTTAACGCGATATGAGATATTGGAGCCAAAGAAAATCTCAAAGTTTACTGTTTACTCGTTGATTGCTAGGAATCAAATCATATATTGTCCACGTCCCGTAGGAGAGTTGGTTGAGCTTTGGTCTCTTGAGGCGGAGGTCCACGGTTCAACTTCTTGGTTGGACATGTTATGGCTTAGGCCAGTTAAACCCAGTTGTAATCATGTCTCTTTCAGTTGTAACCTTGTCTAACCCCTCCTTTGTGAGATACGGGGGGTCCCGCGGGTGCTATGCCCATTCACTTGTACAGTTGCAATTTCAAAGTTAAAGTCCGGGGGAGTAGGCTTCGGCTGAACCTCCATTTAAAAAAAAAATAAAAATCAAATCATACATAGTGTGAATTGACTTTTGTCTCAGATGAAACAATTTGTCAGGATCAGTGATGATTGGAGGTGGGCGGCCGGTATAAGATAGAACGATTCGATGTGTTTCCCTATCAAGCGCATCAGAGGTGTGGAATCTTGGAACCTCCAAAAAGAGGTGTGGAATCTTGGAACCTCCAAAAAGCTAGGAAGCTATGGAATGAAGGTTTCCATTTGTAGAAACACCTCTGGAACCAAGATACTTGCAAGTGGATTAGATTTGAGGACATCGAGTTGGATGTGAAAGTGAACAACGAAGAATGGATCCTATTGCAGGGCAGATTCACTGCTTGGGATCGCTCGAAGACTCCTCTCCTCATTGGTCAGGACCCTCCTTGCCATGAGGGCCTTAGATGGCACAATGGCAATAGCCTTGACAAAATTCCGAGATTCAAGAAGATTGAGGACTTCCATTTCACGCTTAATAGAAAATGTTGCCTTGATTGGTTGAGCTTGTGATGGGACTTTAAGTTCCAATCCATTTGGCATCCCCTCATCGAAATAAAAAATTCAATGTCTATGTGGAAAATTCTCCACCTATGAATGTGGACCAATGTTAAGGCTAGCAAAATTTGTGGGGACCCCTCATGGTGCAAATGGAGCCTGCATGGCAATGAGGACTTGGGACACCTCTTTTTCTCGTGCCCAAAGTCAAAGTAGTTCTGGCAGACCCTTGAAAGAATCGTTCTGCTACAAGGACAAACAATTGGAAACAAGCTTTGCTGGGAGAAGAGATCGGGTGTTCTTCATCTTTGTGGAAAATCCATATTCCTTTTAGGAAAAAGAATTTTCGATTGTTAGAAACCCCCGCCTTTTAGACATCATAGGGTTTTTTTTCTCGAGAACAACAAGATCAAGAGCAAATGGGCCCCACATGAAGGGGACGAGAGGATGATCAACCTTCTTTGTAAAGCTCTCTAGTAATGTAACCCCTGCTTTCTGAAATTTGGAGGGTCCCACACACACTAAACCCGTTCTCTTGTACAATTCTTTTTTCTAATAATTAAAATCTCGGAGAGTAGGCTGTTGCCGAACTTCATTTATGAAAAAAAAATTGAATATGAAAACATTTTAGGGTCTGGCGCGCAAATTAGACGCAATAGAACGTGCTGGAATGCCGCCAAATTGCAACCATATGGTCGTCCATCATGGCTATGTTCAGTGACTCAAAAGAAAAGGCATGTAAATAAATATTAGTAATGGTGGCCCGCATGCCTTGGTGCGCGACAGGGATAACGAGCAATTACAAGACTTGATTTCATTATAACCGAACCACTATTGATGTGCAGGGAGGATGTCATAAAGTTTCAAAGTAAACAGAAATGCGTTTCACTGAAAATTAATCACTCGGCGTGGAAAAATCCCACATCTGAAGTAAAGTACACAATTTGAGTTTTCTCGACTCACTTTCCTAAAAAGTACTTAACGTTATGAATTGTAAAGGGAAAAACCATTTTGCCTATCACTCCATGCGGTGCTTGTTGGGGGGAGGGGGGTCCCGTAACATGTCTAATTTCTATCAATTGTGAAGGTAATCTGACAAAACATTGAATGTAACAATACTTGGGCAACCACCCCGGCCTCTCTCCTCAGGTTTTCTATCCAGGAACTTGGGTGCTTGGGTGGTTTGTCATGAGGCGTCAAATTGTGTGCAACTATGAGGCGACCTCATTAATCATCCGGCAAACAATCAATCAACCTTTTCTTCTCGTAACCCAAGTCAATGTTGATCTGGTGTACCCTTGAGAATGTCTTGCAGGTTCAAGGACGAATCCTCTAGAAGCAAGCATTGTTGGGTGAAGCGATTGGGTGTTCCTCATCTTTGTGGAATGCGATTAGAGGTGAGACCCTTAGGAAGATTTGGGAGGAGAGATGTGCTGCCAATTTTAGAAGCCTTCCTAAAGAATGGTCGTCAGAAAAGTCTCTTTTCCTGTTAGGCAAAAGAATTTCCAAATGTAAGAAACCCACGTCTTTTAGACATCGTAGAGTGTTTTACCTAGAGAATAATAAGAATAAAAACAAGTGGGCCTCTCATGAAGGGGACGAGAGGGTGATCTATTGTCTCTGTAGAGCTCTCTAAATTTTTTCGATCTTCCCCTACTTTGTGGGATTCGTGGGGTCCATATCAATACTAATCCCATTCACTTGTACAATTGTTTTCTTTATCAATTAAAGTCTAGCAGAGTAGGCTTTGCCGAACTTTCATTTATTAAAAAAAAAGCCTTTCGACCAACGTGCCCTAGTCCCCCTTCGAGTGTCCCTTGAGCACCTCTTCTCGAAAGCACACTCCATGCCAGCGGGAAGTCCCTCTCCTCCCTGTATTTGCCTACAAAGCTTACCGCGGGCCAGCTACCTTCAACATTTACCCCTGAGATCTAACGCGGGCTGGTTCGGGTTGTTGTATCACCTTCGGGTCGTTTCATGTAATCTCCTTCGGGCCGCTTTCTAATTCGATCTTCATTTTGTGCAACTCGTGTTTGGGGAAACTTAACCTTCAAAATGCGACTCCTCAAGTCGTCCCATCAGCAGGCTAGCATGATGTGCTGAGTTGAGCCCAGGGCAGCTTGTTGTTTTGTTACATTGAAGGACAAATTATTGACCCTTCTTGTGGACTTGAGCACTCTTGCTACCTTCAAATGTTCATTATATATCTTGATAGGCTACCTTGGAGGACAACTCGAGTCCTGAAGAACATGCTTCCACAGTCCAGACCACATCATCAATACATTCTAGTAGGTATCTCCAATCCATGGCAATGGGAGTTGGATCCTTGATGTTTCGACACATTCTCGTAGGCTTCTTCAATCCATGACAATGGGAGTTCGACCCTTGATGCTTTTGTGCAGGCAGTATGACACTACAAAATAAATGGAATGAAATTGCCCCTTGTAGCCTCCACTTGTGGGAGGCAGACCTCTAACTTGTAGAACCCTTATCTCTGATACTATAGTCCAGGCTTATATCTTATATCTAAGTGGAAGAAAATCACATGCTTTCAGTCACTTCTAGATAGAGCGTTACACGTGAATTTTTGGTGATATAACCTGCTCCAATATCGTTGGGTTGGCTAGAATCCATCAAGACATTCCCACTTGTCACCCACAAGGATTCTTTACTTTTAGAACTTCCATGTGGCGTAGTGCAAGATGATAACTAGGACGATGTGGTGCCTCACATAGATAGGGAAACATATACATGGCTCCTCGTTGTGGAATTCTACAATCCCCATTTGCTATGCTTCCCTGATGAGGCCCCTCATTTTTAGGTCACTTCGGCATGCCGTTCCAAGCACGAACTTCACACGAAGATTCTCAAAGTCCTGTTCTGCCCAGCCACGTAGTCATCCACTAATTCCCCTCTTGATGGGATCACTAAGTGGCATCTCACATGAGTGCCACTTGGCACTCATGTATGTGCCCTTCTAATTGAATCTAAGGGACGGTTCACACCATCCCTTTTCTAGTGATTTACCACATGACATTTCCTTCCCCGTAAGTCAATTTTTGTCCTCAAAAATGGTATTGGAAGGTCTAGTAAAGAGAGAGAATTAATAGAATGGCTACTCCCACTATATCCCCATGTACAACAATACATAGTCATATCTCTGTGTTGTTTCCCCGTATCTTTCCCCTTAAGAAGACCCTTGGGAAGATAATCTAAAATTGGGAAACCATCTTTGAAGGATGCTAACCCGCTCCCATGTGGCACTATCTTCTGAACTATCTTTCCATTTTACTAGAAACTCTTTATATAAGTGACTTCTCGTCCGTTTCTCTCGAATGCGTAGTATGCTCTCACGTTCTTGTGGAATAGATTGGACATAAATAGGCTCTACTACCTCACTATATGGAAAGAGGTGTCAGATTCACCCAACCTTTTCTTAAGATGGCTAACATGAAAAACTAGATGGATTTGACTATTCTCTGGAAGTTGGAGCTGATAAGCCATCTTTCCTATTCTCTTAAGTATTTGGAAAGGTCCACAATACCTAGGAGATAGTTTTGGACAAGGTCCCATCTTCATAGTTTCAGATCTAGAGGGAACTCTAAGATAGATCTGCTCTCCTACATCAAAGTTGATATCTCCCCTTTGAGGGTCAGCATAGGCCCTAGCCCTATCCTGAGCTCTCCTAATGCTATCCTTAACAAGCCTAAGCATATCCTTCATCTCTTACAAGAAGTCCTTTGCAGCTTGAACTTTCTCATTCTGCAAGCCTACTACATAAGGAGCTCTTGACTGAAATCCATACATAAGCATAAATGGACTATGCCGAGTGGAAGAGTGCTTGGCACTATTATTTGCAAACTCTACTATAGGTAAGTACTCTTCCCAATTAGTTTTCCTTTCATTCACATATGCTCGAAGCATATCCTCTATGATTTGGTTAACCCTCTCTGTTTGCCCATCCGACTGTGGATGCTCAGCCGTACTGATGCTAAGTTTTGTGTCAACCTTTTGAAGACTACTTTTCAAAAGTGGATAAGGTGGAAGTGTGCCTTCATGCTTTAGGAGCTGCATATAAGCAGTTCATAAGTTCTATACAGACAAGAGAAAATATTCCGAATTTTGTTGATTTGGTATCCATGCTGATTATTGAAGAAAAGAATCTTGGTGAGGATTCGAACTCCCAAGGAAAGCCCATTTCTGAGCAAGTATTCTACTCTGGAAGAGGAAGAGGAGGAGGTGGAGGTTTTCGAAGTGGAAGAGGAAACAGTAACCAAGACCAAGGTCAACAATAGAATCATGTAGGAGGAAGAGGACAGTTTTGAGGTAGGGGGAGCCAAAGAGGTCGCACAAATTTCCAAAGAAATGATTCAGGTAATGACAGTAAAGGATGCTGGAATTGTGGTAAACTTGGACACTTTGAATGCGATTGCAGGTTGAAGAATCAAAATAACAGAAGGTAGCAAAACAACTATGCATCCATGAGTGCAGATGATTCTGAGAAGCTATTCATGGTTCAACATCACATGATGAATACAATGTCTGCTAGTGTTTCAAAATCGAATGATAATGTCTGGTATGTTGATTCACGTGCTTCAAATCACATGACCAGTCATGCGGAATGGTTTAGTACTTTGTAGAAATTGCCAGTTCTTGGATATGTTGAAACAGGTGATAACACATCAAACCCTATCGAGCATACAGGAAGCATAGCATTGTCCATGGCGGATGGGAAGGTAAAACATCTTGCTGATGTGCTACATGTTTCAAATATAACAAAGAATCTGGTTTCTGTTGGACGAATGGTTGACCACGGATTGCAAGTCAGGTTCAATGTTGATGGGCTATATGTAGAAGAATACAAATGGGATGGAAGATTGATTGCCAAAGGAAACAAAGTGCGTAGGATGTTCACCTTAAATGTGAAAACTCCTGAAATGAATGGAGCCATGTTTGCAAAAGGTGCATGAGTTATTGTTGATATAGAGATGTGGCACAAACGGATTGGACATGCAAACTTACAAAGGCTGAAATTGATGCAGTCAAAGGAGATCGTCCATGGACTACCAAATTTGAAGGTTGCGGAGATGCAAAAGGTATGTGCAGCATGTCAATTTGGTAAATAGTCAAGATCATCATTTCCACATGATAAGCATGTTAGTGAGAATGTGCTAGAAATAGTACATACAGATGTTTGGGGTCCTACAAAGACCACATCTATGGGTGGTTGCAGGTTTTATGTTACTTTCATTAATGACCATACACGAAAAGTGTGGGTATATTTCATGAAAGAGAAGAGTGAGGTGTTCACTCACTTCCAGAATTTTAAAGCTATGGGGGAAAAGTAGACATGAAAGTATATTCAAACATTAAGGTATGATGGAGGAGGTGAATACATGTCAAATGAGTTCAGCAACTCTTAAAAGTTATGGAATTCGACGTCAGTTTTCATGCAAGTACACACCACAACAGAATGGTGTTGATGAAGGAAAAAATAGACATATTGCAAAAATAGTAAGAGCATTGATGGCTGAGAAGAATATGCCTCATTGTTACTGGACAGAAGCTGTGCATACGGCTGTATACATTATGAACAGAACTCCAAATGTTGTTGTACATCAAGTTACACCTGAAGAAAACTTCATAGGTAAAAAGCCAAACTTATCACATATGAAATTTTTTGGTTGTATTGCATATGTACATGTTCCAGATGATCTGAGGATGAAGCTTGATCCTAAAGCACAAAAGTGTGTCTTCATTTGATACTCCCTTGAGCAAAAGGGATATAAATGCTATAACACACTCACATGATAGGTGAAGGTGAGCATAGATGTGGTATTTGATGAAATGTCAAGCTTCTATGCAGATGCCAAAGAAGGACTGAATCTTGAACCAAATGACAAAGAAAATGCTTAAAAATCAAGTGCAGAATCTCAAGTTTTGAGTGGACCGGATGCGCCACCAAGCAATAGTTCCAACTCAAATCCATGGAGCGGAAGATTGCGTGGAAATTTTAGTATAGAAAATTCATCAAATACATCCAAGAAAGGTAAAGAAAAGCTTTTTGCTGGTCATAAAACATGTGCAGGTTTTGAAGACATTGATGGAGATTCAGGCGGTTCAAAAAAGATTCTTGATGAGGAGCTTGGATTGCCCTTTGTGAAGACTTCAAAAGTAAGAAAGGCACATGCAAATGATACAAGGAGAAGTGACCCAAGAGCAAGAAGATCTCGGAGGATGCGGAATTCAGTGCAACGATTGACATATGATAGATACATGGCTCGCCATTGTGCCTACATGACAAAGGTAATACAAGATGCTGAACCTTCTTGTTTTGAAGATGCAATTAGAAATGAAGATTGGGAAAAAGCTATGGATGAGGATATGGTTGCACTTTATGGAAATGATACATGGAATCTGGTTCCATTGCCACAAGGAAAGAAATCCATAGGCTGCAAGTGGGTTTACAAGGTAAAGCACAATGCTGATGGTAGCATAAGCAGGTATAAAGCACGTTTGGTAGCAAAAGGATATGCACAAACTTATGGCATTGATTATGAGGAAACATTCAGTCCTGTAGCTAAAATGTCTACTATCAAAACACTTGTTGCATTAGCTACAGCAAGAGGGTGGAGTTTGCATCAGATGGATGTGAAGAATGCTTTTCTACATGGTGAGTTACAAGAAGAAGTATACATGGACCAGCCACAAGGATATAAAGATTCAGAGCATCCAGAATATGTTTGCAAGTTGCAAAAGGTTTTGTATGGGCTGAAGCAAGCTCCTCATGCATGGCATGCAAGGATTGTTGATTACTTAACCACCATTGGGTTTTTTGTGTGATGGAGATCATTCACTATATGCAAGGAAGGGTGATGATGGCATCACAATTGTAGCTATTTATGTTGATGACTTGATTGTATGTGGTGATAATGAAGAAAGCATTGAAGAGGTAAAACAACTTCTTATGCAGGAATTTGACATGAAAGGTCTTGATGTCTTGCACTACTTCTTGGGCATTGAGTTCATACATATAGAAACAGGTATATGGATGTCGCAAAGGCAATGTGCCTTGAATATGCTGCAAAAGTATGGTACGGCTAATTGTAAGCCAATTTCTATGTCATTAGATCAGAATTTGAAGTTGGACACTACATCAGGTGAAGCATTGGAAAATGCTACTATGTACAAGAAAATTGTGGGAAGTCTTATGTATCTCACAATTACAAGGCCTGATCTAAGCTATACTGTTGGACTTGAAAGTCAGTTTATGCAAGTTCCCAGGAAGCCATATTTGGATGCTCTGAGGTGCACTCTATGTTATGTGAGTGCTAATTTGGATTATGCATTGTTTTATGAAGCTGGTGTAGCTTTGCAAGTTCATGGATACACCGATGCAGATTGGGCTGGTACTACTCTAGAGAGAAGATATACTAGTGGCTTTCTATTCTCACTTGGAGGTGCAGCTATTACATGGAGCAGCAAGAGGCAACCCACTGTTGCTTTGTCGAGTACAGAGGCTGAGTATAGAGGTGCTGCAATGGAAGCATGTGAGGCATCATGGCTAGAGATGCTACTTGCAAATTTAGCTGTGGAAGTGCAAAAGCCTATCACCATCTATTGTGATAATCTTAGCAGCATATAAGTAGCACGAAACCCTGTTTTTCATGCTAGAACAAAGCATATCAAGGTACATTATCACTTCATCAGAGAGAAGGTATTAGC
Organism: Ceratopteris richardii; assembly: GCA_020310875.1. Taxonomy (NCBI): domain Eukaryota; kingdom Viridiplantae; phylum Streptophyta; class Polypodiopsida; order Polypodiales; family Pteridaceae; genus Ceratopteris; species Ceratopteris richardii. The sequence goes on from CM035406.1 coordinate 175,608,682, forward strand.
AGGTGATATTGATCTTGTTTATAAGGGAACATATGAGCAGGTTACTGATATCTTCACTAAAGCACTTGGAGGAGAGAAGTTGAAGAAGATTCGAAAGATGCTTGGATTAGAGGACATGGCGTTGAGCTTGAGGGGGAGTGTTGAGATATCAAGCTCAACATGTGATGATCCAAGATGACATGTATTACTTTTTCATTTCTCTGACATGTATAGTGGTCACGCTAGTATATGTCAGGGACACTTCATTGAGCTTTATTAGATTTATTTGCCGAGAGTGATGGCACATTTGTTTTTTGCGAGGCCACTCATTCGCGGACATTAGGTTTTTTCTTATGTACTGATCTTTATATATTGCTGCAATTATATTCTTGTTTTTAGGTCATTCTTGTACATTCTTTATGTAATAGAAGAAGAAGAAGAAGATTATTCTTCCTTGCCTCAATCTGAGTGTGTGCTTCTCTTTGATTGTGAGTGTGTGTGTGTGTGTGTGAGCTCTCTTTCTTATCTCCTTCCTCGTGACATGTATAAGGCTGTAATACACTATTCATGAGTTTCATGAAAGTGGAAGGAGCATTGGTGAGTCCAAAAGGCATCACCAAAAACTCATAGTGCCCATATCTAGTCCTAAATGCAGTTTTAAGGACATCCTCTACCCTAATCCTTATCTGATGATATCCTAATCTAAGGTCAAGCTTGGTGAAATACCTAGCTTGATGTGACTGATCAAATAGATCTTCCAATCTAGGCATTGGAAACCTAATTTTGATAGTTACCTTATTAAGTGCTCTATAGTCTATACATAGTCTCATAGAGCCGTCTATCTTTTTAACTAGAAGCATTGGCTCTTATCCTTTCTTTCTTATCTCGTCACTTGACTTCTATGATGATTTGTTGATGAATTCTCAAGTGTTTGCCTTGGATTTATCTTGTTAATAAGTTGCTTTGTGAGTATTCCATGAGAGTAGATTTTTATTCTTTTATTTTCTACCTTCAACATAAATATATTTGCTGAAGAAGTTGACTGTGTGCTTTTTGTCAGAATCATGATTGTCTCATCTTGATGATACAAGTACTTAAATTAACTTTTGATTTCATCTTCTTAATCTACATGGAAAATGGCATGATTTAGGCACAAGAATCACCTTAAAAACTTATTTCTAACTCAAGATATACAAAACCCTAGTATTTCACATAACTTTTCATGAATTCTCTATTGAAACTGATTTTGTTGATAAATCTTGAAAATCATTGATGAATAAGGGGTTGTGGACTCAGTATACTTTTCGGATTGAAAAATTAAAGGTGTTTAAATTGCTAATCTTTTATTCTATGATGATTGGAGAGGACAAATCCAAAGGACAATAAACATACACACATACATAGAAACAAACAAAGATACATATATACATAAATAGATACATGCATGCATACATACATGCATATGTACATAAAAATATACATATGTACATAAAAATATACATATGTACATAAAAATATACATATGTACATAAAAATATACATATGTACATACATACATACATACATATATACATACATACATACATAGATATATACATACATACATCCATACATACATACATATATATACACATGCTTGCATAAATAAATACATACATACATAAATACATATATACATACATGCATACATACATACATACATACATACATACGTACATACATACATACATAAATACATACATAGAAGCACACACATTCATACATACATGCATACAAGCACACATAAACATAGATACATACATACACACATAAACAGACGTACATAAATGCATATGTACATGCATACTTACATCCCTGCATACATACATATATATGCACATACAAAAAAGCATATATATGTATATATATACAAACACACCTACATAGATACATAAATAGATATGTACATATATCACACACACACACACACACACACACACACACACATATATATATATATCTATATATATATATATATATATATATATATATATATATATATATATATATATATATATATATATATATATATATATATATATATATATATACATACACACACACACACACACACACACACACATATATATATATATATATATATATATATATATATATATATATATATATATATATATATATATATATATATATATATATATATATATATATGTGTGTGTGTGTGTGTGTGTGTGTGTGTGTGTGTGTGTTGAACTACAACCATGAACATGAAGCTGATAAACAATTTGCTCATGTCAAGTGGCTTGGATCAAATACCATAATGTGACTACAAGGAATATGAGGATGTAACAACAGTTGATGTGAAACAATTTCATCACTTCGGGATTGTGCATTTCATTGCATTAAGCATCCAGTCTACACCATTGTTTAAATGATGGTACTATTGATGCTATTTCCGAGGTTATTAGTGACATTAATTCAAGTGTTTGAAATGTGAGAGTCGCATATGTGACACATTCAAAGCGTTGCATATGTGATGCTAAAAATGTCGCATATACGAGGTTCAGTAATATCATTTATGTGATGGTTTACAGAATTGAATATACAACGTGTGCACATCACTTATGCGATGATTGTTTTTCACTAAAATAAAAAAAAATGCATGGCTCTTCAATCGTCATTTTTTGAGCATCTGACCGAAGAGCAATCTAATGTTCATATCTACACTACGTATATGAGCTCTAGCTCTCTCTTTCTCTATTACTCTCTCTTCTATTCTTGATCTCTCTCTCTCTCTCTCTCTCTCTCTATATATATATATATATATATATATATATATATATATATATATATATATATATATATATATATATATATATATATATATATATATATATATATATATATATATATATTGCAAGTTATTCAAGAATCTCACCGAGCATAATATATGGCTAATTATTTTAAGTACAACTTTCATTGTTTGTATATCATTAACATACTCACACTTACACATTCAAATGCACATATACATGCACATGCATGCTCATGCACGCACATACACATACAGACACATATACATATTTATACACATACACATGCACATACACACATATACACACATACACATACACTTATACATACACTTACACATACACATATGCGCACATACATATACATATACACACACTTACACATGGATACACACAAACATATCTACATGCATGTGCATGCACATACACATACACATACACACATAAACACATACTTATACACATACACATACATATGCACATACATGTGCACATACACACACATGCATATATATATATATATATATATATATATATATATATATATATATATATATATATATATATATATATATATATATATATATATATATATATATGCATATGCACATGCACATGCATCCACATGCACATGTATGCACATGCATGCTCATACATATACACACATGCACATGCATATACACACATATACATACACATGCACACATATAAACATACACACACATACACATACAACTACATATAGACATACACATATACATTTACACATAAATAAAAAACACATGCACACACATACACACACAAATACACACACATACATGCACATACACAAATATAGATATATGCCTACATGTGCATACATACATACACACACACAACTACATGCACATACATGCATATACACCCATGAACACACATTCTAATATGAATGAATTATATAATGGAAGTAGTGAATCACATGTTAAATATAAACTATAATAAAAATCATTAGTGCATTTCAATCAAATAATTCACACACACACATGTTGGAGGAGATGGTGGATAGTCTTCAGGATGAAGTGGTGACGCTACAACCCGCTTCACACCAACCAAGAGCAAGTGGTGGAGAGTGTAGTGGGCCACTTTAGCTTGCAACATGATCCACTATTCAATGGATCAAAACAGATGAGTAGGAAATTGATCCAAGGTCATAGACTTGTTATTTTTGTCTCCGCATATGTTCAATATAATGCACAATGCTCTTAGCCTCCTAGCAATTAGCGAAATCCCTTTTGGTGGTATCTAGATAACTTAGATAGCTACCAATAATGAGTGATTTCAATAAAAAAGATGAACTACACACTGAGTATGAAATTTACCAAATCATAGGACTTGCCCAACATTTTCAAGATGCATCAGTCAACAGACTAGAGACTAATGAGATGAATATATCTCACGACACAGAGAAGTATTAACCATGAAACTTTGTAGCTATAAACTAGACAATATAATGAATCTATGATACTTGAAATTACATCAAATGATCAACCATGCATTGAAAAGAAGATATGAGAAGATGACTGTTTTGAAGTAGTCATAGCAGAGAAGTGAAATAGATATATAATAAAAAATGTATGTATTAGATCATATAGAAATACAATGTCATTGGCAGTAATCTATTGCACAATGTGAGGGTAGTGATTGAGCTATGGAGTGAGATCTCAAATTACATAGGGTCCCTCTCTATTGATCTTCAAAATCGAGGCATATCCATGTGTGTCTTTTGAGCTACTTTTATGGTTTTTTTTTTTTAATAAAGCAAGTTCAGCCTCAACCTACTCTCTCGGACTCGAATTACTTAAAAGAAAAGTACAAGAGAAAGGGACTAGTGCCCATGGGATCCCCCAAATCCCACAGAGTAGGAGAAGCTTTTACAGAGTTTAGATGGAATTACAAAGAAGGTTAATCACCCTCTCATCACCCTCATGCGGGGCCCACTTGGGTTTAAGCTTGTTGTTGATCAAAAGCAGCATTTGATGATGCCTGAAAGGGGGGGGGTTTCTTACAGTTAGCGATTTTTTTGCCAAGGAGTAACAATGATTTCTCAATCTACCACTCTTTGGGGGATTTGCCAAAGTTAAGAGCACATCTTTCCCACCAGATCTTCCATAGGACCTCCCCTCTGATAGCATTCCAGAGAGTCGTGGAGCAGCCGATTGCTTCTCCCAGCAAAGCTTGCTTCCAACTGATATGTTTCTGAAGTCTAATTTTCTTTACGAAAATCTATTAGAGCTTGTTGGAGTTGGGACAAGTAAAGAAGATGTGAGAAACATCTTCGATGGACCAGTAACAACATTTGCACTAGGGAGGTATCCCACAAATTTTGCTAGCCTTAAGGTTGGTCCAAATTCCACGATGAAGAATTTGCCATAAGAGGACAGACTTTTTGATTTCTGTGAGGGTGTGCTAGATGGCCATGAACTTCATGTCCCACCGAAGCCGTGTCCATGACAGGCACCACTTCTTGTTGAGGTTAACCTGATAATCAATGGTTACTTTGATGTTTGGGATTCTTTATAGGCAATTACCATAGTGCCATCTGAGGCTAAGCGATCTCAGCATGTCATGCCCCATGAGAAGGCAAACATTAGAGCGGTCCCAAGCGAGATGTCTGCTTTGCAAAGTGTTCCATTCTTCATAGGAAATGTTGATGCTAGGGTCAATATCCTCAAAGTTGATCCATTGGTTGGTGTCTTGATTCTAGATATGTTTCCATTTTTTTAAGCCTTTGTTCCATAGCCTCTTGGCGTTTCGAATGTTCAATTATTCCACAATTTCGGATGCCATGGATCAAAAACCAGATAGAGTCATTTTGCGTAATACTGGATGCCCACTTCCAATCTCCACTTATTCTTGTGAAGCTTTTGATTTTATTCCAACCCTTCCATAGGGAGCACACAAGATTCGAGCCTTTCGAGAAGACCGAGATCAGGGAAAACAAAAGGATCAAAATGTCAAGATTCTTCCAATTTGGGAATCCCATGAGAGCCAACTTGTTCTTATTTCTGAAGATCAATTTGGCCCATGAGGCCTTCCTATCGCACCATGCCTTAATCATCCATCTTGCCGCAACTTTGTTAGCCATACACCCAATGTCTAGAATGCCAAGGCCCCCACTATCTCTTTGGCTGGTGCAGATGGACCACTTGATTTTAGGCACCCCCTCCTATTGTGGTCGCCTGTCCAAAGGAAGTTTTTGCAAATACTTTCCAATTCGGACAGATCTTGCTCTTTCGGTCTCCAACAAGAAAGGAAGTAAATGGTCAATGATATGAGGAATGTGTTGATAACCATTGTGTGACAAGCACGATTGATTTGCATACCTCTCCAGTAGTTTAACTTGTTTTTGAGTCTGGCCAGCACCCACTTCCACCGTTGCTCCATCGAGATACCAAACCCCAAGGGAATCCCAAGAAGCTAGAAAATTTGGCCTTGCGGAATGAATTGACAGCCATGATCAATGAGAAGGTCAGGCTAGATCCTGATAATAGCTCTGAAAGCCATCTTAGAGTGGTTGATTTTGGATCCAAAGGCTTCATAGAAAGTATCCAGGCTTCCATCTATTGTTCCACCAGCCGGCTAAGCCCTTCCACAAGGCTTACTGACAAGGTATAGTAAAGATTGATGGTCGACAAAGATTTTGAATTTATGTGCCACTAAATAGTGTCTTAACTTCTTTACTGCATAAACCATGTCTAGTCCTCTTTCAATTGTTATGTAGTTCTCTCAACAAAGATGGATTTTCTACTTGCATATGCTATCATGAAGTCCACATGTTTCCCTTATCAGTAGCTTGTGCCAAGATGCAACGAAATTACTGAATTAGAAGCATCTATGTGGTGTGGAAGGGTTTATTATAATTCAATTCTTTAAATTTGGTGTTGATATGGGACATATTTTGAGCTATTAGAAAGAGTTATCACAATTTTTTGTCCACTCAAAATTCTTTAAAAGCCTATATATCATCTTAGCACTGGTTGCATACATGTGTATGAACCACCTCTAATAACAAAAATATCCCATACAGTCTTCAAATTCTTTGGTACTTTTTGATATAGGTAGTTTTTCAATTGCTCTTATTTTTTGTTCAAGTCCATTGATATGTCATTCTTTGGGACTATGTTTCCAAGGGTTTTACGGTAATGGACCATGAAAACACACTTTTTGGGATTCACGCACACTTTATACAATTGTTAAAAGTCAAAACTATTCTTGTGATCTAGAACATGTTCTTTTAGTTCATCAAAATATGCACATAAGTCACCAAGATAAAATTATATGCATTTCCTAAGAAATTCCTTGAAGATATGAAACATTAACCTTTGAAATATGGTTGGGTCATTGGTTAAACCGAATTTACTAGAAAGGAAAATATGCCCCATTTAGTTGCAAAGGGAGTCTTATGTTGATCCTCCTCTATGATAGACATCAAATTATAACCAAAGAATCCATCTAAAAAGATATGGAATTCATAACTAGAAACCATCTCTAGCAAATGATCTACTATGGGTAATTGATGGCTATGCCATATAGTGGTTGTGTTCACTTTCTTGAGATTAATGCAAGTGCATAGTTATAAATTGTTCTATGGAAAACCACGAAAGAAGAGATCCATTCTATATGTTTGATTTCATAAATGAAATGGTTGTAAGAAAACTATATATATCTTCTTCGATTTCTCAAGAGTAGGTTTCATTACAGGTGTATGATCTTTGTCTAGATGGTTGAGGATCCGGTGCCATTGGAATGTGATTTGCACAGATGTTTGGATCAATCCCTTTTAAGTCCTTGTATGTCCAAGCAAAGATATCCCAATACTCTTGTAAGAGGTGTATGAGGCCTTCTTCCTTAGAACTTGACAAGAAATTTTCAATGTAAAAGCATCTTTATTAATTATCCTCAACTTGATGGATCCTTGAATATGTGCCCAGCCGTAAGGATCAAATTCATCCTCCTTCAGACTAGAGGATGGTATATAATGGGGATCATCAATTGATCTTTCTAGTGGTGGACTTGGCTCTACTTTTACTCCTTAACACAACAAAATAACAATTTCTTCATGCATTCAACATGGTTGAATCAAATTTAATGGCTTTCCTAAGAGCATTTCATAATTCTCCACGTGCCAAATTCAGATATGGCAATAGTGGGCTCAAATTCAACATAACATGTGGTCAAAATAATGTTTTCAAGGAGACCTAAGGGTCTCTCCATATATCCATTAGTTAGTCTAGACACATCTGATGGAGAGTGTTAATCTCCAAGAGAATAAGCTACTCTTGAATTTAGAGCACCTCTATATCAAGAGTAACTAAAAAACCTTCACTAATTTGGAGACACAATAAAAATTTTGGATAAACTATGAAGAAGAAGACTCTACAGAAAGTCTGCTGCATATATCTCTCTCATTGACTTATCAAATGTGTAAAGTTTTTTATAAAACTTTGCACAAGATGTCGCCTATAGTTTGCACACCTCCTCCAAGTTAAATCACTTCAAAAGATTCAGTAGATCTTGAGAGAAGTCGATTCAGACACCTGAAACTTCTAACACTTGGTTCTCTCAATCTAGAACCCATTTATGCAAATGCTTTTAGCCATAGATAGCTTACCTTCCAACTTAAAGATTGAGTACTTGCTTGCTCAGAACTTTACATTGTGGAAGGGGAACTGACCAAAACATTAACATCAAATTTTGTGCCTATTTCAGAAAACAGTGAACACTTCTTCACATATGAATGTTCCTACTCATAATTCTCACAGCCTGTTTACAATTAGGTTCTCAAACTTTAACCATAGACTCATTAATTATGTAATTAGACATCTACAAAAAGATTCTTGAAATGATCAAGCACAGAAGGAGAAAACACAGAAACATCGGGCACAACTTTTCTTCATTACTAGAGAACTTTTACATCTGGATGAGAGAACTAATCTTCATGCTTCTCAAGAGTCTAGTTACTTCTAATTCTTCTGGATTCTTGTATTCTACACTCTCTCATATTTGCCCCGACATTTTTCCTCGTATATATAGGTAAATATTTACAAGCTCCTGACTATACAAAAGTATAAGTAAACTATCTCTGAATTAATGTACATATGTGTACACATCTTCATCTTCTGGATATGCACTTCCTTCATACTTCATATCTTGATCTTTTCTTCAGTACTTGGCTTCAACTCTTCATCAAAACATCAATTGTTGATTGCCCTGCACCAACAGCTCCCCCTCAATCATCAATTGAGGTTTTCTCTATCTTCTTTATGCCTGCCCTGTCTTTGAATCTATGTAACTTTGGTCCATCCAAGCTCTTGGTTAGCATATCAGCTATCTGATCTTTTGTTGAAGTATATATGACTTCAATCTCTTTATCCATCACTTTCTCTCTTAGAAAGTGATACTGAATTTCAATGTGTTTGGTCCTGGCATGAAAAACAGGATTAGCAGCTAGATACAATGAACTCATGTTATCTCCATGAATAGTGGGTGTACTCTGAATGATATCAAAACTCTTCATCAGAGTCTTAAGCCATATCACTTCCTTTGTAGCTTCCACCATACCTTTATACTCTGCTTCTGTAGATGACAAAGCAACTGTGTGTTGCTTCTTTGAACACCATGAAATTAACTTATCTCCCACATAACACAAGTATCCATATGTTGATCTCCTATCAAATGGATTACCTGCCCAATCTGCATCACTATATATCTTGATGTTTGTATCTGATGTAAAACCATAATACAAACCTTCTTTGAGTGTACCCTTAATGTACCTCAACACTCTTTGTCCTGCAAACCAATGTTCTTTCCTAGGGCAATGCATGAATTGAGATAATACTCCCACTGCATATGACAAATCAGGTCTAGTTAAAGTAGCATAATCAGACTACCAACCAAACTTTGATATAGCTTCATATCCTTGAACTCTTCTCGGCCACCATATCTGCTCAATTTGTGATTCACCTCCATTGGAGTAGGTGCTGGTGTATGAGATCTCCATGCCCAAGAAATATGACAAGTCTCCCAAGTCACTAATCTTGAAATCTTTCTCCATTTTCTTCTTTAAGCTTTGAATGCCTTTCTCATTTGTACCTGTAAGAATTATATCATCAACATATATGCACATGTAAATGAACCCATCATCACTTTCTTTAACAAGCAAGCTACTATCTGCCTTTGATACTTGGAATCCTAGTTCTTTCAAGAACTTCACAAGTCTATAATTCCATGCCCTTGGGGCCTGCTTCAAACCATACAAAGCTCTCTTGAGCTTACATACATACTCTGGATACTTTTCATCTCCGAATCCTTGTGGTTGCTCCTTGAAAACATCATCTGAAATATAACCATTTAGAAAAGCATTCTTCACATCTAATTGACATAATTTCCAACCTTTACATGCAGCAATAGCTATGAGTGTCCTGATGGTTATCATCTTTGCCATAGGACTATAGGTCTCATCATAGTCTACACCATATGTCTAAGCAAAACCTTTCACAACAAGTCTAGCTTTATACCTAGACACACTTCCATCTGCATACCTCTTTGTTTTGTAGACCCATTTGCACCCAATGATCTTCTGAGTATTTGGTTTAGGAACCAAATCCCAAGTTTCATTCTCCATGAATGCATCATACTCTTCCTGCATAGCTTTCTCCCAATTTTCCTTACCTTTTGCCGCTTCATATGTAGAAGGATCTTCATCTGCCTTTACCATATAAGCATAATCTTTGGTAGCCAAAAAAGAAGTGTCATAGCTATACCTTGTAGGTCGCCATTTGTGTCTTGTTGACCTTCTGAGTTCTCCACTTCTCGAGGTTTCGAGTTCATCACATTCTATATCAAACCTTGGCACTTCTTCTATTTCAACCTGTACTTCATTGTTCTTCTCGTCATCAAATATCTAAACCTTTGATTTACCTTTCTTTTGATCCACAATTTCTTCATCACCTGCATAAATATTTATTGTACCTGCATACCAAGTACCTTGCTCATCAAATGTAACATCCTTAGACACTAGGAATTGTTTTGTGGATGGACTCCACAACCTATATCCCATCTGCTTATCATCATATCCAATAAACACATATTTTTCAGCTTTAGGCTCCAATTTATGCCTCAATTGTGATGGCACATATGCATATGCCAAACATCCAAATACTTTGCAATGATCTAAAGTAGATCTCTTACCCCACCATGCCTCATATGGTGTCATAACCTGCAAAGCTTTACATGGTAATCTATTGGCCAAATAAGTAGCTGTATTTACAGCCTCAACCCACAAATAATTTGGTCAATTTTTCTCCTTCATCATGGATCTTGCAAACTCAACAAGAGTTCTATTCCTCCTTTCTGCTACACCATTTGTTGAGGAGAGTACCTGCAAGTAACCTCTCTCTTTATACCTGCATTCCATAAGTAATCACTGAATTCATTAGAGAAATACTCTCCTCCTCCATCTGACCTTAGTCTCTTCAACTTATGACTTGTAATTCTCTCTGCATACACATGATAATGTTTGAATGTATTGAATACCTCTGATTTATCTTTGATCACATACATAGTGATCCATCTTGTAGCATCATCAACATAAATCACATAATACCTTGAGCCATTGATATTGAAATCCTTTGATGGTCCCCACACATCTGTGTGTACCAATTCAAGCTTCTCTAAATACATAAAACCATGCTTGGAATAAGATTTCTTATGAGCCTTACCTAATTGACATGCTTCACATCTGTATGTCATATGTTGACCTGCAACATTCGGCAACCCAAGCATTGAACCATTGTTAACCATATCTTTGATACCTCTTTCATTAAAATGTCCAAGCCTATTGTGCCAAAGATCTAACTCAGAGATCTTATGTCCTCCATAAGTGAACAAGGCATGACCAACATTACCTTGGATTTTCAATGTAAACAATCTCCCTTCTTTCTTTCCTGAAACAATTTGTTTATACCCATTGCTAGGGTCTTCCACAAACACTCCTTCATTAGTGAACCTAACTTCATAACCTTTTTCAACAATTTGTCCTACACTTATCAAATTCTTAGGAATTGTAGGAACATACAAAACCTTACTCAAGAGAGTACTACCATCCTTGGCCTTCACTGATCCAGTTGACTTCACATTATGCTTTGTATTGTCACCTGTTTGAACTACATGATTAGTTACCTTATTCTCCAAATCAGTCATCAAAGCTATGTTGCCACTCAGGTGATGGTTTGTAAGGCTACCTTATTCCACTTTTCTCATAAGGCGTCTGAGCCACACACACTCAACAGTCGCTGTGAAAGCTGCTCTATACTCAGCCTCACAACTGGAAGTGGCCACAGTAGGCTGCTTCTTGCTCAACCAAGATATACATGAGTTACCAAGCATGAAGCAAAAACCACTGGTGGACACATGAGTGTCATAGCAACCAGCCCAATCTGAGTCAGAAAAAGCATGCAAATCTGGCGGTAGTGATCCCCCCTTGGGATAAAACAACCCAAGTAGCCGAGTACCACTCAAGTAGCGAAAGATGCGCTTAACCGCTTTCCAGTGCGTGACTCCTGGGAAATGCATAAACCTGCTCATCTGTGAGACAGCAAACTGAATATCTGGCCGAGTAATGCATAAGTAAATCAAGCATCCAACAGCCTGCTGATAGAGAACAACATCAAATGCATCTCCAGCATCATGAAGACTCAATCGTAAACCTGTCTCCATAGGAGTGGCAATAGGCTTACAGTCTTCAAGGCCAAAACGCTGCAATAATGTGTCAATATATTTCGTTTGACACAAAGCCATTCCACCATCAACTTGCATAAACTGAATGCCCAAATAGTGATGCAAATGCCCCAAATCAGACATCTCAAATGAGGCATGCAAATCAGCCTTAAAATCAGCAATATGTGTCTCAATAGGACCAGTGAGCAGCATGTCATCAACATAGACAACAATGATCAGAAGCACATCATTAGCACGTTTAACATATAAGGTGCTTTCAGTTGGACTGTTCTCAAAACCATGTGCAATCAGATAGGCATGTATCTTCTCATACCAAGCATGTGGTGCTTGCTTTAAACCATATAATGCCTTCTTTACCCTGCAAACCTGGTTTTCATGCCCTTTCTGCACAAAGCCACGGGGCTGAAAAACATACACTTCTTCATGCAAGTCACCATTCAGAAATGATGTTTTAATGTCCAAATGATGTACATTCCAACCATGATGGGCTGCAAGTGCACAAATGCTCCCAACAGTAGTCATACGGCATGTAGGTGCAAAGGTCTCATCAAAATCAATGCCTCTTTCCTGTGCATAACCCTTTGCAACAAGCCTAGCCTTATACCTGTCAACTGTACCATCAGGTTTACGCTTCAGCTTGTATACCCACTTAGTGCCAATGGCCTTCTTGCCAGGAGGCAAGTCACATAAAGACCATGTACCATTCTTCATTATAGCATCATATTCAGATTGCATAGCAGCCATCCAATTTTCTGAATTTTGTGCTTCATCAAAAGAAACAGTCTCATTCTCATCACAGAGACTAGATGCAGCCATAGCATAGCAATCTGATGCAAAGGAGGCACTATGAGAGCCTGAACGAGTACGATATGACAAAGGTGCATCTAATTTACTGTCACGCAAAGTCTGCACCAGCCATTTTGGCATAGTTTTTGCCTGCTCAATATCAGCTCTCTCATCAACAAGTGCATCATGTAAATCTGCATCAGAAATGGAATGATCTGCATCATCATATGAAACCTGCAAAGGCTGAGAAGTTGCCTCATTAGGACCAGCACTAGCCTGTCCACCTGTAAAAAGAGGCATCAAAGTATCATACATGTCTTTGGAGCTAACAGATGTCTCCTTAGTACATGAAAGCAATGGCTGAATAGCATCTTCCACAAAGACAACATCACGGCTAACCAAAATGCGTTTAGTCTGTGGATGATACAGACGATAGCCTTTACTTTCAGAACTGTACCCAACAAAAATACATTTTACTGCCTTATCATCCAATTTTCTGCGATGTTGTTCAGGCACTAATGCATATGCCAAACAACCAAAAACACGCAGACGAGCAACAGATGGCTTGCGGTCATGCCAAGCCTCATATGGAGTGATAGACTGCAACGCTTTAGTGGGACACCTGTTCAGTGCATATGCTGCACACATGACAGCCTCAAGCCAGAAACTATGTGGTAAAGCCTGACTTTTGACCATGCACCTCGCCATCTCCATGAGTGAGCTGTTCTTTCGTTCAGCAACTCCATTCTGTTGAGGTGTATACGACACTGTACACTGGTGTTTTATCCCACGTTCAGCCAAAAATGCATTAAAATTTGAAGACATATATTCCCCCCCTCGATCAGAATGGAGGGTGCCCATTTTACATGCTGACAGATTTTCAGTTAAAACCAAAAACTGTTTGAAGCACATGAACACTTCAGACTTTTCTTTGAGTGGATATACCCATGCATGCCTGGAAAAATCATCAATGAATGTCACGAAGTAAAGGTAATTTCCAAAAGAGGGTGTCTGCATAGGACCACAGACATCACTATGTACAAGCTGCAATTTCTGCGTAGCCCGAACTGAACCATCTTTTGGAAAGGAAGAACGCTGCATTTTGCCCAAAATACAGCCTTCACAAACATGTTTTCCAGGTGCCTCAAGTTTGGGCAAAGAGGACACCATTTCAGATTTCTGCAGGCGTAACAAATTAGCAAAATTCAGATGACCAAAGCATGCATGCCAAAGCTTTGCATCTGACATAGCCTGAGAATCATGAACTGCACATGCCGAATCATTCACAGATCTTTCATAGTCTATGAGCTTATACAACCCACGACATAAAATGCCAGAAGCAATAATCACATCGCCATTTGAGAGATCATGGACTGTACACCTGTCATCAACGAATTTCACAACCAAGCCAATCTTGGCTAATGCAGAAACTGATAACATGTTCTTTTTGATCCCTGGCACAAATAAAGCATTTGACAAAGTGAAAGAACTACCATCAGCAGTAGTCAGAATGATCTTACCAACTCCCATAATAGGATAAGAGGAGTTATTGGTGCATGTGACAGTATTCCCTGTAGGGGCAGGCTCGAGTGAAGAGAAGAAACTGCGCTGCGAGGTAATATGTTTGGTCGCCCCACTGTCAAAGTACCAAACATCTGAGTCTACTGCAGACATGCACTGATCATGAGAAGATGGGTCAAAACTGCAGACAGTAGTAAACGCCCATTCTTCTTCCTGCACAAGATTTGCAGACTCTGTTTTTGGTGTAGAGGCCTCTGCAACAACCATTCCAACCTCTTTCTTCTTTGCCTCTTTAGCAGCTAGTTTTGGACAGTTCTTTACGATATGATCATTTCCTTTATAGTACTTGCAAAACAATTTCTGCTTTTATGATTTCTTCTCATCTTTATCCTGGTTCTTCGATTGTGCAGCATTTGCAGATTTCTGCTTACTAGTAGAAGAGCTCCATTTTCCTTTGCCCTTCTGACTAGCCAGGAAAGCTTGATCTGCAACACACATAATGGACCTGTTCTGCCTGGACTGATCTTCTTGCAACAGAACAGAGACTAACTCCTCAAATGACAAGGCATTTGGATTGCCTTTCATCATCAACCAAAGAGTAGAAGCAAAACTCTGATATGAATCAGGAAGACCATTCAGAATGGTCTGCACAAGTGAGCTATCTGGTATAACCTCATCAGCAGAAATCAACTGTTCCTTCAAATCTTTGATCTTTGTTAAGAAACTGTCCATAGAATCACCTTCATTCATGTGCTCACTCTCCAACTGTTTTCGGAGGTAAGCAACACGAGCCTCATTCCTGGCCTGGTACAAAGTGGTAAGTGTATCCCAAGCATCCTTTGCTGTTCTGCAAGAGCGAATGTGAGGAATAATGGCACGTTTGACAGATAAAGCTATCAATACATGTGCCTGGGCATCTCTGCCATCCCAGTGAATCTGCTCTGCAGTAGGTGCAATAGAAACAGCAGCACGAACAGGAATCTGCGGAATATCATCTTCGACACCATCTTCATCAGCTCCGCACATGTATTTGCAGTACCTGTCGTTACAGGTGTAACAAGACGTCTTTCAACACCCTGCACAATGTTCCACAATGCTTTTGCAACTAGTACATGTCGCATCATATATGCCCATAATGGGTAGTTGGTACCATCCAACTTATCCTCAACAACCAACATACGGAATACATCACTGCTTTCAGCCATGGCCGGTGACTAAAATACCTTGATGCAGAAAATTGACTGTATCTCAAAAAGTTGAACGGAACTGCCCAGACGAGTTCTTCTATGCCTGTAGCAGACTTCGAGGCGCTTAAATTGGCGAACAAAAACTGGTATATATCTTTGGCACAAAAGGACGAAATAGCCTGCACAAGCACTGCGATAGTGCATTCGGAGGCCGAAATGAGCTCAGGTCGCGATTTCGGCACCAGAGAGCGAAGCCGTTTTGATCTCGAAAACACCCTGAGTATGGTCACCAAATTTCGTGCAAATCTGAGACTGCAAACGGAGGAGTGTCGACGGCGCCCTAGAAGAAGCGACAACCTGCTCTGATACCAATTGTTGGAGATAGACGTCTGCGGGAGCACGCGAACAACACAAGGAAGAAGAAGAAGCTTGGAGCACAAACACACAATACTGAATGTATTACTAGAGAATGTACAAAGATAAGTAGCCCATTAGGGCAATAGGCGTATATACAAGCCGGGGGAAAAAAACCTCCTAAAGAGGGAAAAAAGTGCCCCGGCGGTCCTAGAGTGTTCACACACATCACTACCTAAATATATCAACAGTTTCAATCTTTATTTCAATTTTTGTTTATAAAAACATGCTATATTCAACATTACAAATTCCAATTAGAACTTTAACGAATCTTAGATGATTAAGACTACATGATTTCATGAAAATGGAAATTGAAAAGTAATTCATTTTATTTAAAGCATAATTCTATGCCATTTTAAAAAGGGATTAGAATACGTCTAAGAAGGATGCATTTTCCATGATGTTTTAAGACTTTTATGTGAAAAATAAGAGTGAATCATATAAGGAAGTCAACGCTCGCTCTTGACAATACAAAGCATAATCATACAACAACCAGGTGGCCATATATGTGTACTAGTAATAATAGCCAATTATGCCAAAAAAAACACCATGAGATCAAAATGAAATAGATGAGATTAAATTGACTATACATATTGAGAGAAAACACCATGCATATCATCATACATGATTCATTGATGTCTAATAATCCAAATGAAAGAGACTTTATTGTTCATCATTGCACATTCTATGAAATAAATCTATTAGTTTTTACATGCTAAGAGACTTCAATAAAACTTTGCTCAAGTTACGTTAATCGAATACTCTAATACATTTCTTTTTTCCTTGCCCCAAGTCTTTATCCTTTGAAAAATCGCATTTCTCTCCCTCTCTCCCCTTTCTCTCTCTCTGAGCATTATCATGGTCAAAGTTAAAAAGCAAGACAATATATCATGTTTGATATTACTTTGTGAGAACATATTGCACGCATTGAAAGCAAAATGTGTAGTCTTTTTTACTTCCTTAAAGTGAAAACTATACTTTTCAGCAAGAAGTCGATGCCTGGCATCGAGTTCTCGCTGAAAACTATACTTTTTAGCAAGAAGTCAATGCCTGGCATCGACTTCTCGCTGAAGTCGATGCCAGGCATCGACTTCTCGCTGAAGTCGATGCCAGGGGTCGACTTCTCACTGAATTCGTTGCTGAATTCGTTGCATGACTTCTTAGATGTTGTTGCAACACATCTTGGAATTGTTCTTCTAGCATCTTGGAATTGTTGCACCACATCTTGACTTCACACCTAGAGTTTCTTCTATAGTAGGTGAGAAGACTTGAATTTAGTTACGCAAGTCATCCCAAATGCAAATGAATTTCTATAAGCAATTTTCCAAGATTGTAGGAAACAATAAATAGGCTACAATACATAATTGAGAACTTTGCAAATGCGCACTGAGTGTGGCTTCAAATAGAAGGTTCTCTATAGTGTCTTGTGCCACATCTTCCTTATAGCAACATGTATCTAATATGAAGTGCTTATCAACTTCTTGTTTGAAGCTTGTTATCATTGTTGAGGTGTCATGCCTTCCTCTTGGCATAGCGAGTTCTCTTATGAAAGCTTTAAGGGTTTTATTAATGTTTTGGGAAGTATGTATTCTTAGTGGTTGGAGCCATCCTAATCTTATTGCCGTCAAGGTGATTCCAAATGCTTCATACTATGCAAATAATTCATGGACTTTTTCTACATGTAATACTTGTCTGAAGTCAAATTTTTGTGTATAAGGATCACCTTGTTCCTTATAATAATCCCACATACATTTCACCACTTGAGAAGGTCCACGCCTTCTTCCGACTCTATTCTAATAATAGGAATTTGTGGCATCTAGGGTTGTTATGCCAAGCTTTAAAAAAGTGGATTGGATATTAGTAATATAGGCATTGGTTGGCCGATGGGGGATACATGCTATATCGTTTGTGTTGAACATGTGAAAATATGGGTGATGGAAAACCTAAAGGTTTTATCATTATTATTGTCATCATTGAAAAAGAATAGTGGGCACAGGTTTCTGTGTGGTTTTGGCATTAGTGGCTATAGATGTGACATTGGAAAGAGATGTAAAGATTGATGAAATATCATTCACTATCAATGAGTTTGTTTGTACTACTATAGTGGTATTTAGAGATGATATGCTTGAGGTGAGGTAGGTGCTATAATAGTGTTCAGAGAAAGTACTACAACATTTGAAATAGTTGTAATGAAATTCCTAGGACTGTGAGTTGGAGTAACTATGGATTTGGGAATGCCATTCATGAAGATGAGTAAACCATGGTGTAAGAAATGTGGTTGGTCATCTATCCCCATTGGATAGTATCACATATTCCTTTCATCCTCATAGATTGGTTGTAACTATTGGTCTAAATACTTCAACTTATGTATGTCTAAATGACACAGATCTCACAAAGATCTCTTCTTATATGCAGTGGTTAAGTCCAAAAGGACACTTCTGATTTTGCAGCAAAGTATACTTCCAGAGAAACTCCATCATGTACAACTTTGCTGACATGAATGGTGTTTGCAAGCGATAGTAAAGTATTTGGATTGATTTTACTTGGATCATGTTGTGGCTCCATGTTTTGATATAGACCAACGTTTTTTTGGAATTTCTAAGCCATATGGAGTGACTCTATTTGGATTATTAGTGACCAAACAATAAGCTCCCATGTTTTCTACTAACAACTCTCCTACTAGTTGTACTAAAATAATATTCTAGAGAATTAGTTCCTTGAGCTCATCTAAACCCATAATAGACTATCTAGAGTCATTTTTATAAAGGGGGCGCCTAATGCATTTGTGTGAGTGAAGGTGAGTCATATTTGGTATTCACCTCAATGCTTTAACATCCAATCCACCTCCATGTTTGGATCAGGGTTTTCTAAATCTCTAAAGCGTGATGAGGCCATTGCTTATGTCACTTTCTGAATCACTCAAACTATAATAGGTTGTGCTCCTATTTGAGCCTATAGCACTCTCTATAATAGAGATAGTACTATGTGTCGACCTATTTATCTTGAGTAATTTACCTAAGCATAGAATCATGCATAGTCAAGAAAGGAATCCACAAATATTGTGCAACGCAACGATTCTTTTCCTCTCTAGAAATGAAATGAGAATTGACTCAAGGGTTAGAGTTGTACTTGACATTATAATCAAATAATGCAATTCTTACTTGGCTCATACAACACAATCCAAGCAATTGTACACTTGTTAAATAAAGAACTCAAAGCATCATTTATTTTCACTCAAAGTGCTTCAAACATTAATGAGAACTGATGGGGTGGTAGAGTCTCGCGAGGCCTTAAGATTGGCCCAGGACTCTTGGTCTTGTAGAGCCTTGGTTCCCTACATGGGACCTTAGCTCTTGAGCAAGGCCTTGGTACTCCTGGGTTCTTCTAGTCTTGCCAAAGCCTTGGCTACCCTCTCCAAGACCTTGAGTTATACGTGAATATTTAAAAAATGTACATCCATGTTTTTACAGTTATAGCTCACACATGCAAGCCCAGAATCATATTCACAATACCATCATTCGCAGACTCTCATTCATGCAAGAGGACTCTTCAACACCTGTGAATATCATGGTGATTACAAAATAAAAATGAATTCAATATCTTGTGTGTCGTTCAATATGTGCCATACATGTCGGACAAGTTACGTGAGACTCCCACACCATTGAACTTCAGGGGTGATGGCTATCGCACAGGTTGCCAGCCACTTCATGCATATCCCTCTTGACAATGGCCTTATACTCTCTCTCTCTCTCTAAACATGAGCCTCCCATGGGTTGACTCTTCCCCGTCCTTTGAGGCCTTGTATCTTGTCTGCTTAATCTATTCTTTTTTTTAAATAAAGGAAGTTCGGCCTTAGCCTACTCTCTCGGACTTGAATTAATTAAAAGAAAAATACAAGCGAAAGGGATTAGTGCCAACGGGATCCCTCTAATCCCATAGAGCGGGGTTAGCTTTTACAGAGTTTAGATGGCGTTACGCAGAAGGTAAATCACCCTCTCATTACCCGCATGTGGGGCTCACATTGGTTTAAGCTTGTTGTTGATCAAAAGGAGCACTTGATGATGCCTAAAAGAAGTTTGTTACAATTAGCGATCCTTTTGCCAAGGAGGAACAATGATTTCTCAATCGACCCCCTTTGGGGGAGTAACCAAAGTTGTGAGCACATCTCAAGAAAAGAAAGACGGTACTGCTTAGCCGAAAAAACAGCGTTGGGAGATAAATGCAATATTAAGCATCAGAGAATGGTACTGCTTGGGCTAGAAAACAGCGTTTGGCAAGGTGGTGATGGTGGTCGGGAAAAGGAGGAAACCTTCTGTCTTTCTATGCTGGCAGTGGAGGGAAGCTATGTCAGTACATTGTTTTCTGTGGGGGCATTCCCCATGTGCCGGGATGAGCCACGAGTCACGACGCACAAACCTAGCGGGAGGCAGCACGATACAGCTGGGATCTCCTTGATAGACAGGTGGCTCTCTCTCTCTCTCTCTCTCTCTCTCTCTCTCTCAGAGATGCGCCCACAGATGTTAGTGCATAGCATTAGGTCAAGTATGTATCCATGCTGGTCTGTTTCCAAAGATCGCTCCATCATCTCCCAAAATTTCGCTCGTCAATTATTGGGTAGGTGTAATCTCCTTTATAAAAAGCCGGCGGCTATGGTTCTCAATCTGCAAATGCTCTCTATTTCTCTTTCTCTCTCATTCTCTCTCACGCCATCCTGAAGCAACTACCATTCAGGTAAGGACATCACACAGAGAACGGGCTCTAGTCTCTCAATCTCGATTAGCGATTAGCGGCCGTTCGGAATATCAGTGACGCCGCTTTGAAAGCAGCTTGCGCGGCTGAATTTCGCTCTTCGTTATTCAGCCTTGAACCCAAGCGAGAAGAAAATGAGTTACTGGAAAAACAAGGTTCTACCTAAGCTGAAGAAGCTTTTGCACAAGGGAAAGAAGTCCCAATCAGAGGAGGATCGTAAAGCATTCGATGAATCAAAGGTACTACATTTTGATGAGAAGTCACATTTCATCTCTGACTTCATAGTGCACATACTATGCGCATGAAATTGAATGATGCAATGCATTTTCTTTCCTTTGTTGCCAGGATAACTTTGCGAAGGAGATTGAGGATAACCAGGAAGCTTTGCAGCCCAAAGTGGTGACTATTTACCGATCCTCAGCTAATGAAGCCAAGGTACAATGGATATCTTCCTGCAGACACCATAAAATTCATGTTATATGTAAGATCTTTCAAGTTATCAACCTTTGTGTTTATGATAGGTATTACTAAAAGAGCCCACCAAATCTGGTGTATCAGAATCCCCCAAAGTTGTTGAGTATCTCCTCCTCGAGCTTGCGAATGCAGGTAGATATGAGTTTCATTTCTGCATTTCCCTCAATATTTACATTTGCATGATTAAAGAAGTGCTAAGAATCTAGCATGGATACACATGAACTCCAGTTGCACGCCTTATATCTCGTGTTTATCACATTTGCATACATAAAAACATGGTGTAACCTAAGCAGTTATTTGGAAGCTTGCATGTCTATATGTGTATGAGCAGATTAATGCGCATGTTGTTACATTTATGACCATGATCAGATACACATACATGACACAGATGGACTAAATGTGCCTTATCCTGCACATAATGGCACATATGAAATCCATATGTGCAGGCATTTGCAATGTGCGAACTGTGTTCTTGATCACTTGCGCCTTGAACTCGGCAAAGCTTTTAACATATTGTCCCAACTTTCAATTACAGATTGTCCAGGAGCTCGAACTTTGAGCGATTATACAGCCAAGCATGGAGCAGTTGCAATGTCTGAGGCCATCGTCTTCCTTCTTAGCAAGCTAACGATTTTTGTTGCAGCCGAGGAAGCCCCGCCATCGTCAAAGATCGAAGAAAGAGAAATCGATGTTCCAGCAACAGATGGGGACAAAGATGTGGCTAAGACAACAACAACAGCCACTGATGAAGAGGTTCTCAAGACAAAAGAACCCGTCGCCACAACGACACCCGTTTCTGCAACAGTAGAGCCCGTCAATGAAGTTCCTTCAGCAGCTCCGACATCATGATAGACTACACATCAGGATATTTCCCAGGCACAATGAAACAAGTACAAGGTCTTTATCAGTGAGAAGAAGTAGAAGCAAGTATTTCCCTGATATACTCATCCATTCTCTCTCCTCTCAGCAGTGCTCCAATAAGTGTGTCGCCATGGATACAGAAAACTAAAAAATCATGCAGCATATGGAAGAGTGACAACATCGAAAAGCAAAAGATATAAACGAAAGGTTTTGTATTGCAGAGGCTTTGAGACTAGAACAGAAAAACATTCGTGCCAAGTTTTCCACAGTTTGTGAAAGATATCTCCGAGCCATCGCTCATTTTTACAAGACTACTGTCTTGGAGCTTGAGACAAACTGGACAAAAGGACGATTATTTTACTTTTCAGGTCTCTTTCCTTAGTCCTCTTCTGGAATTTCCGATACTTAGAACATGCATTTAACTTCTCACTCAACAAATTTATTCATTCTTTGCATACTCAGACAATGATTTTTGAAAGTTCTGATTTTCTCAGAATTACCTTGGATGTATTAGTGTCTTCAGGTTAAACTATTCAAATAAGTTTATTGCTTCATCATTGTTAAATTTTTTTTAATTAATTTATTTTTTTTGAATGGAGGTTCAGCAAGATGAATGTTGATTGTTATGGATACACACACTATGTGTGTATGTACATACGTGCATACATACATGTATATGTTTCTATGTATGTTTTTTTTTTTGAAAGTACAATGAATTGAAAATACACAGTCACACACCCAACCTCCTAAGGTAGAGGCACCCATCATGAGAGACTCATGGACATGTTTAGCCAAGACTTGAACTCAGGATTTCCTCCTACAGTTTCAAGGCATCAACCACTACGCTATGCGGGCTCTGTCATTAAGAGAGGAATTTCCTTATTTTTTAGAGATGTTGCAACTCTAAAATCCTTTTTAATAACGTAGTGAAGGGATTACTTGTACTCCATTTAGTAATATGATACTGAACTTACATATATTTCATTCCGATGATTAGATGACGCGTTTCCATCAATTAATTAGGAAGATGGATAGAAATCCAAGATACATTTTTTAATTTCAGGTTGAAAAAATGAGAGAGATGAAATAGATGTGAAATATGAGTGAAATGAAATTAAAATAAAAGAAATGTTCATGAAAGTAAATACCAATCAAAAGCCTAGCTGAATAATATCATGAACTCTTTGAAGGATGAATGGCAATGCCACGCTTCCCTCTCTAGGTCTCCATGCGTGCTGTCTATGTTTTTTTTGGGAATAGTGATGGCCAAGCAATTTAAAATACTCTAAACTATTTATTGATTACTATTGATGATTGGTTTCCCCAACATAGTTGTATCTTATCTCCCTCTTTTTTTTTATAATTATGCGTTTTTCTCCACTCTTATTTTCTCAAATTACTGGAAATAAAATACAAATAAGAGAGTGTCTTGGTCCGTTTTACACAAATATGCAAATACGTTCTTTTGGAACATATTTGCATGCCAAGTATAGTACAAATTAAGAACACTAAATTTATCTATCTAGTTTATCTATCTAGGAGTGACATACTAGTGATGGTGAAAAATATCCACATAAAAGTAAGTTTGAAGTCCCTTTTGATTCAAGCTATTTTCGTGTATTGATTTCAATTTATTTTAGAGAATTTTAGTAAAATCTAGTCTATATTCATGTGTTGGGATCTTAAAATAAATAGCATGCACATGTGATTGTTGAATATAAACTACCGTGGTATGGGACACCAAATTCGATACTCACATTGATGTAGGAGAGATGGTACGAGACATCAAACCTCAATATGGTAGGTATATTTTATTTTCTTGAAATGAGTCTTGAAGTGAGATTGAATACCAAAAGATATTCAAACTTCAAATTATATGAAAAGCAAGTATACAATAGTCATGATTATTAACTTAAAAGTATGTAGTACCAAACAAAAATCAAGTAAGAATATTATGAAAGAAAATTTGAGGATCTTCATTTAAAAAATTCAAGTACAAAAAGTATTAAGATTTCAAAGTAAAGTATCTATATAGAAAATGCTTCAAGAATTTTTGAAGGGTAATTAACATTTTTGAAGAATTTTTGCACCTAGGTGATAGTGCAACTCGCTGAAATCAATATCTTAACTCAAAGCTATGCATCAACATTGCATTTCAAGAAGAGGATCAAAAAATTATATAAAGGAAATATTAACTTAATAATATTTGAAGCCTTAGTGTTTTGAGTAAAGGTGGAGTATCATCAATAAAGTTAAATGGCTCAAGACACCGATGTCTGTTAGCACATTAGTGCTAAGTGGTTTAACAATGGTTTGCCTTCACGTCCAAGGGGTTTTGAGAATCTAGTTCAATTCTCCAAGATAGTTAAAATGCTTCTAGATCTTGAGTTGAACATATATTTAAAAAGTTAAATCTTTGAGTCGCAGTCTTTGACTCAAATTATATTAAGTGTCTCAAAAGTTTGAATCAATTACATAGATTTTTTCCTTCTCGCTTCTCAAACCTTTGGGCTTGACTCAAATAGAGTATCTATGGCATTTCTAAAAAGGTTTGATTTAGCTAGTCGAAATAGGTAACTAAATTAAACATCACATGTAGATGTTCTATGTAGAACCTATCCAATCTTTCAATTTTCTTTTTTGTTGTCGATTCTATGTTGGATAATCCATTTGAGTTTGCTTCAAGCAAAGTACTTATAGCAAAATTGCAATGGATAAAGTTGGATTTCACTATTTTCTAAAAAGAGTTAAGTAAGCCTTCTTTGAGAAAATATAGGAACTACTTATAGATTTGAGAATTCCAAAAGAAATTTAGTAATTAAGTTAAATAATTGAGAAATGTGTCCTAATTCGAATAAAGTTCTTTTAGAGTTTTCTTTGGACCAATTCAAGTAAAAGTTGAAAAAGTTGTAAGGGACATTTTCTCCTACATTCTAACCAAGATGTTTAAAGCCACTTGGACACAATGTTCCTCTAGCTCGGTGAATAGTTATTAAATATTAGATCAAAGTGGATCATGGTAAGAGAATCTAACTTAGACTTTTTGGTCAGCTTGACTTACAATTTGTTTTTTGAAAAAAAAATGAATTTGAAGTAATTTCTCAAATTCTTGAAGTCACAATACCCAACCATTTTACTAGGTACTTGTACTAGTAATGTTTAGTAATGGACTAGTATAGCAATTTTGCTATGAATACCTTGAACCCACACATTTCACATGTTAGTGCCCAACTAGCACATAATGAAAATATTGAATTGGGTAGGGATGTATTTTCATCTACCCTTGTCATTCTTTCCATACTTATGAAGTAC
The DNA here is from genome assembly GCA_020310875.1 of Ceratopteris richardii. Classification (NCBI taxonomy): domain Eukaryota; kingdom Viridiplantae; phylum Streptophyta; class Polypodiopsida; order Polypodiales; family Pteridaceae; genus Ceratopteris; species Ceratopteris richardii. Next base: position 175,634,555 of record CM035406.1, read on the forward strand.
AAAACCAGATGGTGTTTCAAATCATTTGGGCAGGGATCACAAAATGTTTTGGAATGATTAAATTCTAATTCAAGTAGATTCCCCTCTGTTCATTTTGATTACGAGGTGAACTCCACCACATATATGAAAACATATTCCATATCATTTGGATAATGAACTTGGGGGTATGCCTACATATTTTGAAGAGTTGTCCCATGATTATGTTGAAATCTCATATATGCATCTCCATGTATAAGTCCATGGCAGTGTTGAATGCTTCCCACTTACCATCTACTTTACTTCCATTGTTGACTTGTTTGAATATTTTCTCCTCATCTATGAACTATCAAATGCTTCCCAATTGATCAACTATGTCCTTTATCTTGGTGACAAAGTCGGTGACATTCTGGTTGGGTTTCTTCTTGAGGGATGTAAGCTCCATCAATAGTTGATTCTTCTTGGCCTTAGTACTTGACAAGATGAATGATTCAAGTTCATTCCAAGTTCCTTGTGGATCATTATAGCCCATAATGTGCGGAATTAAGAGATTAAAGATAGAGTTCAAGGTATATGACCTTGCCAAAGCATCTTTCACACACCATGTAGTCAACCTCTCTTGTGTTGGAGTTAGATGTGTGTGAAAGCACGCGAACAACACAAGGAAGAAGGAGAAGCTTGGAGCACAACACACAATACTGAATGTATTACCACTAGAATGTATACAGATAAATAACTTGTTAGGGTAGTAGGCGTATATACAAGAGGGGGAAAAAAACCTCCTAAAGAGGGAAAAAAGTGCCCCGACAGTCTTAGAGTGCTCATGCACATCACTACCTAAATATATCAACAATCCCCCCTAAGAGTGATGCAGTGAACAAGGAGTCTCATGTATAAGGAAGTGCCAAGCTCTGTGGAATCAATCCACAAAAGGAAGTAACCCCAAAGCTTTGCGCGAAGCTTCAAACTTCTCCCTAAGCATAGCCTTGGTGAAAAGGTCTGCAATGTTCTACTACATGGGCACATATGCTAAGCTGATCTCTCTACCAGAGAACCTCTCCATGACATAATGATATGCACCTCAATGTGCTTAGTGCGAGCACGTAACACAGGGTTCCTCACAATTGCCAATGTGTGCTGACTGTCAGTGAAGATGGTGGTGGTAGAAGACTGACCAACACCCAAATCAGCCATAAGGCATCTGAGCCACACACACTCAATAGTCGCTGTGAAAGCTACCCAATACTCAGCCTCACAACTGGAAGTGGCTATAGTAGGCTGCTTCTTGCTCAACCAAGATATACATGAGCTACCAAGCATGAAGCAAAAGCCATTAGTGGACACACAAGTGTCATAATAACCAACCTAATCAGAGTCAAAAAAAGCGTGTAAATCTAGCGGTAGTGATCTCCCCTTGGGATAAAACAATCCAAGTAGTCGGGTACCACTCAAGTAGTGAAAGATGTGTTTAACCACCTGCCAATGCTTGACATTTGGGCAATGCATAAACCTGCTCATCTGTGAGATAGCAAACAGAATATCTAGTTGAGTAATGCATAAGTAAATGAAACATCCAATAGCCTGCTGATAGAGAACAACATCAAATGCATCTCCATCATCATGAAGACTCAATCATAAACATGTTTCCATAGGATTGGCAATAGTTTTGGAGTCTTCAAGTCCAAGATGCTGCAATAATGTGTCAATATATTTCGTTTGACACAAAGCCATTCCACCATCAACTTGCATAAACTGAATGGCCAAATAATGATGAAAATGCCCGAAATTAGACATCTCAAATTAGGCATGCAAATCAGCCTTAAAATTAGCAATATGCTTGTCATGAGGACTAGTGAGTAGCATTTCATCAACATACACATAAATGATAAGAAGAACATCATTAGCACGCTTAACATATAAGGTTCTTTTAGTTGGATTGTTCTCAAAACCATGTGTAATCAGATAGGCATGTATCTTTTCATACCAAGCATGTGGTGCTTCCTTTAAACCATATAATGCCTTATTCAACTTGCACACTTGGTTTTCATGCCTTCTGCACAAAGCCATGGTCCTGAAAAACATACACTTCTTCATTCAAATTACTATTCAGAAATGCTATTTTGATGTCCAACTGATGAACATTCCAACCATGATGAGCTGCAAGTGCACAAATGCTACAAACAGTAGTCATTCGGCATGTAGGAGCAAAGGTTTCATCAAAATCAATGCCTCTTTCCTATGCATAACCCTTTGCAACAAGCCTAGCCTTATACCTATCAACTGTCCCATCAGGCTTACCCTTCAGATTGTATACCCACTTAGTGCTAATGGCCTTCTTGCTAGGAGGCAAGTCATATAAAGACCAAGTACCATTTTTCATGATAGCATCATATTTTGATTGCATATTAGCCATCTAATTTTAGACTTTTGTGCTTCATCAAATGAAACAGGCTCATTCTCATCACAAAGATTAGAGGCAGCCATAGCATAGCAATCTGATGCAATAGAGGCACTATGAGAGCATGAATGAGTGTGATATGATAGAGGTTCATCTAATTTGCTATCACGCAAAGTCTACACCAGCCATTTTGGCATAGTTTTTGCCTCCTCAATATCAGCTCTCTCATCAACAAGTGCATCATGTAAATCTGCATAAAAAATGGAATGATCTGCATCATCACATGAAACCTGCAAAGGTTGAGAAGTTGCCTCATTAGGACTAGCACTAGATTGTGCACATGTAAAAAGAGGCTACAAAGCATCATACATGTCTTTGGAGCTCACAGATGTCTCCTTCGTACATGAAAGTAAAGTTGAATAACATCTTCCACAAAAACATCACGGCTAACAAAAATGTGTTTAGTTTGTGGATGATACAGAGGATAGCCTTTGCTTTCATAACTGTACCCAACAAAAATACATTTTACTACTTTATCATCCAATTTCCTATGATGTTGTTCATCAGTAATGCATATGCCAGACAACCCAAAACATGCTAGTGAGCAACAGATGGCTTACGACCATGCCAAGCCTCATATGGAGTGATAGACTCCAATGCTTTAGTGGGAGATCTGTTAAGTACATATGCTGCACACATGATGACCTCAAGCCAGAAACTATGTGGTAAAGCCTGACTCTTGACCATACACCTCACCATCTCCATGAGTGACGTGTTCTTCCATTCAACAACTCCATTTTGTTGAGGTGTATATGGCACTATACACTGATGTTTTATCCCACGTTCAGCTAGAAATGCATTAAATTCAAAAGACATACATTTCCTCCTTGATTAGAATGGAGGGTGCCCATTTTACATGCTGAAAAAACCAAAACCAGAAACTATTTGAAGCGCATAAAGACTTTGGACTTTGCTCAATGGATATACCCATGCATGCCTAGAAAAATCATTATTGAAAGTCACAAAGTAAAGACAATTTCCAAAAGAAGGTATCTACATAGGACCACAGATATCACTATGTACAAGCTACAATTTCTGAGTAGCTCGAGCTAAACCATCTTTTGGGAAGGATGAACGCTGCATTTTGCCCAAAATATAGCCTTCACAAACATGTTTATCAGGTGCCTCAAGTTTGGGCAAAGAGGACACCATTTCAAATTTCTGTAGGCATAGCAAACTAGCAAAGTTCAGATGACCAAAGTGTGCATGCCAAAGTTTTGCATCTGACATAGCTTGAGAATCATGTACTCCACATGCTGAATCATTCAAAAATTTTTCGCAGTCTATGAGCTTATACAACCCATGACATAAAATGCTAGAAGCAATAATCACGTTGCCATTTGACAGATCATGAGCTGTACATCTATTATCAATAAATTTCACAACCAAGCAATCTTGGCTAAAGCTAAGAGACTGCACTACGAGGTAATATGTTTGGTTGCCCCACTATCAAAGTACCAAATATCTAAGTCTACTGTAGACATACACTGCTCAGGAGAGGATGGGTCAAAACTGCAAACAATAGTAAAGGCCCATTCTTCATTCTGCACTAGATTAGCAGACTCTGTTTTCGATGCAGAGGCCTCTACAACAATCATTCTAGCCTCTTTTTTATTTGCCTCTTTTGCAACCAGTTTTGGACAATTCTTTATGACATGATCATTTGCTTTACAGTACTTGCAAAATAATTTCTGCTTTTTTGTTTTCTTCTCTCCTCTGTCTTCCTTCTTCGATTGTGTAGAGTTAGCAAATTTTTGCTTACTACTAGAAGAGCTTCATTTACCTTTGCCCTTCTGACTAGCCAGGAAAACTTGATCTGCAACACGCATAATGGACCTGTTCTACCTAGACTTATCTTCCTGCAACAAAACAGAGACTAACTCCACAAATGTTAAGGCATTTGGACTGCCTTTCATTATCAAACGAAGAGTAGAAGCAAAACTGTGGTATGAATCGGGAAGACCATTCAGAACAGTATGTACCAATGAACTGTCAAGCAAGACTTCATCAACAAAAATTAATTATTCCTTCAAATCTTTGATCTTTGTCAGAAAATTGTCCATAGAATCATCTTCATTCATATTCCCACTCTCCAACTATTTTCGGAGGTAAGCAACATGAGCCTCAATCCTAGCCTGGTACTATGTGGTAAGTGTATCCCAAGCATCCTTAGCTATTCAGCAAGAGTGAACATGAGGAATAATGGCATGTTTGACAGACAAGGCCATCAATGCATGTGCCTGAGCATCTTTGCCCTCCCAATGAATTTGCTTTGCAGTAGGTGCAGTAGGAATTGCAAAACATGAAGAATATTGTCCTCTTCAACACTGTCTGCATCAGCTTCTGTACCTGTATTTGCAGGTGTAATAGGACATTTTTCAAGACCTCAATATTCCACAGTCCTTTTGTGACTAATAAATGATGCATCATATAAGCCCACAATGGGTAGTTTGTACCATCCAACTTATCCTCAACAACCAACATACAAAACACATCACTGCTTTCAACCATGGCCACTGACTAAAATACCCTGATGCAGAAAAATGAGTGTATCTAAAAAAAGTTGAACAGAACTACCCTGACGAGTTCCACTAAACCTGTAGCAGACTTCTAGATGCTTATACTGGCAAACCAAAATTGTATATATCTTTGGCACAAAAAGATGAAATAGCTTACATGAGCACTGGGATAGTGCATTTGGAGGCCGAAATGAGCTCAAATCACAATCTTGGCACCACATAGGGAAGCTGTATTGATCTCCAATCACCTTGATTATGCACACCAAATTTTGTGTGATTCTGAGATTACAACCAAAGGAGTGTCAACAATGCCCTAGATGAAGCAACAACCTGCTCTGATACCAATTGTTGGAGTTAGATGACTGTGAAAGCATGCAAATAGAAAAAGGAAGAAGGAGAAGCTTAGAGCACAACACACAATACTGAATGTATTACTACTAGAATGTACAAAGATAAGTAATCCATTAGGGCAGTAGGTGTATATACAAGCCGGGGGGAAAAAACCTCCTAAAGAGGGAAAAAGTGCCCCAACAGTCCTAGAGTGTTCACACACATCACTACATAAATATATCAACATCTTGATCTTCTTGAGTTGGTTGTCCTTTGTAGCATAGGCATCAACTCATCTCCAAAGATGTATCCATATAGATTTCTTGCTTGGATATATATTGCATCCATCCTTAGGGACTATCTAAGTAGTTACTTTTATCCAACTTATCAATTGAAGAAGGAAAATCATCACCCATAATCCATATACTATGATGATGCTCTAATACCACTGTTGAGAAGGATGACAGTGTATAGAGATGAGAGGGTCTTTGCAAAAACCTGACCTAGACTAGCCTATTCTTGCTTGGACACTTTAGTAGAATTTATAAGCTTGAAAATGATACATAGATATGAACATATTGCTTTGAAGCATTGATCCCAAATGTGTGAGTCAAGACAAACTAGATCCAAGTTTTGAAGGTGAAGAGAAAACCTTTTATTAATAATGTCCATAATAATAGAATCGCACATTTGATTCTTTCATAATGTCCAAAATATCAAGCCTCTATACTTGTAATATTTGAAACACTTGTAGATGATAACTTTCTAAAAAGTCAACATACTTGAACAATACACAGACAACAATGAAGATTAGCTCAAGATGATGATGAAACCTTAATTATGTGTTGGAATGTAAAGTACGATGCTTGGAGGTTTTGGACTTCAATGGCTATGAGATACGTATAGTGATCGCTCTAGAAATGAGTGAGAGCTTTGTCTTTTTCCATGACTACTTCACTGAAGTATTTATAAGCTTTTTCCCTTGATTTTACTTGGTAGTTGTTGATTGATTCTATCAAAAGATTCCAATCACTTTTCAATCAATTACTTGAGTTTTGAACTCAAGTATGACTCGTGGATTTTGGCTTCTATTAGAATTACCTTGAGTCTCAACTTTAGGTTATTAAACGTCTTATAATAAGTAAAATATATTGGAACTTGTCCTTAAGCATGAACTAAGTTTAACTATATATACACACATCTCCTTCTCAAAGTACAAAGTAGTGCATGAATATGTTTGAGCACTTAGGTTTTCCATATGTACCAACAACGGTATCTGATGAATCTTTGCTAGAGATTGTTCTTCTTACCAGATATTAATTGACCTATTAAATGATCTTAATTTTCTTTCAAATTTGTAAAATATGTAGCTTTATTAGCATAATTTTGTTGATATAAGTTTCAAATCATTTGGACATTTGATTCTTTCATAATGTCCAAAATATCAAGCCTCTATACTTGCAATATTTGAAACATTTATAGAGGATAACTTTCACAATGTTAAATATATCTCATAAATGGAGATAAATCTTATCTTCATATTTTAGGAGGATCATCTTGATCTATATTCTCATGTTCGAGGGTATTTGTCCATTGAGGAAATTTAAGGTCTTGCACTTTTATGTGTAGAGATCACGTGGCCCATCAATTGATATCTAAAATTATTTATTTAGACAAAATGCAAAATGCACTCTTACCTATGGATAAAAAAAAATCAGTTTGAGTCTACCAATTAAGATTAATCCTCTTGAAAATAGGCCTCTATCACTTGTTTTAGGATTTTGCCGACATTGTCAGCACCTCTATTATAGAGCTCATTTGATCCTTTTAAAAGTATCCAAAATATCTAAAAATTGGAAAAATTCTAAGAAAATGCTAGGCTACTTGATCTCCAAATTTCAATCAAACTGGACATTCCCTCAAAGAGAAACATCCAAATATTTCTAAGGTTTTTACCTCTCTAGCTATATCCACAATTATCTTTAAAACTTAAAAATGGTGAGATAATTGAATGCAAAAAACAACCAACAGTTAGCTCACAAGATGTGTTTGATACACTCATGCCTTTGTTCCAAAATGGTGTGCTTGAATATGGTCATGTAGATGAGCCTACTGACGCTCAAAGGGATAAAAAATTCCAGCCAAATAGGGCTGAAAATGCGAAGAATTTTCAGCCAAACATGGCTGAAAAATTTCAACCAAAAAATGTCCAAACTGTTGGAAATTTCCAGCCACATATGGCTGAACATTTGTCTCAAAATATGGCTGAAAATGAGCATGAAATTCAGCCCACGCATGATGTACATATTGAAGATGTTTTACATAATGAACGCATGTCTATCAAGAGTGCACAAACTATGCCAAAGTGGCTGAAACAAACTTTGCAGCACAGCAAATTGAGTGCACCTTTACTTGGTAGAACAAGATCAACCTTTCACCATGCATCAAGTAATTTTGTGGATTATTCTCTTATTGCTACAACATGTAATGAAGAGCCACTTTCTTTTGAAGATGCATGTGACGATCCACAATGGATGAGTCCTATGCAATCAGAAATGGATTCCATACATAGGAATGGTACTTGGGAGTTATGTGAATTGCCAAAAGGAAAGAATGCCATTGGTACAAAGTGGGTTTACAAGATTAAGAGAAAGTCTGACGGTAGCATTGATCGCTACAACGCTAGATTGGTTGCCAAAGGATATGCACAAATATATGGCATTGACTATGAGGAAACTTTTGCACCTACTTCACACATGACTACCATTCGTATTGTGGTTGCATTGGTTGCCCATCGAGGTTGGAAAGTGCATCAGTTGGACATAAAAACAGCCTTCTTGAATGGTGATTTGCAAGAAGAGGTTTATGTGAAGCAAGCTCCTGAATTTTCTATGAAAGGGAAAGAGCATATGGTTTGTCACTTGCATAAAGCCTTGTATGGTCTCAAGCAAGCTCCAGGTGCATGGTATGAAAAAATCCATAAGCACTTGATTGCTCTTGGCTTCACATGTAGTCCGATTGAAAGCACACTCTATGTGCACAAAAATGGGGCTGATCTTATAGTGCTTGTTCTTTACGTCCATGACATACTCTTGACTGGGTCATGTGATGCAAAACTTGACATTCTTATGGCTGATTTGCAGCATACTTTTGATGTCACTTATCTTGGTCTTTTGAGCTACTATCTTGGCATCCAATTTGTATCCGTTGAGGGGGGGATTGTTATGCATCAAGCAAAGTATGTTGAAAAACTACTTCAACGTTTTGACTTTGAGGATTGCAAGCCAGTTTCCACACCAGTTGAGATAGGATTCAGGTTCTCAGTTGAGGATTCTAGTGATGCATTTGACACTTCTCTTTATAAACAAGCTGTGCAATGTCTTATATATGCATGCAATACAAGGCCAGATATACAGTATGTAGTTTCCCACTTGAGTCAATTCATGCATAGCCCTGGCACTAAGCATTGGCAAGTGGTGAAACGTGTGTTTAGATATCTCCGAGGCACTTTGAGCTTAGGTCTCTTTTATGGCAGAGATATTCAGCCATCCTTGCATGCTTTTACAGATGGTGATTGGGTACTCACGTGTCCACTAGTGGTAATTGCTTTTTCCTTGGAGACTCATGCATATCTTGGTTGAGTAAGAAGCAACCTACAGTGGCGACATCGAGTTGTGAAGCTATGTACATGGAAATTTTCATAGCTATAGTGGAGTGTATATGGCTGAGATGCCTATTGATGGGTCTTTGCATGGCGATTGATGTTGCTACGCATATTCTCACTGATAGTCAGAGTGCTTTGGCTGTTGCACGAAACCCAGTGTTTCATGCACAAACCAAACATATTGAGGTGCATTATCACTATGTGAGAGAGCACCTTCATGCAGGAGATATTGATTTGGTATATGTCCCTACACAAGATAATGTGGCAGACATATTCACCAAAGCTCTTCCACGGGAAAAGTTTGAAGCTTTTTGAAAATCTTTAGGCTTATTACCTTGTGGGGGCTGATTTTTCACTCCCTGTATGTGTTCACATCATTAGGTCCAGGGGGGTTTGTTACACTTATGTGTTCCTCGAGTAGCTTTGATGTGAACCTTTTCCCTATACATGAGCACTTTTTACTCTAGTGATGGCTAGAGCTTTTTTCCCCCATGTTACCACATACTTGATACTCTCATATGTGGTGGTACTTCATACTTAGGGATATGATTTAGCTCTTACTTCAGTTGAGTTCATCGTCAATAGAGAGATCTATTCCAACCATCGTCTTCTACGTGTGTCTTTGTTGTGTTTGTGCTCCTTGTGTAGCATCTCGTGTATCTTTTGCACTTCTACACACACCCAACAATATTTTGATATCTTTTTTATGTAAATAGCATGAAAATCTTGAGATAGAAAGCTCTAATGTTTTTAAAACCAAGGAAGAGTCTTCTTGAGTTATCATAGAGCTATGTAGAAAGTTAGAGAGTCATCAGGTGAGTAGAGATAGTAATTTAGAAGCCTAGAATTTGAGAACTTGAGAAATATAATTCAATGTAGAGAAGAATTAGAGGACTTGATGTCATTTGTATTCTTTTGTTCTTGAGAACAGGGAGCTTCTCCTTGGGATATCATCTTCTTCCTCTTTCTAATTCCTTTGTGTGATCTATTATGTGGATTTTCGTGTGTTGTTTGGTTGAATCTTCAAATTTGGAATGAGTTTGGACTTGTATGTGAGATCATTGAATAGTTTATGAGTCTATTTGAGGATCCTTTATTGAATCAAATAAAGTTGAATGTTTTGAAAAGGCTACATCATTGAAGTTTACTCAAATAACTAACTTTTGATATTATATTTAGATTTTGCATGAAAAATTGCATGTATTAAAGACTTTTTTAATTTAGTTTTATATTCATTATGCTATGGTCATTTTAAATTTTGTTGTAACACCTCAAAAAGGCATGTTTTACTAACTTATATTTCCTCTATATTTGATGATCTGATGCAAATTTTTACTTGATTCCTATATGAATGGTTGATTTGTGGTTTATTGTGTTAGTATTTAAGCAACAATCGTGGTAGCTCATCCTTGGATTGAAAATTTGAAAAGGTTTCATGTTTCATTAAGAAAGATAAATCAGGTCACTATTGTTACAATGGGACAGATGTTCAAGTAATGGAGTGGTGAAACATCTTTTTTGGCACCGTTTTTGAGGATTTGAATAACCTAGATTTTTGGTGCCAAAATCACAAGTAAGCTTCACTTTTCATAGCACAACGTATCTATGCCATGGAAATAAATTTAAAGGGAAGAAAGGCCATTATTCTCTTTTTAAGTGTGATTTACAAGGCATGACAATGCGTCCTTTGTGAAATTTCAATCAATTGAGGAGAAAGGATGGTCATGTGAGTAATTTTGATGCTCAGATCAATAGTGTGTTGCTTGAATATTTGAAGTTGTATATCTCTTTGTACCTCTTTTAAGAGGATTAGACAAGTGGAAGTAGGAAGGTGAAGATTGTGGAGTGAGTGAGAAAGGAAGAAGAAACATAATTGAAATTGTAATCATTGCTTAAGAATACAAATTCTTTTATTTTATTTTTACATTGATTTTGTTTTTCTTTAAAGTAAAAAAGTGGGAAATAAACGTGGAATAAATATTGAAAAATCGTTGTAAAAAAGAGAATTAAATCAAGAGAAAGACATCACATGATAGCACATTAAGAGATAAAAGAACATGAGTGTAAAAGCTTGATATTGTGAAGAAAATAAATACTAAAACTTTGAGGAGGAAATCACAAATTTATGATGGTTTAAAATCTCAAAAAATTTTGAATTTTCAATTGTATTGACAAGGCAATAATCATTGAAAAATAGTTGATTTTCTGGTTACAGATTTGTAGGTCATCAAGATTGCATCATGCTTGAGGAAGACTTGCCCTAGTCCTAAATCCTTTATTGAAATGAGTCATAGTGATAGGATACTCCTTGAGAATCTTCATCCATGTAAAAGCTCATTCATGGTATCTCATAAGGATCTCTTATTGATATGAAAGCTTAGATTTTTACTACTGAAAACAGATAAAAGGAGAAGATCAAATTCCATGAGATTGAAGGTTTGAAGGTTTGGTGATCAATGAGTCACCAAATCAAAATCAAGATTAGACTCTTGATTTTCCTAGATTGTACGAAAGTGATTTCTTCATCACAACAAACAACTACTCAAAAGGTCAATCACATGAAGATTCATTTCTTCTAATGAATCTGTGTCACAAAGAAGGTAAAGAAGATGAACATTTGTTCTACATAGATTTAGAATGTTCAAACCATGTTGCAAGTAATGTTGCTCTTACATCTTACTTGGATTATCCCAAGCATAAGCATGAAGTACAAATAGGGGATGAAACCAAACACAATGTGGAGAAGATTGATAATGTAAAAGCTCCCAACGGTAGGATAGACATTTTGAGTAAGGTTCACTATGTACCCACTATGACTAAAAACCTAATAAGTGTAGGACAAATAGTTGAAAAGGACATGCAACTTAGATTCACCCAACATATAGCCTTTGTTGAAGATCCTGTAAGGCTACCGGAATATTACTTAGAAGAATCCTTGTAATTAGAAAAGTCGCGCATCAAAAGGGTGTAGCGCAAGCATTGTATCGTTTCTTTTTAATCAATAGAGTATGCACGGAAGAGAAGAGAGATGTGCCGCCAGCCTGTTCGATCTGGGTGATGGTCTGGAATTGATTCTGTGTTGAAGTTATATCAAGTGCAGAGTTGTCTGTAACGTCAGTTTTGAAGTAAATCAGGTATTGTGTTAATGTTACTCTGTTGAAGTGAAGTGTGGGAGTATTATAAAGAAGAAGTGAAAGTGCTATGTATATAATTGCAGTGGTCGTTAAGATTGTTATGCACCAAAGTGTAATTGCATCTTCTATAGTTGTTCGGGATGAATCAATGGAATTGATAGTCAGAAATTAAGTAGTGAATTGGGAAAATACATAGAGGGCCTATGAATTATCAGACCCTTGACCATCCCAAGAACCCACGAGTAGAACAGATTAGCTGTAACTTTAACACTTGAACACTGGCGTCGGCCATGGAGCATGGAGTAGCCAATCGGTGCATAGACTAAGAGTTGAGAAGAATTCGATGATATATGCATGTAACATGTTCCGAAGAATTGTACCCGAAGTACAGAAGGGATCAACATCCCTGGAAAATCCCTAGCGCATTGGGCACACCCCCGAGTAGTAGTGGTGACGAACAATTGTTGGAAGGAAAGCGAGAAATCTGAGCTAGTGGAGTAACACCTCAGCATTTCCTTGTGCAAGGATTACAGGGTATACCAGAAGTGCAACCAACCCCATCTGCGGAAAGTAAGGTTGGAGAAGTAAGCATTGGTTCCGGTGACAGTGTGGAAATTTCCGATAGCAATTTGTGGAATTCCGATGGAACCTCGGATACTTTTGGGGGCCTGGTTGTTAAATTTTGATGAAAGTTCTATTCTCGGTTCTGATTTGGAGGGAACTAGTGTATTGTTGAATGAAAGTTTTAGTGAAAAGCTCACTACAGAAGTCCATTACGACGAAGGGCAATTGGCTGAAGGCATGTGGGAACGACTAAACAATATCCAATCACCGGAGAGCGTGCAAGACGACGGGACAATACAACATCAATTAGGTGTAACTTGTTCAAATCATTCGGCAGTAACATTTCCTCTTGATTCAAACACCATGAGTGGTTCGCAACAACAACAATACCAACAGCAACATCAACAGCAACATCAATAGCAACATCACCAACAACAGCAGCAGCAGCAGGCCATACCACCACGACCCGTACCCGATGGAGTTACATATACGAAATTTGGAAGATTTCCCAGTGATCATCCGCATGCATACGTAAGAACTTTTGAAATTAATTATGCAATACTCAACTATCCAGCAGATCCGACATATAAGGCTATAGTGTTCCAGTCTACGCTAGTTAATGAGGCTGCTCAATGGTTAGCTGAATATGACATTAACCATTTCGATCAGTACGATGATGTTAAGGATGCCTTTTTACAATGATACGTGGCTGAGATCTTTGACTATCTGCAAAACAATCGACAAAAACCACACCAGAATGTGCAGGAGTATGCCACTTTATTTCATTCTCATCTACGATAACTACCGTCGGTGCATGCTAACCTACCGGATGATGTGATCACCCAGTGGTTTATTAATGGATTAAACCCTTAACTTAAACAAGTAATGATCATACGATGTGTGGGTGGTATGACTCTGGATGCGGTTATAGCCATGGCATTACAGCTGGAACATAAGGTGGGTGGATTCATTGAAGATTTGGATTGGCTGAAGGCAACCAAGGGTACGACTGAAGATTCATTGAAACAAGTGTATTGCACAAAATGTAAGAACCTGGGACACACTGCTTCTGCATGTGCATTGAACCAAATGTACTATGCTATTTGTAATATGGCGAGTCACTCCACCAAAACATGTCCCTATAATGCCAAAGTACAAGCCAGGCCAACTGTAAACGCTATAATACAAGAGTAAGGACAACCGACTGCTCACTATGTTCCACCACAGTTGAGGAATACTTCCTAGCAAAGTTATAAAACCTATCAAGGAAAACAAGCAAACAATTTCGGCTAGACTCGGTGGAATTTTGGTCAATTAGGTGAAGGAACATCCCTCCTTCCACCCAGATGCCATTTCTGCGGTGAGATTGGACATATCCAAAGATATTGTAAAGAGGCGGCCGAGTATGATAAATGCAGAAAAGAGCGACAGAATCCAATGGACAACATGGTCTATATTTCAGTAGTCGATACTCAAGTAGCAGTAATCCAAACACGTTCCGACAAGAAGTTACAACCAGCTGCAGAGATTTTTGATCCTGGAATTCGAGAATCCACCACCGGAAGCACCGAGTCCGATGGACGTGTCGTTGGAGAGTCCACCAAATGCGGTAAGGAGTACCTCGAATTTTGACTCTGTGTGGACAGGCTTCCATTACAATACCATTGGGGCAACTGTTAGCCTTGGTTCCGGGTGTACGATAATAATTTCAGCATCAAGTTTGTCTGAAATCTTCGTGTACACCTACTATGGCCACTATTATTCTAGAAACTGATTCTGCAGTGGAACATGTTGTTCCTTTAATTACAGTATGGTATGAAAGCCATAAAATTAACCGTGTTAATTGATGGAGGCTCGGGTGTGAATATTGCGACACCCGCCCTTTGTAAACGGTTATGATGGACTCAAATTGAACCTGTTCATTTTTTTGTGAGGATGGCGGATCAATTCAGAGTGTATCCGTTGGGTTTGATACGTGATATACCCATTACTCTTCAGGGAGCGGTGTTCAAAATGACTTTTTTTGTTCTAGAATTACCTAATTCAACTCTGGACTACAACTTGCTGTTCGGAAGGGCCTAGCTGAAACAAGCCAAAGTATTGCAGGACTGGTCAACACACAAACTTATTTTCAAAAGCAACCACTGAAAGTATGTCGTTCCATTAGATGAGATGAAACCATGCAACCTCCATGCTCGACCCTACGTAGTCGAACCTATGCATATGTTGGATGGACTTTCAAATGATGAAGAAGAAGCTTTTCTCAAGGCTAACTAGGATTTGCTCGCCTTGGGGACAGTCGACTTACAAGTGGTTGCAGATAATTGGAATCCAGTCTTCTGTTCGGTAGTTGTGATTATAGAAGAAGGGGACCTAACTATGGATCCAGCTTTGAATGCCAGAGTTTCCGGCATTTATTCCCATCACCTGAGGATATACCCATGCCACGATAGTTTTATGTACCGAAAGATCAACTTATCACCTGTGATTTGGGAAATGAGGATACACCACGGCCGGTCAAGATTAAGGCGGGGTTACCGAAAACCTTTCAAAATGATCTAGTACAATTGTTGACTGAGTTCCAAGATGTATTTGCGTGGGATTATCGAGATATGAAAGGGTTGGACCCTCAAATCTATCAACACTGCGTGATACTTAAGCCGGATGCAGGCCTAATCAAGCAACCGAGTTACCGCATGAACCCAAATTATGCTGCTCAAGTGAAAGCTGAATTGGATCACTTGCTGAAAGTCAATTTTATCGTTCCCATTGAGCATGCAGAATGGATTTCACCTATTGTTATCGTCCCAAAGAAAAATAAGCAGTTACGTATCTGTGTGGATTACCGGAAACTAAATACGGTGACCATACCAGATCTCTTCCCACTTCCCTTTCTGGATACAATGCTCGATGATGTTGCCGGACGGGAAATGTATTCCTTTTTGGATGGTTACAGTGGCTACAATCAGGTGTGAATAGCTGAAATGGAGATACCAAAGACTATATTTATCACAAATTGGGGTGTATATGTGTGTACGGTGATGTGGTTCGGTCTTCGCAATGCCCCTAGTACCTTCCAATAATGTATACAAGAATTTTTTTCCCCTATTTAGCCACCTTTATGCGAGTGTATCTGGATGATTTTTTGTTATCAGGCGATACATTGACTCATCTTTACCATCTACGATGTTGCTTCTCTAAGTGTTGAGAGTTCCAGTTGTGCTTAAATCCCACCAAGTCGGTCTTTCGGTTTCGTGTGGCAAGTTGCTCGGTCATATTATTTCAAAGCAAGGTATTCAGGTGGATCCAGATAAAGTGCAAGCCATATTACAAGCACCTGCCCTGATGACACCCAAGGAGGTTATGCGATTCCTTGGCCAAATACGTTCACATGGGCGACAACTTCAGTGGCTCGCACACTTAGCCATACCCTTGAATCGGTTGATCACAAGTAATCCCCGATAGTTCGTGTGGAATGAAGAGTGCCAAATTGCCTTTGATTGACTGAAAACACTATTAACCCAGGCTCTTATACTGCAAGCACCAAACTGCAGCTTTCGTTCCATGTCTTTCTGGATGCCTCAGACAGTGCTATCGGTAGTGTGCTCATGCAACAACAGGATAAGTGGTTTTGTCCTGTCTATTATGCTAGCCGACGATTAACAGCTGTTGAAAGGAATTATTCAGTCACTGAGCGTGAATGCCTCGGCTTGGTCTATTCGGTGAAGAAATTTCGACACTACTTGCTAGGACGCCAATTCACGTTCCATGTGGATCATGCTTCTTTGGTTTTTCTTTTCCGTCAGCAACATTTCGGGGGCAGATTAGCCAGGGAACATAATAGGTCCAACCTACGATTCAATACGATAAGGAACAAACCACTGGAGTTTGAACTTGCCCGCTGAACAATTAGATTTAGCATTGTAGAACAGAACTAATTGTCTTTTAGTAAAAACAAGAGTGCGGAGAAACCAATCATGTGTCTTGGCTTGTTGTAGTTGGACTTCCTGCAGCATTAGAAAACTTTCCTAGTGTTGTTTGTCCAAGGACCGCAACCCCTCCAACCCGAAAGGAAAGGATTCCTCCGATAGGAGCTTATGTTCTAGTGCCACCTTGAGGCTAGGTACCACCAGCTCCATGGGTGCAATGGCCTCCAGCCCATATGCCAATTTAAAAGGCGTATTCCCTGTAGCCGCTTTGTACGTAGTGTGATATGCCCACAAAACTGAAGGAAGGAATTGATCCCAACCCTTCGGACATTCCAGAACTAATTTCTTGAGCATGTTAAGTAGAGTTTTATTAGTACTTTTAGCAAGACCATTGGCCCGAGGATAATATGGAGAGCTAAATTTATGAACAATCCGGAGGGTGCATGTAAGCGCTTGTACTAAGGAATTCACAAAATGTGTGCCCTGATTCGAAACAATCTCTAAGGGAAGACCAAACCGAGGGAACACATCAGTCATCAAACATTTGACCACCACTGATGTCATAGCGGACCATAAAGCCCAAGCTTCTGCCCACCGAGTAGCATAATCTGTACAAGTAAGTATATATCGATGATGAGTAATCATAGCCGGAGGTGTAATAGGCCCAATGAAATCCAAGCCCCACTTTTGAAAAGGTTCAAGGGGAGCAACAAGCTGCAGTGGAAAATGATGGCGGTGCAAAGGTTGTCCCGATCATTGGTAAGCATCACACGTTTTAATAGAGGTAGCGATATCACGCTGCATAGTGGGCCACCATAAGCCACTGTGCAGAATTTTCTGGTAAGTAAGATTGACCGAAAAATGACAACCAGAAGGAGTAGAATGGGCCATTTTGATAATCGAAGGAACTTCATGGTGTGGAATACACCGTAGTAGTGCACCAGAAGGATCCAAGTAATACAACTGTCCCACAATGAGTCAGAACCATCGACTATACATTGCCAATTTACAACGAGCCAAAGTAGAAGTACTAGTCGCACGGCTTCCACTGGTGAGGAAGGTCAGAAGAGTATCATAATACGAAGGTGCCACCAGGAGCTCCTGACCTTCATCTTGAACCGAATTAGTCGCATAGATAGCAGGGGTAGTATCATCAATTCCACCGAGAGGTTCACCGAAATCAAGTCGAGATAAGAAATCAGCTAAGGCATGAGCTGAGCATGGATGATGGACGACCACGTAATCAAATTCTTGTAGTAACAAAACTGGTACCCTTCTCCCTAAGGCGATCAATGGATCAAAGCTCCGTCCCTAATATCCCTTGCCTTCTTCATCTTGATGCTCTATAGGTATTTTTTATTCTCCGTCTGGTTTAAACCACTGTTCTGGCTTGACGTTCCTTTCCTGTCCACGTGTTCCGGTTGACCAACTGACCGTAACATTTCTGTTTTATTACCTATCCATCATTAGCCGCCGCACTATGTGTCTAAGATTTTGTTAATGCATGTATGTCGCCATTATGGCTATATATTTCCAACACTCGGTGATGATTATGTTTCTCCCTACATTTCCATTCGGTGTTTTTACTTAATCCCATTCTTCCTTCTTTTTTTCGCCATTGGTGTTCTATGTTTGTGTGCTTGCATGTTCTGTGTTACCTAGTGTCTTCGTGTTTTCATATTCGCCATGGAAGCTTTGGCTAACATTGCGACTTTCCGTGCTGGCCTTGCTCCAGAATTGAGTGAGTTCCTGTGCAATCGTGGGCTTTTGGCTTTTGCTGAACTTCCCTGGCATTCGGTGGAATGCCATCCTTTCTTTGCACAGATCATATCTACCATTGCTGCTACTCTTGCTACCAAAACCTACTAGCTGATTGCTTGTCTTAACCCCCGTGTAGTCGTCAACATAAACTCCATCGCTGAATGCTTTCATCTCCCTAAGGAGGGTCTTATAGATGGACCTCTCTTACTGATGTCCACCATGAAAGAGCTATTTCCACGCCACTCTTTCAACGAATTTGCCATCCTTTGTCGCCCTGAACTGGAGCGCACTGCACTATAGTTTCTTGTAGTTGCAATGAACCTCCAGAAATGCACATATGGCATTTCTCGCCCCTTCTATTCCATGCTCGATACCGCAACGAGAGAAGCAGTTAATTTTGCTTCATTCTTCTTCCAGTGCATTCACTGGGAATACAGGCAGTTTCCTGGCAATTGGCCAAGAATGATATCCCTCGGACCCGCTTGCCGCATCTACTGACCTTCCTCCTCTTGGTGATTCAAGCTACTCAACCTCCTCCCCTGAATACCATTCTCTTCCATGAGGAGTCTGTACAAGTGATGGAGGTCGACAACGGTGAGGATCTCTTGCAGTTCTTCAAGGGGAAGTGTTGCAAATTGAGCCCCTCTCACAGTAAAGCACCATCGTCCTGAACCATTTAGTTGCAGGATACAGCTTCCTCTGCTCAGCTTCTTTTTGCTCCACCATCCCACGAAGACCACGTTACTCCTAATACTATCACTATCAAGGTTCACCCTGATGATACGATCATGCAGCCACAGTCTCCTCCACAAGAGCCAGCACCTGACACGATCATGGAAGTTGAGCACCTCGTGGATAAAGCACAACCTGAGGAGGTGATTGCTCAACCGGATGTCTCGCCCCTGGTGGTAACTACTCTTGCTTTGCTCTCTTCACCCCAAGACCCACCTTTGCCTCTTTCTCCCTCCAAGGTGGCTCTGCCATCTAGCCCCCCTTCCTCACCATGTCATTCGGCAGCCCATCCTCTTCCTTCCTCCCCTGATTATTCACCCTCTTCATCATCCGCCACCGTTTCCGCTCATCCCTCTCAGCCAATCTCCACCTCCATAGTACTTGATTCATTGGCCCAACTCGCTCAAATTGGTAACTGCCTCATTCATTTCTCCACCCATCTCCCCCATCACCTCCAAGTTGCCCAACAATCCCTCTGACAGCAGTACCAATCCAAGGTGGACATGCTTGAAGCAGACATCGCACCACTTTAGGAAGAGGTGCTCACAGCCAAAGGCAAAGTTAGTTCACTCAAGGAACATATTTGCAGTCTTCAAGCAGAGTTGAATGAGAAGAATGCCATCATTACAGCTCGCGATGATGAGATTAGCGAGCTGAATCAAACAATCATTGACAAGGAGGATGCCATGACAGCTTTGCGCAATCTCTTAGAGACCATGCATGCTGATCTTGCTTTGGTGGAGCAAAAGGACCAAGAGATGGCGGACTTAGCCTTACAAGCCGAAACTGACTTAAAGAAAGTAACCGAAGAGCTCTTTCAGAAAAGTCGCTCTTTGGAAGAAGAAATTGGCCATAATATTCAGTTGAAGAAGGATCTCTAAGCCGTCCAAAAAGAAAGACAGGACTTTTATAAAACCATGCAGTTCCAGTCTCAAGAGCTCGAGCGCAGAGAGAAACAATTGGGTGTCTAGGATAAGATATTATCGCACATCGATGCAGAGATTGCTGAAATGAAGCTATGGCGTGATGTGGCGCTCGCCAACGACTTCTATCTTCAAGAAGCCTTTTTGCAAAGTTAGGCAGAAGCCTTACTCTCCCAAGTAATCGCTCCCAGCTCTGTGTGGACTGATGCACATCTGGTTGAACCGCAAATTTTGAAGGGAATGTTAGACTCACTGAAGGAGAAAATAACCCAAACCTTTAAATTAGCAAGAACCTGGTATATCCAAGGAATCATTGATGATTCCTAAATTTTGTATTTTCCCTGCTAGGTTCGAGTCCACCGTGCGTGCCAGTGTAAGGCCACCGGAGTATTACTTAGAAGAATCCTTGTAATTAGAAAAGTTGCGCAAGGAAATGGTGTAGCGCAAGCATTGTATCGTTTCTTTTTATCAATAGAGTATGCGCGGAAGAGAAGAGAGATGCATCGCCAGCCTGTTCGGTCTGGGCGATGGTCTGGAATTGATTTCGTGTTGATGCAGAGTTGTCTGTAATGTCAGTTTTGAAGTAAATCAGGTATTGTGTTAATGTTACTGTGTTGAAGTGAAGTGTGGCGGTATTATAAAGAAGAAGTGAAAGTGTTGTGTATATAATTGCAGTGATCCTTAAGATTGTTATGCGCCGAAGTGTAATTGCATCTTCTGTAGTTGTTCAGGACAAATCAATGGAATTGATAGTCAGAAATTAAGTAGTGAATTGGGAAAATACATATAGGGCCTTTGAATTATCAGACCCCTGACCATCCCAAGAACCCACCTCTAAGAAAAGATTAGTTGTAACTTTAACACTTTAATAATCCATGTCAAGGCTTCAAGAAGATAGCGAGAGGTGAGAAGCATGGTAAACTCTTTACTTTTGAAGGAGGAGAAAACAAGAACATATATTCAACTTTGGGTCTCAAACCTTAAGTAATTTGTAAGTGTGACATAAGAGACTTTCTCATGTGGATAAAAGGACCTTGAAGGATATATGGAGGGATCAAAGTGTTCTAAGGCTGCCAAACATATCAAAGCAACACATGATCAACATATGTGATGCTTGTCTAATTGGGAAGGCATAAGACAACCTTTCAACCACAAAGGGTACATCCACAACAATCTTTTGGACCTTGTACACACTGATGTGTGGGTCAAGAAACTTCATTGTTAGGATCAAGGTACTATGTATCTTTTTTTGATGATCACAGTAGATGGATAATTTTTTACTTTATCAACAACAAAAGTGAAGTTTTTGAGTGATTTAAAAAGTACTAATACATGTGGAAACTCATATAGGTAGATCATTGAAAAAACTCAGATTTGATGGAAGGGGAGAATATTTCTCCAAATATTTTGATGATTATTTGTAGGATAAATGCATCAAAAGGGAACTGACCATCAGATACTCTCCTCAACTGAATGGTATTACAGAAAGGAGGAACAAAACCCTAGCTAGATCAGCAAGGACAATGCTTGAAGAGAAGAAGCCACCACATCATTTATGGGCAAATGTAATCTCAATTGATTTGTATCCTTTGATTAGACTTCCATCCAAATCTATTCAAGCCCAAGCTTGGAATGGTAGAACACCAAGTCTAGGTCATTGCAAGGTATTTGGTTGTTTAGCTTTTGTACATGTATCTTCACAAATCAAAGGTAAATTAGATGAAAGCGCAACCAAGGCAGTATTCATTGACTAGGATTCAACTCAAAGTGGCTACATGTTCTTTAATCCATCCAAAAAGCAATTTATCACTAGTAGGGATGTTGTGTTTGAAGAAAATAGGTCATGGTATGATGAGGACAATAGAAGGTAACTTACCTTATGATCTTGATTTTGATTTCCATCCATTAGGTAGCAAGCATGATACATAGATGCAAGATTCAAGAAGTGAATCTGATGATGATCAAGATGAGAACAAAAGAGACTATAAAATCTGGAAGTCAAGGGGAAAGGCCAAATTGAAAGAATGTGGGGAATGCTCCAAGTATACTCATAGAAGGTCAACAAAGGAGAGAAAGCAACCTAAAAGGTATAGATATGAATCTAGATTTGTAAAAAGCATTCTATTTATGTGGTCAAAGATTTATGTTCAGAGGAACCTTCAACACATGAAGAAGCAAAAGGAAACCTTGACTGGGACAAAGCCATGAAAGAAGAAATAGAGGCATTTAAGGAAATGGAGACATGGGAGTTAGTTCCAAAGCAAACTAATCAGAAGGTAATAGGTTGTAGATGGGTCTATAACTAAAAAGAAATTCAGATGGATCAATTTGTGGGTACAAACCTAGGTTGTTTGCTAAAGGATGTGCTTAATCTCATGCAAATACTTTGAGGAGACTTTCTCACCAATTTCCAAGATGACCACCATCAGTACATTTCTTAGTGTAGTAGTTGCAAGAACTTAGAAGTTACTTCAACTTGATGTGAAGAATGCTTTTCTCAATGGTTTGATCATTGAAGAGCTATGCATTTCACAACCTCCAAGGTTTCAAAACCCTAATTATCCTTCTTATGTATGTAGGCTAAAAAGGGAATTGTATGGTTTTAAACAAGCTCCAAGAGCTCAAAATTTCATATTGATAACCTATCGACAAGATCAAGGTTTCGTCGCTTTCTAAAGCGATCTATTATTTTTACAAAAAATAACTAAAATACTATATTCTAAATATCTTCAAAGATATCTTCAAAGATATCTTCAAAAATATTTGAATATTTCCACGCATGTTCACACCCTCATGAGTCTTTACTTGCTAAATCAAAGCACAAATCACATTAAAACCCTCAAGACATTAAAATCCATATAACATTCCGTTATTCCATAAAGTATAACATCTATTGTGACTTGTATTGTTATTGTTAAATTTGTGTCCACCTCTACCTCTAATGTTGCCAAATCCACCTCTACTAGCTCCTTTATAAGTCCTTCCATTGAACAAGAAATTTTGAGTTGTATGATTAGTCTTGTTATAGATGGAGAATTCTCAAGGAGTATCTTATCACTATGAGTCATTTTAGTAAAGGATTTAGGACTAGGCCAAGGCTACCTCAAGCATGATGCAATCTTGATGATCTAAAAGCTGCCCCTCAAAATAAAGAATGCTTGAGTCTTCATTCTTTGATATATTGAATACTTGCTATTGATTTAAACCTGCAAAGTTTGATTTTGTCAAGTGATTGATTCATCATGTCAGCTAAATGCTTTTTCATTGGAGCAAAAGAAATTTCAATCCCTTTTGCCATGAGCTTCTCCGTAATGAAATGATAATGAACCTCTATGTTTTTGGTTCTTGCATGGGAAACAGGGTTTGTTGTTAGGTACATAGAGCTTATATTATCTCCAAATATGTGAGGTTTGGAACCAACAAGTCTCAAATCTATAGACAACTCCCTTAGCCATATTGCTTCTTGATTTGCAATGGTAAAATTTCTATACTCTACTTCAGTTGAGGATAATGCAAATGTTGGTTACTTCTTGGAACTCCATGACACAAGCTTCGAGCATGCAAATGTTAAGAATCTTGAAGTACTTCTCCTATCCTACCCAATCTGCATTTGAGTATAGCTTGAGATCCCCATATGATGAACAAGGATAGAAAATACCTTCATTGATTATGCCTTTGAGGTACTTGAGTACTCTCTTAATTGCATCCATATCCGGTCTTTTTGGAGAGTGCATGTATTGGCTTAGCACTGCTACACTATCTGAGATATGTGCCCTTGTATGAATAGCATAAATCAAGGTGTAAAAATAGTAGATTGCTTGAAAAGCCATGATTTTGTACATAAAGAATATTTTTGTAAATGCACACTTTTCAAAGCGTTTCCCTCATGTATATTCTATTTAGGACATAATGAAAAATACCTATGAATACATATGCTCTGGTAGACTCGTCCATCAGAGTATGTGGGGGGAGATTGTACCCAATCTTGTGTCAATTCTCTTGTCTCTTTCTATTCTGTTTATGCTTTTGTGAGATTTCATTTTTGTACTATCCTCTATGTACATGCATCTATAGGATCTAGTCAATAGTGGTATTAGACCCAGGGCACATATGCGGAGGTGGTTTCTTGGCAATCGGTTGTGATTCACGATGTTCGTTCACGATTTGACATCTGCCTTGATCCTCCAGTCCAGGTTTTCATTTATCAGGTTTTCATTTATCAGATTTATGCTCACTGTACTTACTATGCTCACTATGCTCATCATACTCATTGTGCTCATTGTACTCACTGTACTCACTGTGCTCACTGTCTCACTGTACCTCTACAGCTCCTTGTACCCCCTTGTGCTCCCTGTGCACTGTTCACACTGTTCGAGTTCGATTCAATTATCAAATTTGTTTATCAAGCTCATTTATCAATTCGGTTATCATTCGGTTACTCCTTTGTGAGTTATCATTCGGTTACTCCATTAACTTACTCCAAGGCGTCGACTAAGGCATCAACTAAGGCATAGAACTATGGCATAACTTTGGTATCTTTGGCTTCTCTGGCACTCATCATTCTCTTGGTTCAATAACTTTGGTATCTTTGGGTTCTCTCGCACTCATGGTTCTCTTGGTTCAATAAATTTGGTATCTTTGGCTTCTCTGGCACTCATGGTTCTCTTGATTCAGTTTGGTTCACTTTGGTTCCCTTTGATTCTGCTGGCAATCATTGGCTACATGCGAAACAATTCTAACTTATGAGTTTCAATAAGAGCTTAATTATTTCCCTAGTTAGCTTACTTATTTCTCTAGTTAGCCTACTATTCCTTATTTAGCAATGTACCGAATTTGAACCCACAACCTCACACTTACAAGATATATGCTTTATCCACTAGCCTATTTTCACTTTTTGATATCCCATTCATTTTAATTGATATTTAGCATAACTTTTAACATTCTCTTCACCTTATTTATTTATTTAATGCTCCTTTCCCTTTATTTATTTATTTATTTATAAAAAAAATCTTATTTCTTTTATTTTATTTATTATTATTATTATTATTATTATTATTATTATTATTATTATTATAATATATGCATTGTTGTTAAAATTCTTTTCCCATGCTTAGTCCTAGGTTTTGGTTCTATATAAGGCCATGGACCCTACCCATAATACCGAGGATTTTGGTACATCACCCCTACCTGGGGTACTGATTGAGCAATAATTGGAGCTTTTGCGACACAAACTCCAACATGCTCAGATTCGACCAAAAGGATGGCCAATTTTTTCTTTCATGGTTGTCCTGATTTGATGGTTTTTATTCCGACAAACTGTATTTTGAATTGAAAAAGTGAAATTTGTTACTAATTATTTGGTGGGTAAGGCCCAATTATGGTGGAATTTTTTGCAGCATAGCATCGATCGCCCCACCACATGGATCACATTTCAAGGAAAAGTCAATTATTCCTTCCTTCCTCCTCAGTTCCACTTACATGCTCATCGATCATGGATAACTTTTGGATGGAAAGACGACGATCTTGTGTCTACCTACATTGAATGTTTTGGCAATAGCTATTA
Organism: Ceratopteris richardii; assembly: GCA_020310875.1. NCBI lineage: Eukaryota > Viridiplantae > Streptophyta > Polypodiopsida > Polypodiales > Pteridaceae > Ceratopteris > Ceratopteris richardii. The sequence continues at coordinate 175,660,108 of CM035406.1, forward strand.
CTTATTTGTTCACTTGAAACGATTATGGAAGATACCTTGCAACAAAATTATGAAGATGGTTTGGAGATGGAAATCCAAGCTAAGCTCAACACACTACATCCTACAACCTTCTATGAAGCTATCTCTTTTGCACATGATGTTGAGAAGGAGTTTCAATCCATCACCAAGTCCATTCGCTTACAACAAACGCATCAATAACAACAACCTATCAAGCCCAATTTTCCTTTCAAGCATCCCTTCACTAGTCTTTCTTCTCCTACTTTTCAGTGCCCACCTACGTTTCAATGCCCCCCTCAATCCAATTTCTCACTAGTACCCAATATAACCCCCTTACACCCTACCAAACCTCCAACCCTTCAAACTATGATGATGGATGCTCAACAAAAGAGGCCCCATATCACTTGCTAGCAGCGTGGGAAGTTTGGTCATATTAAAGCTAAATGTAGGTTGGAAACTAGCGACATGAAGCCTATTGAACCTCAAGTACACAACATGGAGGTGGTTCATAAAGACATTCAACCTGATTGGACCGAAGAATCATTGGAAAAGGATCCAAGTACCTTAGGTAATCAAATTTCTATTCATTCTTTAGTTTGCATGCAAGGTACTATTAATGATAAAGTTGTTAATATTTTACATGATGATGGCAATTTACATGATTTTATTTCTTATAAACTAGTCCAAGATCTTCAATTACATCCACTTCCTTCTATGTATAAAGTTAAGGCTGCATTTCAAGGAAATAGATATAATGTTACAAGTGAAGTGCATAATATTCAGATTTGTATAGATTCATACATAGATGAACACACATTCTTAATTGCTCCTTTGCAGTCCTATGATGTTATACTTGGCATGCCTTTTCATCACCATTATAATCCATGCATTGATTATCATACACAGACAATGAGTTTTAAATTTAACAACATCAAGATATTTCTTTATCTGCAATGCATGAATTCCAATCATTTCCATTAATTAGTCATACTCAAGTAAAATGTGCATTTAGGAAAGGCTATAATTCATGTATTGTTTTTGTCAGTAACATAGTTGATTATACACATATACTTCCTAATGCACATTAATCATTTATGGATTCCTATCAGGATTGCTTTATGGTTGATTCTCCTTCTAAACTACACCTTCTAGGGGATCTCTTGACCATAGTATAGACTTAATTCCTGGTAGTTCTCCTCCCCATAAGGCACCTTATAGGCATGGACCTTTACATCAAAGGTAAATAGCCAATCAAGTTAAGGATCTACTCCACAAACGACTTATAAGACCTAGTTTGTCTCCCTTTGGAGCACATGTTCTCTTAGTGGAGAAGAAGAACAAGACTTATAGGATGTGCATTGACTATAGAGCACTCAATAAGATCACAATTAAAAACACATATCCTATTCTTAGGATAGATGGTTTATTAGATAAACTTCATGGAGCACGTCTTTAGCAAAATTGATCTTAACTCTTGGTATCATCAAATTAAAATGACATAAAATGACATTTATAAGACTTCCTTTCGAACTCAAACTTGTCACTTTGAATTTATGGTAATGCCTTTTGGACTCACCAATGCACCTGCTACATTTCCATGTATGATGAATAACATTTTTCTTGATTACCCAGATTTTTTTCTTGTTTTCTTTGATAATATACTTATCTATAGTGAGAATGATGATGACCATGCAAATCATTTAGCAATAGTCTTTGATTTTTTATGCAAAAACAAACTTTATACCAATACTGAAAAAGAGTTATTTCCTCCAAAAAGAATTAGAGTATTTAGGCCATATTGTTTCTATTCAAGGCATTCATGTATATCCAAAGGAAATTAAACTAATTGAAGAATGGCATGTACCTCAATCTATGAATGGTGTACACTCATTTTTAGGGTTAGCTAGTTTTTATACGAAGTTTATAAAAGGTTTTTCTTATTTAGCACTTCCACTCATATTGTCATTGAAGAAAAAGTTCAAATTTTCATGGGGATTAGCACAACAAAAATCTTTTGAAAAACTCAAACATACACTTTCTCATGCACTTGTTTTCCAATTAATAGATTTTACATAACCTTTCCATGTAGTTATAGATTCTCGTGGTTTAGGTATAGGTGCTATATTAATGCAAAGTGATCATCCCATTGCATTTTAAAGTAGGAAACTTAAACCTTCTTAAAAGAATTATAACACATATGATAAAGAACTTTTAGTTGGTGATCAATCAATCACCATATCAAAACCAAGATTAGATTCTTACTTTTCCATGATTGTAAGAAAGTGAATTCTTCATCACAACAAACAAGCCCTGAGTTACTTTTTTTAAATTCAAATCACTATTGATGAGTTGTGGAATACATAAGAATTCTATATAACGACTCACATTCCTTTGTACATTAATTTAGAGAAATATACAAATCATCTTTGATCACTTCTTTGCTCTTCTCTATTTTCTCAACCATCATGCCCAAGTTTAGTCAAATTGTAAAGGATGGGTCTCTCTCTCTATAGTGATCCAATTCTTATGACTGAGTAACTATGTTGATATATTTTGGTAGTGATGTGTGTGAACACACTAGGACTGTCAGGGCACTTTTTTCCCTCTTTAGGAGGTTTTTACCCCGGTTTGTATATACGCCTATAACCCTAATGGGGCACTTATCTTTTTACATTCTCTTGGTAATACATTCATTATTGTGTGTTGTACTCCAAACTTCTTCTTCTTTGTTGTGTTGTTAGCATGCTCTCCCAGACCTCAAACTCCAACAATTGGTATTAGAGTAGGTTGTCGCTTCATCTAGGGTTTCATTAACACCCCTCTAGTCATAGTAAAAAAAATGGTGAGCATACTCAAGGCGATTAAGAGTTCAAAATAGCTTTGCATTTTGGTGTTGAAATTATGACATGAGCTCGTATCAGCCTCCCAATGCACTATCGTAGTGCCTATGCATACAATTTCATCTTTTGTGCCAAAGATATATACAGGTTTTGGTTCACCCGTATAAGTGCTTCAAAGTCTATTATAGGTCTAGCAAAACTGGACAAGGTGGTTATGTTCAACATTTTGAGATATGGTCATTTTTCTATATCATGGTATTTTAGTCAGCGGCCATTCCTGAAAGCAACGGTGTATTCCAAATGCTAGTTGTTGAGGATTAGTTGGATGGTACCAACTACCCATGATGGGCTTATATGATGTGTCATGTATTGGTTGCAAAAGGAAAATGGAATATTGTGGAGGGTGTTGGAAAACATCCTATTACACCTGCAAATATAGTTACTGAAGCTGATGTAGATGGTGTTGAAGATGGTGGTATTCTTCATATTCCTCTTTGTGTTGTGGTTTTTGTTGCACCTACTATAGAGCAACTTCCTTGAGATGGCAGAGATGCTCAAGCACATGATAGCCTTGTCTATCAAACATGCCATTATTCCTCGCATTCACTCCTGTAGAACGACAAAGGATGCTTGGGATACACTTAGCACTTTATACCAGGCAAGGAATGAGGCTCATGTTGCTTACCTAGGAAAATAGTTGGAGAGTGAGCACATCAATGAAGGAGATTCCATGGACAATTTTTTGACTAAGATCAAAGATTTGAAGGAGCAGTTGATTTTTGCTAATGAAGTCTTGCTTGATAGTTCACTTGTGTAGACTATTCTGAATGGTCCACCAAAAATGATAATATTTCATCTTCAATGAAACTGTAGACATTGATTACTTAATATTTTTTTCACTTATTTTCTTTTTTGAGTATTTAATGGTTGCATTGTTCAAGTTCATAGTGGCTTCCTTATGCATTGCATCATTGGCCTTTGAAAGTTTCTATTGTTTCTTATGAATTTGAGGAGAAAAATATTTCAAAAATGGTAAAGTCTGGAGGAGATCCAAGAGACGACCAATTCAAGCGATAAGGTCCATCAGAGTTTCTCTGATTTCCCTAATCGCTTGAATTGTTTGTGTCTTTTATCTCCTCAAAAAAACAACTTATATGGGCCATATACTATAGGTAAGAGGAAAATGGATGAAAATACAACATTTGAGGGAAGAATCATATATGAATGGAAAATCGTGGATACAATACAAGGCACGACCAATTCAAGCGATTAGGGACGTCAAAAGGTCTCCAATTTCTCTATTCACTTGAATTGGTCATGTCTTTTTACTTTACAAAAAAAAAAATTTATATAGTCCACATACTACAAGTAAGAGAAAAAAAAGATGAGGATAAAACATTCGAGGGGAGAAGCACATCAAACTGATGAATTCTGGATGTGATACAACACATGAACACTTCGAGCGATTAGGGCCATCTAAAGTTCTTGGATTGCTCTATTTGCTTGAATCATTCGTGTCCTTTTTTTTTACAATATATTAATTTATAAAGTCCACAGACTACAGTCTAGAGACAACCAAATCAAGATATAACATTTGAGGGAAGAATAAATGGCAAAAAACTTAAGATATAAATTGATCTAATGGTAGGCACAGGACAAAACCTTCCTCTATTTGAGAAAAATGTAAGAACACTGACATTTAGAAGTTGAAACTATGATTTCAATCTAGACACATGAATTACAAACATATGTCTTTAGGATCAAGATAGAATGTCATCATTTCTAAGTACATCATTCTATAAAGACAATGCTCTGAAGGGTTCATTCTGTACATAATTTGTATTCACAACGTAATAGAGCAAAAAAAAAAAAACTCTTCCAACATATGTTGGAAATACATGGTCTCTCTATCTAGTGCTAATCATGCATATTGAAAAATGTACATTTATGTTTGCTTCTTATGCTTTTCCTTCTTGGAGCCTTCACCTTTATGTTTTTCCTTTGAAACATGCTTTAACAGAGAATGAATAGGAGGACCTTTCTTCTTATCATGTTTTTTCTTATCTGCTGGTGATGGAGGTGGTGGAGGTGAGCTTCAATCATATGGAAAAATAGCATCTCTCATGATGTTATGAATTGCTCTTTTTCTCACCAAAAGGATCCATGCATCTAGATAATCAAATAAATTTTATTCATGAGGATAAAACCTACGATCTAGGAACCTTACTACATTGGCAATTACTCTCCATCCACATGATGTAGAGTCTTTTTGTAATGGCGCATGTATTTGAAGATAAGCAAATTTTTTCTCTTCATTTAGTTTGCAAATGCTTGGATATTTTTTATCAAGGTGCATCTTCAAAATCTCTGCAACAATGAGAATCCAAAAATATCAGAATGCATGGCAATGTGGTGATAGAAAAGTGCATCAAAATAGGATAATACATGAGAATGCACTACAACTTATAGTTTGGGATTACCATGTTATGATGGAAAGGAATTCAAAAATAAAGCTTGGTATTTATTGAAGTCGACTATTATTAAACTCCAATGGCCCCTCAAATTGTAAGACTTACTTGTTTGTAAAAATTTAGGCTTAAGAAAAGGAATGGCTATATATAGAAAATATAATGGAAACTTACTTCTCAACATATGGGTACATATTATATTCCATATCCTCTCTAATCAATTTGTCCATACTTGCAAATAATAAACTGAGTCACAAGTGAATCCAAGATTAACACCTTCCTTGAAACAACCTCTTCACATTTCTGGAGGAGAACCCTACAAAATAAAATCTAGACCAGATGTACCAAGGAGACTTTCAATTACTGAATAAACTATGAATATATTATGGCATGTAGACAATAGCGGAGAGCTATGTTGATAATGTCTCAAAGATTTCAACATTGAAATCGCTCAACATATACATCAAACAAAAGTTTTGAATGGAGATGACGGATTCAAGTGATTAGGCCCATCCAAAGTTCTCTCATTGCCCTTATTGCTTGAATTGTTCATGTCAAATAATGCAAGCCCTCAAGTGCTTTCATGTTTATTCCATGACATAAATCAATTGTAAGACATTAAACATATACATTAAAAAATTGGTTTGAATATAGATGACCGATTCAAGTGATTAAGACCATCCATGATTCTTTGATGGCTCTAATTGCTTGAATGAGTCATGTCTTGTTTCTCCATCAACACTTTGCGACATGTGAAATTCATTACATTAAAAAATGAAGAACGCTCTTTATGAAGAGGTAAAGAAAATGAGCATCATATACTTGTTCTCTTTGGAGACCACATATTCAAGTGATTAGGCCCATGTGAGCTTCTCAGATGGCCCTAATCGCTTTCATCAGTCATGTCCAAAGAAGTGTCATATTTCTAGCTATATAAATGAATGTTGCATATACAACAACTTAAATTGAAACTTCAAAAAGCAAAGAAATGCATATCTCACCTTGCACACCAAAAGACTTCAATAAGCAATGAGCTAAGGTTGCTTCTTGAAGAAGCAAATTAAAAAAAAATTGTGATGAAGAATATGGGGAGCTGATTGAGACTAGAATGAGCACAAAAGAAATGCCACAAATGAAGTGAGGAGCTTCTATAAGGTCTCTAGGATGTGTTGATTGTTGAATCCATGTGGCACATTTTGATTGGTCCCCATCGTTTAACCATTGTGAATCCCATGTACATTGCCACATGGCATGTTTTTATTGGTCCATGTCATTTGATCATTGTGGATCTCAATGTAAAGGTTGCCATGTGTCATAATTTCATTCATCCATGTACACTTCAATTTGACGATCTTTGATTGTCTCTATTTGCTTGCATCGATGGTCTCTTGCATCTAGACTTAAAGCCCTTAAAGATCGTGACATGGAGGACAAAAATGCAATTCTGATAGTCTCTCCATCTAGGAAGTTATTTGATTTCATGGTTCACGAGGGTTTGGGATTCAGTTAGTTTCAAGATGCAATGAAGATGTTGAAACCCTCCTTTGATTTTGAATCCCTTCTAGACAAAAATAAGCCATTTCTTAAGGATGAGTGGAATAGTTTTCTGATGATATTCAATGGAGAGAAAGTGATCATCTCTAGCAAAAAATATATTCCCCCGAGCATCTTTAGGAAAGATTCTTTGGATAGTGCCAAAATTACTAGAAATTGCAAAGAATTTTATAAATGAGGAAGATGAGAGTAAAGAACAATTTGTGAGCCTTGATTTGAGTTTTTCAAATGATGCATTTAAAGATTTATCCAAAGCACTTTCTAGCTACTATGAGGCAGTACTTGAAGAGAAGCCAACACTTCCAAACAAAGATTTTGATAAGTGATAGAAAGATTTTGGAATGTACTCATTTGGACAAGGATACTCATTTCTAGAAGCTACTAAGGAAAAAGGAACAGTAAGAATTGATGGTCCCTTGACAAGAGATCCATGTGTGCAAAAAAGTGTTTTTACATTCACTTTAGCATAAAATACACACTTTTTCTTCCATAGGTGTTTCTATGACAACCTTGAAACAAACTTCATGTGTACATGGAAAATGTGTAGGGACATTAGATGCTTGCATCTTAATAACAAGTTAAGATAATCCTTCCCTATGCAATAAGTGGGTGACTTATTTTTCTCGCATGGCCACATATTGTAGGACTAAATCCCATATGATCCTCTTATGCTCAATACTTTTGACTCTTTAATTGTCTATATTGGCATCACAATTTGTAATACATGCATGGGTGCCTATCTCAACTTTGTAGCAACATAACTGATGAGGATCTCTTTCTACCTCTTACTACCATGAAAGTTTGGATCACACATGTTTTACACCTTTAGATGTTGCTATGTGGAGTTTCAAATGATGTGACATTATAGCTTATGAAATAAGTAGCGAAAACAAAATTAAATGACATCAAAAATTTTAAATTGGTGGTAATCACTCAGACTCAAAGGTTTCATTAATATTGCGTAGGTGAGAATTGCACATCTTGGATGAATCACACAAAATATGCCAACAAATCGTCTTTTTCAGTCTCCTTGATAGCAAAAGAAATCATTTCCATGTTGCCTTTGTGCTTTTCTCACTCTTTGTCTCTCGCTTCCTCATACTATCCTACCACTCCGTCAATAGACTACCATTACCTCTTCCATACTATACAAGACATTGTCCCCATGATAAAAGGAATATCCGAATAGACTTGCAGTAGTGCTCACAAGTAACTTTTCTAGAAGGATGATCATGCCACCAATGCTTGGGTGCAACATGAAAGGTTGACACTTCTACACACTGTGTTTTGTAGACAAATTAGCATAACATGAAGTTTTCTTTTGAATCACCAGGGCCAGGTAGCACCCTTTTTTTCCTACAAAACATCCATGGGTGATAGCATTCCAAAGAAAGAAAATTCCTCCATCAAAGAGCATGTGATCATCTACAAATTTGTGTAAAAGCTTGTTTAGGCACAAGTAGTGAGGGAAAACTCGCCAAGTACTCTTTCTTCCTCATATTGCAAATTTGTAATTGTTGGTATGCCACGAACTAGGGAGAGACATAAGATTTTTCCTTCAACACTAAGCTAGTAATCAGCTAAGCCATAGGGGAATGTCTTCCAAACGTGGGGAAACCATATCCTTGGATCACATAGTATCTAAACCATCTCATAGTTTGAAGAACTAGAAGCACATAGAATTGGACCATATGACCCCTTCTTCAAAAAATGAATTCAAGTATAATGAAGCAAAGCTTAGACAACATTAATGATGGCAACATTGAAGGTGTTTTGCTACTTTGGAGATGGTACTCATGAATATCATTCATCAATAGCTCGAGTTCTAGAGAAATCTCCTCATGAGGATACAAAGGAGCTAAGCAATTTGGAGAATTGATCTAATGAATGAAAGAAAAAAAATATAACGATACTTGTGGATCTAGTATTTTAAACTTTTTTGAATCAATAAGTCAATAAGTTAATCAAGAATCCAAAAAAACTTGCACCAAATAAGGATGCTTCAAGATTAGGAGGATGTAGATAAGAGAGAAAGGGAAGAGAAAGATGCCTATGTCCATCCAAAGAAAAGAAATATCCTAAATGTATGCTCTAATAACATGTTCAAATAAGAAACATTACTCTTAATCTAGTGGCATCTACACGACTCTAATCAATTTTAAGATGCCTATTTCCATTCAAAGAAAAGAAATATCCTAAATGTATGCTCTAATAACATGTTGAAATAAGAAACACTACTCTTAATCTAGTGGCATCTACATGACTCTAATGATTTTTTTCCATAGATGTTTTACAAGCATAGATCCTCTTGGGATCACCTTGAGGGAGAGGAAGGTGGTGAGGTTAATATTATTCGAATTTGGAACTCCAAAGATAAATAGAGCAATTGAATTCCTAAGGATCAATTAGGCACAAGAATCTTTCTAGTGTTTTGCAACCATCTTCTTTGTCATGCTAATCTCATTTGAAAATATCTAGATCACCTTTGGTTCTAGGGAGACATCATAACTCTCAATTTATTTTTGGAATCCATCTCTAAGTAAATTCCTCCATACATGAGAAAATTTTATAGCTAGCTCTACTTAAGGTCTTTTCTGTCAACTTTCTAACACACGAGAAAGAAGAGGGTATAGTGGAATAAGGAAGTGGTAAAACCTAATCCCCAAACTACCCCATTGAGTTTCATGTACTTCTCGTCATTCATCTCACCTTTGATGAACTCCTTGGAAAATATGTCTTATATCAAAGAATTTAGTATGTTCGTAACCGCATAGAAGAGGCACCAATGGGCACCCTTTTCTAATAGAATACACGAGAGGGATAGGATCTGAGATATTATCATATGCATTGATACTATGCATTGCATTATCCATGAATTTAGAAACCAACTTAACATAACTGCTAAAAAAGCTCATACCCATTAGTGATGGAAGAAGAAAATCTAGCAATGGAAAAATGTAGTCCCACTTTGTTCCTCAAATACTTTAACTAGATAAACTATTAGGAATATGACATCTTGGTTTGATTATCAATTATCCATAACAACTAGAATTGATCTCCCTTTGATAAAGTATTATTTATATTTCTTAATCTATATTGTATCACTCCCATTATTTTATTGGAAAGTGTCTTCACAATACTTTTGAGCTCTATGTAAAGCATGGTAATGGGGCATCATTACCGATATTCTTCAAGCCTTCTCTTGTGAAAAAATTTGATGAATCCTTCCTTAAGAGTTTTTGAGATGGCACAAAAAATTTGTGCTTCATTCCAAACCATGATGAGTTGGTTGACCAAAGAAGTCTTTAAGGTCTTGACAAGTTTGTGGATGACGATATCCAACACTATGCTCTTGCTATGCACCAAGGAAACATTGTTTTCTTCATATTTGGCTTTTTGTTAATCATGTATTTGTTTGTTCATTTTAGGAAAGATGGTTTGCTATACAAGGCACATGATAAGGTCAACACAAATCCTCTTAATATCCTTATTAGATTTCTCAAGGATTTCTTGAGGCCATCCACAAGTAGGTAAAACCCATGGGTTCAAGGATGCCACCAAATGGCTTTCAATACCATTCCTAAATATCATTGGTAGAGGCAAGTGAATCCATGGGTTGAAGGATTCCATCAAATAGCTTTGAATCTCATTTTTAGGACAGATAAGAGCAAATGATCCATAAGTAACCCTAAGTATTGATTCTAAGGCTAGATGGAGTCAAAGAATTCAAGATAAAGAAGTAATTGGATAACAATTTCGTTATTGAGATAGACACTTGATTCCATGAATTGGTCTAGAAACTTTGAAGAGGTATAGAACCTAGCTGGTTGAGCCATGAGGAGTTTGGAAATCATGTTATGATTGGATTGGGTTAAATACCCATCTTTGACCTCCAAAAGTTCAAGATAAACTCTTACGCGATCCCATTCTACCTTTCCCTTTTCCTTTATTACTTTAATTTTTTGGTTTCATCTTTTTTCAATCTTCTCTACCATATTGAAGTCGTTATGAGGATGATATGAGAGAAGAGAATGTTCAAGATCACAAAAGCTCCTTCCTCTCCAAGGAGGACGTGAGGGCATAAAGAGATGAGATGGGGAATGGTTGGGGGACCCATTGTTTGTTGGGGTCAAAGCTTTTGTGGAATTCCTAAGATGTCCATCTAGAGCTAATGCCAATGCCAATGACAACACCCCCACTACTCTTGGCATTGGCAGTGAAGGCCCACTTATGGCAAGTGGAAATTCTCCTGAGTTTAGCCAAAAGGTCTCCTTTATCCACCTTAACTTCTTGTATACAGATGAAGTCTAGGTTTTCAATGCTATCCTTTTGTTGTTGGTTGATGCTCATGGCCCATTTGAAATCAATCAACACCTTGATATTGAATAAGATTATGTTCAATTTCTAATTTCATATGGGTGTAGTATTTCTTCTTTGAACTTATTTTCTATAATGACATGCAATTTGTTACAAATGTCCAACATTCTTGTTTTCTATAATGTAGTAAAAGGATTTAAAAATTATTTCTTAAAATTTTGATTTTTAATAATATTATATGGAAACTCCCTTCCCAAGATCAATGCATTTATTCAATGATACATCTATAGGTTTCTAAGTCGACAAAGCAAACGATGGTTTTAAAAATGAAAAGGTGGAGTTGATTAGCATTTATGATTTATAATATAGAAGAGCCTAAATGTTATATTCCAGAGATTTACATGCCTAGAGGAATGAGAACTTCCTTGCTCGGCAAGAGAGTTCATACGTGGTACCGTAGTAGAGGGACCTTAGAGAGAACTCTAGATAGTGACTAGGCAATGCATATAAATATTCTAGGAGTTCAGTCCTAGGAATGTCATTCTCTAGTTCCCACAATTGGTATCACAACCTAGAAAGTAGGCTTGGGAAAGGTGGATGGAAGGTGCAGTGTCATTTTCAAAGATGAATCCAACAAAGATTAGAGTGTATCTCCCAATCCATAGGTCAGATTTAGATGTATAAGATACTATTAGAAAGCTCTCATAATTATGAATTTCTAATAGAAGAAGTAGATTGAGGATCCAAGATACTTTGCATGGGTGAGAACCAGGTTCAAGAGACCAGGGTTGAGAGCAAGATGGGTTCGTAGGCTAGTGGCCAAGAATCAGAAAGGCAAGGTTCAAGATACCAAGGTTTAGAGCAAGGTGAGTCCATATGCAAGTGACCAAGAAGTAGAAAGGCAAGGCTCAAGACACCAAGGTTGAGAGCAAGGCAAGTCCGTATGCAAGTGGCCAAGAAGTATAAAGCGGCAAGGTTCAAAAGACCAAGGTTGAGAACAAGAAGGTTCAAGAGACTATGCAAGGGTGAGGACATCAATTCAAGGGGAGATCAAGGATTGTTCATTGAGGATAATGATCTCTAGAAGGGGAAGAGAGTGTTATAATCAATAAATGATAGGCAGGAGATGGTTGAACCACACCCTAAGAGGGAGGATTAGGAAGTAATCCTCAACCATGGCTTTTGGGGCAAGTGGTTATCCATTATACTCCATGCCAGTAGGTCATGAGTTCAATTCCCATCATTGAGGCAATGATCTCTAGAAGGGGAAGAGAGTGCTATATTCCAAAGATGTACATGCCTCGACGAATGAGAAGTTCCTCCCTTACTAGGTACCTACTCTCCTTAGAGAGAGTTCTATATGGTGACTAGTTGAGGGCTATAAATAGGCTGGGAGGCGAGTCTTAGGTATGTCATTCTCCACTTCTCACACTAAACACAATTTAATCATAAATGGATAATCTATCTTGCTATCAAAAATCAATAGTTTTGACTCACTTTCATGAAATAGTGATTATTCAAAAAATGGCTTGGGGGCTTAATACTATAGATATGCAAACAAGCAATAGAGGACACACTAATTGTAACCTTTCAAGATAAATTATAATCCCCTTGTGAACCACATCTTTGGCTTCAAACTTAGATCCACAAAGATCATAAAGATTTCATTGAGAGGTTGACCTTAGAATCCAATATCTGTTGGAGGAGATGGTGGACAGCTTTCAGAGATGAGATGGTGCTGCAAATTCCTGCTTCACACTAGCCAAAGTTGAATTGAGCAGTGCAGAGTAGACCCTTGAGCTTTCTAGGAAGTACATCTAATCACCTAATTGTTTTGAAACATGATTCTCAAATCGTTGGATCAAAACAGATAAAATTGACAGTGACCTTGAACCAAAAACTTTCTATTTTGATCAATATAACTACTAAGAGAAATGAATAGTTCTCTTTCTTTGCTAACAATTGGACAAAATCCTTTTGGGCATATCTAATTAACTTAGATATCTAACTTCCACAAGTCATTTCTGAAAGAATGTACCTAAAGTTTAGGACTTCTTTTCTCATCAGTTCTCCACCACAAATCTCGTAATTGATTCTCCAAAATCCACGTGAATGTAAGTGCCTTTTTTACATATGCACTTTTACAAGGAGTAAAACCAAACTTTTACAACTGGGTATTCATATGTGACTTCATGTGTGTACATAGAAGTAAATAGCTAATTGTCCAAGTATGTAGGCTTGGATCTATTTACATCAACTCTCCCTCAAGCATAACACGCTTGGGCTTCAACTTTCCTTGATCTCCTGCAATCCAATCATCATCTTGAACCTATTCAATTTAGGGCCAAAGATTTAGTCAACATATCTGCACATTGTGGATTTGTAGACACATAGGACAATTGTATGTCCTTGCTAAGTAGCTTCTCTCTCACATAGTCGTAATTCTCTTCAATGTGCTTAGTCCTTGCATCATACTTAGGACTAGCAACCAAATGTAGTAAGCTAGTATTATCTCCAAAGATCATTGGTGTGTATGTATGTAACCCCAAGTATGAGTAGAGTAGCTTTAACCACACTGCCTCTTGTGTTGCATTTGCTAGGGCCCTATATTCAGCTTCAGTTGAGAACAATGTCATAGTTGTTTGTTTCTTTGATGACCATGAAATTAACTTAGACCCTGCAAAAGATAAGTAGCGAGAGGTGCTCCTATCATCTTTTGAGCCAGCCCAATTTGCATCAGAGTATAGCTTGATATCCAAGTTAGATGTAAAGGATAAAATAGTCCTTCATTTATGGTGCCCTTCAGATACTTTAAGATCCTTTTGGCAGCTTCCATGCGAGGTTTTCTTGGTGTATGCATGAATTGACTCAATGTATTTACTCCAAAGCATAAATCCACTCTTGTTAGGGTTGCATAATTGAGACTCCCAGCAAGACTTTGGTAACATGTGATGTCTTCAAGCATCTCCCTTCATGAGACTGAGTTTGTGATTCAACTCCATAGGTGTACCTGCAATTTTTTTATTCTACATCTTGAACTTACATAACATGCCATGGATGTACTTTCTCTGAGTAATGAAAACACCAGAATCTGAATATGCAAGCTCTAAACCAAGAAAATAAGTCAACAAGCCCAGGTCACTGATTTTAAATTCTTCCTTCATTTGAGCTTTGATCTTCTTGATGGCATTCACATCATTCCTTGTAATGATGATATCATCCACATAAAAACATAGATAAATAAACTCTAAATTAGTCTTCTTAATGAACAAAGAAATTTTTGCTTTGCTTGGTGTAAATCCCTGATCCTTCAAGTATGTAACAAACCTATGGTTCCAAGCTCTAGGAGCTTGCTTTAAACCATACAGTGCCTTCCTTGATTTACATACATAATCAGGTTTGTCTTTGTCTTTATATCCTGGTGGTTAAGCCATGTAGACCTCTTCAGAGATCTGTTCATTAAGAAATGAATTTTTAACATCTAGTTGGTACAAGTTCCAATTCTTTGAAGTAGCAGTACTTACTAAGACTGATAGTTGCCATCTTAGCCACTATTGAAAATGTCTCCTCATAATCCACTCCATGGTTTTGAGAAAACTCATTTACTAGTAGCCTTGCTTTATACGTGTTGATTCTGAATTCTTTTTTACTTTGTAAATCCACCTAGATCCTATCACCTTCATGAATGGTTTCTTAGGAATCAAATCCCAAGTGTTATTCTCTTGAAGTGCTTCAATTTCCTCTTACATAGCTTCTCTCCATTCTTCCTTCTTGTCAGCTTCTTGTTAGCCATACCTTATAGGTTTCTTGCTTTCCCTTTGAGATCTTCTAAGTCCTTGATTGGATGATTCTAGAATGTCTTCCAATTTTTTAATCTTTACTTTTCCCTTTGACTTCCAAGCTTTGAATTCTTCAAGATTGATTTGTTCTTCATCCTCTGAATTGATATCTTCATATGTATATGGTTCTTCTTTGGTCAGATTTGAAAGATCATTCTCCTCTCTTTTTATGATATAGAGTTCTATCAAGATAAGCTGCCCATTGGCCCTCTACTATTTGACATTAGGATTAATGGTATTAGTTGCATGGTGGAAAATCATACCCATTTGGCCCTCATCAAAGGTGTTTCTCTCCATAAGATTGTTAATTGATGACAATTATATCTTCCTATGCAACCACATGGGGAGCTCTAATCAATTTGGGAGTATTTGGAGACTTTTTGCTTTGAGTCTAGCATAAAGATCAACCTCAAAAAAATAGCCTTCAACTCTTTATTCCAAACCCACCCCATAATTCATAAGGGATCAAGGGTGTAACAAGATTGCTTTGAAACAAATCTTCATGCTTCTAGGCATCCCCATGGGCTCAAAAGTTAGATGAAACAATAATGGAATTGGGTGTTGAATAATCTCAAAGATAAGCTTCAATACTAGAAGGGCATGAAAGTTAATATGGTAGGGAAGACCATCATTATCAAAATGTTTCTTATTCCATTTGTCATATTTTTACTTTCCCATTGGAGACCTCATGGCAAAGAGTGGCTCAATATGAAAAGGGCCTACCAAGAATTTCTTTAGACTAGGAATCCAAATGATAGAGGAATTCTGAAGATTAAGTGGAACATTTGTGCTCCCTCCAAGGAATCAAGTGTTCTACGTATTCTCAATGTCCAAGTTTTAGTGGATAAATTTATCATTGAGCGGGATGGTTAAGGCTTGGCATAATAAGAATAAGTTGTGGTCCCAACTTAGTTTATGAAGTAGCCCTCTCTCATGGTCCCCTAGATGGAAAAATAAGGTGAGAGTTTAAGGTCAAAGGGCTATGACACCAACTAGTGAAGAGGAGAAAGCAATCCTCCTATGATAATTTCTTCACAAGGAATGATATGAACCAATGTTAAAGCTAGTAAAATTTGTATTCTCCCTTTTTAGCATAAGCATTGCTTCATGACACAAGAAGAAATTGGTTATCTCTTCTTATCATGTCACAATGACACTAAGGTGCGGGAAGGCATGCAAAACATGCTCAAACTAAAAAGATCAATCAACTAGAAGCAAGCTCTTTTGGGAGAGGTGTGTTGCACTTATGTGTTCCTCGAGTAGCTTTGATGTGAACCTTTTCCCTATACATAGACACTTTTTACTCTAGTGCTAGCTAGAGGTTTTTTCCCCATGTTACCACATACTCAATACTCTCATATGTGGTGGTACTTTGTACTTAGGGATATTATTCAACTCTTACTTTAGTTCAGTTCATCGTCAATAGAGTGAGCTATTTGAGCCATCCATCTTCTCCGTGTGTCTTGCTGCATTTGTGCTCCTTGTGTGTGCTTCTCGTGTGTCTCTGGCACTTCTACACACACCAAGAGTGGTATCAGAGTAGGTTTAGCTCCTTTTCAAGTTTCGATTTTTTGTGTCGTAGCGCATGTGCACTTTTAACATTGCAAATCGACTTCAGAGCATAGAAGAGTGAATTTTAGTAGCCAATAAACATTTCCACCAATTGCACTAGGGTTTTACCCCCATTTCGAAGCCATTCGTGCAGTCAAAATTTCCATCAAAGTGACAGTTTGTGAGCTAAAATTTCAGCATTCATTTCAACTTTCATCGAAAAAAAAATTTTGTCGCATTCTTGTTCTTTAGTGAAATGGCGGGAAACAATGACTTGTTTGGCATGCTTCAAGCTAAAGATAAGCTTGATGGGACCAACTATCCAATGTGGTTTTACATGATGAAGCATGTTGTTGTTACAAAACAACTTTGGAACATAGTAGCAGATGTAGATCGAAGACCCACATGTTGTTCTACTTCACAGTCTATTGTCATAGATGGAGCTTCTTCTTCAATTACAGTGGTTTCTCCTTCTCCATCTACACAGGAGCAACTTAGATGGGATGGAAAAGATGCTCAAGCTCATGCATTGATTGTGCTTTCTGTGAAGCATCATATAATTCCACACATTCGTTCATGTTCTACATCAAGACACGCATGGGACACTCTTGCGTCTTTGTATGTCGTGCGTAATGAAGCACATGTTGCATACTTGAGGAAGCAACTTGAGGATGTATATATGGTTGAAAATGAGTCAGTGGATGTGTATGTGACATGCATCAAGGACTTGAAATAGCAATTGGCAAACATAGATGAGATTATTCCGAATGCATTACTCATTTCTACATTGTTGAAAGGATTATCAAAATCTTTTCAAAGCTTTGATACTACACTCCATTTGGTTGCAAAAGGGAATCCTAATATGTATGCATTTGATAAGGTTGTGTCTCTTCTTTTACAAGAAGAGGAATCTAGAGTGAATAGGAGTGGTTTGATTGAAGGAATGCAAGCATTTGCTATCTCACAAAAGGGGACAAGCAAGTATGGTTCAGCTTTGGGCTCATCAAAACCAAAGCCTCAACCTTCCTCTTCCACTCATTCCTCTAATGATGGTGATTTGCAAAAGAAGAAGAGATGTTGTCGGAAGGCTGGTCATACTATTGATGAGTGTAGAAAGCTTGCTAAATGCAATGAAAAGAAGAAGGAATCCGACATGTCTATTGTTGAAAATTCAGCAAATGCAAAGAATGATGAAGCTATCATGGCTCAAGAGTTTTGGGCATGTGTTGTCACATGTCATTATGATGCATCTTTGCATTCTAAATGTATGGTTGTGAGTGAGGCTGATTCGGAGTGGTTCTTTGATAGTGGTGCTTCAAAGCACATAACATCATATAAAAGATTTTTTGCATCTTTGCAAGATGCACCCAAAGGAGTACATGTGGTGTGTGCAAACAATGCCTCTTATCCTATCATTGGAGTAGGAGAAATTGAGCTTATGGCAGCAAATGGAGGTGTGATTCTCTTGAAAAATCCATTGTATGCACCCGATATCAAGAAGAACTTAATTTCAATTCCGTTGATTGCCAAAGTTGGAATTCATGTACACTTTGTTGATGATAAGTGTATGGTTCATGATTTCAGCAATGATGATATTATCATGATGTCCGATACATTATGTAATGGTTTGTATCACATGGATACATACAAGAGGGCAGCTTTGAATGCCTTGGTTGCTTATAGTTCTTCCATGGTTGAAATGGAGCTTTTGCATGCTCGTTTTGGTCACTTGAACTTCAATAGTTTTCTTTACTTGCAAAAGAAGGACATGGTTATTGGTTTGCCAACACTTGAGTCCATTGAAAAGCATGCACGTAAAGGTTGCATTCTTGGAAAAATGCATCATGCTTCTTTTCCAAAAGATAGTCATATACACACCACAAGAAAATTATAGTTTGTTCATAGTGATGTATGTGGTCCCGTCAAGACTCTATCTTTTGGGAAGCATGTATATTTTGTTACCTTCATTGATGATGCTACTCTCCATACATGGGTGTATCCTATGAAAGCAAAGAATGAGGTATTTTCTTGCTTCAAAGCATTTTTGGCTATGACTAAAAAGTTTTCTTCACAAAATCTTCTGACTCTGCACGGATCGTGGTGGTGAATACATGTCACATGATTTTAATGCTTTTCTTCGTGAAAGAGGTATTTCACACCAATGTATGATGCCATATACACCTCAACAAAATGGTGTTGCCGAGAGGAAAAATAGAAAACTTCTTGAAATGACAGGATGTATGGTTAAAGGAAAGTAGCTTCTTGACAAGTTTTGGATGGAAGTGGTCATGTGTGCAGATTATGTGTTGAATTGCTACCCTAAAAAAGCATTGAGAGTCATTACTCCTTATGAGGCTTGGAATGGACATAAGCCTATGGTTAGTCATATGCGCATGTTTCGTTGTTTGACATATGCTCTTGTGCCATGACAACAATGTCACAAACTTGATGACAAGGCAAAGAAATGTATATATGTTTGTTATAGTGCTAAAATTAAGGGATATCTTTTGTACCATCCATGACGAACACAATTATTATGAGTCGAGATGTATTTGCTGAAAATTCAGTTTTCCCTCAACTTGAATGCAAAAAATAGCCAACAATTAGCTCACAAGATGTGTTCGATACACTCATGCCTTTGTTCCAAAATGGTGCGCTTGACTATGGCCATGTAGGCCAGCCAACTGAGGCTCAAAGGGCTGAAAAATTCCAACAAAATAGGGCTGAAAATGTAGAGAATTTGCAACCAAACATAGCTGAAAATTTTCAGCCAAAAAATATCAAAACTGTTGGAAATTTCCAGCCACATATGGCCAAACATTTACATCAAAATATGGCTGAAAATGAGCATGAAATTCAACCCACACATGATATAAATATTGATGATGTATTACATAATGAACGCATGTCTATCAAGAAAGCACAAAGTATGCCAAAGTGGTTGAAACAAACTTTGTAGGACAGCAAATTGAGTGCATCTTTACTTGGTAGAATAAGATCAAGCTCTCACCATGCATCAAGTAATTCTGTGGATTATTCTCTTATTGCAACAATATGTAATGAAGAGCCACTTACTTTTCAAGATGCATGTGACGATCCACAATGGATGAGTGCTATGCAATCAGAAATGGATTCCATACATAGGAATGGTACTTAGGAGTTATGTGAATTGCCAAAAGGAAAAAATGTCATTGGTACAAAGTGGGTTTACCAGATTAAGAGAAAGTTTGATGGTAACATTGCTCTCTACAAAGCTAGATTGGTTACCAAAGGATATGCGTAACAATATGACATTGACGATAAGGAAACTTTTGCACCTACTTCACGCATGACTACCATTCATACCATGGTTGCATTGGCTGCCCATCGAGGTTGGAAAGTGCATTAGTTGGACATAAAAATAGCCTTCTTGAATGGTGATTTGCAAGAAGAGGTCTATGTGAAGCAACCTCCTGGGTTTGCTATGAAAGGGAAAGAGAATATGGTTTGTCTCTTGCATAAAACCTTGTATGGTCTCAAGAAACCTCCACGTGCATGGTATGACAAAATCCATAAGCACTTGATTGCTCTTGGCTTCACATGTAGTCCAATTGAAAGCACACTCTATGTACATAAAAATGGGGCGGATCCTATAATGCTTGTTCTTTATGTCGATGCCATACTCTTGACTGGGTCATGTGATGCAAAACTTGACATTCTTATGGCTGATTTGCAGCATACTTTTGATGTCACTTATGTTGGTCTTTTGAGCTACTATCTTGGCATCGAGTTTGTTTTCGTTGAGGGGGGAATTGTTGTACATCAAGAAAAGCATGTTGAAAAACTACTTCAGCGTTCTGACTTTGAGGATTGCAAGCCAGTTTCCACACCAGTTGAGATAGGATTTAGATTCTCAGTTGAGGATTCCAATTATGCATTTGACACTTCTCTTTAATAGCAAGCTATGGGATGTCTTATATATGCATGCAAGACAAGGCCGGATATACAGTATGCAATTTCCCAGTTGAGTCAATTCATGCGTAGCTCTGGCACTAAGCATTGGCAAGTGGTGAAACGTGTGTTTAGATATCTCAAAGACACTTTGAGATTAGGTCTCTTTTATGGAAGAGATATTCAGCCATGCTTGCATGCTTTCATAGATAGTGATTGGGCTGGTTGTTATGATACTCACGTGTCTACTAGTGGTAATTGCTTTTTCCTTGGAGACTCATGCATATCTTGGTTGAATAAGAAGCAAACAACAGTGGCAACATCGAGTTGTGAAGCTGAGTCCAGGGCAATTTTTAGAGCTACAGTGGAGTGTATATGGCTGAGATTGCTATTGATAGATCTTTGCATGGAGATTGATGCTGCTACACATATTCTCACTGATAATCAGAGTGTATTGGCTCTTGCACGAAACCCAATGTTTCATGCATGGACCAAACATATTGAGGTGCATTATCACTATGTGAGAGAGCGCCTTCATGCAGCAGATATTGATTTGGTGTATGTGCCTACACAAGATAATGTGGCAGACATATTCACCAAAGCTCTTCCACGAAAGAAGTTTGAAGCTTTTTGCAAAGCTTTAGGCTTATTACATTGTGGGGGCTGATCTGTCACTCCCTGTATGCATTCACATCATTCGTTGCAAGGGGGTCTGTTACACTTATGTGTTCCTTGAGTAGTTTTGACGTGAACATTTTCCCTATACATGGGCACTTTTTACTCTAGTGTTGGCCATAGGTTTTTTCTCCATGTTACCACATACTTGATACTCTAATATGTGATGGTACTTTGTACTTAAGGATATTATTCAACTCTTACTTTTGTTCAGCTCATCGTCAATAGAGTGAGCTATTCCAGTCATCCGTCTTCTCTGTGCGTTTTGCTGCATTTGTGCTCCTTGTGTGTGCTTCTCGTGTGTCTCTCGCACTTCTACACACACCCAACAAGGTGGTTGGTTGCTTCACCATTCTCTAAAGTGTGATCGAAAGAAAAGCTCTTTAAAAAAATTGGAGAGAAAGATGTGTGAAAAACGTTTGTGAGTCTCAACGGAGTGGTGTTTAGAAAGATCCTAGATTACTGAGCTAGAAGAATTAAAGTTACACAAAAAAAAAACATTTTTAAGCACAAGAAAGTCTATCTTTCAAGACAAACAACATAAAATAGATGGATCCGACATGAAGGTGACAAAAAGTCTTCTAGCCTCTTTTGTATGTTCCTATAAAATCTCTTTTGTACTTTCCCATCTAAGACTATTTGATGCTTTTGTTAAAAAATAAATAAATTGGAGTGATGCTTTCGTTAAAAGAATTAATTAGTAATCCTTTGTATCTCCCTATAATGCTCTTTTTAGTTTCCTTTTTAAGACTGATCGATGCTTTTCTTAAAAATAAATAAATTGCTAAGTCGATTATCTTAGTTATAACAATAGAAATTGATCAAAAGACCTATATGCCATGCTTTGTAAACCACAAGAAAGACTTTAGATTTACAATAAATCCATCAAAGGAGCAACTTTTTTTAGAAGTTTTGATCATTGAGATCTACTCTTTTGGATTAGCTTAAATTAATTGAAAGTACGATAGAATTAGCTTAAATTAATTGAAAGTACAATGGACTCCGAGCATAACACCCATGTGACCTCTCGAATCCCACAATGTAATGGTTAAACACTTAGCAAATACTAAAATACAAAGCCCAAAGGCCCCCAAAGGTAGACATTGAGAAAGGACCGGCCTAAAGTCGAATGAAATAATTGATTTGAAATAGTAGCCGAAAGGCTCAACAATCCCCTGAAAGGACTTATTTTAACATCTCACCAATTTAAGTTGTGATAGGTATCCGAATGCAGCCCCATATATGTTGAAACCCCATCCTTAGCTTTGAGAGGCAAAGGGCCCAAACCAACTAGCCTGATGCCCACAGATATAAAAAAAAAACTTATTAATTAAAAAAGATGATGTTTATTATAGTTCTACCGAGTACGCTTAACAAAAGAAGCGGGGGGGGGGGGGGGGGGCTGCCTGAGAGAAACAGCACATGAGATCACATCAATCACAGGCCCATATTGGATTCAGATTTGATCAAGCTTACAATTTGCAGAATTTTAACGAGAATAAAAAAGGTTAATTTTAACGCACATATGAATGCACTTGCAGAATCCACATATGAATGCACTTGCAGAATCCAACTGCTTCTTTGAAGCTCTACAACAAGCTCCTAAATCAAAGCAGAAGCTTCACCTGTGCCATGTAAATGACGTTTAGCGACCTCTCTGTGCAGAGAGGAAACATGACACCGTAGTAGAGATGTTGTTATTACAGCCTCTTATGCACCCATCCCGTATATCTCTCGTTTAATTTGGTCTCCCATCCCGTTTCAACGTTCGCTGGGTCATTAAAATCCGTGAATTGAAATATTTCTTCACTGCACGTGTGTGCTGGAAATTGTATCCCCTTCTTGTATTTCCAACATGTGAGTGGGTTAAGCATATGCGAATGTATATCTCACAGATTACATTCTGATACATGTATATCTCCATTTCCCCATCTCTATAGCTTGTATTTACATCATGAGCAAGCAATATGAAGTCGTCCATATGTCTGCTTTACCTGCACCCTTCCTTTTTGCTACTACAAATAGCATTATAGCACGAAAATTAATCTATTTCACTCACCTCAACTATCGACCTGCTTCTCTGCGTATCCTTCCTTCAAGCATTTGTAAAATCTAATACAGAACAGAATCATCCATCAAGTTGAGGATGATGAAAAAAGAATGTACATAGAAATATATCAAGAGTTCAAATCACATGTAGGAGATCTCGTTGATGAGAAATTCAAGTAAGTTATCGAGTGAAAACGGAATGTAATACAGAATAGTATCTATGTAATACAGAATCCCTAACTGTCGAGATCACTTAAACTTTTCACTGGAGTTTCATGTCCATGAATCAATGACAAACCTCTTGAACGGACTCTATCATTGCAGAATACTTGCGAGGACCGTATTGAGCATTATCGAAAACGTAGTCGATGCATTCTTTGATGTTAGACACATACTGCTCCACTGACGGTGGGATAACAATCTCCTCGTGTATGTTAGGATATCTCGTTGACGGAAAAGGTTGGACCTCGGCATCCCCATCGATGGACCATAAGGGGATAGTGAAGAGGCTGTGGTCAGATATAAGTCTACGCATATCGAAAACATTTTCGAGACTCCCTGGCCGCCCTTGCGACACAAATCCGGGCGGAGACCCTACACGGTGATTCGCCTCCGTTCTTCCTCCCGCATCAGATCTGACAGGACGTCCGTCGGGATGTACGTTAAAATCGGGGAGATGCTGCAGAATGGCACGCTGAAGATCAACGTCGGCATCGCGCAGCAATCGAAGCTTGGTTTCCAGACACGCATTGCACAGACACAGCCGCTCGTTCGTTCCCATGCAGGGCACCCGCTCGTCCGGCGCCTCTTCGGCCATGCGTCTGTCTCTGTGTGGCTCCACCTCTGCTGTGGAGGGCTCGCGGCACTAAGCGTCGTCACTTGTAACAAGGAGTCCTTTCTGCACAACGTTATCGACCTGCTTCCGTGCGCGAAATTCATCGCGCATGATCATTTTTCTTTTTTTTTTATAAATGAAAGTTCGGCAAGAGCCTACTCTCCCAGATTTTAATTAATAAAAAAAAATAACTGTACAAGAGAACGGGCTTATCTCAGATTTTAATTAATAAAAAAAAAATGTGCAAAAGAACGGGCTTAGTACCATGAGACTCCTGAATCCCACAAAGCAAAGGTTACATCGTGCATAAATTTAGCATTGGCAACCGAATGTATAACTACGCCAGTCGTAATGGTGACGAAATTCTAGTAAAAAAAACAAATCTACAAGTAGATCATACTAGGGACTTAGAGACCCATGGGTTTAGCTATTTCTTTATCACTTTTACTTTTTGAAGTACAAAAGTGAGTGCATAAATGGAGGGTTGTAGAAAAGTTTGCACAAATTGGTTGGGCTGGTTGAAACTTTCGTCTTGAGGCATGAGCAAGGGTTCAACCCTTGTCAATGGTGATAGACATGTAATGGGCTTTAAGTGAGCTTGTATCGCCTTTAGGAAGTCTACTGTCTAACCTCTACTTTGTGCAATACGGGGGTCCTATGGGTACTATGGTCACTTTCACTTGTATATTTGTTTTTTTTTCATTAACTCAAGGTTTCCGGAGAGTAGGCTTCTATCTTTTTTTTATAGTCATTGAGTGTGATCCATGTGTGGCTTAGTTGGTTGGGCTCTTTGTCTCTCAAGGTTGAGGACAAGGGTTCAACCCTTGCAAACTGCAGTCAGATATCCATCGCCACTTGGGTGGTGAGATATTAGACCAATCCTTGTAGGGGAACATTGGGCCTTCACACTACCCAGTTTAAACCAATCATCTCGTCTGCCCTTAAGGCCATTCCGTCCCAACGTCTACCTTGCAACTTTGGGCTCTATATCCTAGTAATTGCTAGGTGTCTAACCCTTGTTTTGTGGTATTTGGGGGCTCTCATAGGTGCTATACCCATCTTTCATTGTACTTTCAATAAATTGAAACTAATCCAAGAGAGTAGATCTCAATGGTCGAACTACCTTAAAAAAAAAAGCCATTAAATGTAGATCGAACTTAGAGTAGAGACTTCATTTCATTTCATGAACTCCAATAAGAGAGCTATATGTTTCTTTCATCTTCTTCCTTTTCTTCATTCATTTTTCTTCCTTTGCTTTTGAAAGATAAATAAAGAAGAAGATTGCGATTCCTTGTACTATTTGTTCATGGTTATTGGAAAAGACCATCATCATACATAATCAGATTATATTCATTTAATGACATGATTGTAATTGTAACCATATTCACATAACTTTAAGTGAGAAGGAAGGCATGCTTGGGTTTTAAGAATGCACATTCATATGCTTTTGCTTATAGGATTTTGAGTTTCTTCATTAAACCATACTCAAATGCATACGTAACGCATACGTATTCTTGGACGGAAAAGAATGCATTTGTTTGTATCTAAATGTCCATTGATATGGTAAATGTCTTCTATTAACAAATGGTTTTGAGAGAGTTTATATATGATGATCTTAAGCCTAAGTCTATGCACATATATTCATGAAAGAATCATCAAATAGGATCAAAAGAAAAACTCACCCTAAATGGCTCCAAGGAATAGTTCAGATGCATATCCAATGAGATTTGAGTACATGTTTTAGTTCATATTCGAGATCCACACATTCAACGTTCATGGCAATTGGGGGAGATTTCAGGGTTCAAATGCATTATTTGGTCCTCTAGTGTCTCTAACAAGGATTCACCAGAGAATTGCATATAGTTATGGCAATGAAGTCATTTACCTTAAGTGGATTACAAAATGAATATAAATTCTTTTGTCGATGTAATTAGAATTTACATTCTTTATTACACAAGATTTGAAGTTGTTTAGAGACCATAAGGTTGTGCAACTATTGCAGAGACCATTTTGGGAATTTCTATCATATATATTATGAAAATATAATGAAATTAGTAAGAAACAACTAAAGGATTATTTCTCTAATATATATTATGAAAATGCAATGAAATTAGTAAGAAACAAATGAATTAAAGATCATTTGATTTGAAGTTCATTTGATAGGTCTACTGTGTTGATATATCTTGGTAGTGATGTGTGTGAACATGCTTAGGACTGCTTGGGGTGGTTTTTTCCTTCTTTAGGAGGTTTTTCTTCCTTGGCATGAATATACACCTATTGCCCTAACGAGTCACTTATCGTTTGTACATTCACTTGGTAATACATTTGGTATTGTGTTGTTCTCCAAGCATATTGTTTTAGTTCTGTTAGACATTGGCCAACAGAGACCATCTCATGATGTGTGGGACAAGGGCTAGTCATAGTCAAGGTCCCTAGCTCAGGGGATATCCTAAGGTATTCAGTGGTAATGGGAATGATTGTTGCATGGTGACCACATGTCGCCACTAGATCATTCCAGAACATTTCTATTTTGAATACAAGGGGATATAAAGGATGGGAGGAGAGTTGGACACACATCATTCATGTGTTCTTATTTTGAAGATTTGAAGAGAGAATTTAGGAAATTTTTATACTTGGTATCTAGAGCACAAAAGATCACTTGATCTTGGATTGTCATGAGTTTTTTGGTAGTCTTTTTTGCCGTGTTCAATTTTGGTTAGTCATTTGGATCAAGCTTTGTCCTCAATTCATCTGGAACATGTACATATGCAATACAGGCAAAAACTTTCAGATGTGATAAGTTTGGCTTTTTACCTGTAAACTTCTCTTCAGGTGCAACTTAATGTACAACAGCAGTTGGAGTTCTGTTCATGATGTATATAATAGTATGAATAACTTCTTACCAATAACAGTGAGGCGATTTCTGCAATATTTCTATTTTTATGTTCAGCAACGCCATTCTATTATGGTGTGTACCTGCATGAAAATTGACGTCAAATTCCATGACTTAATGTTTGAATATACTTTCCTGTCTGCTTTTCCACCATAGCCTTAAAATTCTAGAAGTGAGTGAACACCTGACTCTTCTCTTTCATGAAATATACCCATACTTTCCGTGTATGGTCATCAATGAAAGTAACATAAAACCTACAACTGTCCATAGATATGGTCTTTGCAGGACCCCAAACATCTGTATGTACTATTTCTAGCACATTCTCATTAACATGCTTGTCATGTAGAAATGATGATCTTGACTATTTACCAAATTGACATGATGCACATACCTTTTTTGTTTCTACAACCTTGAAATTTGGTAATCCATTGACAATCTCCTTTGACTGCATCAATTTCAGCCTTTGCAAATTTGCATGTCCAATTCGTTTGTGCCAGATCTCTATATCAGCAATAACTCTTGCACCTTTTGCAAACGTGGCTGCATTCATTTCATGAATTTTCACATTTAAGGTGAACATCCTACCCACTTTGTTTCCTTTGGCAATCAATCGTCCACCCTGTTTGTACTCTTCTACATATAACCCATCAGCATTGAACCTAACTTCTAATCCCTCGTCAACCATTTGTCCAATAGAAACCAGATTCTTTGTTATATTTGGAACATGCAGCACATCAGCAAGATGTTTTACCTTTCCGTCCTCCATAGATAGTGCTATATTTCCTGTATGCTTGATAGGATGTTATGTGTCATCACTTGTTTCAACATATCTAGGAAATGGCGATTTCTACAAACTACTAAAACATTCGGCATGACTGGTCATGTGATTTGAAGCACCTCAATCAACATACTAGACATTACCATTCAATTTTGAATTATCAGCAGACATCGTATTCATCATATGATGTTGAACCATGAACAGCTTCTCAGAATCATCTACACTTGTGGATGCATAGTTGTTTTGTTGCCTTCTATTATTTTGATTCTTCAACCTGCAATCACGTTCAAAGTGTCCAGGTTTACCACAATTCCAATATCCTTTACTGCCATTACCTAAATCATTTCTTTGGAAATTTCTTTGGAAATTTCTTTGGAAATTTCTATGGCCTTTTTTGGCTCCCCCTGCCTCGAAACTGTCCTCTTCCTCCTGCATGATTTTGTTGTTGACCTTGGTCTTGGTTATTGTGTACTCTTCCACTTCCGAAGCCTCTGGCTCTGCCTCTTCCTCTTCCAAAGAAGAATACCTACTGAGAACTGGTTTTTCCTTGGGAGTTTGAATCCTCACCAAGATTCTTTTTCTTCAATAATCACCATAGATATGACATCAGCAAAATTTAGAATATTTTATATGGTTTGTATAGAAGTTCTGAACTGCTTATATGTAGGTCCTAAACCACGAAGGCATACTTTTGCCTTATCATCATCATCTACATTCACTCCAATAGATGCAAGTGACTCACATATGCTTTTGATTTTCAGGGTATAATCACTTACTGACATGCTCTTTTTCTCCAAGGTATGCAACTCGTTCTTGAGTTGTAATTTTTGTGCCTTTGTATTGGTCTCATACAATGTGATCAAACTATTCCAAGACTCTTTCGGAGTCTTGCCATCCTATATGTGCCCAATCATGCTATCGTGTATGCTAACAGGCCAATAGATTAGCTTTTATGCTTCTTAATTCCATCCTTCATATGCTCTTAACTAGTCTGTAGTTCAATTCCTCTCTGGTAACTGCGAAGCATTTTCTTTCTCTCCTTCGATGTACTTCTAGTAGCCTTTTCCCATCAACAAATTCTTCATTTTGAATCTCCAAGCATGGAAGTTGTTCTTGTCCAGCTTATCGCTCATAACCTGACTCATTCCATTTGCGTTTGCCATTTCTGTAGCTATTCACAGCACTGCAAAACACTACAAGCAACACTTCTACTTGAACATTGTCGCACTATGACGTGATAGTTTGATCTCAGAAAAACACAGTTTTCATGTATCAACGGTACACATAATTTCTTGAAATTTTGGATTTGGAATATATGAGTGTTGTCAAACATGATGCAAGTTACAACTTCTGAAACTGACCTAGTTTTTCTATGGACCCCACCTTGCGGGCTTGAAATGGAGATCGAGATGGCTCCTTCACACCAATTTTCATAGCAATCTGAGGTCATTTATGAATCGTGCTTTCTCCACGCCTTGCCGCGTACTCTTCACTACTGGCCTTCTCCACGAGCTCTCTACAACCACACTGGCTCTGATACCATGTCATGAGGAAGGAGATAAGGAAGAGAGCTCACACACACTCTCTCACAATCAAAGAGAAGCACACACTCAGATTGAGACAACAAAGAATGATCTTCTTCTTCTTCTATTACATAAAAAGGAATGGACAAGAATGATCTAAAAACAAGAATACAAATACTACAATATATAAATACCAGTACATAAGGAAAAAACTAATGTCTGCGGATGAGTGAGCTCGAAAGAAACAAATGTGCCATCACTCTCGATAGATAAATCTAATAAAGCTCAATGAAGTGTCCCTGATATATACTGGCATGACCACTATACATGTCAGAGAAATGAAAAAAGTTATATGTGTCATCCTGGATCATCACATATTGAGCTTGATATCTCAACAGCTAGATGGCAGCTTAAGGACCTTTAACTTTCACGATATCATGGACTCCACTAGCACACAAACTATTGATGCTATTGAGTAGTGGCTCAGTAAGTGGGAGCAATGGTTTTGATTATGCCATATCATGGATGATAGGCATAAGATTCAGCAGGCTACCTATAACCTCATGGACATTACCCATAAGTAGTGCTGTAAAATGTGAACAGGAGTGTGTATGTTAAGGTTCATCTATTGGATGATCTATTTTTCAAATAGTGACGTGATTATTGCTTTTGGCATTTTATGTCATCGGCTATATAAGCTCATAGACTGTGAAAAATCTATGAATGATTCAACATGTGTAGTACATGATTCTTAGGCTATGTCAGGTGCAAAGCTTTGGCATGCCTGCTTTGGCCATCTAAATTTTGCTAGTTTGCCATGCCTGCTGAAATCTGAAATGGTGTCCTCTTTGCCCAAACTTGAGGCACCCAGTAAACATGTTTGTGAAGGCTCTATTGTAGCATTCATCCTTCCCAAAAGATGGTTTAGCTCGACCTGCTCAAAAATTGCAGCTTGTACAGAATGATGTTTGTGATCCTATCAAAACACATTCTTTTGGAAACTATCTTTACTTCGTGACTTTCATTGATGATTTTTTCAAGAATGCATGGGTATATCCATTGAAAGCAAAGTCCAAAGTGTTTATGTGCTTCAAAAAGTTTTTGGTTTTCATTGAAAATCTGTTAGCATGTAAAATGGCACCCTCCATTCTGATTGGGGGGATATCTGTCTTTTGGCTTTAATGCATTTCTGGCTGAACATGGGATAAAACATTAGTTTAGAGTGCCATATACACCTCAACAGAATGGAGTTGCTGAATGGAAGAACAAGTCACACATGGAGATGGTGAGGTGTGTGGTCAAGAGTCAAGCTTTACCACATAGTTTGTGGCTTGAGGCCATTATGTGTGCAGCATATGTACTGAACAGATGTCTCACTAAAGCATTGCAGTCTATCATTCCATATGAGTTTTGGCATGGTCGTAAGCCATCTGGTGCTCACTCGTGTGTTTTTTGTTGTCTCACATATGCATTAATGCCTGGACAACATTGTAGGAAATTAGATGATAAAGTAGTAAAAACATATTTTTGTTTGGTATAGGTTTAAAAGAAAAAGCTATCGGCTATATCGTCCATAGACTAAATGCATTTTGGTTAGCCATGATGTTGTTTTGTGAAAGATGTTATTCAGCCTTTACTTTCATGTACAAAGGAGATAGTTGTTAGCTCCAAAGACATGGATGATACTTTGCTACTTTCTTTTACAGGTGGATAGTCTAGTGCTGGTCCTAATGAGGCAACTTCTCAACCTTTGCAGGTTTCATGTGATAATGTAGATCATTCCATTTCTGATGCAGATTTACATGATGCACTTGTTGATGAGAAAGTTGATATTGAGGCGGCAAAAACTATGCCAAAATGGTTGGTGCAAACTTTGCATGATAGCAAATTAGATGCACCTCTATCATACCATAATTGTTCAAGCTCTCATAGTGCCTCTTGCATCAAATTGCTATGCTATGTATACCTCTAGTCTCTATGATGAGAATGACTCTGTTTCGTTTGATGAAGCACAAAAGTCTAACAATTGGATGGCTCCTATGCAAGGAGAATATGATGCTATCATGAAAAATGGTATGTGGTCTTTATGTGACTTGCCTCCTGGCAAGTAGGCAATTGGCACTAAGTGGATATACAAGCTGAAGCATAAGCTTGATGGAACAATTGACAGGTATAAGGCTAGGCTTGTTGCAAAGGGTTATGCATAAGAAAGAGGCATTGATTTTGATGAGTTTTGCACCTACATGCTGAATGAATACTTTTCATGGCATTTGTACAACAACAACTCATCATGGTTGGAATATATATCAGTTGGACATAAAAACTGCATTTCTGAATGGTGACTTGCATGAAGAAGTGTATGTTTTTCAGCCCCATGGCTTTGTGCTAAAAGGGCAGGAAAATCAAGTGTGCAGATTGAAGAAGGCATTATATGGTTTAAAGCAAGCACCACGTGCTTGGTATGAAAAGATACATGCCTATCTGATTGCACATGGTTTTGAGAGCAATCCCACTAAAAAGCACCTTATATGTTAAGCATGCTAATTATGTGCTTCTGATCATTGTTGTGTATGTTGATACCATGCTGCTCTCTGGTCCTCGTGACAAGCATATTGCTGATTTTAAGGCTGATTTTCATGCCTTGTGTCTGATTTGGGGCATTTGCATCATTATTTCTGCATTTAGTTTATGCAAGTTGATGGTGGAATGGCTTTGTGTCAAAGGAAATATATTGACATATTATTGTAGCATTTTGACCTTGAAGATTGTAAACCTATTGCCACTCCTATGGAGACATGACTACCATTGAGTCTTCATGATGTTGGAGATGCATTTGATGTTATTCTCTATCAACATGCTATTGGATGCTTGATTTACTTATGCATTACTTGACCAGATATTCAGTTTGTTGCCTCATAGATTAGCAAGTTTATGCATTGCCTAGGTGTCAAGCATTGGTGGGTAGTTAAGCACATCTTTTGCTACTTGAGTGGTAGCCACATACTTGGATTGTTTTATCCTAAGGGGGATCAGTAGCACCAGATTTACATGCTTTTTTTTACTTTGACTGGGTTGTTTGTTGTGACACTCGTGTGTTCACTATTGGCTTTTGCTTCATGCTCGGAGGCCCATGTATATCTTGGTTGAACAAGAAGCAACCTACTGTGGCCACTTCTAGTTGTGAGGTTGAGTATAGGGTAGCTTTCCCAGTTATTGTTGAGTGTGTGTAGCTCAGATGCCTCATGGCGATTTGGGTGTTGGTGAGTCTTCTACCACCACTATCTTCACTAACAATCAAAGTGCATTGGCAGTTGCAAGGAACCCTGTGTTCCATGCTTGCACTAAGCACATTGATGTGCATTATCATTATGTCAAGGGGAGGTTCTCTACTAGAGAGATCAGCTTGGCATATGTGCCCATGTAGAAGAACATTACAAACCTTTTCACGAAGGCTCTACCTAGGGAGAACTTTGAAGCTTTCCGTAAAGTGTTGGGTTTACTTCCTTTTGTGGATTGATTCCACATAGCTTGGAACTTCCTTATACATGAGTGCCAGCTCCTTGTTGACCGCATAATTGCCAAGGGGGATCTGTTGATATATTTAGGTAATGATGTTTGTGAACACACTAGGACTACTGGGAAACTTTTTACCCTCTTTAGGATGCCTTTTGCCCTGACTTGTATATACACCTATTGCCCTAATGAGTTACTTATCTTTGTACATTCTAGTGGTAATGCATTCAGTATTGTGTGTTGTGCTCCAAGCTTCTTCTTCTTCCTTGTGCGGTTTGCATGCTTCCGTAGACCTCGAACTCCAACAATATATTGAGATTTCGGTCCATAGTTTGGATCATTGATAGATTGAAATCTTGGATTCATAGTTTGGATCATGATGAGACTTTCTAGAGTTTTAATTCATTAGAATGATTAAAGTAAGAAGATTTAATTGAGCTTAGAGATTAAGCATTGTTTGGAAAAGATTTCCATTTTTTATTAGCATTTTTCCTCAAAGATTGGAGCATTGTCAGATTGTTTTGGATGAGCAGAGTATTCTTTTTCCATTAGTCTAGTGGAGTAAGTGATTTTGCATTATTATAACATGTGAAAAGCTATCAGTGGTTATATTAGGGAGACAAGAGCAAGTTGCCAAGGTCTCTATAGGTGACAAACCATCACAAGTTAGTGGTCAAGGTCTAGGCATAGGGAGTCCAAGGATATTTCGAGTACTTATGCTGCACACGTATGGACTCATTAGGCCTTAGGGGAATCCCTATAGTATTTCCAAGGCAAGGACTACTATTTATTTGTGGAAATTCTAGATAGGAAGCATAGAGACTAGTCGTCTACTTTTTGAGCATCTAGTATTTTAGACACCTAGCACAATCTACTCTTATTATTTGGAATCATAGATTTTGATTCCCAAGTTTATAGCTCCTATATCATTGAGGACAATGATCTTTAGAAGGGGCAGAGAGTGTTACATTCTAGAGGTGTAAATACGTGGAGGATCGAGAAGTTTATCAGTGATTTAGATGAGCACACTTCTTGAGTATGCAGATCATATACATAGTGGAGGGAATGCATTTGACTCAAAGGAGATACATTCAGGATCTACTTCTTAAGTTCAAAATGGAGAACACTAAACCTGCAAGTACACCCTTAGAGATGAATCATCAACTTAGTGTTTATGAAGATGAGAAAATTGAAGACATTAAAGAGTATCAAAGCTTGGTAGGTAGCTTGATATATGCTACTCTTACAAGGGTAGACATCTCATATAGTGTAGGAGTGCTAAGCCAAATTACTCATCAAGAAGATCACACATGGATGTAGCTAAGAGAGTATTGAAGTACCTCAAAGGTACAATCAATGAAGGTATATTCTATCCTTACTCTTCAGATTTGGATATCAAGATCTATTCGGGTGTAGATCGGCGAGGAGCTAAGGATGATAGAATAAGTACCTCTAGTTAATTAGCATTTGGAGGTTCAAAGCTAGTATCATGGAGTTCCAAGAAGCAACCAACAATTGCTTTATGCTCAATTAAAGTAGAGTATAGAGGTTTGATCATAGCAACTCAAGAAGCAATATGGTTAAAAGCATTGTATACAAATTTGGGACTTGTGAGTTCCAAACCTCACATATATGGAGATAATGTAAGTTCCATGCATCTAGAAAGAAACCCTTTTTTTTATGCAAGAACCAAACACATAGAGGTTAATTAACACTCCATCAAGGAGAAGCTCATGGAAAGGGATATTGACATTTCTTTTGTTCCAACTAAAAAGCAAGTAGCAGAGATGATGATGAAGGCACGTGATGGAATCAAGCTTTGCATATTTAAATCAATGGCAGGTATTCAAAATATTAGAGAATGAAGACTCAAGCATACGTTAGTTTGATGGGGAGTTGTTGGAACATCAAGCTTGAGGTGGATTTGATCTACATCAAAAAGTTATCTTTTGGATTATGTCAAAATATCCATTGAAGTGTTCTTTTATTTCTGCTCATTTATTGTACTTTTTTAAAAGATTTTTTATGGATCATTTACCAATGTAAAAGCCTAGAGATTTACACATGTTAAAGGAGAAAAAGAGAGCTCAAGCTCCACGAATTGGAGGTTACTGAGATTGAAAATCAATGAATCAATCAATAACCTAAAAAAAGATCAAATTAGATCTTTACTTTTTCTAGATTGTAGGAAAGTGAATTGATTCTCTTCAAAAACTAATCCTACCTTCATTTGAATTCAAAATCCACTTTTGGAAGTCTTGCAATACTATATAAATACTTCAAATCACTTTTACATTACATGGAAGCAATATACATACACTTTCGGCCATCATTTTCTTGCTCCTTCATTTCCCTACATCATCTTCTTCAACCACAATGAATGTGCAGAGGCTACTGCTCTCTCTACAAAGCTCCAAATTGGATCATTAAGCATTCATTCAAAATTTATTAGTGTCTAGTTTATGTGCACAATTTTAAAAGGATTTGGTTTGGTATATTGAAAGAAATAGCAATTTTTCTGTCTTGGGTTATATCTCTGTGCAGCCTTGAAAAATAGGAGGTATGATTGTTGAGTGTCAACTTCATTCCTAGAAGTATATTTTGCTTGTTAGTTGTACTCTTGTGCATTTTATACACTCAAACCTATTTTTATCATTCCTCCAAAAGGATGTTTTTCAATTGTAATCATGCTGGGTGCTATGAGCATTTGAAGTTGATTATTTCATCCAAAGATAGCAAGTTTTTTGAGCTAGACAATGCACAAACCTATCTCTTTTGCATAAACTCTTTCTCCTTGATCTCAAAAGTACATAGTGAATATTATTGCACTTTTCACATTCCTATAAGGCTTTTTTGAGTCTCCATAAGCTCAAGGGTTGGTCCTTTGCTGGTTGGCTAGACCAAACTTTGTCACTTCACAACTCACTTTTCTACCCCTACAAGCTTCTCCAAGTTATTTAAAAGATGAGTATAGGGAAGATGTCATAATGACTCTTCAATGTGTGTGGCTCAAAAGCCTTTTGATTGATTTGGGTGTTGGTCACTCTTCTGCCACTGCCATCTTTACTGATAGCTAGACTGCATTGGCAATTGCGATAAACCCTATGTTCCATGCTCATAGAAAGCACATTCAAATTCACTATCATTCTGTTAAGGAGAGAATCTCTACTAGAGAGATGAGTTTGACTTATTTTCCCACACAAGATAATGTTGTGGATCTTTTCACAAAAGCTTTACCTAGGGAGAAGTTTGAAGCTTTTCGCAAATCTTTGGGATAACTTTATTTTGTGGATTTATTTCTTTCCATATATCTTGGCACTTGCTTAAACATGAGTGTCAACTCCTTGTTCACTACATCACTCCCAACATTTTTTGATATATTTTGTTAGTGATGTGACAAAGACACTTGCAACTATTGGAGCACTTTTTCTACTCTTTAGGTGTTTTTTCCCCCTCACATGTATACATACCTATTACCCTAATGAGTCACTTATCTTTTGTACATTCACTTGGTAATACATTCATTATTGTGTTGTTCTCCAAGCTTCTTCTTCCTCCTTGTGTTGTTTCTGCACTTCCACAAACCTCAAAATCTTGCATACTATTATGATTTTAGTAGGCCTATAAAACTTCTAGGCATCTTTACACATAAGTTCATACCTTCAATCTTCTTACAATAACTTGCTAGTCATCATGCCAATTGGTTTAACTCTAAAGTGAGATTTTAAATAGAATTTAATTATGGAGACCTTTATAATCTCCAATGTTAAGCCTACCTTGATTGACAAACACTTCTATCAAGTATATGCCAAACTTTACATAAAAAATTCATAACTTTCCATTATGAAGATGAAATCTATCTCCTTCTTCAATTCTAGACTTCTTATTTTTCTTCATGAAGCCTGCTCCAAGATTCGACTTCATTGCCTACATAATTCATGAATTCTAATATTTCAAAGCATATAGGGAACTTTGTATGATCCTTGTGCAACCTTATGGTTCAATGAATACTTAATATCCCTATCAAATCTCTGTATGATCATTAACATTAAAATCATGTCTAAAACAAGTGCTTGGAAATGGCGACTTTGACATATGGAACTTGTAATGCATATTTCTCTTTGGATCTAACACATTTGCAAAATGATTTTGGTCATAGCTTTTGTAACTCTAGCTTAAATTTATGGTGCTCGATCATGAGAAGATTTACACGGATCATTGAGATCCAAGAAAAATATTGGTTCACAAGTTTCACCATTTCTGCAACTTTACTTTAGAGAATCAACATGTGAATGTTCCTATGATTCACACACACACTATTGAAGAATTAGGACATGAAACTTTAACCATAGCTTGGTTTAATATAGAATCAAATCTGTGTACAATTATTTTATATCCATGTGATCATCCTCAAAGAAATGAGAAATAAAATGAACTCTAAATCTATTATCTTTTCTCGACACATCTATTTTGATCTCTATATTCTCAAATGTCATTGATGACTTACATAGACACAAATTCGTACCTAGATCATGAGAATATATTGATTTTCACTTGTATTACTGATTTCCTAACTTACTTTGAACTATATTACATTGATTAGAATCCTTTTAAGTGAGCATGTAAATATTCATATCTCTAGCTCTTCATTTATGTCCATCATTCTTCTAGATCTTTATTTGCAAAACTTTTCTTTGAATTTACCCATGCACTTTCTTGATTTCATTAGGTATTTATAACCATCAATTTGTGATTGGTTTGCACCAACAACTCCCCTTCAATCACTAATTGTGATTATGTTATTCTTCTTTGTACATGCCATCTCTTTAAACCTTTGTAACTTGGGTCCATCTAAACTCTTGGTCAACATATCTACTACCTATTATTTTGTTGGAGCGTACATGACTTCAATCTCCTTATCAATTACCAATATGTTTAGTCCTCACATGAAATATCGGGTTCGTTGCCAAATAAAGTGAATACAAGCCTCAACTGTGAAGCTTAGTTCAAGATTTCTACTAAGTCTTCTTTAGTTGCTTGCATCATCTAGTTTCTCTTATAATAAGTTCTCTTATGTATGAGCATGAGAAAAACCTCTTAACTCATCTAATTATGAGCATAGATTATAAATAAGCCTTAGCGAATAAAGAAGAAGCTTAAAAGCTACGTAAAAGATTTTGCAAGCTCATGAGTGTGCTTGCGCATGCAATTTTTGAGAAAATCATGGAGAAACCTGAAGCGACTACCCTTTAGAGTGAATAAGGTTGAGAAAATGGAGCTGTCTACTCAACTTGATTGAGATCATCTCTCCCTTCAGCTACTCTACCTTTTCACCCCATTGAAGAGCCATTTTCCACACTCTATATAAAGAGGAATGTACCACACTGCTTCCTTGAGCTCCTCTTAGAATAGGAGTATCCATATTGTCCTCCTTGTCATTGTGATGAGTTTTAGAACTCTGTGGAGTGATATGTGACTCATATTTTCATTGTGAAGTTTGATCATTAAGCTTTATGCTTGTTACATACTCTAATTGAATTCTAATTGAATGCTTGAAGGAGTATTGAGTTTTAATTGTGGTTTTGGGAAGTCCATTATACGTGCTTTTATGTACAAGTGCAATTTCACAATCATCATTCTTGGTGTGAATTTTTATGAGCATGCAAAGTAGAGTTATTGAGCACTGTTTGTAGGGCTCCCACTTATAGAAGGGTAATTTGCAGAGGCTCAAAAATCTGACATAGAGATCCAAATTGGGTAAAATTTGTTGGACATTAAAGTGCATTGAATGTGCTTTCATTAACAAGTTAAATCACACAATTTGCATGTTTTATTTGAAGTTTATAAGTGTTCAAAGCAATAGTACTGAGCATTGTTTCCAGCTCTCCCACTTACAGAAGGGTCAAAGGCTCTAAAATCTGATTTGAAGATCCAAATTGGGAAAACTTTTTTATATCTTAATTTAAATTGAATACGCTTTTACTTGCAAGTTAAGATACTTAATGCTTGTGTCTGGCTTGAATTCTATGAGTGTTCGAAGTAGAGGTATTGAGCATTGTTTCGAGAGCTCCCACTTATAGAAGGGTAACTTGCAAAGGCTCTCAAAATTGATTTAGAGATCCAAATTGGGTAAACTTTGTTGCATCTCAAAGAAAATTTAATCTGATTTCCTTTTTAAGTTCAATCATTCAATTCTCTTTTTTGGTTTGAATTTTATGAGTATGCAAAGTAGGCATATTGAGCATTGTTCCTAGGGCTCCTAAGTACTAGAACAAAGTTACTGAAAGGTAATTTGTAGAGGCTCTCATTTTTGTTATAGAATCCAAATTGGAAGCATTTTTTTGGATCTTACATTAAATTACATTTACTTTTGTTTGCAAGTTGAATCATTCAATTACCCATTCTGACGTGAATTTTATGAGTGTGCAAAGCAAGGGTACTAAGCATTGTTCCCAAGTGCTTGAATAAAGTTACAGAATGGTGACTTGCAAAGGCCATCAAAATTGATATATTGATCCAAATTGAATGAAGTATATTGGATCTTAAAGAGCATTGGTTGTGCTTTTTTTTTTTCAAGCTGAATCATGCAATTATCGGTTTTAATTTGGGCTTTATGATTGTTCAAAGATAGGGGTATTTGACAAAATTGGATGTGGTGAAATTAAAGTAAATCTAGAGATGGAAATGGAATGATTTCAATTGGGCTAGGTTGTATGGAGTATGTAGATGATGTTTCATTCATGATTGATCTATTTCATGCTTATATGATATATATGAATGCATGCTAAATATGACCCTCTGTGAAATTTTGTTATGCAAGTTTTTGAGGAGAATGATGTATGAAATTGGTGGATATGAGGACGTATGCTAATGTGGTTAATGGTGATCATAAAACTGGACTAAAATACACAAAAAAAGATCTTTTTAAGGTTGTGTGGTCACATATGCTTCTGCATCGACACACTGCTCTCACCCCCTTTTGTTCCATTAATGGTCTCATAGCTTATTCGATCTATCAATCACCATGTATGATTGGGTCATGCTTCCCAACTCCAAGGCTCTTCATCAAGATCTTCATCAATATGAATTCTTTTGCTACCCCTAGCATGAATTTATAATCAACTTCTATGGATGATAAATCAATTGTGTATTGCTTTTTTGAACACCATGAAACGAGCTTGTCTCTAATGTAGCAAAGGTAGCCATGAGTAGATCTTCTATCATCTATACTACATATCCAGTTTGCATCATTGAACACTTTAAATCTAGTGTCAAAAGTAAAATTAAAGTATAATCCTTCATAAGAAGTTCCAAGTTCCTTTAATGTATTTTAGCACTCTTTGAGCTGCAATCCAATGAGCTTTATTAGGAAAATGCATAAATTGTGATAAATGAAAGTTTTGGTCTTGTCAATATAGCATATGTCAAACTACCTACCAAACTTTGATACATCTTTATGTCTTTGAATTCTTCACCTCCATACCTTCTTAACTTATGATTTACCTCCAATTGGGTTTTTGAGAGTCTACAATTTTCCATGTTGAACTTGAATAGAAGATTCTTCAAATACATTTCTTGTGTAACATACACTCCATGTTGAATGTAAATGGTCTACATGCCTAAAGTAATATAAGTTTCCAAAATCACTTATCTTAAAGTCTCTTTCCATTTGATTATTGATATTTTGATTCCTTGAGTATTTGTACCTTTCTGTACAATGTCATCAACATAGATTCAAATATATGTGTACCCATCTTCACTTGCTTTTATTAGTAAGCTACTATATGCCTTTGAAGCTTCATACCCAAATTCATCTAAGAACTTCACAAGTTTGTAGTTCCAAGCTAATGGGGCTTGCTTCAGTCTGTAGAGAGATCTTTTGAGCTTACACACACAATCAGGTCCATTTGGATATTTGAATACCTTTGGTTTCTCTTTGTATACTTCTTCTGCAATGTACCCATTTATAAAAGCATTTTTTGCATCCAATTGTGATAACTTCCATGCTTTGCAAGCTGCAATAGCTATCAATGTTCTAATGGTAGACATTTTAGCCACTGGACTATAAGTTTCATCATAGTTCACACTGTGTGTCTTAGCATACCCTTTGACAACTAGTCTAGGTTTGTATATAGACACCTTTCCATTTGCAAATCTTTTTGTTTTATACACCCATGTACATCCAATTACCTTTTGATTCCTTAGTCTATGTACCAAGTTCCATGTATCATTTTCAAGTAGACCGTCATGCTGTTCTGTTGATCGGATCTTGCAGATGCACATACACAAAGATAGTACAGAAACAAAGTCTCACAAAAGCATATACAGAATAGAGAGAGACAATGGACTGAAGACAAGATTGGGTACAATCTTCCCCCACATACTCTAATGGATGAGTCTATCAGAGTATCTGTATTTATAGGTACTTATCATTACGTCCTAAATAGAAGATACATGAGGGTAGTGCTTTGAAAAACATGCATTTACAAAAATGTTCTTTATTTACAAAATCATCACTTCTAAGCGATCTACTATTTTTGCAAAACATCACTTTCTAAGCGATCTATTATTTTTACAAAAATATCTAAAATACTATATTTTAACTATCTTCAAAAATATCAAAATAAGTCCATACAAGTTCAGGCCCTCATAATTCTTTACTTGCTAAATCAAACACAATCACATTAAAAACCCTCAAGACATTAAAATCCACATAACATTCCATTATTCCAAAAAGTATAACATGCCTCCTAGTTGACAAGCAACTCTCAGTTGATAAGAATAAAATAGACATGGATAGCCAGTCACATGTTCCATTACTAAACAATCATAAGCATATTCCATGTAAAAACACATGCATGGAAATGGAAAACTCGAAGTTAATGTGATTGTGAATGATGTGCAGAGCCATAGTCTATTTTGGAACCTAACTTTTGAAATAATGCAACCCAAAAGTGATTACAAAAATGAACATCTTGATATGATAGAATAACTTTTGGAAAACCATGATGTGGAAAAATACATTTAATTAATAACTTACCATGATGAGGAAAAATACATTTAATAAATAACTCACCAAAATCCTCTGTATATGGGTAGGATCCATGGCCTTATATAAAACCAAAACCTATTATTAAACATGTGAAAAGAATGTTAGCAATATTTGAATTGAAATAGAAAAGAAAAGATTTTTTCTTGGAAATATATAAGAATAAATAAATAAATAAGTAAATGAGTGTTAGATAAATAAATAAATAAATAAATAAGGGGAAGAGAATGTTAGAAGCTATGTTAAATATCCATTAAAAAGAATGGGATATCAATAAGTGAAAATAGGCTAGTGGATAAAGCATATCTCTTGTAAGTGAGAGGTGGAAGGTTCAAATCCTATGTATGCTAAGTAGGGAAATAAGTAAGCTAACTAGAGAAATAAGTAAGCTAACTAGGGAAATCAGGAAGCTCTTATTGCCACTCATAAGTTAGAGATGGTTTGTGTGCAACCAACAAAACCAAAGGGAACCAAAGTGAACCATGAGTGCTAGAGAAACCAAAGATGCCAAAGTTATGCCATAGTTCTATGCCTTGGAGTAAGCCGCATTGATAACTGAATTGATAAATGAACTTGATAAACAAACTAGAACAAGAACAATACACAGTGTGATAGTGAGCATAGTGAGTACAGTGAGCACACTGTGATAGTGAGGACAATGAGCACAATGCACATATTTGAAAAATTTTGAAAAAGACACCGATGAACAAAAAAAAAGAATTGACAAATACAAACCTAGCCCGGATTTCACAAGTCTCTTAATCTTCAATCACAATCCCACATAGAATAATAGACTTCAACACAACAAGATATAAATAAGGAAAACAGAGTATATGTACAACAAAAAGAGAGAGAACTGTGCAGATTTACAAGTAGTTCTGATCTACATTACAAAATTTATCAAATAGCTTCAATGTGAAGCCTCATCCATCCAATCACCAATGAGCTCATCTCAATCCCAATCTCAATCAGAATTGCAATCTCAATTCCAATCTCAATCCCAATCGCAATCTCAGAAGTTGAAAATGATCATGATCAATGTACGACCATCCTTCTTCCCTATCTCTCGGTCTTTGTCTTTTTGGATCTCCACCTTTCACCAGTGCATGATCAATCATGCCTTCCTAGACATGGACGCTTGGAATTTGCATGCTTCAAGATAGCATCTTTTCGCATGTCTCATGCAAGACTTCAAGACCACCCATGCATCTACTTTTCATGCCCACATCAAGAATTGTACTTGCAAAAATAGAGGCGATCTCTGCAACACACTCATACACACGTCAATCACCCAAAATAACCCATATACCCATGTCATTTTCTAAATCTACCAACATGAATAAGATGAATCAAGGCTTCTTTTTTTTGTGTTAGATAATGGCACTTTTTTGAGCCCTGTAACTCAAAAATTATGAGGAATTAGCTTAAGCTTGTGAGACACAAAAATGTTCAATTCTTCAATTTGTACAATAGTATTAGAGTTGCCTTAGGTCCAAATTTGCTTCGAAATATCACTTTTGGGTCCTTCAAAATCAAAAATCCTAGAAAGAGATGAAAAAACATGAAAAATATCTTCATTAATCTATCTTCATGCAAACAAATGAGACATAAAACATAGGAACTACAAAAATTCAATAATGTATAGTTTTTCTACTAAGAGTACTCTACCTTTCTCTCATACAACACTATTTTAGATTCCTTCATCTTCATGCTCAAATTTAACACACAAATTTCACGTGATAACTTTCTAGAGTGAGAATGTAAAAACTTAATGCTAGAAAATTTTGCAGACATGATCAAAATATCCTAAACATAAAATTTCACTATTACCTAATCTTTTTTTTTGGAAAATCAATATGGCATCTTACAATTCTCCCCCTCTTTTAAGAACCCTATCCTCAGAGCTGGAAAGAAGGATAATGTTCCATAAACTCATCTAAACCAACCCATGTTTAATCTTCAATAGGATATGCAAACCACTTAATTAAAATTTCCATTATTTCACGATTCCTAAGATGCCTAATTCTCCTATCCATTATAGCTTTTAGTTCAAGCTCAAAAGTGGCATTAGGAACATACTTTTTAAGTAATCCAACATGGAAAACTAGATGAATTTTCAAAGTGTTAGGCACGTCAAGTAAATATGCAACAGAACCAACTTTTAAAGGACCAACATAACGTGGAGACAATCGACGATCTTTGCATAAAACCAGATTTGATTTAGAAGGATT
The DNA here is from genome assembly GCA_020310875.1 of Ceratopteris richardii. NCBI lineage: Eukaryota > Viridiplantae > Streptophyta > Polypodiopsida > Polypodiales > Pteridaceae > Ceratopteris > Ceratopteris richardii. The sequence continues at coordinate 175,704,150 of CM035406.1, forward strand.
CACTTTCAAAAAAATGAGATCAATTTTTTTGAATTCCAAGGGACTCTTTTTTAGATCATGATATAATTTTTGACATTTCTGTGCATCTTTCATGTTTGTAAATTAAAAAGTGAATGAGGGAGCAAAAAATTATAACCATACATTGCATCAAAAGGTGTCATCTTAATAGATGAATGCCATGCACTATTATATGCATACTCAACCAAAGACAAATACTCAATCCAATTGTTCTGCTTATCATTCACATATATATGTAACATATCCTCAAGCACCTTGTTAACCCTGTCGGTCTCACCATCAATTTGAGGATTAAATGCAATACTCATGCATAATTCTATTTCTATCGATTGAAATGTTGCTTTCCAAAAATTAGATGTAAACCTTGCATCCCTATGAGAAATTATACTTTTAGGTATACCATGTAACCTCAAAATTTCTTTTATGAAAAGTTTAGCAACATGCAAAATTGTATCAGTTTTCCTCGGGAAGAAAATGTACCATTTTTGTTAGATGGTCCATGACAACAAAGATGGTATCATGCCCACTTCTGGTCATAGGCAACCTTGTTATGAAATCCATAGAGATGGATTCCCATTTTTGATTAGGCACATCTAATGGTTGTAACATGCCACGACTCCTTTTAAATTCAGCCTTAACCTGTTGACATTTCAGACATTCTTTCACATACCTCCTGATATCATATTTCATATGTGGCCAGTAATATGAAGCTTTCACTTTTTCATAAGTCCTAGAAAAGCCAAGATGTGCAAAGAAAGGTGCATCATGACAATCATGTAGAATCTTTTCTTTCAAAACAAATTATGAAGAAATACATAAATGAGGATTATAATACAAATTATTAATTTTCAAATGAAATTTTCATTGAAACATAGAACCTAGATTTTTGTCCAAAATTTCAAGATTCCTGCATAAAAAAAATCTTCTTTTCATTCTTTTCCAATATCAAAATGAGAAGATAAAATAGAAATTGAATTGCATAAAGGTTTACGACTCCAAGAATTGGCCACTTTGTTTTCTTTTCTGTTAACTATCTAATATCAAAATCATATTCACTTAGCAATTCATTCCATCATTTTTGTCTATTATTAAGTAAAGGTTGAGTAAATATATATTTAAGACTCTGATGTTCTGTTCTTAATTCAAACTTTACTCCAAGCAATAAGTGTCTCCAATGTTTAAGTGCATGAACAACCGCAAGAATTTCCAAGTCATGTGTTGTATAATTTAATTTGTGTTTCCTTAGTTTCCTTGACTCATAAGCCACTACCCTTCTGTTAGTCGGCCGCCGGATTGGCGATTGTAAAAACAAAACTGAATCTTGTTCACATGAATGAAAGGTTGTTACACCGATACTTTGTAATCTTTATATAAAGCAATGAAAAAGAGATGCGTAGTGACGTTCCGTGAGATCACCAGACTGTCTGTCTGGGTGATTTGTCTGTGACGTTACTGTGTGTCGAGTTGGACAATCCTGAGTATACTACTCTTGTTCTGTCTGGTTGTCTATTGATACCTGTGTCTGTTCGTGAGTTACATAGACGTTCAGTTGATCGTTAGACTGTTGTCTGAGCGAATTGTCTGCGGAGTTTCGGTTGTGATTGTTGTTGACTAAGTGTATCGTGGTGTCACTCTTCTTGTAAGGTGCTGTAACGTGTTGGATCAAGTCTGTGTAATCGCGGCAGTGTGAGAACTCTGAGTCGTATTGTGTTTCTTTGGTGTTGAGGTCTGTCCTCATGCGGTAGAGATTAGGCTACAGAAAGGGTTGTCTTAAGTTGCGTACTGGATCTTCAGTACTGTGTGTCTGAGACTGTTGAGTTCGTCTATGTCTTCAGTTTTGTTTGATTGTTGTAACTATTTGGTGAAGGTTGAATTACTGATATTGTCTTTAGTGTTGCAGTAGTTTGCATTTGGAATAGTTATTAAGTAAATCAAGTAACTTTGTATCACGATACCGCATAGTCTGGTGCAGTGTGTTCGGTCAACTGTAGGAGAGCTTGGTTGAGTACTGTAGGATTTTAAGTGTAACTAAGTCTGATAGAGCTTTGAGCATCAATATACTGCTGTGTGTGAGTGGTTAGCCTGGGAACCAAGTATAGGGCCTCTGTCTAACAGACCCCTTCCACTCCCAAGAACCCAATCAGATGTTTAACGTGTCCCTGACAGTTAGTGTCGCGTTTAAACATTTTAACACTTCCTTCTTGTGAAAGTACACATCCGATCTGACTTCCACTAGCATCACATGCAACAATAAATGGATTCCCTAACTCAGGTATCTTTAGCACACAATTTTGATAATTTTCTAATTTAATTCTTCAGATGCATTTTGGCACTCATCATTCCATGTGAAATCTCTATTTATCTTTGTCAATTCTATAAGAGGATTTGCAATTTTGAGAAAACTACCTAATGTGTTCCCTCTCATATTGTGCCAAACCAAGGAAGCTTCTCACATCTCTCACACATTTGGGTGTAGTCTAGTCAACTATGCTTTTACCTTCCTGGGATCTATGTGAATATTTCCTTAGAAACAAATCTCCCCAAATAAGTCAATTACCCCTTTGCAAAAAAATATTTACTCATCTTACCATATAGTTTATGCTCTCTGAGTTTCTGTAAAGTCTTCTTGAGATGCAATGCATGTTCATCATCATCCTTAGAATACATTAAAATATCGTCAAGAAAGACTAATATAAATTCATTGAGATATTCATCAAACACATAAATGTTGCAGGAGCATTTTTCAATCCAAAAGCCAAAACTGTGAACTCATAATGGCCATATCATGTTCTAAAAGTGGTTTTGGGTATGTCCTCAGACTTTACTCTAATTTGATGATATCGAGATCTTTCGTCTTCTCCTAAAGGTCATTCACATAAACCAAATATGTATCACAAACCTATCGAATACCCCTAATCAACTATATCATAGAAATAGGAGAAAAACCTGAATTACACTTGCCTACTAAATGATGTTCCTTCCCCTTTATTTTCAAAGTAAGGATCCCACTTTCACAATCAATTACGACACTGTTATGAACTAACCAGTCCATTCAAAGGATTACATCACATTCACTCATTTCAATTATATGGGCAATACCCCAAAACTTATGTTCACCTAACATAAAATCAAGATTCTCAATACAACCTTGAGTATAGTGTATCCTACCATTAGCCACTTGTGTAGGTCTTTTGGACTGCATCTCAATATGCAATCCTAAAGCCTCTACCAACTTAAGTGAGAGGAAATAATTTATACTACCAAAATCAATCAAGAAACTAACCTTACATGAGGATATGTCCCCCATAATCCTAATCACCGATGCCCTTGAATGAGAAGAAGTTGTCATGCATTGAATTTTAGGGTTATAACACTTACCTTGAACATCTGCTTCCTCAATTGTTATGTTTTCTTCTTGTAGATGAGCTATCTTCGCCTGCATAGAACCGTTGGGCCTTGTTTGGACATTCAAAGTTGCAATGTCCCTATTCTCCACATCAAAAGCAAAGTCTCAATCTTTTAGCCTTCTCCAAGTAATCAAAATCATGTTGCTAGTGCACAGGTTCTTGCTTCATAGGTGTATCCATCTTTTCTCCCTTAGTTTTTCCTCCTTGAACATTAATAGATTTAGTTGATTTCTATCCATTCTGATTTATTAAAATAGGTATTGGGCGTCGATGTCCTATTGAGATAAACCTTGATTTGGATGTCTTTTTCATAGTAAACTTCTCTGTCCTCTCAGAGTTTTCTACTTTTGCAACCACATCAAGAAAATCTACACATCTAGACCCCTTTACTTGATAGTGAAGCTCTTCTCGCAAACCCTCAATAAATTGTCTCTTCACGGCATCTCCAGAAACTTCTAGTGCATACTTATGTAAACACAAAAAAATTCTCCTTATATTCTTCAACAAACAAGTTATGTCTATCATCCTCATGTTGCCTAAAGGAGTAGAATTCCATTTTATTTTCCATCCAATAATGTGGAGAACAATAACAATTCTCTTCTTGCTCTCGAAACTCTTTCCAGATGATCGGACCTTCACATGTTCTTGTGTGCATGTATGATTTCCACCACAGTTTCATGACTCCTTGTAGATGTAGAATTGTCAACTTTGCTTTTGATTCCCCACTAACCACACACAGGTCAAAGAAATCTTCAAATTCCTCAATGCATGCTTCAAGATCCTCTCCAATTTTCTTATCACCATCAAATTTATTTAATTTTGATCTTTTAAACACTTCTTTAAGTGCAGATTTGCCTACATCATCATCATCTTTTGGTTCACATTGTCATCTAGCTCTATGTGCATTCGATGTGCCCACACCATTACCGCCTTCATCATTGAGGTCCATCAAAGCATTTGTACTACCCTCTTTTTGTTTGTTGGATCTTTCTTTATGTAATTGTGCATTTAGTCTACGGATAAGCTCCTCTTGTTCTTCTATCTTGTTCTTCAAAGCTTGCATCTTGTCTTAGAATCCAACTTTGCTCGAATACCACATGTAACAAGTCTCCTAATCTTCAATCACAATCCCACACAGAATAATAGACTTTGGCACAAGAAGATATAAGAAGAACAACAGAGTATACACAGAACAAGAAAAGAGAGAACTTTAGTATCTATGCAGATTTACAAGTAGTTCTCATCTGCATTACAAAATCTATCAAATAGCTTCAATGTGAAGCATCATCCACCCAACCACCCCCGAGCTGATCTCAATCCCAATGTCAATCTCAATTGCAATCTCAGAAGCCAAAAACGATCATGATCAATGTACGACAATCCTCCTTCCCTATCTCTCAGTCCTCATCTTTTTGGATCTCTACCTTTCGATAGTGCACGACTAATCACACCTTCCTAGAAATGCACCCTTA
>CM035406.1:175744046-175746546 GCA_020310875.1 Ceratopteris richardii
TTGAATGTATCCAAACCTTTTTTCTTCTTTCAATGAAGGAATTCCTGGAATGTTTTGATCAATATGCATTTTGAGAAGCTTAGCAGCACTGCAAGGTAAACTTAAATTTAGAATGGATGGCAAGGATTTAAAATAGAACACAACAAAATGTATGGCGAGGCTTACACGTTGGAGTTTCCATGTTGTGATTGGAGAGAATTCCTTGCTGTCTTCTTTGTCCTAGCCATAACCTACAAAAAAAAGATTATTATCATCAGATAAATAGGACTTTTACTAGAGAAAAATAGATCATGGATCAATAAGGATTAATATTAGGACATGGATCAATTACACAAAAAAAGATTACATCCTTCATATTTGCAATGTCTTGTATCCCTTTGGGCAATAAATATGTGTATCTATGTACATTTCATGAGTAATAAGCTTTGAAAAGAAATATATTTAATAGAAATAACTGGAAACACAAGCAGAAACAAAGCATGAGATACGACCAATCCAAGCGATTAGGGTCATCAAAGAATATCGGATGGGTCTAATCGCTTGCATTGGTCCTAATGGCTTGAATTGGTCATGTCCAAAGGAGGTCATCTTGAAGCTTAGATTGCATGTTAACTTTTGTATCTTATTATTGGTTAAGAATTTGAAGAAAATAATGCAACCATTGCGTCCCGAACGTGCCAAAACCCTAAGATAGATTGGAGAGAATTCCTTGCTGTCTTCTTTGTCCTAGCCATAACCTACAAAAAAAAGATTATTATCATCAGATAAATAGGACTTTTACTAGAGAAAAATAGATCATGGATGAATAAGGATTAATATTAGGACATGGATCAATTACACAAGAAAAGATTACATCCTTCATATTTGCAATGTCTTGTATCCCTTTGGGGTATAAATATGTGTATCTATGTACATTTCATGAGTAATAAGCTTTGAAAAGAAATATATTTAATAGAAATAACTGGAAACACAAGCAGAAACATAGCATGAGATACGACCAATCCAAGCGATTAGGGTCATCAAAGAATATCGGATGGGTCTAATCGCTTGCATTGGTCCTAAATGCTTGAATTGGTCATGTCCAAAGGAGGTCATGAATTGGTCATGTCCAAAGGAGGTCATCTTGAAGCTTAGATTTCATGTGAACTTTTGTATCTTATTATTGGTTAAGAATTTGAAGAAAATAATGCAACCATTGCGTCCGGAACGTGCCAAAACCCTAAGATTGACTGTCTATTTGCATGATTTTGATACCCAGATTCTTGATAAGCCTTTTTGTATTGATTTCCAGACACAACCGATGCAAGCGATTAGGCCCATCCATCATTTTCAGATGAGCCTAATCGCTTGCATTGGTCGTGTCCTAGATTCATGCACAAATAGGCTCGTCAAGACCTCTCGATATCAGAATCATGCAAATAGACAGTCAATCTTAGGGTTTTGGCACGTTTCGGATGCAATGGTATCATTAGTTTCTTGAAATTCTGAGCCAATAGTAAGATAGGGAAGTTCATGACCAATGCAAGCGAAATAAGCTAACTTGCACAAAAAAGAGTTTAAAAGCTTGGAACAGATTTTAAAAGCAGAAAAACTAATTAAAAAAGCTTTCACAAAGCACTCAAGAAACATGACCGATACAAGCGATTAGGGTCATCGGGAAATCCTCGAATGTCCTTAATCGCTTGTATCGGTCGTGTTGTAAAATAATTGATCATGATGACCCTAAACCCTCACACAAAATGTGGTCTATGGAAAGTTTTGAAAAGCATGTAAAAACGCGAAGACAATGGCAAGTTGATGGTAGCAAGGAGTTCACAAAAAAAATGAAAAAAGTGAATAGAGGAGCTTAAATAGGTCTCTAGGATGATTTGACCTTGGTGACATGTGGCAATGTGTGATTGGTTCATGTCATCTAGCCGTTGCGAATCCCAATGTTAGAATGCCATGTGGCATCATTTGAGTGGGCCACGTCATCTAGCCGTTGTGATTCCCAACATCGTGTTGCCATGTGGCACTCACTTATTGGTCCACGTCATGTGACCGTTACCCGGTCCTTCTCGACTATAAATACGAGTCCCATTCACCATTTCACATTTTCAACCTTCATAGAATTTCTCTCTTCATCACCCATGCATACTTGTGCTTCATACCCGATACGACTGATACAAGCGATTACACGCGTTTGACCCACCTTTGACTAGCTTATTTTGCTTGCATCGGTCATGAACTTCCCTATCTTACTATTGGCTCGGAATCAAGAACCTAATGCTACCATTGCATCCGGAACATGCCAAAACCCTAAGATTGACTGTCTATTTGTATGATTCTGATATGGAAAGGTCTTGATGAGCCTATTTGTGCATGAATCTAGGACATGACCAATGCAAGCGATTAGGCTCATCTGGAAATGTTGGATGGGCCTAATCGCTTGCATCGGTCGTGTCTGAAAATCAATACAAAAAGGCTTATCAAGACCTCTAGGTATCGAAATCATGCAAAT
>CM035406.1:175769742-175774742 GCA_020310875.1 Ceratopteris richardii
ATCTTTTATGGACATGTGGAGCATTCAAAGGAAGCCAAAAGCCACGAGATTCCATCAAGAAAAGTCACTCAACCACTCCCCAAGTCATCTCAACTAATTCCTCTAAGTTAGGAGGCTGATTTGGAAAGGTAGTTCCTAGATTTTAGGGGCACACTTCTCACTATAAAAGGAGCATGTATCCCGACTTCTTTTGGGCCATCTTCTTGGAGTTTTAGCTCATGTAAAGTGAGCACTAAGTGCTGGAGTTGTGATAAGCAAGCCCCTTGCTTAAGCTAGCCCCTTGCTTGCTTGTTTGTTTCCTTTAGTAGGCATATCTATGTGTGTGCGGAGGCAGTGTTGCAACTCTCTACCCCTGAGTTGTTAGCATTGGTTCTCCCTCATATTGTATCCATTTGATGTAATTCTTGTCTCATTGGATAGCTATTAGAGTCTATTTTATGCTCACAAATTCTCTGAATCATTCTCTGAGTAATCTGGGAGCAACATTCATTTTAGTGAAGTTGTGTGATTGATATCTCTCTTAGTGTGTAGGCTCTGTTTGAAATATTTTTCTCTCTGTTGTAAGGGCTGGTTCTCCTTCTCTATGTATCCATTTGCTATGATTTTGGTGTCATTGGGTAGCTATTAGACTCCTCTAAAGTTGACTAAAGTTTGATATTCATTCTCTGTATAATCTCTGAGAAAAGCTTGCTGGAGTGAAGTGAGGTATCTGCTTGATTGGCAGTTGTGAGCATTCAACTAGCTCATGTTGTAGACATTGTTTCTCCTTGTGTAGGCATCCATTTGAAGTGAAATTTGGTTTTTTGGAAAGCTCTTGGTGTCTACTACAGGTCTACAAAGGCTTACTGGAGTTCTTTGCATATGCTCTGAGTAAGAGCATTTTTGGTGTGCAGAGGTCAAAGAAGGATACCTGTGGAGGTCATTCACGCTTCGTCGTTGCTTAGGGGTTGAGATACTTCCCCCATCAGTGGTATCAGAGCATTTGGGCATCTTGGAGGCATCACATACAAGCACGAAGACCTCTTGGAGTTGGTGGTTGAAGATTTGCATCAACAAAAGCTTCTTGAAGGTAGCTCACATCAAGGGGGAGCTATTCTACTCAAAGTTTCAAAGAGCACAAGGTGTCCATCTAAGGAAAGCTTTGGATTGAGGTAACCTCAGAGCCTCATTTTCATTTTACACACATTGGAGCATTATCCAAGGGCTAGGTCAAGTATCAAAGACTAGATATGGGAGACTTCAACACTCAAATTGAAAAGCTAGACAAAGGGAACTATCAACCATGGAGATTTAGGGTCTCCAACTATCTTATGGGCAAGGGCCTTTGGGGGTTGATTAGTGGAAGTGAACCAAGACCTAGGTTGGATGAGAATCCAACCAATGATCAGAGAAGGGCCTTTAGGGAATGGAATGAAAGAGACAAGAGGGTTATCTTTATCCTTTCCCAACACATTAGCAATAGCATGATCGGCCATATCCAAGACTTGGATTCAAGCATGAAGGTATGGGAGACACTTGAAAGGCTTTATTCAACAAGCACCAAAGCAAGGAAGATCCAACTCAAGAATGAGCTCAACAACCTTAGGAAGAGCTCAGGGAGTAGCATAAATGACTACATACTTAAGGTCAAGGAGTTATCAGATGCATTGGGATCCATTGGAAGCCACGTAGACGATGACGATCTTGTGGCTTATACTCTCAATGGTTTGAGAGATGATGAGAAGTGGAAACCCTTTACCACTTCAGTATATGTAAGGGATAATCTTCCCGATTTTGAGCAATTGGTTGCTCTCATGGTCACCGAAGAAATGAACATAGGTGGAAGTTCAACTAAAAGCAAGGATGCACAAGTTTTCTATGCAGGTAATCAAAGGGGCAAAGGAAGACGAGGACAAGGAAGGGGCAAAGGAAGGTTTGGAGGAAGGCAAGGCCACTCAAGCAATCAAGGACATGACCAAGGCACCTCATCACAAAGAGGGAGAGGAAGAACAAGAGGAAGAGGAGGACGACATCAACAAAACAGGAATCAAGATGGTGAAGGATGTTACATATGTGGCAAGTTTGGCCACTATGCTAGAGATTGCTACCAAGGAGGAAACCAAAGGAGCTATAATCAAGGTTCTTCATACAAAGGCCAAGGTAATTATGCTTTTACAAGTTCAGAAAATGACAATCTCTTGATGATGCACATGAATGGGAATTCAAGCAAAGTAGATAACACTTGGTATATTGATAGTGGATGTAGCAACCATATGAGTTGCAATGCTTCTTGGTTTACTAATCTACATGTTCCCAAAGGTAAAGGACATGTAGAAACAGGTGATGATACAGCCCATGAGATCTCCCATGTTGGAGATGTAGCTTTGGATGACAAGGAGGAAGGAAGATGTCTCAAGGATGTCTTGCATGTACCTACTATCACAAAGAACTTGGTGTCCGTTGGGCAAATGGTTGAAAGAGGCTATCAAGTAAAGTTCAACAAAGGTGGATGCTTTGTGGAGAACCCTAAGCAAGGTTACAAGGTCATAGCAAGAGGAAAGAAGCAAGGGAGACTCTTCACTTTGGAGGTAAATTCTCATTCCACTCAACATGTCTACTTCACATATGGAAACAAGAGGATTTCGGAGTTTGACTTGTGGCACAAGAGGATAGGTCACATCAACATACAAAGAATGAAGGAAATGCAATTCAAGAGGCTGGTTGAAGGTCTTCCCAACTTCCAAGGACAAGGTATGAAGCATTTATGTGAATCTTGTCAACTAGGGAAGCAAGCAAGACTTCCATTCAAGAAGAGTGGCTACATAAGCCAACATCCATTGGAGTTGATACATACAGATGTGTGGGGGCCAACCAAAGAGCAATCCATTGGAGGTAACAAGTACTTTGTCACTTTTATAGATGATTGCACAAGGATGGTTTGGGTTTATTTCATCAAAAACAAATCAGATGTGTTTACATGTTTCAAAGCATTCAAGGCAATGGTAGAGAAGGAAACAGGTACATATATCAAGAAGCTAAGGTCCGATGGAGGGGGAGAATATTTCTCCAATGAGTTTTCTGATTTTTTAATGGATCAAGGCATCAAGAGGCAAGTAACATGCAGGTACACCCCCCAACAAAATGGAGTAGCAGAGAGAAAAAATAGATACATTGCCGAGATCGCTAGAGCAATGCTTAATGAGATGAATGTACCTAACATGTTTTGGAGTGATGCAGCAAATACCGCCGTGTATCTTATGAATAGGGCTCCTACCTCAGAGATCCATGGCTTGACACCATATCAAGCCTATTATGGTAAGAAACCTGATCTTTCCCACTTGAAGATATTTGGATGTACTTGTTATGTACATGTGCCAAGTGAATTGAGGCACAAGCTACAACCAAAGGCAGAAAAGTGTGTGTTTCTAGGATATTCAAATGATCATAAAGGTTACAGGTGCTTCAACCCAAACACAAAGAACTTGAGGATATCAAGGGATGTAGCATTTGATGAGCTACTCCCTTGGTATAAGAAGTATGATTGTATGCAGGACTATGAAGAAGAAAAGCATGGACATGATGAAGAACAAATCGACCTAGAGCTAAGCGGCCCAAGGTGTTCCATCAATGAAGATAGTTCAAGCATGAACTCACCATGGAGGGGGAGATCTTCATCAAGCTATGAAGCACAATCAATCAACAAAGGCAAAGCAACATTGGTGGAGTTGGATGAAGAAGGTAATGAAGTTGAAGATGATGAAGGACACATGATGGAGAAAGAAGCCATGTCAAAGAAAGAGATCAAGTTCCCAAGGCAAATGAGGTTTATTCCTCCAAAAGGTGAAGAAAGGAAGTCTTCTAGAGTTAAGTATCCAACTCAAAGGTTTACTTATGATTCATACATGGCAACTCATTATGCATATATGAACAAAGTAGTAGAAGATCATGAGCCCGATTGCTATGAAGATGCAAGCAGGTACACCGAATGGAAAGAGGCAATGCAAGAAGAGATCGACACACTTGAGGAGAATCAAACATGGACTCTAGTGCCCAAGAAGGATAACATGAAGGTAATAGGTAATAAGTTGGTGTATAAAGTAAAGAGGAATTCAGATGGATCTATTTCTAGGTTCAAAGCAAGATTGGTGGCCAAGGGTTTTGCACAAACATATGGAGTGGACTTTGAAGAGACATTCAGCCCCGTGGCAAAGATGAGCACCATTAGGAAACTCATTGCAATGGCTGCTAGCAAAGGATGGAAGCTTTTCCAATTGGATATCAAGAATGCCTTTCTCAATGGAGACTTGGAAGAAGAGGTATACATGGAGCAACCACTAGGTTTTGTTCATAAAGAGTTTCCACATCATGTTTGTAGGTTGAAGAAGGCACTTTATGGCCTAAAGCAAGCTCCAAGGGCTTGGAACCAAAGATTGGTGGACTATTTGATCAAATGTGGTTACAATCAATGCAAGGCGGATCCATCTCTCTTCATCAAACAAAGAGGAAAACTTGTAGTCTACATGTGTGTGTATGTAGATGATCTTATCATTACAGGTAATGATACAAAGGGCATTGAGGAGATCAAGGCAAAGCTTGGAAACGAGTTTAGGATCTCTGATCTTGGAGATCTTAGGTATTTTCTTGGCATTGAAGTTGTATACAAAGAAGAAGGTATTATGCTCATACAAAGGAAGTATATTCTAGACCTACTTGAGAGGTTTGGGATGCTACATTGCAAGGCTATTTCAAATCCCATGGAAGTTAATGTAAAGCTAAGCTCCATTGATGGAGAGCCATTAGAGGATGTAACCTTGTATCGATCTATTGTAGGATATTTCAATTATGCCACAATAACTAGGCCCGACATAGCATATGGAGTTGGAGTGTTATCACAATTTATGCATAGTCCAAGGACTACACACTTGCAAGCTGCAAGAAGAATGTTACGATATCTCAAGGCCACTATAAATGAAGGATTGTTCTATTCATTTGATGATGATATGCAGGTCAAAGCTTATTTT
>CM035406.1:175789742-175797242 GCA_020310875.1 Ceratopteris richardii
TTAGTATCACACACCATTTCTAAGTTATATTTACCTGTGAATGCATTACTACTTTTAGTGTAATACCAATGCACCATCAAAGCCTCTATTCTTCTCTGATCAATATCTTTAGTTATCTCTAAAACCTTTGCAATCCAAAATGGTCTGGTAGCCTCATCACCATCAGCAAGTACTGCAATAAGCGTTCCAACATTTATCTCTATTAAATTTCCTTGCCATCTTGCTTCTGCCTGTTTTGTCATCCTTGGGCCTACATAAATATTTCTTTCTGGTGGATGTATAAAACTTTGAAGTGCATCTGCATTACATGCTTGGGCCACATTCACGGATCTTTGTGTACAAAAATCCCATGTGAATGGAACATCAACTGGCCAGTGACCTGCAATTGTATACTGTATAATCTCTTCTTGATGATTGAAAAAGTCCTCCCACCAAGATACATCTTGATCTCCAGCATATTTTTTTGCACGCTCAATATGTCTCTTCTTTTCAATGAGTGCATGCATCCAGCTTTTACTTTGATCAACCACACTTCCACATCTTTCTGTATTGTTTTTATCTTCATATGGTGATTTTTCTGCACCATACACTGTTACAGTTGACAAATTAGGCACCTGCAATAAGAATCTACATCCCTCTTTAGGCTCCCACCCAAGAGAAGATGAATACTGCTTTGCAAATAAAAGGGTTATTTCATCAACCCTCCTCATCAAGAATACATGGTTGAAACTAATATTGTGCAATGGAGCCAAAACCTTAGCACTGTTATCAAGGCCCATTGAGCAAAAGTGCTTAAAGTCATAAATCTGTGTGAGGTGTTGAACTTCTGGTTTTGGAGTATATGCTTCTGAAATCAGCTCAGATAAAATCGGAAGAGTAAAAGCATTATTACGTGCCAACTTCTTAGAGAAAGTACTGAACATTTGATCAATGTGATCATGAGTGTGGCCAACCAGAAGAAAATTTACCTTAACCTTCTGAAATACCTGTTTTTCAACAAGCATGCTTAAATATCCAAAGACTGTAGAATTTTTATTCTCTCTTGCAGTATTATCTAGTTGCAAATATAGAGTTGGTGGCAAAAGACCCTTCCATGATTGCAAAACACGATGAATGACAGTAACTGTAAGGTTTGGATCATTATGCACATTCGGATATGTGAAGAAAACCTTGGACATTACAGTTCCATTGTATACCAAAGCACCAACCAAATGCATTTGCACAAGGACTTCATCTCCAATGTCCTTAGGGATGCGATAAAAATGTGGCAAACAAGTTTTTTTTTTATCCATACCATCGATCAACAAACCCATATAACGCTCCGGACTTCTGAGTGCCTTACTTCGATGATGAATTGCGTTCTTTCTCTCTAATGCTTGACTGTCACGATGGTTGTTAAGAAGGTTTTTAACATTATGCTTTTCCTGTGGTGTTGTAGCCCCTTTTGCCATGTTTTTCAAAGTGGCGCAAACTGAACATTCACCCATTCTAACTTTACGAGGAATAGAAACATTGTTAAACTCTTCCTTCCATAATCGAGTAAAGTGACGATACAACACATACTTCTCATTTCTATTTTCCATGTCTTCTCTATATATTTGAAATACCTCTCGACGAGTAAAGTTATCTGACAAGTGCAACCTTCCAGTTGTAGGCATAACTTCACAATTCAAGCTAAAATAGTTCATCATCCAATTCATTGCATGACGTCCAACAGATCCTTTGGTCCCAACATGGAACGTATCCAAAATGAGATCCCCATTCAAAAACCCTTGTTGAACCCTATGTATTCTAAAATTTCCTACACCCATTGCAATTTTAAATGCAGCCCTACAACATGGCATCCCTTGAGTAAAGAAATATTCAAAACCAACACGCGTTACTGACATGTTATCCTCAATCATTTGCATGCAAGAAACAAGGTATATATCTTGCCTTTCACTATCTAAATGGAGGAATTTTTCTCTTAGGTGCTTTAGTTTCTTCATTCCTAAATTATACAAACATTTCAAACCACAACAATGCTTCACAATATCCAATGCAATCTGTCTATCTGAAGTAAGAAATTTAAATCTTTTTCGACTTACTTCATGAGACCTTCTTTTAAATCGTAGATTGAGCTTGCTTTGCTTTTTCGTTGCTCCACATGCACTTGAGTCAGAAGGGAGATCAATGGTTGGATCAGATGGGAGATCAAGAGGTGCATTTGGTTGAGCAGCATTGCACTGTGAATTGGATAACTTAAATGACTCAACAGAAAACATGGAATCATCAGCACGTTCTAAATCATAGGGATCATCACTTCTCTGGAAAGGTTCAACTGAGAACAATGAATCAATATGAGCAGAGGAAGCTGATGCCCAAGCATCCACTGAAAAGATTGAGCTCATCTTCACTGAGTTCACAGAAGACTGAAGATGAATGACCTTTTTAAACAAGTAGAAATCCGAGATCAAGTGAAGATGTCACATCAAATGTCACATCAAGAAGATATGAAATCAAAAGCTTATTAAAGTACATTAAATAACATTAAACATCAAATTACATCAAATCACTTAATTACTCAAATATACACTAATAAGGGAACCAAAGATTTGATTCACTTTTGATTCAAATGAGAAACACAGTTGATTTCTAACTACATATGAGTCATTGAGTCTAAGCATTGTGAATGAATCAAAATATATCCAAGTTGAGTTCCAACAGGTATATATAATAAAATTGTTTGGAGAAATTTTACAAGAAGAAATTTTACAACTGGAATATATCCAAGTTGAGTTCCAACTGGAATATGCTATGCCATTGAACACTATACAAGAAGAAATTTTACATTTGGTTAAGATTTCAAGGATTAGGTTTTATTATGGTCTTGGCTAGATATCAAAGAGGTAGATGAAAGTATATTAAAAAAGAATTATGTGTAAAAGAGGTACACAGAATGTTTATTCATACATTGATTTTCCATTTCAACAATGTGTTACAAGATAAACGTGAATATGAACTAAAGTGTGGAGGACAACACTATAAAGATGTCATTAATCTCACAACTTAGACCTGATTTTCTCCCAAGCAACAGACTCTAAGAAAAAACTTCTACATGAGATTAGAAATCCTCATGTACATACCATACTGTTGCCATTGAAGTTTAATTTCCATGCAAATGTATATAAATAGTTGCAAGGTTCTGTACTTGAATGTTTATTCATACATTGATTTTCCATTTCAACAGTGAGTTACAAGATAAATGTGAATATGAACTAAAGTGAGGAGGGTAATACTATAAAGATGTCATTAGTCTCCCACATTTAACACAACTTTGACTTGATTTTCTCCCAAGAAAGAGATTCTAAGAAAAAAATCTCTACATGAGTTTAGACATCCTCATGGACATACCATACTCTTGCCATTGAAATGTAATTTCTATGCAAATGTATATAAATAGTTGCAAGGGTCTATGAATATTTCATTAAAGTGGCTCTGAAACAGCCTATTTGTGTGGGTGCTATTCCCTGGTTAGATAAGTTGACAGATTTAGTTAGCAACTGGACTCATTCAGTTAGATCCAGTTAGTCTCTGGTTCAAGTTACCCAATTGCCTATAAATACCAGAGGAGGAGATCATTCGCATTTTCAAAATCCACGAGCAAGAGAGAGCAGCAGAGCACAGACAGCCATGGAGCACAGAGCTCAGCATACCAGCAAGCCAAGTCTGATGGAGAAGAAGAATGTTGGCAAAAGTACCAAGAGGTAGACAAAATCATACCATAAATAAAGATTCTAAAAAGATTCCCTCTGTATGTCTGTGTAAAAAGTCTGATTTCTAGGTATTTATTTTTCTTACCTCTAGAAATATGGATCCAAAGCATGTACAGCTCGATGCCTGGCATCGACTTTAAGGTGTAAGTCGATGCCAGGCATCGACTTAGGATTGCAAGTCGATGCCAGGCATCGACTTGCAGGTGCAAGTCGATGCCAGGCATCGACTTGTCGGTTCAAGTCGATGCCTCGCATCGACTTGCACCTGCAAGTCGATGCCTGGCATTGACTTGCAGCCCCAAGTCGATGCCAGGCATCGACTTGGGGCTGCAAGTCGATGCCTGGTATCGAGTTTTCGGTGCAAGTTGATGCCTGGCATCGACCTGCAGCCCCAAGTCGATGCCTAGCATCGACTTACACCTGAAAGTCGATGCCAGGCATCGACTTGGGCCCAAAAGTCGATGCCAAGCATCGACTTGCCGGCATCAACATGCACTGAAAAGTCGATGCCAGGCATCGACTTTAGGGTGCAAAGTCGATGCTTGGCATCGGCTTTTGGGCCCAAGTCGATGCTTGGCATCGACTTTTGGGCCCAAGTCGATGCCAGGCATCGACTTTGTGTGCAAGTCGATGCCAGGCATCGACTTGAGGGTAAAAGTCGATGCCAGGCATCGACTTGGCCCAAAAGTCGATGCCAAGCATCGACTTGGGCCCAAAAGTCGATGCCAAGCATCGACTCTTGCACCCCCAAGTCGATGCCTGGCATCGACTTTCACCCTCAAGTCGATGTCGGGCATCGACTTGCACACAAAGTCGATGCCTGGCATCGACATGCACTTAAACATCGATGCCTGGCATCGACCTGAAGCTCAAAATCGATGCCTGGCATGGACTTGGGCCTTTGAAAACCACATTTACGTTTGATCTGATATTTCCAAGTGCCTTCAGGGATGCGGAGTCCAAGGATGAAAGGCCCTTCAAGAAGCTCAGAGTCACCATGGGCTCTGGTGACCAGCAACGTGACAAAGGCATTGGTCACCAAGCAAAACCAAAGAAAATTATTGCACCATTATCCTCTGAGAAGGCCAGCAACCCACTAGGAATATCCTCAGGTGGACAGAGTAGCATAAAAATTCCTGAGGAGGATCCAAATATGAAGGAAAGGTCTAGGGAGACAGAGGTCATGAGGACAGATCGTCCACTTCGGGACATGACAAATCTAGAGTGGTGCCTTCAGTACGTTGAAGAGAAGAATGCAGTCCTCCTTGTGTTCACAGGGGCTTATGGCAGAGGAAAGATCACGACAACACAAGGTTTTCAGTATGGCCTTGTTTACAAACTGGATTATGAAGATGAAGATTCTGACAACCTGCTTTTCTTGGTGGAGACATCGAAAGGATTAAGAAATGTTATATGCAAGATGGATTTCTTGTGCCCAGAGTGCTGTGTTCCAGAAGGGCTAGCTCAGATATGCAGAGACTCAGTGAATTTCATTCAAAGACCTGATGCCATGGATCCAGGGCAATATCATGCCAACACAACAGAAGAAGACGACCCCTGTAAAGGCAAGGGGTAAGCAGAGCGTGCAGAAAAAGCTCCAAAAGAAAAAGAAGATAATTTCAGAAGAGGAGTTTTCTGACTCAAGCTCTAGCTCTGGGGACATAATTGTTGCACCTGGTGGAGAGCTTGCATCTGGTGTTCTTGGTACTGAGCAGAATAAGATGAGGGAGGACATAGCTAGAAGAAAAGTTGTGAAGAAGAGGCAGTTGTTCCACTTGCCAATCAATATCATCCACAGGCCACCCGTAGATCCAGTCACAGGGAGGAGGCCCCTTGAGATCAGGGAGCCACATAATTTGCACGTCCAGAATCTTAAGAAGAAAATGAAAATAAATCCTCATGCTACTGTTGTGCCATTCCTTGTCATGGTGGATCCGAATGAGTGAAGCTGTGTGGACGAGTTCAATGAGGGTTTGTTTGAGGATTACACTTATTATGTGATTGGAGGTTCACACTCTGCAGAGGCTCGTAGACAGTTAGTGAAGGAGCACCCTACTACATTTTTCTTTAGGTATGCAGAGTGTAAGATATATGCTGGTCTTACAACTGAGGAAGCCAAGCTTCTTGCTTGGGATCACAATGACTACAGGCAGAAAATGTCCTCCATAGAGAGAATTCGGTTTTTCCACCATGAATATGAAGATTGTCTTGTGAAGGAAGCTGGAAGAATACATCCCAATCTACGAAAGCAATGCCTTATTGAGGTTGGAATTGCATTGGATGAGAATAGAAAGTCTGATGCTTTGAGGAAATATGATCCATGGTTTCAACTGGCATTCAGATCAGGTGAGATCTGGGATCTACAGGATAGAATTTTCACAATGTGGGAGAACAAGGAGGTCAAGGGCCAGAAGCAACGAAAGTCGAAGCCAGACCCACAAGTTGATCTGAAGGGAAAGGGAAGGAAAGTTGACCATTCAATTGAAGAGGCTCCTGAGGACATGAAGCTGACCCCATGGAGGGCCCTTCAAGGAATCAAGGATGATACATTGATCATATCAACTTTGTCAAGGGTAATCTCGAAGGAGTTAAGCCTGGAGGAGATGGTGACTGAGCTCAATAAGTATGTATGTTATTCTCAGATCCTTTTTCCCTCCTCCCATGCTTCTGGTCTAACCTAGTCTCTTTTATATTTCTGTGTCTGTAGTCATAAAGTGTACATGAAGATTCAAGAGGTGATGATGAAGAGGCTGGGTAGCTTTTCTTGGACAGAGGTCCAAGCAGACTATCCAACCACATCATCCTACAAAGCCTTATCAGAATATTTCATCCTGTTTCGTGATTGGGTAGGTTCTCTTTCTAAGGTTGTGCCTGGTTTGCCATTAAGTTAGATGCCTTGATTCACCTAACCAATTTGATGCCTTGCATGGCATCGACTTACAACTAAATTCGATGCCTGGCATCAGTCTGCAGGCAAAAGTCGATGCCTGGCATCGACCTGCAGGCAGAAGTCGATGCCTGGCATCGACTTGGGGGCATAAGTCGATGCCTCGCATCGACTTGCAGCATAAGTCGATGCCTGGCATCGACCTGCAACATAAGTCGATGCCTGGCATCGACCTCGTGGCAAAAGTCGATGCCAGGCATCGACTTATGTCCCAAAGTCGATGCCAAGCATCGATTTTCAGTAGAAGGTCGATGCCTAGCATCTACCCCAACAAGAAATCGATGCCATGCATCCTTTCCTTATGTTCTGTTTGCTGTATTGAAGAGCTCTTTTAATTGTCTTTCCAATTTTTTCTGCAGAAACCAAGGAAAAGTAAGTCTACAGAGGTACTAGATGATTGCCCCCCTGCATTCCTTGCTCACATTCAAAGAGCAAGGCATGAGAAATCTAGACTGAAAGCGAAGGAGATGGATTTTGATGATGAACCTGATCTTAAATGTTTCTCCAATCCCCTAGACCCCCTTAGGCCTGTATATTACAATGTGTTCTGTAGTGATGTAAATAATATTTGTTCTGTTGTGCCTAGAAAACATTTCTCCCTTCTCATAGCGGACATAACCTATGGATTTAGGATGTTGGGATCAGTTAATGATGATGAACCCTTCAAACACCCTCAGATTCGGAAGATGGTCACTGATTTTGCAGAGTTGACTATGTCTCCTCTTTGGAGGATAGTAATTTTCCATAGCAGAGACCAGTCTTTCTCTGTTTCAACTGCTCTGAAGGCAAGATGTCATG
>CM035406.1:175802242-175807242 GCA_020310875.1 Ceratopteris richardii
TCCAGGAGAACAAGCTACTCTTGAATTTAGAGCACCTCTATATCAAGAGTAACTAAAAAACCTTCACTAATTTGGAGGCACAATAAAATTTTTGGATAAATTGTGAAGAAGAAGACTCTACAGAAAGTCTGGTGCACATAACTCTCTCATTGACTTATCAAATGTGTAAAGTTTTTTATTAAAACTTTGCAGAATGTGTCGCCTATAGTTTCCACACCTCCTCCAAGTTGAATCACTTCAAAAAATTCAGTACATATTGAGAAATGAACTTAACAATTCACCTATGTCTAAAACTGTTCTTTTGAGAAGTCGATTCAGACACCTATAACTTCTAACACTTGGTTCTCTCAATCTAGAACCCGTTTATGCAAATGCTTTTAGCCACAGGTAGCTTACCTTCCATCTTAAAGATTGAGTGCTTGCTTGCTCAAAACTTTACACTTTGGAAGGAGAATTGACCAAAATATTAGCATCAAAATTTGCGCATGTTTCAAGAAACAGTGAACACTTCTTCACATATGAATGTTCCTACTCATAATTCTCACAATATGTTTACAATTAGGCTCTCAAACGTTAACCATAGACTCATTAACTATGAACTTAGACATCTATAAAAGGATTCTTGAAATGATCAAGCATAGAAGGAGAATACATAGAAACATCGGGTGTAATTTTTCTTCATTACTAGAGAACTTTTACATCTGGATGAGAGAGCTAATCTTCATGCTTCTCAAGAGTCTAATTACTTCTAATTCTTCTGGATTCTTGTATTCTACACTCTCTCATATTTTCATCGACATTTTTCCTTGTATATATAGGTAAATATTTACAAGCTCCTGACTATACAAAAGTATAAGTAAACTATCTCTAAATTAATTTACATATGTGTACACATCTTTATCTTCTGGATATGCACTTCCTTCATACTTCATATCTTGATCTTTTCTTCAGTCCTTGGCTTCAACTATTCATCAAAACATCAATTGCTGATTGCCCTGCACCAACAGCTCCCCCTCAATCATCAATTGAGGTTTTCTTCTATCTTCTTTATACCTGCCATGTCTTTGAATCTCTGTAGCTTTGGTCCATCCAAGCTCTTGGTTAACATATCATCTATCTGATCTTTTGTTGAAGTATGTATGTCTTCAATCTCTTTATCCATCACTTTCTCCCGTAGAAAGTGATACTGAATTTCAATGTGTTTGGTCCTGGCATGAAAAACAGGATTAGCAGCTAGATACAATGAACTCATGTTATCTCCATGAATAGTGGGTGTACTCTGAATGATATCAAAACTCTTCATTAGAGTCTTAAGCCATATCACTTCCTTTGCAGCTTCCACCATACCTTTATACTCTGCTTCTGTAGATGACAAAGCAACTGTGTATTGCTTCTTTGAACACCATGAAATTAACTTATCTCCCACATAACACAAGTATCCATATGTTGATCTCCTATCATCTAGATTACCTGCCCAATCTGCATCACTATATATCTTGATGTTTGTATCTGATGTAAAACCATAATACAAACCTTCTTTGAGTGTACCCTTAATATACCTCAACACTCTTTGACGTGCAAACCAATGTTCTTTCCTAGGGCAATGCATGAATTGAGATAATACTCCCACTGCATATGACAAATCAGGCCTAATTAAAGTAGCATAAATCAGACTACCAACCAAACTTTGATATAGCTTCATATCCTTGAACTCTTCTCCACCATATCTGCTCAATTGTGATTCACCTCCATCGGAGTAGGTGCTACCCTGCAATAATTCATTTTAAACTTGATCAACAAGTTCTTCAAATACCTTTCTTGAGTTATATACACTCCATGTTGAGTGTATGAGATCTCCATGCCAAGAAATATGACAAGTCTCCCAAATCACTAATCATGAACTCTTTCTCCATTTGCTTCTTTAGGCTTTGAATGCCTTTCTCATCTGTACCTGTAAGAATTATATCATCAACATATACGCACATGTAAATGAACCCATCATCACTTGCTTTAACAAGCAAGCTATTGTCTTCCTTTGATACTTGGAATCCTAGTTCTTTCAAGAACTTCACAAGTCTATAATTCCATGCCCTTGGGGCCTGCTTCAAACCATACAAAGCTCTCTTGAGCTTACATACATACTCTGGATACTTTTCATCTCTGAATCCTTGTGGTTGCTCCATGAAAACATCATCTGAAATATAACCATTTAAAAAAGCATTCTTCACATCTAATTGACATAATTTCCAACCTTTACATGCAGCAATATCTATGAGTGTCCCGATAGTTGTCATCTTTGCCATAGGACTATAGGTCTCATCATATTCTACACCATATGTTTGAGAAAAATCTTTCACAACAAGTCTAGCTTTATACCTGGACACACTTCCATCTGCAAACCTCTTAGTGTTGTAGACCCATTTGCACCCAATGATCTTCTGACTATTTGGTTTAGGAACCTAATCCCAAGTCTCATTCTCCATCAATATATCATACTCTTCCTGCATAGCTTTCTCCCAATTTTCCTTACCTTTTGCCTCTTCATATGTAGAAGGATCTTCATCTGCCTTTACCATATAAGCATAATCTTTGGTAGCCAAAAAAGAAGTGTCATAGCTATACCTTGTAGGTTGCCATTTGTGTCTTGTTGACCTTCTGAGTTCTCCACTTCTTGAGGTTTCTGGTTCATCACATTCTGGATCAAACCTTGGCACTTCTTCTATTTCAACCTGTACTTCATTGTTCTTCTCTTCATCAAATATCTGAACCTTTGATTTGCCTTTCTTTTGATCCACAAATTCTTCATCACCTGCATAAATATTTATTGTACTTGCATACCAAGTACCTTGCTCATCAAATGTAACATCCTTAGACACTAGGGATTGTTTTGTGGATGGACTCCACAACCTATATCCCATCTGCTTATCATCATATCCAATAAACACATATTTTTCAGCGTTAGGCTCCAATTTATGGCTCAATTGTGATGGCACATATGCATATGCCAAACATCCAAATACTTTGCAATGATCTAGAGTAGGTCTCTTACCCCACCATGCCTCATATGGTGTCATACCTTGCAAAGCTTTACATGGTAATCTATTGACCAAATAAGTAGTTGTATTTACAGCCTCAACCCACAAATAATTTGGGCAATTTTTCTCCTTCATCATGGATCTTGCAAACTCAACAAGAGTTCTATTCCTCCTTTCTGCTACACCAATTTGTTGAGGAGAGTAGCAAGTAACCTCTCTCTTTATACCTGCATTCCACAAGTAATCACTGAATTCATTAGAGAAATACTCTCCCCCTCCATCTGACCTTAGTCTCTTCAACTTATGACCTGTAATTCTCTCTGCATACACATGATAATGTTTGAATGTATTGAATACCTCTGATTTATCTTTGATCACATATATAGTGATCCATCTGGTAGCATCATCAACATAAATCACATAATACCTTGAACCATTGATATTGAAATCCTTTGATGGTCCCCACATATCTGTGTGTACCAATTCAAGCTTCTCCGAATACATAAAACCATGCTTGGAATAAGATTGCTTATGAGCCTTACCTAATTGACATGCCTCACATCTGTATGTCATATGTTGACCTGCAACATTAGGCAATCCAAGCACTGAACCATTATTAACCATATCTTTGATACCTCTTTCATTAAACTGTGTAAGCCTTTTGTGCCAAAGGTCTAACTCAGAAATCTTATGTCCTCCATAGGTATACAAGGCATGACCAACATTACCTTGGATCTTCAATGTGAACAATCTTCCTTCTTTCTTTCCTGAAACAATATTTTATACCCATTGCTAGGGTCTTCCACAAACACTCCTTCATTAGTGAACCTAACTTCATAACCTTTTTCAACAATTTGTCCTACACTTATCAGATTCTCAGGAACTGTAGGAACATACAAAACCTTACTGAAGAGAGTACCACCATCCTTGGCCTTCACTGATCCAATTGACTTCACATTATGCTTTGTATTTTCACCTATTTGAACAACATGATTAGTTACCTTATTCTCCAAATCAGTCATCAAAGCTATGTTGCCACTCAGGTGATCGCTACACCCTGAGTCAATGTAGAAGACTCTTTGGTCTTCACTTTGCCTTTCACAAGTTGCATTCATTATCAATGTTGAATCCTCCTTCTGATCTGAAGCATAATTATAATAGGTATTGTTGTATTGTTGACTTTGGAATCCTCTACTTGCATTTCTTCCAAAGTAACCTCTACTACCTCTACCTCTGAAATTACCTCTTTGATTCCTGACACCTCTTCTTCTTGAATTAAAATTCTGATTATATGCACCATTATTCTGAGTATTATGCCAACAATCATTAGCTAAGTGATTTGTCTTACCACAAATCCAGCAAGCTTTAACTCCATCTTTATTACTCCTGCCTCTTCCTCTACCTTTGCCACCTCCTCTTCCTCTTAGGAAGTTGGCTTGGCTAGTTGTACCTTCATCTTCATTTTCTTGTTGCTTTCCTTTGAAATTCTTCTTCTTATCCTTTGAATACATTGCTTGACCTGCACTCTTATCACTTTTACCTTTGACATCATGCTCAAAGGTTAGCATATGTCCTAGTAACTGATTTAAATCAGGAGTGAAATGATCA
This sequence comes from Ceratopteris richardii, assembly GCA_020310875.1. Classification (NCBI taxonomy): domain Eukaryota; kingdom Viridiplantae; phylum Streptophyta; class Polypodiopsida; order Polypodiales; family Pteridaceae; genus Ceratopteris; species Ceratopteris richardii. The sequence goes on from CM035406.1 coordinate 175,806,886, forward strand.
AGTGATAATTCAGTAGACAAAATGAATGGCTTCCATTTTTCATCACCTCTCAAACCTGTAAGGATTTGCCTTACCAATTTATCCTCCTCTATATCTTCATCAACTGCTCCTAATGCATCTGCAATGTCCTTCATCCTTGTTACATAATCTGAGATGGATTGAGAGGCCTTCTTGAATATAGTAAATTTTGCCCGCCTTCCTTGACTTTGTGGTGTTTTGGAAATGCTCCTCCAAAGCATTCCATATATCACTTGCACTTTCAAGACCTCTAATGTGAGGTAGCAAGTAATCATTAACTGCCATGTAAATAATGCTCCTGGCTTGAGCATCTTTCTTCATCCAAGTCTTCAATTCTGA
>CM035406.1:175819742-175904742 GCA_020310875.1 Ceratopteris richardii
TTGTGAGCCACATGATCTCACATGTAGCAAGTGCTAAAGATCTATTTTCAGCCTTAGTAGATGATAATGCAACTGTAGGTTACTTCTTGGACATCCATGAAATGACTCTTTGACCTAGCATGAAGACATAGCCAAATGTTCTCCTTCTATCCTCCTTTGAAGCAACCCAATCAACATCACTAAAGCCTTGAGGTTGTAATCCATCTCCATAAGGGTAGTACAACCTTTGGTTGATAGTGTGCTTGAGTACCTAAGGACTCTCTTGGCTACATTCATATGAACATCAATTGGTGAATTTAGAAATTGAGAGAGAACACCTACAACATAGGACAAGTCAGGTCTTCTAATGGTAATATAATTAAGGCTTCCAATTATGCTTCTATATGTTGAAATATCTTCAAGCGTTTTTGCTTCACCTGCACATAACTTAGTGTTTGGATCCACAAGTTGTGTGATTCCCTTACATCCACTCATACCATACTTATAGAGTACATCTAGCAAGTATTTGTTTTGAACAAGGTAAATACAATTTTCTACATAAATAACTTCAATTCCAAGAAAATATTTAAGAACTCCAAGATCTAAAATCTTGAATACATTTCCAAGCTTGGTCTTGATCCATGTGATACCTGCATCATCACTTCCTGTTATAATCAAGTCATCCACATATATGCATACATAGACAACTAGGCCTCCTTCCTTCTTGAGGTATAGGGAAGGATCTACATCACTTGGCTTGTATCCACACTTGCACAAATACTCCACAAGCCTTTGATTCCATCCCCTAGGAGCTTGCTTTAAACCATACAATGCTTTTCTAAGTTTACAAACAAAATTAGAATATTTGGGGTTTTGAAACCCTAATGATTGAGTCATGTAGACTGTCTCATGCAAATCACCATTAAGAAAAGCATTCTTCACATCCAATTGATATATTGGGCACCTCCTAGATGTGGCAACCCCAATTATTGCCCTAATTATGGTAATCTTTGCAACTAGGATGAATGTTTCTTCATATTCAATCCCCTAGGATTGAGAAAATCCTTTTGCCAAAGCCCTTAAAGCTCAAGGGCTTTGTACTCTTCTTCCATAGCTTCTTGCCATTCCTTTGTGTCTTTGGCCTCTTCATAGGCAGAAGCTTCATGATCTTTGATAACTGTAGTCATGAAAGCATAATGCCTAGCAATATAACTATCATAAACAAGCCTTGACATTGGATGGTTTACCCTTGTTGACCTCTTTTATTCTCCTTTTTGTGGAATGAACCTTCTTTGCCTTGGTGCCTTGATCTTTGCTTTTGATGTAGCTCCCCCTTCTAACATAGGTTCTTCAAAGTCTTAAACTTCATGTCAATCTTCATCAAGCTCTACCAATCTTGCCTTTCCTTTATTCACAGATTGATGGGCTGAATCCATGCTTGAACTCCTTTGTATGCTTGGACCATTGATATTTAAGCAATCTTGAAACCTAGCTTCATATCTCCTCTCCGCCTCTTCAATATCTTCATCCTGTAATGGAAACTTGGAGGCATACCATGGTTTGAATTCATCAAACACTACATATCTAGATACCTTTAACTCCTTTGTATTAGGATTGTAGCACTTATAACCTTTTTGCTCCATTGCATAACCAATAAAGATACATCTTTTAGTCCTTGCATCCATCTTACCTCTCAATTCTTGTGGCACATGTGTGTAGCATACACACCCAAAAATTCTAATGTGTGAAAGGTCTGGTTTTCTTCCACTCCATGCCTCCTCAAGTGTCATGTCATGTACCCTTGATGTGGGACACCTTTTCATCAAGTACACAACAGTAGTTACAACATCTTCCCAATATGTTAAAGACACATTCATTTCATTTAACATACTCCTAGCAATTTCAGCAATATACCTATTCTTCCTCTCTGCCACCCCATTTTGTTGGGGATACCTGCAAGTGGTTTGGATTTTTATACCTTGGTCCTACAAGAAATCACAAAACACATGTGAGAAGTATTCTCCCCCTCCATCTAACCTTAGGTTTTTGATGTGGCAACCTGTTTCCTTTTCAACTTATGCCTTGAATATTTTGAACGCATCAAAGACATCTGATTTTTGCTTTATGCAATACAACCATACTTTTCTTTTGTACTCATCTATGAAGGTTACAAACTGCCTATTACCTACAAGAGAGGGATCTTTGGTTGGCCCCCACACATCTGTGTGCACAAGGTCTAACACACTGTGTGCTACATATCTAATATTCTTGAAGGGTTTCATAGTAGACTTGCCTAGTTGACAAGCTTCACACATCTCATGCAACATTTGTAATGAAAAATGTGGTAAACCACTTACCAATTGCATCTTCTTTGTTGATGTAGGAAACATCACAAGAAATGAATTAATGTGATACAAGACAACCTCTATGGTCACATTAACTCAATGCTTCTTCAAACTTTGAGAAATGGTTGCCTAAACTGAGGATTTTTCTTCTTCACAAATTTCTAGTCACTAAAATGACATACCTTCACTCTTTTGCTTATTTCTCTTAGTAAAAATATTATTTTAGCAAGATCTTTTGGTGGATGAAAGTAGAAGAGGAGAGATTTCTAATGTTGCTAAAAACTTTACACTAGACGCCAAGTTATGACCTTCACAAATTGACCCTATATGAGCTACCAAAATAGCAAATCTTACCTGTTTTAGTAAAAGCACCTATCTAAAATAAAAGCTTTCAACTTAGTATCAACTTGCAACAAAAATTCGATGCGACACATCAAATTGGTGTGTTTTTGGCCACTTTTCAACACCTTGCTAGGCATCGATTTTACATTGAAACTCGATGCCAGACATCAAGTTGCTTCAAAAACCTCTTATTTTCAAGGAGATTCAACCATAGATAGAACTAAGTTCAAAGTCAATGCCAGGCATCGACTTGCTTGAGAAACTTGAAGTTTTGAAGTCATTAGCACAATAGACAAAGCATGGAGATGGAGGAGAGAGTCTCATACACAGAATGTCTATTAATCTTTCTGATAGCTATGGAAACTCAAAAACTTTACAAGTGCTTTCTCACATCAGAGAAGCCTGAATATTTCTCAATCATACAAAATATCTCTTTCTAACATTCTCTCTCTCTCTCTGCATGTGTTGATACAAACTAACTTATATAGATTTTCTCAATCTCGTGACTTTTGAAAATCCAAGAACTAAAGTTAAGTCTAACTTTACAAATATATTACATGTGTGAAATTGTCCCTTCACATAGGCATGTGCTTTTCTTCTTAGAGTTTGACCTTCAACTTTAGGTCCAATTTGTGATTGATTCTTCAATAGCTCCTCCTCAATAGCTCTTCATATCATCTTCTTTTCTTATTACTCCTGCGATGCTTTTGAATCTACTGGTCTTCACACCATCCAAGCTCATTGTAGAAGTGTCCTCCACTTCAATTTCTTTCTCCATTAACTTTTCTCTCAGGAATTGATACTATATCTCTATATGTTTTGTCCTTGCATGGGGTACTAGATTCGCTACAAGATAAAGTGAACTCATGTTATCTCCATGTATTGTAGGTATACCTTGATTAATGCCCAAGCTTTTGAATAATGTCTACATCCATATGACCTCCTTAGATGTTCTACAAGTCCTTTGTACTCAGCTTCAGCTGATGATAATGCTATTATATGTTCTTTCTTTGAACACCAACTTACAAGCTTATTCCCAATGTATATCATGTAGCCATGAGTTGATCTTCTATCTTCTTGATTACCTGCCAAGTCTGAGTCACTATAGGCTCTCAATTTCAAATCTGACGTAAAAAGATAATGTTCCTTTATAGTTCCTTTGATATATCTCAGAACTCTTTGACCTACAATCCACTATGGATCATTTGGACAATGCATGAATTGTGATAGAACTCCCACTGCATAACTAAGATTAGGTCTTATTAGTGTCGCATAAATCAAACTACCCACATGAGATTGATACTTCCTCATATCTTTGTATTCTACACCATTATATTTACTAACCTTGTGATTGACTTCAAGTGGAGTTGAAGCTTCTCTGCAATTTTCCATACCAAACATTTTCAATAGGTTCAGAAGATACCTTTCCTATGATACATATATGCCATGATATGTATAAGTGACTTCCATACCAAGAAAGTATGATAAGTTTCCTAAGTCACTAATCTTTAATTCTTTCTCAAGTAATCACTTTACCTCCTCGATTCCTTCATCTGAAATACCTGTGATTATAATGTCATCTACATAAATACAAATGTAGATTGTACCTTCCTCTATTCTTTTGATGAGTAGACTTGGATTTGCTTTTGAACTTTGATATCCAAGATCATTAAGATACTTTAGCAATCTATAGTTCCATGCTCTTGGAGCTTGCTTCAATCCATAGAGTGATCTTCTCAATCTGCAGACAAAATTTGGATACCTAGAATCTATAAAACGTCGAGGTTGTTCCATGTATACATCATCTGATATGTATCCATTCAAGAATGCATTCTTTATATCCAATTGACTCAGAGGCCATCCTTTTGAAGCTACAATAGCAATGAATGTCCTTATAGTTGATATCTTAGCTAGAAGACTGAATGTTTCATCATAATGTATGCCATAAGGTTGGGCTAGCCTTTAGCTTTGTATCTGACTATACTTCCATCTACAAGCTTCTTCACTTTATAAACCCATTTATTTCCAATCACTTTCTTACCATTTGGTTTAGAAAAAAGTTCCCAAGTCTTGTCCTCCTCTAGTGCATTTATTTCTTACTTCAGTGCTTCTTACCTTTTGCTTCATCATAGTTCTAAGGTTCTTCATCATCTTTGACCATATATGCATAGTTATTCTGAGTTATGTAAGAAGTATCATAAGAATGCCTTTCTAGTTGCCTTCTTGTCCTACTTGACCTCCTTGGTTCACATTCTTCATATGTGTCTAGATACACCTCTTCATCAAATATAGGAGCTTCTTCATTTCTTCTTGTTAATCCACTTCTTGATGTTCTTGTTTGCATATACTCTTCATCTCCATTCACCTGCACACTTCATTTTCCTTTCTCACATCTTGCTACCTCTTTTCAAATTCTTCAACTGTGTGACTTTGATCTGCATACCAACTTTTTTGTTCATCAAATGTAACATCTCTAGAAATAAGCAATTGTTTGGTGCAAGGATTCCGCAACCTGTAACCCATCTTCTTTTCATCATAGCCAATGAACACATATTTTTTTTCCTTTGGTTCAAGTTTATGTCTAAGTTGTGATGGAAAACAAGCATATCCAATTGATCCAAACAATTTACAATGATCTAATTTTGCTTTATTCCTCCAATTTAGAAAGAAAATGACAATTGAAAAGGATGAAAAAATGCTAGAAAAATTCTAAAAATTCTTGAAAAAGGGAATAGATATGCAATTATGTTTGGGGCTAAAATTTTACATGAAGCAAAACAAAACTATCCAAAAATCAAACAGGAACTATGGGGTATGGTAACAACTTTGAAAAGGGAAAAATAATATGTTTTATAGGTGCAAATGTCAAAGTTGAGATTGATTCTTTGCCTCTCATTGCAATGATAGCCAATTGTTCATCTCCTAGTATAGCCATGCTTAGATGGATGTCATATATTAAATTCATAAATCCTGAGTTTCATATTTCAGGTAAGTCAAATTCAGTTACTGATATGTTATTGGGAGCTAAATTTGATGATGATCTTGAAATTGATCTAATAAAGAATGTGAACTTAGTTGATTATGTTCCTCCACAATGATTCTTAGAAAAACGAGGTGTTTATTTGCAAGTAATGAAAGACATGCATGAGACATTATGGGCGGGTCATAAAGGATTTTTTGGAACATATGAAAAAATTAGAAGTACCTATTATTGGCATAGGATGTATGTTGACATTAGTAACTATGTTTCTACATGTTCTACTTGTCAATTTCAATCCTTAGTCAAACATAGAGATCCTTTGCATCCTACATATCCACCTTCTATTCACTACAAGTGGGTAGTAGATCTTGTAACTATTCCTAAAGGTATTGACAAAATGTGTTACATTGTTGTTGAAGCTGAAGGTTAAGGACAAAGCACACGAGCACATCAAAGAGGTGGACACCCAAGAAAAAGGAGCAAGTAGGGAGCTCCAAGAAGTGTATGTCAAATTTTCAGAAGAAATCCCTATAAAAACACTGATTTTCATCACTAAAAACCATTGTAAATACCATTTTCTATTCTTGTAACTCCATTTTGTTCAAGCCAAGGAGTCCTTGAGCTTGAGGAGTATTAGAATATCATCCTACCAATTTTCATAGTTTTTAGACTTCATTTGAGCCCTCAAATAAGCCCTGAAACCTAATTTTTAACTAGGCCGAACACTAGGTCTGAACGGGGCCAAAACTAGTCAAAAAACTATAAAAAGAGCTAGAGAGCTCATTTTTGGGGTTAGCTTGTTAGAGAATAGAGCTTTTGTAAGAGAACTCTTTTGCAATCAAGCTTTCCATTGTTCCTCTCTTTGATCTTACCTTGTGCGCGTGTGTATGTATGTGTGTGCATGTTTGTGTGCTTTCACTCATGCACTTGTGCCTTCACTTGCTCATGGTCTTCATACCGGTCCTCACGTCTCCGCGGATTGACAAGTAAAGGAGGTGGTGCTTACGCTTGAGCTACACCAAATTTTGGCACCGTTGTCGGGGAGAGAGCTTCGAGGACGAGCGTAGTGATGGTAAGATCATAGATTTGCGACGTTGGAAGGTAAAAAAACTGTCATTTTTGTTCATTTTCTGATTTTTCTTCTTCATCTTCATCATCATCACCATCTCCACCTTGTTCCATCTTCTTCTTCATAGAAATATCTTGTTTTTTAGTGCATTTTCACCATTTTCATACCATCTTTCATGCATTATTGTGTTGGAAGGAGTTAGGAAGTGCAAGAGAGAGCAAGCGCTTGTGTTTTTTCATGATTTTCTGCACATATGGAGCTCGTCATTGCTCGGCGCTCAGAAATTTGAATTTCCCGCCAAAAAACGCGATTCTGTGAAAAATTCAAAATTTTTTGAAAATCCTGATTTTCTATTTCCCACCTAAAAGCTTGCTGAAAGAATCACGATTTTGTGGTCATTCTCAGAATCGCGATTCTTTGGTTGTGCTCAAAATCATGATTCTCACAAATCACGATTTTCAGCCAAAAACACGATTCTGTGAAAACACGATTCTCTGAGGCAAAATCGCGATTCTCAAAAACACGATTTTCATCCAAGGAACAAAATCACGATTCTCTAGAACACGATTCTCCGAAAGTGCTCAAAATCGCGATTCTCACAAACCACGATTTTCAGCCAAAAACACGATTGTGATCAAACACGATTCTCTGAGACAAAATCGCGATTCTCAAAAACACAATTCTCTGCTGGCAATCGCGATTCTAAAAAAAACACGATTCTCTGCTGGCAATCGCGATTCTCACAAATCATGATTTTTAGCCAAAAACACGATTTTGTGAAAAGACGATTCTCTAAAAACACGAACTTGTAAAAACACGATTCTCTGTTGGCAATCGCGATTTTCAAAACACAATTCTAAAAAAAACATGATTTTCAAAAACACGATTCTCTATTGGCAATCGCGATTTTCATGTCAAAAACACGATTCTGAGAAATCACGATTTTCAAGGTACAAAATCACGATTCTCTTGATTTCACAGCATCGCGATTCTCTGATTTCACAGCATCGCGATTCTCTGACTTCATAGCATCGCGATTCTCTGACTTCACACAATCGCGATTCTCTGACTTCACACAATCGCGATTCTCTGATTTCACAGCATCGCGATTCTCTAATTTCACAGCATCACGATTCTCTGATTTCACAGCATCACGATTCTCTAACTTCACAGCATCACGATTCTCTGATATCACATAATCGCAATTCTTTGACTTCACAGCATCGCGATTCTCTGATTTCACACAATCGCGATTCTCCGACTTCACACAATGCGATTCTCTGATTTCACACAATCGCAATTTTCTGACTTCACACAATCGCGATTCTCTGATTTCACACAATTGTGATTCTCTGACTTCACACAATCACGATTCTTTGATTTCACACAATCGCGATTCTTTGACTTCACACAATCGCGATTCTCTTGATTTCATAAAATCGTGATTTTTTCCAAAAGGTACTGTTTGCCTGTTTTGACCCCCTGGAGCCTGATTTGACATAACTTTTTCATCCAAAGTCCATTTTTTGAGTTCTATAGCTCGTTGGAAAGCTCAGGTGGGACTAGGGAACCAAGGGGACTCCAAAGGATTTTGAACCATATCAAGGGGAAATTTCAGACCCTTAACCAAAGCTTATGAACCTGAGATCTGGTAGACACCTAGGCAAGGATAGACAAAGCATTAGATCTTCTCAGTCTAGTTTCAACCATACAGCTAAGCCTTGGGCACAACAACTAAGTGGTTGTCCTTACGTACTAAACTCTGACACAAGTGATACAGAAATGTCTTTTAGCATGGGGAAACTTGTAGGGGGCTCAGATACTGCCTATTTACAAACACCAGAAGGCCCCTATAAGACACAGTTGGAATATACTCGGACCAACCGATTCAAGGTGCTCGCATCTATGAGGGCAGCCTAAGGGGATCAATGGTCAAACTCAAAAATCCAGATCAACCCTTTGGACTTGAACACCTAGTAGTCAAGTTCGAAGAGGGTTCATACATTGATAAGGAAGGAACCATGTATGTGGTCACCAACCTATCGGATAGGACCGATGAGTTTGGAAATGTCATTCATGAGAATGAGATAGGAGACCTAGAACAAGGAAATGTAGGACAAGGACCCCAGATTCCTAGAGGCAAGTCAGTTTTGACCAGAGTGATCACACCAGATTGGATCCCTCAAGACAACAAAAGCATAGAACTATTCTTGAATAGAGAAACAGAGGAAGCCTTTTGGAGATTCAAGCCAGATCAACCTAGCCAGTTGGGCATAGTCATCATTTATGAGTTCAAGGATCCAGAGATACCAGGCAAAGTGGTCTACCTGGATAACACATCGGAGAAAATGTTCTTGGTAACAGAACATGATAGACATGCATATACGTGGAAGAGTGAATTGATTTTCCCTCCACCAAGATCCAATGTTTCCCATGGCCTCCAAAGAGTAGGATCATCCCAAGCTCACGAAGCCTAGAGAGAAAGAACTAGAGAGAGACCTGAGGTAAGTTTTGCACACAATGTGGGCAAAAATAGATCAGGATTTGAAAATGAAAGACATGAAAGAGAGAGACATCAAGCACATAGTCAACAAAGAGATGAACATGATTTTCCATTGCCTAGACCCCGAGAGCACACAAGAACCCTTAGACCCACTCAAGTGATCAAGGCAATGAAGAATTATTTTGATGGGACAGGAGATCCTTATGATCATGTGGCAGAGTTCAAACAAGTGTTAAGAGCTGAACAAGTTGAGGATTTGTTCACCCAGTACGAGGCATTTGGTTTGACTCTTAAGGGCACTGCCTTAGCTTGGTTTCAACCAATGAGTAGTCGCAACTATCGCGATATAGGTCAATTGCTAGATGAATTCATTGTAGAATTTTCCAAGAGTGGTATCAGGCATAACACATCATCCTTGATCCACAGCTTCAAGCAAACACCCCAAGAAATAGTGCGACTAGCAGGTAGAAGGTTCAGACAGTATCTAGAGAGATGCCTTGTTCTAGAGTTGCCCACACCTGCCAAACAAGTGGCTTTGTTTTTAGATGGCTTACTAAGCACCAAGTTAAGATCATATGTGTACTTGAAAGAGCCTAGAAGCATAGAAGAGTGTGTGCGAACTTGCATTGACATAGAAGACAACTTGGGTGAGGAGTTAGGACTATCCAAACTCTATCAAGACTCTGATAGTTCTACTAGTCATACTTCGAAAATCTCCACGGAAATAGATGAGATAGCTGAGCAGGTTGCCAAGAAGCTGGGAGTCCAAAATAGACAAACACAAAGAGTCACCTCATTGAACCGATGTTATACCTGTGGAGGGGACCACATGGCTAATGTATGCCCATTGCACAACCAGAACATGAGAGAAAGGAATACTCCATATTGCACTATTTAGAGAAAATACACGAACCACACGGCTCAAGATTGTCCCTACAATAGGCAGGTTGTTAGACAAACTTATCACCAACCTTACCAACAAGGTAGGTATCAGAACCAATGCCAACAACCATATTATCGACCACAACAGCAATATCAGGCACAATATAGGCCACAACCAATCTTGGGAAACCAACCACCAGCTCTTGCCAACGTGATTCCAGTCAAGTATGTTGTGGGAGAGGAAAATCCAAATAGAGCATTGGTGCCACTAACCCCATTGATACCAGATAATGACTCTCACGCTCATAGTTTAGACTACTCCCATGAAGGTAGTCCACATGCTTATTACACTAAGTCACCTGAGCATAGTGAGATTTACTCATATCAATATGAGGCACTACCTATGGAGCAAAATTGGGAGCTAGAATACTCCAATGTCATGTACACAAATCCTAACCCTAGGCCCCAATTGAGACAAATGAGACCACAAGCCCCTAGAGGATCTTGTTTCACATGTCAAGGTGACCATTTCATTTGTGATTGTCCACACTCACCATCTCCGAGTCAAGGTTAGGCTATCCCTCCAATGCACCCAAGATTACCCCCATTAATGTGGTAGGCTTAGTGGCAGATTCAAGTGCCAGTAGCAATAATGTGGCTCCTGTATAGGTAGTTACTAGGGCACAAGCATTAAAACAAGATAAACCAGCAGAACAATCGGAGTCGAGCGAATCGGGAGAACCTAGTAAGAGGAAAACAAGAACATGGAAGGATACTATAGAGAAGGCCAATCGCAAGTGGAATAAAAAGTTATCGGAACTAGAAGAAAGCTTGAAAGATGCAAAAACAAAGATAGAAGACATTGCATCTCAAAACCCCTCACGTGCCAAAACTCCATCTACTCCACCTCATCCCACCCCACCACCCACTATAACTAGACCGCAACCAGGGTCTTATCTTGCAGATCCAACCCCAGAAGGCTTGGACATGATGTTCAAGGCCTACCAAGCTCGACTTCAAGAAGGGCCAACAACTACAAATCTAGACAAGAGTTACCCTAGAGCAGATTTAGAGATTGAACGGATGAGAATGTGCATGAAAATGGTAGAAGAAGCTCAATCTATACTCGATACTAGTCAAAAGTTCAATCAGACAAACTCTGTCAAACCGGATTTGCATTTCGAGGGCTTACTAAAAAGTTAGAGCAGTTGGTAAACAAACCACAAGTTTCTTTACCTCCACAGGCTCAACCAGTTATTGAGAGAAGAAGCTCACCACCAATGGCAGCTTATGTTCCTAATTCCACGGATCCTCGAATACCTCCTTCAATTCAACAGTACTCTCAGGAGTTCTTACGGGAAATACAAGAAGAGAAATGGGCCAAGGAGAAGGGTAATTCCCCTCCTATTCCTGAGATTGATGATCTTCATGATCAATTTCCCCAAGACATTCCATCTATTTACAGAGATCAAGTAGAGCAACAAGAAGACGAAAGGTTAGATTTTGAATCTAATACCTTAGAAGAACTGCCTCAATTTCCAGGCCCATGGGAATCTGAATCTCTGCAGATCAGAGCTCCCACAATACTGGTCAGACATGAAGACTCAGTGGTCCCAAGGAACACTAATGTCGTGAAGAACACTAAGGTTCAATGTCATCTCATTGTAGAAGAGCTGCTCAAAGCAAAACCTGAGCTATGGAATCATGTGAAGGACCAAGATCCAGAACTTGATTCCAATGTGCAAAAAGCAGGCTCTAAGCAGAAAGTACCAGAGATACCTCTAGACAAAATAGGAGACATGTGTGAGGGTGAAGAAGGTAATACTTATCTTCCAATCACCTACCAAGGTTACACAACCAAAGCAATCATAGATTCAGGTGCTGGTGTTGCTATTGCAACCACCTCCTTGTGGAAGCAATGGGGACAACCCAAATTAAGACCAACTAGAATGAAACGTCAAATGGCTGACGGCCATTTTGAAAGACCTCTAGGATTGCTCGAAGGGATAACTCTAACCACCTGTGGTGTAGAGTTTAAACATACATTTGCTATATGTGACTTTGAGAAAAATAATGTCTATGAGATGATTCTAGGAAGACCCTTCCTACGACAATTGCAAGTGGTACAAGATTGGGGAACCAACTCCTTGTACTTACAACACTTAGGGGTTACCACCAAGGTCAATTTGAAGGATTACTCCTTCAGAGATGTACCACCCCTACAGTGGAATCCTATCCACAAAGCGAAAGAAGATTCCATCTCTGTGCATTCTGAAAGTTCACGTGATCCATCATGGTTGCATGAAGATACTCATTTGTGGATGTGCAAGGTCGTAGAGGAAGAGGGAAAACGCTTAAAGGTAAGAGACGAAGGAACATCGTCAAGAGATAGACCAATTAAAGACCCAGCCTATACACCAATGATCTTTCCATATGAGGAATTTGAGCTTCATGGTTGGCCAGAAATCTTAGCCACCATGGACATTGCTGTCAACGAGGAAAAGTGGACACCTCATTGTGATGAGGAGGGTTATGATATCTCAGTGTTCATGTGTCAGCCCTTGCTAGAAGAATGTGACCCTAGTGATGTCATAGAAGAAGAAGAGAATGATGATGATCTAGAGTCCATTGTGATGGATAGTTGCTTTAACTCAGAGAAGTACTCTCACAAGTATTAAAACGGTAAATTCAAAGGATGGAAGTGAGAGCAATCAAAAGAAAAAGAAAAGAAAAGCAATGAAACAAGAAGAGGAGGAATCATTGTTTGAAATACCTGAAAACTTCAAGAAATATGAAGTTGACGACCGCAAAATTTTGGTAGGAATGCCTAAAAGAGAGGCCATCATAGGAGAATCATATGATAATAAAGAAAAGACCAAGCCCTACACATATAATGACACTTATGCAGCCAAAATAAAAGAAGAAATTGATAGGCTGATTGAAGCTGGATTCATCTATAAGATTGAGCATACTGAATGGGTGTCCCCCATTGTAGTGGTGCCCAAGAAGAATGGAAAGTTGCGAGTGTGCATTAACCTTAAAAAAGTTAATGCCGCTACAATCATGGGATAGCTATCCGCTTCCAATCATTGAACATTTATTGGAGCGTGTTGCAGGAAAGGAAGTTTATAGCTTCCTTGATGGATTTTCAGGTTACAATCAAGTCACCATTGCCCTAGAAGATCAACACAAAATAGCTTTTGCCACAGAGTGGGGAATCTTTGCATTTCGTGTGATGCCATTTGGGCTCACAAATGCACGTGCAACATTCCAAAGGCTCATGTGTCATGTCTTCAAAGAGTTCTTGCGAAAGAGCTTAGAAGTATATGTGGATGATTTATGTGCTCATTCTCAAGAAAGAAGATTTCACATCCCTGAGCTCAGAAAAATCTTCAACAAGTGTAGAGAATATCGAGTGTGTCTGAACCCAGAAAAGTGTGTTCTCATGGTGCGTCAAGGTAAAATCTTAGGTCATATTGTTTCTAAAAACAGAATCTCAACAGATGAAGATAAGGTACGAGCCATAGCGGAGCTGCCAAGGCCAAGGAATGTTAAGGACGTACAAGCCTTTATGGGCTATTGTGGATATTACTGTAGGTTTATCCACATGTACGCGATCATAGCTAGACCCCTTTATGCCTTGTTGTCTAATTTTGAGTGGAACGACGAATGCGAGAAGTCTTTCAATGAACTGAAGAAACGTTTGTGCACAACACCAATACTGACCACTCGTGATTGGAATAATCCATTCCATGTCCATGTGGATGCATCCAATCACGCCATAGGATGTGTGCTAGCACAACCCATAGGGGAAGGAAACTTAGATTTGCCCATAGCATATGCTAGTAGACAACTCACCGCAGCTGAACGAAACTATACCACAACTGAGCGAGAGGGCAGGCATGGTATATGCTATGAAGACGTTTAGACACTACTTATTGGCCAACAAGTTCAAGTTTTCACTGATCATCAAGCTTTGTTACATTTGGTCAATAAACCTTGCAATAGTGGGTGCTTATTAAGATGGTTCCTCTTACTAATGGAATATGACTTTGAAGTTGTTGTCAGGAAAGGTAGAACCCACCTTCGGGCAGATCACCTTTCTCGCATCACTTCAGGAGAGTCACCGCAAGGGGTGTCTGATGAATTACCTGATGCTTATCTGTTCAATTTAGAAGTTGTTCCTAAATGGGCAAATAAGTTGGTACCAGTCCTAACCTTCAGCCCTGCAAATAAGAATGTGAAAACATCACAAGAAGAAATTGTAAAATCACAAAAATATCATATATTGGCAGGAAGCATGTACAAACAAGATACTGAGGGTGTATTAGCTTGTTGTGTCGAGGATGATGAACGTAGTAGTTGGTTGCAGCAAGCTCATGAAGGATTGCTAGGAAATCACTATTCTAAGCAACGAACATTGCAAAATCTTAAGCGCTTAATAGGAGTGTATTGGACTAGCATGGACAAACAAATATATGAGTGGATTAAGAATTGCCCAATGTGTAGAGAGAGACCCCCAGTGGAGCATGCGACCCTTTATCAAGTGTCAGTAATTCCAGATTGGAGTGCTCCATTGGTAGAGTTTATGAGGTCGGGAAGATTACGCAAAGAGGCTAGTCTAGCAAGAAGACGAAGCATGGAGCAAGAGGCTCAAGGCTATGCCTTAGTAGGAGAGAACCTATACTGAAGAGGCAAAGATGGTTACTTAAGACTGTGCGTTCATGAATCAGACTATTTAAAGGTCTTAGAGACTGCACACAGTGGTGTTGCAGGTGGACATTTTGGTCCTACCGAGTGATCAAGACCATTCTATTCTCAGGACTTTGGTGGCCCACTCTTCATATGGATGCACATACCTATGTGAAGAAATGTGACACATGCCAATGTTCACAATATCCAGTTAGAAAAGACGAGATGCCTTTGAGGCCAATGATGGGAGGGTGTGCATTTTTGAAGTGGGGCATAGACTTCATAGGTCCTATTAACCCCCCAGCTAGAAACTCCCATGTAGAATACATTATTGTAGCCATAGACTACCTTACCAAGTGGGTAGAAGTCAAAGCCACAACAAAGAATGATGCTCAGACAACGGCAAAGTTCTTATTTGAGAACGTGTTCACAAGATATGGGTTACCAATAGAACTAGTAAGCGATAGAGGCACCCACTTCTTGAATGAAGTCATTGAAAATCTTCTCCAAGAATTCTTGGTGGTACATAAGAAGTCTGCCCCCTATCATCCACAAGCTAACGGACAAACTGAGAGCACAAACAAGATCCTATGTAATGTCTTGACCAAGCTTGTAAACAACAAACGCTCTGATTGGGATAAACAGCTTCATCATGCTATTTGGCCTTATCGAGTTACCTATAAAACAATACTCAATTCCATCCCATTTCAGATGGTCTTTGGACAGAATGCGGTGCTACCATTGGACTTCTTAATCCCTGCATTAAAGGTAGCACAAGAGCATGAGTGGAAGGGACATGAGTTCTCCTCGAGGATCTTTGATATAGAACGCTTAGGTGAGACGAGGCTACGAGCGGCAGCAGGCATCTATGCTGCAAAGAAAAGACAAAAGGCATACTTCAATGCGCACATCAAGGACAAGGGCTTAAAAGAGGGAGACCTAGTGTTGGTTTACACACTAAAACAACATGCCCGTAAGTTGGAAAAAAGAGGATATGGACTCATGATCATTAATAGGATTTACACTAGCGGTGCGGTTCAATTGGCTACTTTAGAAGGTGACATCTTGCCAAACTATATTAGTGGTTGTCGAGTCAAATTATATCAAGAACCTCTTACAGAGGACATGCTAATGAGACTCAACACTGCTAAGAAACGAAAAGAAGAAGAAAAGGGTGAGGGAAGAAGCACAGGCAGAGGCTAGAGAGCGTATTAGAAGAAATAAGTTAAGGCGATTGGGCCTAGATGTCAACTCAAAAGCCCCAAAATATCACATGGATATGTGCCAAAAATCAGGCATAATTACTTCTCAAGTCATTGACCGACGTCCCTTTGTGACCATAGAGATAGGACAAGGAAAGGGTCCAAGGACTATAAAAGCATTGATTGACTCAGGTGCAGCAAGTAGTGCAGTTAGACTGTCCTACTGTCAAGACTTGCAGTTGAACATCAATCCCATAGAAGCCTATCTCATAGGATTGGGAGGTGTGGAAACCCATTGTTTGGGCGAGGTGGAACTTCCCATCTACCTTCAAGATGTCCCAATGAAAGTCAAAGCACTAGTGTGTCAAGATGAGAACCTTACAAAACCACTTGTCTTGGGTCAAGATTGGATCTATGACCATGTAGTTAACTTAAAAATAAGAAGTCAAATTCTTCAAGTGTGGGTACAGTAACAATGCATTACATTAGAATTAGAGAACTGCATGCTCCCAAATCATGGCACCACTCACTCTCTTAGTTCCTCTAAGACTAATCTTCACAAGCAAGATTTTGTATGTGTCAAAAGCTCTATGATCCAGAAGGACTCAATCATGGAAGGACAGTCGCAAAGGCAAGCAAACCCTCCATCTTTCTCGAAGGGTAAAGCATCCCTAGTAGTTCAACCTAAGAAGCATGCACAACAATCCAAGACAACTGCTATAGCAAATAGAAAGACACCATTCAGTAAGAAAGAAGTTCTGGGCATGAGGTAGATCTGGGTACGCAAAGGAGAGAAACCACCAGCCTTGTCCCCACAAACCCCTTCCAGGAAAACCCACCAGGCCAGAAGACGAAGGAAGAAGCTTGGACAAGCTCAACCACAAAGTATCCGATGAATTTTGGTGCCCAAGAAATTAGTTGCAGCTCAACAAGGGCAATTACACATGTGGGTACCCAAGAAGCTCTTACGTCCGCAACAATCTATGCTCTCCCATACGCAAAAAGTCTCAACAAAGAAGCCAAGGCGAGGCAAAGGTCAGAACCAAACACCAAGAACAAAAGTAGACCAACTAACCTCTCCAATGTGAGTCAGGCGACCAGCCACAAAGGTATGGGTTTGGAAGCCAAAATCCTCAGTGGCCCCTACAAAATCAAAGCGCCAACCACAAGGGACACGACAGTCAAGAAACCAGCCAAGGATGAATAGGCCAAAGGTGCTCACTACACAGTTGCAGATTGTTCTCCAATGGTTCCCCATAAGGAGGAAGGATCAGTTGTCATTTCGAGACCCAACGGATACCTCCACCACAGTTGGCATCAACATCTACAAGTAACATCGATAGCCTCGATGAGTGACAACCATGTGCTCCTTGCACAACCTTGTCTTTTGCACCATTCAGGTCATGCATTTCCAAAGTATGCATTAATATAGGGCCACATTACATGGCCGTGCATAGACACACTTGAGAGTCCCATGCACGAGAGCACATTGACATATGTCAACTAGTTTTACTAATACTAACGTCTATCTTCTTGTTTTGTGACATTGTCTCAAAAAAAAAAAGAAAAGAAAAGAAAGAGAAAGAAAGCACTTGTTCCCAGGTTTGGCTCATGAAACATGAATGAGTCATGGTTAGTTGATGGTGGAACTGTTGATTACTGGGCATTTATCAATTTTGATAGAAGTGTGTCTCGGCTAGCAGATGATATAATTGCGGCCTTATCTGGTAGATATCAAGAACTTGGCATGAACATGGCATCCACAACTAGGGTTTCCTCTTACCATGGGAGTGCAGAGCTTGAAGGTCCGCAACTTGAGTGATGCTTAACTACTGTATGTACAAGAGCATCCAAGGAGATATCTGCAAGGGATAGTTCTGGTACCCTGCACATCTTTGTATGTATACTGGATGAGAAGACTCCTCCTTATGGTGAGCTAAAGAGAGTATGTGAAACTAAGCTTGGTGTAGTTATCAAATGTTGTTTGTCAAGGAATATAAATAAATTCAATTCTCAGTATTTGGCAAATGATGCTTTGAAAAGAGGAGACAGGATCAGCCACTCAAAAGATCTCATCAGTGGACCTTCAACATGGACATTCATCAACAATGTTCCATCCCAAAGGCCGAGTGTACAACACGAAGAGATGAACATCGATCGACCTTCTCCATGGTAAGTATCTTTACTCTGGAAACACCATAACCATGATAGCTTACGAAACCTCTTCGTCGGCATACCCTTGAGCACTTAGCTCAAGACCCCCAATTTTTGCACCATACTTCTTTTGATGCATTTTCCAAGTAAGCATGCATAGGGCTACATTACAAGGCCATGCACAAGGCACATATTTTCCTCAACCCATGCACGAACACACTTACCCATCATCCATTATGGGTTATGAGTACTTGGCATGACTACTATGAACATCATCTTTGGACGATCTAAGGTCATCAATGGAGACTCATAATGACACAATCATGCCAGATTCCAAGGTAGAAGCACCTACCAAGGGACTACAACGTGCAAAGGCTTGCAGTGACAAATGAAGAATCGGACAACCAACCTTGTCACATTTGGAAGAGAGACGGCTCTGGTTCTTCCGAATGGACACTCCCTCTCAAAGCAACCCTGAACAACCATTGCAACAAGGGTCTATCAGGGACGACAGACTCGAGAAGGGGGGGGAGTGTTGAAGCTGAAGGTCAAGGAAAAAGCATAGGAGCAAATCAAAGAGGTGGACACCCAAGAAGAAGGAGCAATTAGGGAGCTCCAAGAAGTGTATGTCAAATTTTCAGAAGAAATACCTATAAAAACAGTGATTTTCATCACTAAAAACCATTGTAAATACCATTTTCTATTTTTGTAACTCCATTTTGTTCAACCTGAGGAGTCCTCGAGCTTGAGGAGTATTAGAAGTCTCATCCTACCGATTTCATAATTTTTAGACTTCGTTTGAGGCCTCAAATAAGCCCTGGAACCTAATTTTTAACTAGGCCGGACACTAGGTCTGGATGGGGCCAAAACTAGTCAAAAAATTATAAAAAGAGCTAGAGAGCTCATTTTTGGGGTTAGCTTGTTAGAGAATAGAGCTTTTGTAAGAGAACTCTTTTGCAATCAAGCTTTCCATTGTTCCTCTCTTTGATCTTACCTTATGTGCGTGTGTGTGTATGTGTGTGCATGTTTGTGTGCTTTCACTCACGCACTTGTGCCTTCACTTGCTCGTGGCCTTCATACTGGTCCTCACTTCTCCGTGCATTGACAAGTAAAGGAGGTGGTGCTTACGCTTGAGCTACAATTGTACTTGTAAGAGAGGACTTAACTAATTATGTAGAGGGACATGCACTATGCTCTACAACCACTTACAATGTTTCCAAATTCTTGCTTGAAGACACCATAAGTTGCTTTGGGTACATAGAGAAAGTAGTTGTTGATCGTGGAAAGTTAGATGCTAGAGCAACTAAAGAATTCTTTGAACATCATGGTATTCATTTTTCTCTCACTACTGCATATAATCTAGAGGCCAAAGGTAAAAATAGAGAGAGGAAATCCATTTTGAAAGCCATCTCTAAAGCATGTAACAACAACATTAAACAATGGCCTATATTCTTACCTTTTGCACTTTGGGTAGATAGAATGACATGTTAATGTACCACAGGGTATATTCTTGCTCAACTCATGTGCTGTCAAAAATAGTTGTTTCCAACTCAGTCTCATATTTTTGCATGGTCAAATTTTCCTTGTTCTAAAAACATGTGTATTGATTATTTTTTGAGTTTGTGCGATAAACAATTAGAACAAGGTAAATTAAGACTTGATTATGTCATTGAAAAATTAAGAGAATCTAGAATGAAGAACAAGCTTGGATAGAAAATTCAAAAATTGACTAAGTAAAACTTTAAAGAATATCATGACTTTCTACACCACAAATCAAAGCATCACATTTTGTTCAAAATTAAGAAAAGACTTAGAAAATCAGGATTCTCTACATGTTTTGGTAAGAAGTTTTTGATGTTCTATAAAAATTTGTAACGTTTTGGATATAGAAGTTTCCAATAATTACAATATTGTGCCAAAATTTTGGCACAAAAAGAAACTCAAACAAGTGAAATGGTGGTTTTGACTTAGATTTTTTTGATTCATATGGGAGTTTTTAAAAAATCATGATTTTGTGCAAAATCAAAAACCTTAAAAAATTGTAATTTTTTATAAAAAAATTTAAAACATTGTTTAGATGAAAAACCTCAAGTTTATCAATAAAGAGAAAAGCATAATGGAACCTGGATTGTTTTGAAGGCTTCAAAAAAATTTAAGGTTTTTTTATAACCAAAATTCACAAGATCCATTATTTTTTCGCAAAGGAAAGAGTTGTAAACGAGTAAATTATTTTGCAAATTTAATAAATAGAAAAATTTATGCCTTTTAAATAAGACAATATACAAAAAAAATCATGAATTTCTTATAAAAGGTAGAGACTTTAAATTTATTATTGTTGACCTCATTTGAAATGAATTTTCAAGCCTTTTCAACTCTCTTTCTTTGAACACTTTTCAAAAGGTTTTGAGAAAAAAAAGTGAAGCTTATCTCTTCCATGAAATTAAGAGGTGGTAAAATATTCCTCAATCCAACTTATTATCCTTGAAAAGATTTAAGCCTAGCTAGTTTATCTACACAAAGTATGACATCCCAAGGACCTATAAATATGATAGAAGGGCAATGTTCAAATCAAGGTTGCTACAGAAATATACACAAGTATGAATTTCTAATGATCAAGTTTTTTGGGAGAAATTGAGAGAACAGAAAGAAAATGATCAAGTTTTTTGGGAGAAATTGAGAGAAAAGAAAGAAAATAACTAATGATGAAGTTTTTTGGGAGAAATTGAGAGAAAAGAAAGAAAATGAATACAAGATTCATCAAGATCCTCTCATCCAAATATGCTAAGAGAAAGTCAAGGATAATAAAATGAAGTTTTTGAATGTAAGCTATAGACAAATGAAAGTACATAAACAAAATAATATAGCTAATAGTCTAGGAGAATGGAATAACATTCAAGTAACATGATAAATCTCTTTACAAGAGTTACTAAAGAAAAACCTTAATTTGCAAGAGTGGTGTGAAAACCAAGGAAAAATGAACTAATTGGAGCATTTAAGGAAGAAATCCAATTCTAGAAATCATCTTTAGATACGATAGATGCATTGTGTGAGGGAGAAGAAGGCAATATAGTTATGTCCGTAGATTATCAAGGGCACAGAGTTCAGGCCATTTTAGTTAGTCATGCTAGAGTTGCTATATTGACAAAGAAGATATGGGAGAACTAGGGCAAACCAAAATTGAAGCCTATCAAGTTAAAACTTTAGTTGGCTCATGGAATTATGGAACAACCTATAAGCTTATTGGAAAAAGCTAACTAGATAACTTTTGGGATAGATTTTGAGAATACTCCATTTGTTGTGGAACTTCTAGAATTAAGTACTTATGATATTTTATTTAGAATAATACTTTTAAGATAGCTAAGTGCAGTTCAAGATTAGGAAAGTAATTATTTGTATCCTCAACATGAAGGTAATTTTACTAAGGTGAATTTGAAAGATCACCTATACCATGATATTGTAAGACAATAGTTACGCAATATAACACAGGAGCAATAACAGAGAAGATAACAGATATAGGAGAATCTCAACAATTTTCTACTAGCAGCAAGTACAAAGATGATGGCGTTGTCCACCCGTGCGCTCTCAAGGTAGAGCTTAAATGGTGATCTAGACAACTCTAGATAGGGAGATACAAGGTAGAGGTATGCTGGCTCAACTCAAAATGTCTTAGGTAGTGCAGAAGTCATGTATATATAGGATCATGGGTGGCCTGCCATGGACGGCTATACATGGGCGGTAGAGCGTGGGCGGCCACCGCCCGCGTAATTGCCATACACGGCTTAGACTGGTTGAACCGACCTAACAAATATAAATGATTTCTGACTCCGACAGGGAATATTCCATGGAATATTCCCTTTACCGTCGCGCCGGGGGCACTGCCCCCGGACCCCCACCAGGGGGCCCGCTGGCCCCCTGGGACCCCCCAGCCAGGGGGCCCGCTGGCCCCCTTGGACCCCCCAGCCGGGGCTGCTCACCGTTGCCCCGGACCCCACAATTGGGGACCTTGATAACTCCCTTTCCTTATAATATCTTACATGGTCCAATATGACCTTCATCCAACATTCAAGTTGGGATTCCCATCCATTGGGTAATGCATGCTTGGCTTCTCCTCATAAAGGGGGCCTTACAAAATGTGCATACAATCATGAGGGGTAGACATTGATCATATACTAACACCCCCCCTCAATGTTTACCGATGATAAATCAAGTAGGTCTCGGTCCTATGCCCATCTGTTGAAGATGCTTGTTGAGCTGCTCTCTTCCAAGTGCTTTAGTGAATATGTGAGCACAATTTGCCTCTGTTGGGCAATATTCTAGCTCCACAATTTCATCTTCAATTAGCTCACGAATGTAATGGTACTGTACTTCTATGTGCTTGGTGCGAGCATGAAATACTGGGTTCTTTGCAATAGCCATACAACTTTGATTATCACACTTGAGTACAGTTGGCATATTTGATGGAAAGCCAAGATCTGCAAGAATTCTCCTTAACCAGACTGCCTCACAAGAAGCAAAACAAGCTGCTTTGTACTCTGCTTCAGTGGAGGAGAGTGCGAGAGTTGGTTGCTTCCTACTTACCCAAGAAAATATTCCTGAACCAAGTGAGAAACAATATCCAGAAACTGATTTTCTAGAATCACAATCTCCAGCCCAATCTGAATCACAATATCCTTGGAGTGTATCACCTGTGGTATACAAAATACCAAAATCCAAGGTTCCTGCAATGTACCTTAGAATTCGCATTCCAGCATTCCAGTGACTCTCCTTAGGTTTGTTGGAAAACCTGCTTAACACTCCAACAGCATAGCAAATGTCTGGTCTAGTGTTGCACAGAAAAATAAGACTTCCAACGAGCTTCCTATACTTCTTAGCATCTACATCAGGCATGTTATCATCCATAGATAGCTTATGATTTACCTCCATAGGTGTGCTAGTTGGTTTGCAGTCCATCATTCCAAATGCCTTGAGAATTTCTTTGGAATATTTTTGTTGTGAGATGAAAATGCCATCCTTCCTTTGCCATACTTCAATTCCCAGACAAAAATGGAGTAGACCTAAGTCTGTCATTTCAAACTCAGTTCCCAAGCTGATCCGAGTTTGATTGATGAGTTCCTGATGATCTCCTGTAATGATCAAATCATCTACATATACAATGACAACAACTAGCTTGCTATCCCTTTTTGTTACATACAAGTTAGCATCAGAAGTACTTCTTTCAAAACCCATATTTTTGAAAAAATGATCTATTCGTTGGTACCAAGCCCGTGGAGCTTGCTTAAGTCCATACAAAGCTTTCTTCAACCTGCAAACTTTATTTTCTGAATTGGGCACCTCAAAACCTGGTGGTTGAGATACATATACCTCCTCCTTGAGGTGACCATTCAAAAATGCAGATTTGACATCCATCTGGAAAATAGGCCAAGACTTTTGTGCAGCTACTGCAAGTACCGTCCGAATAGTTGTCATGCGTGCTGTTGGTGCAAAAGTTTCTTGAACATCAAATCCTTCAATCTGTGAAAAACCCTGTGCAACTAATCGTGCCTTATACTTTTCTAATGTTCCATCAGCTTTATACTTAGCTTTCCAAATCCATTTAGTACCTATTACCTTCTTCTTTGGCGGCAAGTCGACTAGATCCCATGTATCATTTTTGAGTATACTATCATACTCAGACTGCATTGCCGCTCTCCAATCTGGATCATCAATGGCTTCTTCAATGGTGGTAGGTTCCTTTATCGAACCCATGATATCTGCCATTAGAGCCATGTTAACAATGTGTTCTGAGGCTCTTCTTTGCTCCTCTATTCTCTTTGATCTTCGTAATCCATCCGATGATGATTCTGGTACATCTACATGTGGATTAAGATCATCAAAGAGCTGTTGTGCCCACTTCGGTAGTGGCTTACGCTGTGCAGCTACAACTGGTTGGCTTTTTATTGAGGAAATTTCACCTGTGGTATACAAAATACCAAAATCCAAGGTTCCTGCAATGTACCTTAGAATTCGCATTCCAGCATTCCAGTGACTCTCCTTAGGTTTGTTGGAAAACCTGCTTAACACTCCAACAGCATAGCAAATGTCTGGTCTAGTGTTGCACAGAAAAATAAGACTTCCAACGAGCTTCCTATACTTCTTAGCATCTACATCAGGCATGTTATCATCCATAGATAGCTTATGATTTACCTCCATAGGTGTGCTAGTTGGTTTGCAGTCCATCATTCCAAATGCCTTGAGAATTTCTTTGGAATATTTTTGTTGTGAGATGAAAATGCCATCCTTCCTTTGCCATACTTCAATTCCCAGACAAAAATGGAGTAGACCTAAGTCTGTCATTTCAAACTCAGTTCCCAAGCTGATCCGAGTTTGATTGATGAGTTCCTGATGATCTCCTGTAATGATCAAATCATCTACATATACAATGACAACAACTAGCTTGCTATCCCTTTTTGTTACATACAAGTTAGCATCAGAAGTACTTCTTTCAAAACCCATATTTTTGAAAAAATGATCTATTCGTTGGTACCAAGCCCGTGGAGCTTGCTTAAGTCCATACAAAGCTTTCTTCAACCTGCAAACTTTATTTTCTGAATTGGGCACCTCAAAACCTGGTGGTTGAGATACATATACCTCCTCCTTGAGGTGACCATTCAAAAATGCAGATTTGACATCCATCTGGAAAATAGGCCAAGACTTTTGTGCAGCTACTGCAAGTACCGTCCGAATAGTTGTCATGCGTGCTGTTGGTGCAAAAGTTTCTTGAACATCAAATCCTTCAATCTGTGAAAAACCCTGTGCAACTAATCGTGCCTTATACTTTTCTAATGTTCCATCAGCTTTATACTTAGCTTTCCAAATCCATTTAGTACCTATTACCTTCTTCTTTGGCGGCAAGTCGACTAGATCCCATGTATCATTTTTGAGTATACTATCATACTCAGACTGCATTGCCGCTCTCCAATCTGGATCATCAATGGCTTCTTCAATGGTGGTAGGTTCCTTTATCGAACCCATGATATCTGCCATTAGAGCCATGTTAACAATGTGTTCTGAGGCTCTTCTTTGCTCCTCTATTCTCTTTGATCTTCGTAATCCATCCGATGATGATTCTGGTACATCTACATGTGGATTAAGATCATCAAAGAGCTGTTGTGCCCACTTCGGTAGTGGCTTACGCTGTGCAGCTACAACTGGTTGGCTTTTTATTGAGGAAATTTCTCCATCAGATGTTTCCTCCTCCTCAACTTTAACCTGTCTTTTGATAGGCACAAGGTGAGATATTTCTCCGCTTGATGAGATAGTAGATTTACCTTTATCTTCTACTAAGTGTGGTCGTTCATCAAACACCACATCTCGGCTGACAAAAATCTTCCTTGCCTCAGGATCCCATAACCTGTATGCTTTAGACTCTTCACTATATCCTAGGAAGACACACTTTTTGCTTTTTGAATCCAACTTTGATCTTGTTGAATCAGGAATATGTGCATAACAAAAACAACCAAAAATTCTGAAATGCAAAACTGAAGGCTTTTTACCAGAATATGCTTCTTGAGGAGTCATCCCCTTCAGTGCTTTTGTGTAGCTTCGATTGAGGATGTAGACTGCTGTATTGACTGCTTCTGCCCAGAATGAATCAGGCATGTCTTGAGCCTTCAACATACAACGAGCCATTTCAACTACTGTCCTGTTCCTGCGCTCAACAACGCCATTTTGTTGGGGTGTATGAGCTGTGGTAAGTTGCCTTTTCACACCATGCTCCTTACAGTAATTGTTGAATTCTGTTGACAAGAATTCACCTCCTCTATCTGTTCTAAATTTCTTCAATTTCCTTCCTGATTCATTTTCTACATACTTATGCCACGTTTTAAATTTTTCAAAAGCATCAGCCTTCTCTCGAATGAAATAAACCCACATCTTTCTACTATAATCGTCGACTAACAGCAAGAAGTAGAAAGATCCTCCTAAAGCAGGTGTAGACATTTTACCGCAGAGATCAGCATGTACCAACTCTAGAGGAGCTTGAGATCGATTGCTGGTCTCTCTTGGAAATGCCTTTCGTTGTTGCTTGCCCATCATACAAGCTTCACAAGGTTCCTGCAACTCTGAAAATGCAGGCATATGAGCAACCATCCCTGTTCGTTGCATCTCCTTCAAAACTGCAAATCCGAGATGCCCAAATCGTCGGTGCCATAACCTGCTTACATCTTTATCTTCTGTAGCAGTTAAAGCACTTAACTCATACAAGTTATCCCGTCGTATGCCTTTACCTACAACATTACCTGATGAATCCATGATTTCCGCACCACTCTTATTGAAGTGAACTTCGAGTCCACGATCTGTTATTGCAGAAACTGACAACAAATTTCTTTTGAGTGTAGGTACATAGAGAACATCGGATAACTTTTTCTCAACACCTGGAGAAGTGATAAAAGAGATGGTTCCAGTTCCTTCAGCTGGACACTTGGAGTCATTTCCCACCACTACATTGATGGATTCCCGCAGAGGCACTAGGGAACTATACCAATCCTTTTTACTAGTCATATGGCGAGAAGCTCCACTATCCAAAATCCATGGCTCATCAACACGAGCTTGAGCAGATGAACATACCTCTTCAATAGCTACCCAAAGTTCCAGCTCTGTGTTGTTTGCAGACTCTTTGTTCTTCCATGATGATTTTACAGTCCCATTCCGTTCATCAGCTTGCTTCTTTCTGCAATCCTTGATGGCATGGCCTTTCTTTTCACAATAGAAGCAACTTCCTGTGAACTTTTTCTTCTTTGGCTTCTTCTTTGATCCCTCTGAAGAGCCTTTACCTTTTGCATTTGCTGAGAATGCAGCATCAGTTGTACTTTGCCGATTCTTCAGCCGCATCTCTTCTTCTAAAAGCATGGCACAAAACTCTTCAAATGTAAGAGGAGTTGGCCTTACCTGAGTGTTAAGGGCTGTTACTAATCCATCATACTTTGCTGGAAGAACACGTACAGATCTTCGAGCCAGCTCTTCTGGTGTTATAACAACACCAACTGCAGCCAATTGATCTTGAAGATGCTTTATCCGTTTGATAAAATCTTCAGCCTTTTCAGAATCAGAATGTTTTTCATTTGCCAACTGATTTTCTAAATTCTGTATCCTAGTGTGGTTCTTGGTCTCATATTGTCGAGCCAATATGCCCCAAGCCTCATGTGCTTTAGTAGTATGTTGAACTAAAGTAAGCACAGAATCACTTACACTAGTGATAATCGCACATAATGCATCAGCATTCCGCCTCTTCCAAGCTCGTAGAAGATCTGGATCTGGCTGAATCATCAATCTTGAATTTGCTGGATCTTCAACTGGTATAGGCTCTGGATCCAATCCCATCGGTCCCATGACAGTGTCAAGTAATTCATAGGAGTCCAAAATTGCAGAAATTTTGAACTTCCAGAGTGTATAGTTGGTTCCATCCAGCTTCCCTTCAGTGAATGCAGGTGGACGAATTCGAATAGGTGCAGCATTAACATTAGCTGAAGCACCAAGACTACTGTTCGATGATGAAGCCATCATGTAATCACTCGAATAATCTACTGATATTCTAGTCTGCTAGTAGGCTAAAATAATGATACTTCTCAAGCTATTCGAACCTAGCTCTGATACCATGTAAGACAATAGTTACGCAATATAACACAGGAGCAATAACAGAGAAGATAACAGATATAGGAGAATCTCAACAATTTTCTACTAGCAGCAAGTACAAAGATGATGGCGTTGTCCACCCGTGCGCTCTCAAGGTAGAGCTTAAATGGTGATCTAGACAACTCTAGATAGGGAGATACAAGGTAGAGGTATGCTGGCTCAACTCAAAATGTCTTAGGTAGTGCAGAAGTCATGTATATATAGGATCATGGGTGGCCTGCCATGGACGGCTATACATGGGCGGTAGAGCGTGGGCGGCCACCGCCCGCGTAATTGCCATACACGGCTTAGACTGGTTGAACCGACCTAACAAATATAAATGATTTCTGACTCCGACAGGGAATATTCCATGGAATATTCCCTTTACCGTCGCGCCGGGGGCGCTGCCCCCGGACCCCCACCAGGGGGCCCGCTGGCCCCCTGGGACCCCCCAGCCAGGGGGCCCGCTGGCCCCCTTGGACCCCCCAGCCGGGGCTGCTCACCGCTGCCCCGGACCCCACAATTGGGGACCTTGATAACTCCCTTTCCTTATAATATCTTACATGGTCCAATATGACCTTCATCCAACATTCAAGTTGGGATTCCCATCCATTGGGTAATGCATGCTTGGCTTCTCCTCATAAAGGGGGCCTTACAAAATGTGCATACAATCATGAGGGGTAGACATTGATCATATACTAACAGATATATGCTTAACTAATTGGAAGAAGACTCATCAAGAAGTGAAAACATCCATTGATTCATGTACCATAGGGGACTTGAAGTTTGATGAGGAAGCTCAATTGTGGATGTGCAAGCCTAAACATGGTGGAATGTATCATCAAAGAAAGGACAATGATCATAGCTATATAACCATGTATTTTAATGATCAGGATCTTGAACCTTAAGGATGGGACCAAATATTGACTTCTCTAGATTTGGGAGCTTGTGAGAAAACTTGAGTTAAAATTTTTGATTCAGAGGAAGAAGAATGTTTACAAGAAGTTAATGCTCAAAATGATATAACATACATAATTTCTACTACATATAGGAACTTGAGCCATGAAGAAAAATTACACTCAAACCTATTTTTAGCATTCGTCCAAAATGATGTTTTCTAGTTGTAATCATGCTAGCTACTATGAGCATTTGAAGTTGATTGTTTCATCTAAAGATAACAAGTTTTTCGTGATAGACAATGTGCAAACCTATCTGTTTTGTATTGACTCTTTGTCATTGATGCTCCAAAGTACATAGTGGATTTTATTGCACTTATCACATTCCTATAAGGTCTATTTGAGTCTCCAAAATCTCAAGGTTTGCTCTTGTGCTAGTTGGCTCAACCAAACTTTGTCACTTTGCAACTCACTTTTCTACCTCCTACAAGCTTCTTCAAGTTCTTTTATGAACCCATGCTAAACACATGTGTGGAAAGCAAGGTAGATCTGATAATAGCACACCACTAGTGACTGTTTTATTAAAAATACTATTTCGATCCAAAATCTTTTGAATCAAAAGTTATTTTATTGAAAGTGCTTCCAACTGAAAAGCTTTCGATCAAATGTTTGTTCAATTGAAGTGCGATCAAGTTGACATGAAAAAAGCATTTATAGTGATTTTGATAAGCTGACATGTGTTGGCACTCAAGGTCAAGCAAAAGGTGCAAGAATGCATCAAAGAAGTGGACACACAAGAAGACGGAGCATGTAGAGAGCTCCAAGAAGTACATGGTAAAATTGAAGAAGAAATCCCTATAAAAATCGTGATCTTTATCACTAAAAACCATTGTAAATAGCATTTCAAATTTTTGCAACTCCATTTTGTTCAAGCAGAGGATTCATAGAGCTTGAGGAGTACAAGAAGTATGTATATGCCAATTTTCATAATTTTTAGACTCCGTTTGAGCCCTCAAATAAGCCCTGGAACCTAATTTTTAAATAGGCTGGACACTAGGCCTGGATAGGGCCAAAACTAGTAAAAAAACTATAAAAAGAGCTAGAGAGCTCATTTTTGAGGTTGGCTTGGTAGAGTCTGAAGCTTTTGTAAGAGATTACTTTTGTAATAGAAAGCTTTCCATCATTCCTATCATTGTTCTTACCTCGTGTGTGCGTGTGTGTATGTGTGTGCATGCTTGTGTGCTTCTAACTCATGCACTTGTGCTTTCACTTGCTCGTGGTCTTCATACCAGTCCTCATGTCTCCATGGATTGATTTCCATTACCTAGACCTCGAGAATACCCAAGAACCCTTAGACCCTCTCAAGTGGTCAATGTTGGTGCAACTAAAACCAAACCCACATACTTGGTTAATTAGCTCATGGGTGATTTATTGGCATAACTTGTGCAAGGCTTCATATGATCAACCTCTTGTATAAATCCTTCACATTTATCTTTGTAAAATTGGTTCACATCCACATGGGGTTAGGAAGCTCTAAAACAACGAATCATTTGGTTGTTGAGTGATGAGGGAATCTATCCTATACTTTGGGATTCATCTTTTAGGTAGATGTTGGAATTTGAATGAAAACTTTGGCTCCAAGTACAACTATAAGAAGAGGATCAAAAAGACCCATGTGTATCTCGAGCCTGTGAGATCATTTTGAAGTAAATTCATTGTGAAATGAGAGCTTATCTCATAGCTCATTCACCTCTCACACATTGAGAAATGTATGATTGCCATGTATATGATTTAATACATATATGATCATTACATTCTCGTTTCACTTATCTATTACAACTCCTTCAAAACTGTGATTTTTCTCAGAGCTTGTTCTTAGTGCATAGTTGATCATTTGCCATGCTTTAAAGCGTGGTAGATTTACCATACTATCTATCACGCACCTACAACATCTCATTAGCATTGCTTCTCGCGATCATGAGATATAAACACATTTTTGCTCACTAGTCTATTGACTATTGTAGCCCGTAAATGTCGGGATGATGTTGTGATTTGCTAAACATCTTTCTCTGTGTGTAGTCCATCATCTTTTATGAAATCACTCATGATTGATAGATTATTAAGTTAATTAGAGTTCCGAAAAAGGAATTGAGCCAATTGTTGTTGTGCTTAGAGAATTGTTCAAAACATTGAACATGTGTAGGAACTAAAATAGTAAGTTTTTGTTCTTAGATCAACTTCCTACATATGTGTTTTGATCCATTGATTAGTGGCTCATCTTCCAAGCAACATATATGAGTATTTATGTTCATAAGCTAGCTAAAGAGGCCCACTACACTCTCTAGCCATCATTCTTAGCAGATGTGAAGCACGATCTAGCAACACCAATTCATCTCTTGTTACTATCCACCATCTCCTCCAACACTGGTATGAGAGCAACAACAATCAGGATGGGAGATGGATTTCCATCCTTCATTAACAAATTGGATAGAAAAAACTACTCAACATGGTCACTAAGGATGCATGCATACCTTGAAGGGAGAAGTCTATATGGATAAATTTTAGGAGATGAAGACATGCCAATCTTCAGAAGCAAGCATCAACCTACAAGGGAAGAGCAAGAAAGGTTGACCACATGGTGTGCCAAGGATGCTCTTGCCAGGTCATATCTATTGAAGTCAATCTCTGATTTTCTGTTACCACATATTACAAATTGCAAGACCTCCCAAGAGACTTGGGAAGTACTCTCATCATATTTCTCCTCAAATACAAGAGCTCGGAAGAATTAGTTATGGATGGAATTTACAACTCTAAAGAAACAACCAAAGCAAGGAGTGGCTAATTATGTAACCAAGATGAAAGATGTGGCTGACGAGCTTGCAAGCATTGGAGAGGAGATAGAAGAAGAACACATAGTGAGGTAGATCATTAATGGAATCAAGGCTGATGATAAGTGGGAGTCCTTCACCATAGCAATGGACCTCTACATGGATATGAAAATACTTGACCTCAACACCTTGATGGGGCAACTTTTCACCTATGAGACAAAGCTCAACAAGAATGGTGACAACTCTAGAGGTAACCAATGTTCTGCCCTTTATACAGATAAGAATAAAGCTAAGGATAAAGGTAAAAGCAAGAAGAATGAAGAAGAGGCTAGTACCTCTCAAGCTGATTATGCAAGAAGAGGAAGAGGTGCTAGAGGAAGGGGCAGAGGAGGAAAGTAAGGGAGGGGGAGATCCTATAACAATCGACCTTGCAACATTTGTGGTCTTACCAACCACATCACAAAAGAATGCTTCAAGAATACAAGGAATCAAAGGGGAAGAGGCTTCCATAGAGGTAGCTATGGACAATCTAGAGGTAGGTACAACAATGGAGGAGGCAACTACAACCATAACTACAATCAAGGCTACAACAACAACAATTATAAAGGTGGTTTTATAGGAAGAAGGGACTACAAAAACTATATTGAAGACCAAGAAGATTCACTACTCATCATGAACATGACATCTAAGAAAGGTAAAGATGATGAGCATCTTTTCTATATTGATTCATGTTGTTCGAATCATGTGGCTGGAAATGTAACTCTATTACCTGATCTTGAAGAACCCAAAGGAAAGCATGAAGTACATACAGGTGATGATACTAAACACTCAGTCAAGAAAATTGGAAATGTCAAAACATCTGATGGTAGCATGAACCTTTTGAGTAAAGTATTGTATCATGTGTCAACTATAGCCAAAAACCTAATTAGTGTTGGGTAGATTGTTGAGAAAGGTTTACATGTCAAATTCACTAAACATGGCGCATATGTGGAAGACCCCCAACAAGGCTTCAAAATGATTGGAAAAGGTGAGAAATCTAGTAGATTATTCACATTTGAGATTGAAGATACAAGGAACATAGCACTATTCAATTATAGAGATCAAACCTTATCTAAGTTAGAAATATAGACAAAAGGCTAGGACACATTGGAGAAAGAACTCTAAAGCAAATATGGAGGGATCAAAGTGTGCTTGGCATTCCCAATGTGACCAAGCAACCTATGATATACAAATGTGGAGCATGTGAAATTGGCAAAGCTCTTAGACAACCATTCAACAGGAAGGGATATATTCATGAAGACTATTTAGAGCTTGTACACATTGATGTGTGGGGTCCTAGCAAAGATCCATCAATCTCAGGTTCAAGGTACTATGTTTCATTTATTGATGATTACAATAGATGGACCATCCTTTATTTCATCAAGCATAAGGATAAGGTATTTACATGTTTAAAAAGTAATTGGGAGTAGTAGAAAACCAAACAGGAAGGAGCTTGAAGAGGATCATATCTGATGGAGGTGGTGAGTACTTTTCACATGAACTTGATTCATTTCTACATGACAAAGGCATAAAGAGGTAAGTAACAACAAGATATACTCTTGAATTGAATGGAGTGGTAGAGAGAAGGAACAATTAGACGTTGTTGAAGCTCCTAGGTCTATGTTGAATGAGAAGAAGCTACCTAATTACCTATGGGTAGAGGCTATTTCCACAGCCACCTACTTGATCAATAGGCTCCCATCCAAATCCTTGGATGGTATGAAACTCTATGAAGCATGGAATGGAAGGAGACCCTCATTGGACCATTGCAAAATATTTGGTTGCATTGCTTATGCACACATCCCCTCACAAATCAAAGGAAAGCTCGACCCTAAGGGTGAGAAAGGTATATTTATTGGGTATGATCAGAACCAAAAGGGGTATAGGATGTAAAATCCCACTAGAAAGCATTTATAGTTTGTAGGGATGTAGTGTTTGATGAAAATAATTCATGGTTTGAAGATGATTGCAAGAAAGTCAAGTTACCATATGATTTGGAAAATGATTTTCCGACCCTCACTCAAGAAGATCAACACTTCGCAGAAGATATCAACTCAAAGGATGAAGAATAGATTGACTTCAAGGCTTGGAATTCAAGAGGCAAGATCAAACTCAAGCAATTAGAAGACATACCAGAGTCTTCAAATCAAGCACTAATGAGATCACAAAGAGAAAGAAAAAATCCCATAAGGTATGGCTATGATACATCATTAGTCACCAAGAATTCTATGTATATCACTAAAGACTCTTTCTTCTTCATTTGAAGAGGCTAGGGAGAAGAAAGAATGAAGAGAAGCCATGCAGGAAGAAGTGGAAGAACTTCAGGAAAATTGTTCGTGCAAATCCAAATCTTCACATTTGGCTAGCTATAGAAGAAGATATGTGAGACCATTTGATGGACCACATGAACCTTTGCTTGTAGTAGTTGGATCTTTAACCACTTGTAAAAGTGCCTTTATCTTGAGAGAGTCTTCTGACTCCTTACATTTCGTGGATTTAAGAGAATCAAAAGCTATGAATTCTTTTTGGTAGCATCACTCCTAATTTGGAGGAACACTTTTAGGTACATCCAAGTTTGAATTCAAATTCAAACATTGGAGGTAAACCACTTGTAAAAGGAGGTTGTAATCTCGCGGCCTGTGTGTCCCCATTACTAAGCTTATTGCTGATCATTTGTATATGTTCCATGGCTTACATCATAGTCTACTCTTATCACTATCATTGGGCATCATTTCTATGCCAATGATCATGTATATCATTGGTCTATAATACATTACATCATTGATTATATCTGCTCATCTCTCTGCCATGACCACTCAGAACATTGTACTTGTGATGATCATATCTTAGTGGTATCTCAATCCTTTTTCATGTTCAATGGCTTGCTGGAACCAACTCAAAGTCTACTACAAGCTGTCAAAATTGGAGTGCCAAAGATGCTTTAGCAAGGTTATGTCTACTTAACTCTATCTCTGAATTCCATCTTCCACATATTAGGAATTGTAAAACTTCTCAAGAGACTTGGGGTACATTTTCTTCATACTTTTCTTCCAATACAAGAGCTAGGAAGAATCAATTGTGGATTGAGTTTACTACTTCTCAAGCTAACTATGCAGGGAGAGGTAGAAACTCAAGAGGTAGGGGCAGAGGAGGTAAGCAAGGTAGGGGGAGACCTTTCAACTCTTCCCCATGCAACATATGTGGACTGTCTAATCACACTAAAGGTGAGTTCTATAGGAACTTCAAGAATCAGAGAGGAAGAGTATATCAAAGAGGTGGCTACTCACAATCAAGAGGAAGATTCAACCACAATCAAGGCTAAAACCATGGATACAACAACAACTACAACAATAATTATAATAACAACTACCAAGGAGGATACAAATCAAGAAAGGACTTCAACAATTACACAGAGGATCAAGAGGATTCTCTTCTCATTATGAATATGACATAAAAAACAAGGTATGAATGATGTGCACCTCTTCTATATTGACTCAGGTTGTTCAAACCATATAGCAGACAATGTAGCTCTTCTTTCTGATCTTGAGGAGCCCAAGGGAAAGCACTAAGTGAAAATAGGTGATGACACCAAGCATTCAGTGGTCAAGGTAGGAAATGTCAAAACTTTTGATAAGAATAGAAATCTGTTGAGCAGGGTTCTTTATGTACCTATAATCACCAAAAATTTGATGAGTGTTGGAAAGATAGTGGAAAGGGATTTGCAGGTTCAAAAAATATGGAGCTTTTGTGGAGGACCCCCAACATGGATTCAAGAGAATCCCCAAGGGTGAAACAATAGGTAGACTATTTACAGTTGAACTTGAGGACACTAGAAATATTGCACTTTGTAATTAGAAGGATAAAAAAATGTTAGAGCTTGAGATTTGGCATAAGATATTAGGGCACATTGATGAGAGAACCTTGAAGCAAATATGTAGAGATCAATGTGTGCTTGGAATACCTAATGTATCCAAGCAACACATGATCATAGATGTGGTGCATGTTAGTTTGGTAAATCACAGAGGTTACCCTTCACAAAGAAAGGCTACATGCATGAGGACTACTTGGAACTTGTCCAAATAGATGTGTGGGGACCAAGCAAGGACCCTTCAATTTCAGGTTCAAGATATTATGTGTCACTCATTGATGATTTTAGTAGGTGGACTATCTTGTACTTTATGAAACATAAAGATGAAGTGTTCGGTTGCTTTAAGAAATATATTGCACTCGTGGAAAGCCAAACAGGAAGAAGCCTAAAGAGACTAAGGTTAGATGGAGGAGGTGAGTACTTCTCCAATGAATTTGATGCCTTGCAGGAAAGAGGTATCAGAAGGGAGATTACTACAAGGTATACCCCTGAGCAAAATGGGGTAGCAGAGAGGAGAAATAGGTTAATTGTGGAAGCACATAGATCAATGCTTAATGAAAAGAAATTACCTATTTATTTGTGGGCAGAGAGTGATTCTATTGCCACTTACCTTATTAGCAGGTTGCCATCCAAATCACTTGATGGGATGACCCCATATGAAGCGTGGAATGGTAGGAGGCCATCACTTAATCATTGCAAAATCTTTGGATGTGTTGCTTATGTGCATGTTCCATCTCAAATGAGAGGTAAGCTATACCCTAAGGCAAAGAAGTGCATCTTCATAGGATATGACTTAAATCAGAAAGGATATAGGTTTTATAACCATCCAACAAAGGATTTATGGTCAGTAGAGATGTTGTATTTGATGAGAATGATTCTTGGTTTGAAAGTGAATGCACGAAAGTTAAGTTTCCATATGACTTGGAAGAGGAATTTCCAAGCCTCACCAAGGAGGAGCCAAGCCACATTGAAGACATCAAATGAGATGATGAGGACACCATCAACTTGGAGTAGCTTAAGGCATGGAAATCAAAGGGCAAGGCCAAGATGAAGAGGTTGGAAGACTTACCTGAATCATCCAACCAAGCTCTAAGGAGATCACAAAGGGAGGGCAAGAATTCAATTAGATATGGGTATGACACTTCAAGAGTTACTAAGCATTCCATTTATCTTGCTGAGGATTTATCACTTTAAGAACCTACTTCATATGAAGAGGCAAAGACCAAGGCAAAATGGAAGGAAGCTATGGATGAAGAAATAGAAGCACTCTAAGAGAATGATACTTGGGAGCTAGTACCAAGGAAAGCATCAATGAAGGTAATTTGTTCTAGATGGATTTACAAAATCAAGAGAAACTCAGATGGATCCACAAATAGGTATAAAGCTAGAGTTGTGGCTAAGGGTTTTGCACAAACCCAAGGAGTTGATGGCTAATTCCTTAGGCACCCGAATTTGTTGGAGACATTGTGGTTCAGCTTGTCCTCATTTTTTGGTTCCTCTTTTGGCATGGTTGGTTTGCTAGATGGGAAGTTCTACCTCGCCCAAACAAGGGGTTTCCATGCCTCCTAAGCCCACTAAATAAGCTTCTAATGGCTTAACTTCCATGCCCAATCCTTCACAACATGAGTGCCTAATTGCACTAGTGGCACCTCCAAAATTTTATTAGAGCTCTGATCGCCTTGTTTGTAGTCCCGTGCCCTAGTTCAACCATGATGAATGGTCGTCTATCTATAATTCTAGGATGTATAATCTTTTTGGTGCACATAGCCATGCGATATCTTGGGGCATTGGACTTAACATATAGGCCTTGTTACCTTAACTTATAAGGTCTAATGTGCTCTCTAGCCTCTACTTGTGCTTCTTCTCTAACCATTAACTCTTCTTCTTCTTGCTTCTTAGCAGTGTTGAGTCTCATAAGCATATCCTCTATAAGAGGTTCTTGGTATAGCTTGACTCGACATCACTCATATAGCTTGGCAAGATGTGACCTTTTACACTAGCCAATTGTATTGCACCACTAGTGGAGATTATATTAATGATCATGGATCCATATCCTCGTTTCTCCAATTTATGGGCATGCTGCTTTAGTGTATAAACCAACACTAAGTCTTTCTTTTGCAGCACAGATGTCTATTTCCACTCATAGCTTGGTCTCACCTAAGCATTCTAGATCAAATATCTTGGAGGACAATTCATGTCCACTCCACTTGTTCTCTTGTGCTACCTTTAAAGTCAGGATCAAAAAGATTAATGCTAAGAAAATATTCTATCCGAAGGCCATCTGAAATGAGGTGGCATTGAGTACTGTTTTGTAGGTAACTTGATAAGCCCAAACAACATGATGAAGTTTTTTATTTCAATCTGAGCATTTATTATTTATCAATTTTGTCAGTACATAACATAAGATCTTATTTGTGCTCTTGGCTTGTTCATTACCTTGTGGATGACAGGGGGCATAATTCTTATGTATCACCAAGAATTCTTGGAGAAGGTTTTCAATGACTTCATTCAAAAAGTGCATACCTTTATCACTTACTAACTCTATTGATAACCCGTATCTAGTGAACACATTCTTGAATAAGAACTTAGCCGTTGTTTGAGCATCATTCTTTGTAGTGGCTTTTACTTCTACCCAGTTTGTAATGTACTCTATGGGTAGCTAAGGGATTAATAGGACCTACAAAGTCTATACCCCACTTTGAGAATGTGTTTCCTCCCATCATTGGCTTCAAAGGCATCTCCTCTTTTCTGATCATATATTGTGCACGTTGGCATGTATCACATTTCTTCACATAGGTATGTGCACCGATATTTAGATATGGCCACTAAAGTCTTGAGAATAGAATGATCTTAATTACTTAGTCATGCCCAAAGTGTCCAACTACAACACCACTATGTGCAGTTTCTAAGATTTTCAAATAGTTTGACTCGTGAATGCACAATCTTAAGTAACCATTTTGCCTCTTCAGTATAGGTTGTCTCCTCTTAAGGCATAGTATTGAGACTTTTGATCGATGCTTTTTTTTCTTGCTAGACTAACCTCATTGGGTAGTGTTCTTGATTTCATAAATTCTACCAATGGAGCATTCCATTCTAAAATTGACGACATGCAATAAAGGGTAGCATGCTCGACTAGGTTTCTCTCCTGGCACATTGGACAATTCTTAATCTAGTCATGTATTTATTTTTCCATGCGAGGCCAATACACTCCTAAATGTTTCAGATTCCATAATGTTCATTTTTAAAATAGTGATTTCCTAGAAATCCCTCATGGGCTTGTTGCAACCAATTGCAATGTTCATCCTCCTCAACACAACAAGCTAGTACACCCTCGATATCTTGTTTGTACAAAATTCCTACCAATATTTGAGATTTTTGTGATTTTACAATTTCTTCTTTGTTTGTTTTCACATTCTTGTTTGCGGGTCCAAAGGTTAGGACATGTACCAACTTATTTTCCCATTTAGGATCAACTTCTAAATTGAACAACTAAGCATCAAGCAACACTTCACGCACTCCTTGTGGTGACTCTCCTAATGTGATGCAAGCAAGGTGATCTACGCTGAGGTGGGTCCTACCTTTCCTAAAAACCATTTCAAATTTGTATTCCATTAGTAAGAGGAACCATCTTACTAAGTATCCTATATTGCAAGGTTTATTGACCAAATATAATAAAGCTTAATGATCAGTGAAAAACTTGAACTTGTTGGCCAATACATAGTGTCTAAACTTCTTTATGACATATACAACTCCTAATCCTTCTCTTTTGGTTGTTGTATAGTTCCATTAAATTATGTTTAGCTATATGCTAGCATATGTTATAGGCAAATCTAGGTTTCCTTCACCTGTAGGTGCTAGCACACATCCTATTGCATTATTGGATGCATCCACATGGGCATGAAATGGTTTATTCCAATCAGACATGGTCAATATTGGTGTTGTGTATAAATGTCTCTTCAACTCATTGAAGGAATTTTCACATTTGTCATTTGACTCAAAATTTATCAACAAAGCATAAAGAGGTTTAGCTATGATTTACATGTGGATAAACTTGCAGTAATATCCACAATGGCCCATAAAGGCTTGTAACTCTTTAAGGTTCCTTGGCACTTGCAACTCTGCTATGGCTCTTACTTTGTCCTCATCTATTGATATTCCCTTCTAAGAAACAATATGACCTAAGATCTTACTTTGAAATACCATAAACACACACTTTTCTAGGTTCAGACACACTCGATATTCTCTACACTTATTGAAGATATGTCTAATCTTAGGGATGTGGTATCCTAATTCTTAGGAATGAGCACATAAATCCTCCACATATACTTCTTAGCTTTTTCACAAAAACTCTTTGAAGACATGACACATGAGCCTTTGAAATGTTGTAGGTGCATTGGTGAGCCCAAATGACATCACACAAAATGCAAAGATTCCCCACTCTCTGGCGAAGGTTGTTTTGTGTTGATCTTCTAGGGCAATGGATACTTGATTGTAACCTGAAAATCCATCAAGGAAGCTATAAACTTCCTTGCCTACAACATGCTCCAACAAATATTTGGTGGTTGGAAGTAGATATCCATCTCTTATCGTAGTGGCATTAATGTTTTTAAGGTTAATACACACCCACAAATTTCCATTCATCTTTGGCATCACTACAATGGGAGATACCCATTTTGTGTGTTAAATCTCATAAATAAATTCAGCTTCAATCAATCTATCAATTTCTTCTTTTACCTTGGCTGCATAAGTTTCATTATATGTGTAGGGCTTCTATTTGATGGGCTCGACATCAACTATCATAGGGATCATATGAGAGCATATTTTTGGGTCTACTCCCTTTAGGTCTCTATAGGTGCACACAAACATGTCCCTATATTCCCTTAATAAAGCTATAAGCTCTACTTCTTCTTCTACACTTAGGTCTTCTCCTAAGTATGTACATCGCTTTTTGTTCTCCTCAATGGTTACTACAATTTTTTTGGTCTTTTCTTTATTATCATACACTTCTCCTGTGATGGCCTCTCTCTTAGGCATTCATAGAAAAAGTTTTATGAACTTCAACTTTATATTTCTTGAAATTTTCTGGTACTTCAAACAACAATTCCTCCTCTCCTTGTTTCATTGCTTTTCTTATCTTTTTCTTTTTAATACCTTCACTTTCCTCCCGTGAATTTATAGTTTTAATGCTTATGATAGGTTTTTATTCTTTTTGGGTAAATACTCCTACATTTTCTAGATAGTGCTCCTCTGAGTCAAAGAAACTATCCATCAAAATGGACTCTAGATCACCATTTTCCTCTTCTTCTTTTATGACCTCATTAGAGTCACACTTTTCTAGCAAGGGTTCACACATGAACACAGAGATATAATAACCTTCCTCATCACAATGAGGCATCCATTGTTCTTCATTGATAGCAATGTCAATTGTGGCTAATATTTTTGCCCAACCATGAGGCTGAAATTCCTCATTTGGAAAGATCATTGGTGTGTAGGTTGGGTCTCTAATTGGTCTAGATCCTTGAGAAGTTCCTTCTTCTCTTTCTTTTAGGCATCTTTCCTCTTCCTCTACAACGTTGCACATCCACAAGTGAGTATCTTCATGCATCCAAGATGGATAAGAAGAACTTTCAGAATGTAGAGAGATTCAATATTCTTGCACCTTGTGGATAGGATTCCACTATAGGGGTGGTACATCTCTAAAGGTATAATCCTTCAAATTGACCTTTGTTGTGTCCCCTAAGTGCTGCAAGTACAAGGAGTTGGTTCCCCAATCTTGCATTATCTACAATTGCCATAGGAAGGGTCTTCCTAGGATCATTTCATAGACATTATTTTTCTAAAAGTCACATATAGCAAAGGTGTGTTCAAAATCCACACCACAAGTGGCTAGAGTTATACCTCCTAGCAATCCTTGAGGACTTTCACTATGGCCATCAACCATTTGAAGCTTGATTATAGTTGTTCTTAATGTAGTTTTTCCCCATTGCTTCCACAAGGAGGTGGTCATAATAGCAACACCTGTGCCTGAATCTAAGATAGCTTTGGTTGTGTAACCTTGGTAGGTGATTGGATGATAAGTATTACCTTCTTCACCTTCACTCATGTCTCCTATTTTGTATAGAGGTATCTCTGGGACCTTCTGCTTAGAGTTTACTTTTGATTATATTGGAACCAAGTCTTGAACCTGATTCGCCACATGTTTCCACAACTCAGGTTTTACTTTGAGTAGATCTTCTAAGGTGAGATGACAGTATACCTTAGTGTTCTTCAAGACTTCAATGTTTCTTGGAACCAGTCTTCATTTCTTATCACTATTGTGGGAGCTCTGATATGAAGAGATTCAAATTCCCATGGGCCTATGAATTGTGGCAAATCTTTTAAAGAATTAGATTCAAAATCTTTTTTCTCATCTTCTTGTTGCTGTGTGTGGTCTCCATAGATAGATGGAATTTCTTGGGGAAATTTGTTGGTGCATTTCAAGCCTTCACACTTGGCTTGGAACTTTGGAAGATTAGCTTGGACAAATTTCATCAAGGATTCACTTGAAGGAAATGGCATAGGAACCCATACCTATGATTTATTACTTTTTTCACTTCATTGTAAAAGTCTTAGTGACTTGACATTTAAGAATACACACCTACTTGATTAGTCGTGGAAATTGGATGGTGTAAATGGAGAGAATATCTCCCTACTTTTAGAGGAGAGATTCTAGGGAGCCTTAGTTTGATTTTTGAAATTCAAATGTATCTCCATCACTTATAAAAGTCAATGTAAAAAACTCGCGGGTAAGCTAGTCTTTTTTTGAGCTCACTCCCCGAGGCATTTCACTACTGTAACTCTGTGTGTGTTAGTGCTACTTCATAGCCTGAACCACAACACCTCATTTAGCTATGCTTGTCATGCTAATGAGTCTGTAAAACTACATCAATCAATAGAAGTATACACATTCATCATCTCTGGTTTCTCTGAGTTATCTACTCCAAGTCTGTCAACTTCAACAGGGCATATCTCAGGATCTACTGAACCAAATCAAGTGGTTCAAAGCACATTGGAACCAACTCTAAGATACTACATGCCTACAAAATTTTAAGGTCAAAGGATCAGCCATCTCGGAGAAATCTTGCTCGAAGTGACCTTTGGTATTTTTCTACAGAGCTCCTAAAAAGTCGGGGGTACTTATAGTTTTACTAAACTTCTTTCTCTGAGTATAGTTCATCATTTTATCTCATTCCACTTGCAAATAGTAGCTTGCTAAGCTAATTTAATATGTCCAGAAGGAATTTGATCAATTGTAAGTGTGCTGGTCATACTGAGTGAAAGACTGAGCAGGTGTCAATACCAAATTAGCAAGTTTTCTTGGATTTTTGAAGTCTCAAGGAGTCTGTTTTGATTTGATCATTACACATATCATTTGCAAAGTACATGTTGCAGAGCTAAAGAAGTACAAAGCAGAGAAAAAGACGGGCCCCAAAATTTTTCCGATTTGGACATCAAACTTTTGTATCATATTCATTCTTGTAATATATTTCCATTGTAAATGCACTAGAGGAGTCCTCTAGATGCATCCCCACAGAAGATTAGAGATCTACCCATGTAAAATAGTAGGAAACTAGTCTTTTAGTGAATAAAGTGCCGGTCTCTTGTGTGAAAGGACCAAACTTAGGGCTCATGTATATAAGTCACTTTGTGACTCTTTGTAAAAAACTTCTTGCCATTGTGAAGAAGGAGCTCTTCAAATTTTCGAGTTTGCCTCTTTCTCGCTGATTTTGATCTTCATTTCGCTCTTGTATGTGTGTGTGATGCTTGTAATGCATGTGTAGGACTGTTGTCTACCCCTTCCCCTTGATTTTGAGCTGCTGTAGTGCATGCGTAAGCTAGGAGAAGTTGTGGCGCGGGTATTTGTGATTCCCGACATTCACTGTTTTGCCATAACTTGAAGCAGAGTGGTCAGAATTGAG
This sequence comes from Ceratopteris richardii, assembly GCA_020310875.1. NCBI lineage: Eukaryota > Viridiplantae > Streptophyta > Polypodiopsida > Polypodiales > Pteridaceae > Ceratopteris > Ceratopteris richardii. The sequence goes on from CM035406.1 coordinate 175,863,128, forward strand.
TGAAACCACCACCATTGGATGCGTCTCGTCGAGAGCTTCGAAACGAGTACCCTATTGCCTATATTCAGAGTTCTGGGCTGGGAGAAAACCTCAAAATACCAAAACTGCTGTGAGAGGCTTGCGGCAAACACTTTCAGTATTTCAGTGAGTGTGAGAGGTAGTAGTCTTTTCTCATGCATGCTAGCTAAACCACTTCATTTTCCATCACGTGTGCACACGTCTTCATACACTTGGTAAGTCGCTCCTTAGGATTGACATTTAATTGTGTGTTAAAGTACCCACTATATGCACTTGTGTGGCAATTGAGGTATAGTCTCATTGGCACAAGTCCTTGAGTCGTCTCGGCTCAAGTACACACGTTTTTGGCGCCGTTGCTGGGGAACACTCAACCAAGGTGGCTTCGTGATGGTTATAGATCGAGTGTGATCGAATCGTACTTGTAGAGGTGAAATTGTCCTTTGGCAAGTAGTCAGTCACTTCAGCACTTGTTACTTCACATCCCCGAGGTGTGTGTGATAAGTTTCAGGTTTAGGAGTAGTAAGAGGAGAGTAGGAGTAGTTAGAGAGTAGACCAAGTCATTAGGGTAGAGTTTAGTTTTGTTCAGAAAAGTCTCCTTTTTGTAAGCAAGAAAATCCCAACTATAAAAGCCAAAAAATTCATTTTGCAAATCACTTGTTTCTGAGCAAGTATCGTGGGAGAGCTATCGAGTATCGCGAGCTGCCGAGTATCGTGTCTGAGCTTGTGGAGCGGCTTGAAGCAAGAAAAGGGTGCTAGAAGAGTGAGAAAGAGCATCAAAGGTGAGCCACTCAGTTGCTAGATCTTTCTGATCATTCAAATAGTCCAATATCAGAGTGAAACGATCTGCGCCAGGTATCGTCTGAGATCCACAGGGGGTAAAAGGAGTGCTTTGATTGATACAGTGAGTGAGGAGAGGAGAGAGGAACTAGGAGATCAAGGGGTCCAAATCAAAACTTCAAAAACATTTTTCAAAATTTGTCTAAGGGTCAAGTATCATTTTACTCCCGCGGTCGAGTATCGCGATACTTAGCAAGTATCGTTTTGCTCCTGTGGTCGAGTATCGCGATATTTCCCTTCGATCGTGTATCGTTTCATACCGATCGCGATACATGGTCAGAGATCGTTTTCCCAGTGATCGTTGATCGTGTATCGTAGATCGTGTATCGTTTCGTGCCGATCACGATACTTGAGAAGTATCGTTTGGTCAAAGATCGCGATACCTGATAAGTATCGTGTATCGTTTTTGCCAGCGATCGTTTGGAGAGGTCGTGTATCGTTTGGCCTAGAGATCGTGTATCGTTTCTCAGAAATCGCGATACTTGTCAAAGATCGCGTATCGTTTCGTTCAAGTATCGGCGATTGTTGGTCGCGTATCATTTGGGTCAAGTATCGTGTATCGCTTCTCAGATATCACGATACTTACCAACTATCGTGTATCGTCGATCGTTTCAATTCAGAGATCGTGTATCGTAGGATCCCAAGTATCGTATATCGTTTTCATCCAAGTATCGTTTGGCCCAGAGATCGCTTAGATCAAAGATCGCGATACTTCCCACAGATCGAGTGTCGCCTGTTCCAAGTATCGAATATCGTCGGGATTGAAATATCGTGTATCGTTTCCCCCCAAGTAACAAGTATCGTTTCCTTCGAATATCGTGTATCGTGTTGACCCAAGTATCGGGTATCGTCTGAACACAGAAATCGTGTATCGTGGAGTTTTGGGAGACAAGTATCGTGTTCTGAAAAAATTCTTTTTTAGCCATTTTTCCCAGCCAAAGGCTTCTAGAAATTATTGACCTGTTGTGAAGAGTACCAAAGGCCCAAGGGTAGCACAGACCGAACAAAGTTTAGAAGTGGATGAACCTGAGATCCGGAAGAACTCTAGGAAGCCGAAGAAGTGTAATTTCTTCTGTAGGAAGTGTAGCAGAACCGAGTAACCGTTCACATTATTCCGAGACCTCCAGTGAGTCAGAGGAAGAAATTCCCATGGCTTCAGAGGATATGCAGAACACGGTACCCATGATTGGCATGATGTCAATCATTGAGGGAGAGTACAGAACCTCTTTGGAGTATGTGAACACCAACCACAATGAGGTCCCCATTTATCTGGATGGTCTAAACAGATCTGTGGCCACGTTAAAGAAAGCTTCAGAGGCTTACATAGTGCCTAGACCCGCAGTCAAATACGTAGGAGGACTTTACATGGACAAAAGGGATATACAATATGTTGTCACAGAACACCCAGAGAACATTAACGAAATTGGTGAAGAAAATAATGCTCCAAACTTAACTGGAGGAGGGAATGAAGAGCAAGTAACCACGCCTAGAGGAAGATCTACAGTTACGAGGATATGGAGAGGAGATCTGATTCCCCAGGATGACACCTTAATAGATGTATATTTGATCAATGGGATGGAGCATCTCCTTAGAGCACATTCCTCAATTTGGGAAGCTTCTCCTAATCCAGTCACCATTTATGAATTGCAAGATCCTGATTTTTCCACCATTATCACTTATCTGGATAAAAATCAGAGAAGATATTGGCCCATAACAGAAGCGGAAAGAGCGGAAATGAAATATCAAAACATCCCAGTGTTCCCACCTAGAGACCAAGCCACCACATCAAGAAACCCACTGGGAACTTCCCATAATGATTCATACCAACAGTCAGGCCAAACCCAACAAACACAACAAACACAACAAACTCAAATCCCAGCCAGACCTCCTGTACAGTTCGCAATACCTTTAAACAACCCTAACTACCGACCTCAACCAACTTTTGACCCAAGACATGGAGTTCATGCTCCAGTCAGACGGCCGGTAGTAAGAGGACCAGGCATACCTATAGGAAGACCTATTTTCCCAGTGATGCCTAGACAACCCGAAGCACGAAGACGACTAAGGCCAATCCAAGTTGCCAAATGTATGAGAAATCACTATGATGGCTCGAGTGAACCTTACAACCATATAGCAGAATTTAAACAAGTAATCAGAGCCGAACAGGTAGAAGACTTTTTGATTCAATATGAGTCCTTTGGTCTTACCTTGTCAGACACAGCGTTGGCATGGTTTCAGCCATTGGACCCTAATACCTTTCAGAACATGGAGCAAGTATACCAAGAAATGATTGAAGAATTTACTAAATCAGGAATCAAAAACAATTCTTCATCATTAATCCATAGCTTCAAGCAAGTCCCTACCGAGTCAGTGAGATTGGCTGCCAGAAGATTCAAGCAATATGTAGACAGATGCCCAGTGGAAGAGAGGCCAACACAAAATAAAATGGTGTCATTATTTTTGGAAGGACTATTGAACGGATCCTTGAGATCATTGGTGTATGTAAAAAGGGTTCAGACCTTGCAAGAATGCATGAAGGAATGCATAGATTTAGAAGATAACCTTGCAGAGGATCTGAAAATACCTCAAGGAAGCTCTAAAACCGAAGATTCGAATAGTAACGCATCCATACCTAAAAACAACGTAGAGGAAATAGCCGAATTGTTAGCAAAAAAATTGAATGTTCAAGGACAGAGGAACTACCCCAATAACCCAATGAGAGTACCCATGCTTAGAAGGTGTATGCATTGCGGAGGTGATCATCCTTCTCATTTGTGTACTAGGGGAGTAGTCCCACCGCCGGCTTATGGTTATAATAGACCCACTATCCCAGGACCTCTACAATATTGCAGTGTGGAACAAAAATACACAAATCATAGCACAGAAAATTGTCCCTACAATAGGCAAGCAAGACCTGCACAGCAATACACGAGACCGTACGGATACCCTCAGAATCATCAGGGAGGTGAAGCTTTTAGGTATCCCTCTTATCAGCCACACGCCCCAGCACCGCGACCATATGCTTATCAGGGATACATACAACCACAACCAGTACTAGGACAACAACCGCCCCATCCTCAGAACATTGTCCCAGTCAAGATTGCCCAACCTGAAGAAAACCTAGAGAGAGCTATAGTGCCAGCCACACCTTTGACTAGTAGTGAACCATATGACTCATTTTATGACCCTAGTCAAGGAACATACCCTAATTATGAAGGCTCAATGATGGAATATGGACAATTGTATGAACCATATGCCTATGGCATGGAAGCACCAAATAGTTCATACAGTTATGAGCAGGATTATGTGTCATTAATGTACACAGCTCCTAGAGCAACCATACCACCCCGACCCATGAACAGACCGCCTGTACCCAGAGGACCATGTTACAGGTGTGGAGGTGATCACTATATCAGGGAATGCACATTGCCAAACCCACCCCCACCACAACGAGTCTGGGAAGGCTACCGTAGTGATTGTGGTAAGGAACATCTTTTCAGAGACTGCCCAAAGAATCCCAACAAGGTTACATCGAATGTACAAATCAACGTAATAGAGGTAATTGAATCATCAGGGAGTGATAAAGAGTACACAGTACCATTGAAAGCAATAACGAGAGCCAAGGCCAGAGAGACCCCTGATAAAACGGATGAGAACAATCAAAGCGACAAGGAGAGGGACACACCCATCCCTCAAAGAGTTGAAGACTCAGAAGAACCAGAGAAAAGTATTGTAAGTAAAAGGTCCCAGAGATGGAAGCACCGAAGAGAGAGGCTAAAAGAAAAGAAATTACGGCAGAAAAAGGAAAATGAAAGGAACGAACAAAATTCAAAAGAAGAGCAGCGAAAGAAGGAAGAAATTAAAAATGAACAATACAAAAAGGAAGAGGTAGGATCAGTGTTAGCAGATCCTATGCCTGAAGAATTAGCCATGTGGATTCAGGCATACAAGGCAAGAATCAGAGCAGGACCTACCATAGAGCAACACGAGAGAGAATATCCAAGAGGCGACTTAGAAAAAGAAAGGCTAGAAATCTGCAAAAAATTGATAGAAGTTGCACAACAAACCTTAGAAAAACCTGCATCGCCTTTACCCAATACCCGAATTTCTGAAGGAGAATTCCAAGAGTGTGTAAACACTCATGAAACACCCGAAGTAAATAGACCACAGAATGACGAACGTGGTGTTGAGAGAAAGGAAGGATCCATAGTCCCCGAAGTAGAAGGAGAATGGACTAAGGATCTATGGGCACGAGTTCAAGAGGACAAATGGAAGAAGGTGGAAGGAATGGAACCGCCCTTTGAAGAATTAGAAGCAGAAAATGAAATGGAGGGTTCAATACTTGAACTAAATTCCATAGAAATTTTTCCAATGGATGCAAGTGACAAAGGAGAGGAAGATGTAAAGGAACTGCCCAACTACACCGGGGAGTACGAGCACAATTCAGAATTGTATCGCATTCCCTCAATGAGGAAACGAGAAACGAACCCATCAATCCAAACATCGGAGATCATACAACGCCTTAGAGAGGTAAAAATCCCATGTACCCTAACATTTGAAGAACTGTTAAAGGTAAAACCACATTTAGAAGAGAAATTAATCAATCAATGGGAAGTCAAGGAGGAAAAGAAAGAGATAGCTGACGAAGTAAACACAGTGAGAATTCTAGTGGATAAAGTAGGAGACTTTAGTGAGGGAGATGAAGGAAATACCTGCCTTCCAATCACCTATAGGGGTTACACTACCAAAGCCATACTAGATTTAGGAGCTGGTGTTGGCATTGCTACCAAAGAAATTTGGGAGAAATGGGGAAAACCAGCATTAAGACCAACACGCATGAAAATACAAATGGCAGATGGACATACGGAAAGACCCTTAGGATTGTTGGAACGAGTAGTCTTCACTACGTGTGGAGTGGAATTCGAACATACTTTAGCAATTTGTCACTTTGAAAGGCCAAGCAATTATGAAATGATCTTGGGAAGGCCTTTCATGAGACAGCTAAAGGTCGTACAAGATTGGGGAAAAGACGCGGTTTACCTACAACACGCAGGAACCACCACTAGAATAAACCTATATACGTACACTTATCAAGATGTTCCACCTCTACAATGGAATCAAATTCATAAGGAGGAAGATAATCAATCGGTTCATAGTGCAGGTTCTAGTGATCAATCCTGGATGAACGAGGACACTCATCTGTGGATATGTCAAGCTGCAAAGAAGGAAGAGGAGAGAAGAAAAGGATGGCAGCAGAAACACGGAATAGCGAGGTCTGTACAAGATCCAGCTTATATGCCACAAGTATTTTTGGATGAAGAATTTGAACCTCACGGTTGGATGGAAATTTTAGCTACCCTCGACGTCTGTGTAAACGAAGAAGTAGTGACCATGAACGAATGTATCGATGAGGAGGGTTATGATGTTAGCCTGTATATGGTAGTCCTTCAGGAGGTTGAAGAAGGAGAAGTGATCGAGAAAGACTGGAAGGAGGACTACGAGAGCATTGAAATGGAGCCCGAACCCATGGATCTAGGGAATAGTACCACCAACATAAATATCACCGCCGATGGAAAACACCAGGAACTCACACAAAAAGGGGAATTAGAAGTGGAAAGAGAATCAGAAGATGAAGAAAACAAACCCCAAGACCAATTTGAGGTACCAGCTCACTTTAAAAAATATGAAGTGGAGGAGAGAAAAATTGCTATTCAAATGCCGAAAAGAGAAGCACAGCCTGGAATAGCATATGATAATAAGGAACAAACCAAAAAAATAGTTGTAACTATGGAAGGAGGAGAGGAACGATGTACTTTCATAGGACAGGATGTCTCATTAGAAGAAGAGCAAGAGTTAATTCGTCTCATAAGAGAATATCGGGATGTCTTTGCTTGGACCTATAAGGATTTGAAAGGAGTAGATCCATCTATATGTGCGCATAGAATCCCCATGACATCCGAAGCCAAACCTTCTAAACAAAGACCATATACTTATAATGATGTGTATTCAGCCAAGATAAAAGAGGAAATAGACAAGTTACTAGATGTTGGATTCATCTATGAAATTGAGCACACGGAATGGGTGTCACCTCTGGTGGTTGTACCAAAAAAGAATGGAAAGTTAAGAGTGTGCATCAATTTGAAGAAAGTGAACGCCGCAACCATAAGGGATAGTTATCCCTTACCAATTACGGATCATCTCTTGGAAAGGGTAGCAGGGAAGGAAGTTTATAGTTTTCTGGATGGCTTTTCAGGGTATAATCAGGTAGCCATTGCTCCCGAGGACCAACATAAGACAGCTTTCGCAACTGAATGGGGGGTATACGCCTTTAGAGTCATGCCTTTTGGTTTAACGAATGCCCCAGCTACCTTCCAAAGATTGATGTGTCATGTGTTCAAGGAATTTCTGAGAAAAAGTATGGAGGTATACGTGGATGATCTTTGTACATATTCAGCTATACGATCAGAGCACATCCCTGAACTAGAAAAGATTTTTGCTAAATGTCGACAATATCGAGTATGCCTCAATCCTGAAAAATGTGTCTTCATGGTTCGACAAGGAAAAATCTTAGGACATATTGTCTCTAAGAATGGGATTTCAATCGATGAAGACAAAATCAAAGTAATTTTGGATTTACCAAGACCAAGGACTGCTAAAGAAGTTCAAGCATTTATGGGACATTGTGGATACTATCGAAGATTCATACATATGTACGCCATAATCGCTAGACCTCTTTATGCATTATTGACTCTGTTTAAATGGACCGAAGAATGCGAAAAAGCTTTTAATGAGTTAAAGAATCGATTGAGTTCAGCACCCATCCTTCGAGTCCCCAACTGGAATAAACCGTTTCACATTCATGTGGATGCTTCCAAGTTTGCCATTGGTTGCATCTTAGCTCAACCAGCTGACACAGGAAAATTAGACCACCCTATAGCCTTTGCTAGTAGACAGTTAAATCAAGCGGAACGCAATTATACTACCACGGAGAGAGAAGGCCTAGGGATGGTATATGGAGTCAAAAAATTCAGACATTACCTACTGGCAAACAAATTCAAATTCTTCATTGATCATCAAGCCCTATTGTACCTAGTCAACAAGCCTTGTAATACAGGACGACTAGTACGATGGTTTTTATTGCTAATGGAATTTGATTTTGAGGTAATAGTCAAAAAAGGAAACACCCACATAAGAGCAGACCACTTATCTCGAATGACCCATGGAGAACCACCCATAGGAGTACCAGATGATCTGCCAGATACTACCTTTTTAACCTGGAAGTATGTCCAAAGTGGGCTGAGAAATTGATCCCTATACTCACTCATGGGCCTCAACACTCAATTAATAGGAATAGCAAAAAGGAAATTCTTCAATCGAGGAATTTACACATTGTGTCAGGAAGTGTATACTACAAGGAACCCAATGGAGTGTTACTCAGATGTGTTGATGAGGATGAACAAACGCAACTAATTGAGCAAGCCCATGTGAACAAATGGAGAACACACAAAGGGATTCATGGAACTATTCGAGAACTGAAAAGATTAGGAGTATATTGGCCTGACATGCCCAAGAGTGTTCACGACCACGTAAGTAATTGTGCAGAATGCCAAGAGACGGTTCCCAAAGATCATATGTCTCTACCTTTTTCGACCATAGCACCCAATTGGAGTACAACATTAGTGAAATTCTTAAAAACTCAAGAACATGAGTTAGGAACTAGCTTGGCAAGAAAGCGATCCTTAGAGGAAATGAGTAAGGACTACATTCTCATAGGAAAACAATTGTTCAAATGAGGGAAGGATAACCAACTAAGATTATGTGTGCATGAAGGAGAATATCTACCCATATTAGAAATGGCACATGCGGGTGCTGCAGGGGGTCATTTTTCGGCTGAAAGAACTGTTAAAATGATTCTCTTTGCAGGCTTGTGGTGGCCAACTCTACATATGGATGCTGAAACGTATGTACGAAGTTGTGAGACTTGTCAGAGAACTAAATACCCAATTCGGAGAGATGACATGCCATTAAGACCAATGATATGCGCGAGAGCTTTCACAAAATGGGGAATAGACTTCATAGGGCCTATTAACCCACCAGCAAAAGGTTCACAAGTCGAATATATAATTGTAGCCACAGATTACCTGACCAAATGGGTTGAAGCAAAAGCAACAAAGAAAAATGACGCAAGAACCACAGCCAAGTTTCTCTTCGAGAACGTGTTCACTAGATTTGGACTACCTATAGAAATTGTGAGTGATAGAGGTACGCACTTTGTTAATGAAGTGATAGAAGCCTTATTGAATGAATTCTTAGTAATTCATAAGAAATCAGCCCCTTATCACCCACAAGCAAATGGACAAGCAGAAAGTTCAAATAAAATCTTGTGTACGGTTCTCACCAAAATCGTTAACAATGGTAGATCTGATTGGGATAAGCAGTTACATCATGCTTTATGGGCATTTTGAGTAGCCTATAAAACCGCCATAGGCACTACTCCTTTCAATTTAGTGTATGGGCAAAATGCAATTTTGCCAATTGACTTCTTAGTGCCTACATTGAAAGTGGCCCAGCAATATGAGTGGAACGGTCATGAATTATCCCAACAACTAGATCAAATTGAGAAGTTACATGAGACTAGATTGCAAGCAGTAGCAGGCATTTATGCTGCTAAACGGAGACAAAAGGCATATTATGATGCACATATAAAAGACAAGGGACTTAAAGAAGGCGACTTAGTTCTAGTATACACCTTGAAACAACATGCTAAGAAATTACAGAAGAGAGGATATGGTCCGTTAATCATTAATCGTATATCTACAAGTGGAGCCATTAGCTTAGCAACCTTAGATGGGAATGTATTACCAAACTACATCAGTGGGTGTCGAGTGAAAAAATATCTAGAACCATTAACCGAAGAAACTTTGTCTCGATTAATCAAAGGCAAGAATAGACGTATAGAAGAGGAAAGAATACGCGAGGAAGCGAGACAGGAAGCATTGGAAAGAATAAAGAAACGGAAAGAGTGGATGAGAGAGCGAGATGAGAGATATCGGCTAGGAGAAGAACTCATCCCAATGGCTAATTTTAGAACCACTCAAAACCTAGGATCACAGAGAACACAACCATATTTAAATTTGGGAGCAGGAAAAACGGAGTACCACTTGGTGAATGCTCTCATTGACACAGGAGCCGCTGTAAGCTGCATCAAGCTTTCTTTGACCCAAAAACTCAAGGAGACAGTACGCCCATCGATGGCCCAGTTGATAGGAATAGGAGGAACAATTACTCAATGCATAGGTGAGATCACCTTACCTTTACATCTTGGTAACAACACTATGGAACAAAAGATGTTGGTGTGTCATGACCAAGATTTACTTGAAGAGGTAGTGTTAGGTCAAGACTGGATTTACGAATACGAGGTGACCATTCAATTGGCGTTAGGATACATCTCAGCCAGGATAGGACATCGTGAAGTATTCAGTCTGCTAGATGAACGACCACTCAAATCTGTGAGCATGGAGCAAACAGTTCATTCTAATGAACAAAGCCCTGAATGTATGATCACTAGCACTATAGAGACACCTTCATCGAGTACTATATGTGCGGACACTTCGAATTCTGTTTGCACACCTTGTTCTAGTCTAACAAGTCATGAGAGTGTCAATCTATCTGAAACACACCTCACCGAAGCACAATGCATAAGGGATACTAGTCCTCTGAGTAATTCAAAATCTGTACCCATTAAAATATACCCTATTCCATACTCTAACCAAGCGTGGATAAAGAAAGATCAAGTAGAGGAGTATCTTCGACGACAGAAGCACAACCGGCATCAGAACAAACAATCAAGGGAGAAATCAACTCAGTCTGAACAACGAAGTCATCGACAAGTTGCTACAATATGGATCCCAAAGAAAGTAGTAGCCGCTCAGCAGGATCCTTTGCAAATCTGGATTCCTAAGTCATGCACTACAAAGAAACCAAACCGAAAGGATGATCCCCAAAACAAGAAAAACCAATATGGTCCACAGGCAAAACAACCACAGACAAAGACTTACTGGAGAAAGAAGGAGTCTGTAATGGCAATCCGAGCCATTTCGAGATTCACAAATCAGATCAAGCAGACCTACTACAAGAAGAAAAGAGCCACTTTCAGTGGAAGTGGGCAACGTACAACAAGGCCCAGCACAAGGAAGCAGATTTGGATACCGAAAGACAAAACAAACGGCATGCATACGCCAACTAATTCCAATTGCACACATATGGAGCCTTCGAGAACCAAAGTATGCATGATAGGGCCACATTACAAGGCCAAGCATTCGGCACATCCTTCTTCTATTTCAGGATAGTCAAGCACATTTTCCTCACGGAGAAATAGGAGAGCACTTGTACATATATTAAGAAAAATACTCCAAAAAAATTCAATAACCGCTTCGGCTATAAACTAACTTTTCTGTTTTCCTTTTTCAGATGAAAATATAAAAAATACATGAAAATGTGAAAAATCCAGGTATTACCTTTCTCACACACACGGGAAAGGGACGACACCGTTCACTCGGAGCAATATCGAGCTTATGACAAACAAATAAAGGAGGATTTCTGAGAATATATGGCCACTAATTCATACTCTATATTGAGTGCAGATGGCATCTACTGATTCAAAATCGACGCAGCAAGAAGAAGTCCAACTTTTCCCAGTCGAGGCCATTACAAAAGCTAGAGGTCACTGGTTCCGGGATGATCAACCAGTGGCAGAACTCATCTTCATGGCAACAATTAAAATGATGGACACAGATCATTATTTTCCTATCATGTCACAGGACTTCAAAACGATCATACAAGGGCTACCTCATATTGAGGATGTATGGACACAAGCAGGCATAGAGGCATTTCTCAAATTGCCTATATATGTTCCAGACTTTCAAAGATGTGCACAAGTCATGAATACCATGCAACCTGCCGCGACAAAGATCTCAGTTCCCAAAGCCCGAGTATTGGATAAAGTAGGGACATGGAAGACCATCCAATTCACACATGAGTTAATCAATAAAGCTTTTGGATGGAATCAAGCTGGAGTTACTAGTGTCAAAGACGAGTGCCATGATCCCAAGAAGAGATCATTTTTGGAGATAAACAGAATTGACATAGAAGATGCTGTGCGATTGGTGCATCAGCACTTTTGTTTCCCCAGCATGCACAGATACACAGCTCCACAGAAGATAGTAGTCCAACTATTATCACATGCCATGCGACAAATAGGAAACAAGATCAATTTAACAAGCTATGTTCAGGAAAGGTTATTTGAAGCCCAGAAGAAGTGGGGCCAGAAGAAGTTTTTGAATGGTAGTTCCGCTCTCACATTACTGATATATGAAGCTCTAGAAATGAAGAGTTGTTTGAGAGAGATGCCAACCTCAGAAGGGCTCGCAAGATACGCAAAATCAGCTACGGTCCCTAAGAAGAAGAAAGCAGGGGTTATGGTGAAAGAAGTTGGAACCAGCAAACCGAAACCCATGAGGGGTACAAAGCGCCTACGGGAGGAGGAAGCCCAAGCTACACCACAATCAAAGAGAACTCATCTCTTACCGAAGATCACGACGGCTCAAATGCCGATTACAAAGAGAGATCTGTCCGCTGCCCTCGAAGAGACACATCAGTATATGCAAGGGCAGGTGAACTTAAATATTCAAGGTCATCATTATAGACAGGCGAGTCAAGAGAAACAAAAACAGAGTCTAGAGAAGACACCAAAACAAACTGGAAGATACAAGGAACTAGGGATCGAGGACTCTAGTACAAATACGGACTCCAGCCCTGAAAAAGATACTTTAGATACTGATATACAGACAGAAACACAAGAAGATGAATGGAATGAAGTTGATCAAGTGGAAGTGACGCCACAAAATCAGGAAGAAAAGGAAAAGAGAGTCGAAGGATCTATGGAACCGGAGCATGTCATTCAATTAAATGACACTACAAAGATAAGCATCAAAGAAGATACAACCAGTGTTGCACATGTAAAACACCCTATTAAAGAGGAAGAACAAACTCCAGTAGGTAAGGAAACAGAGGAATTACCAATAAAAGAACAAGTGGTAATTGAGGTACCGGATGACACACCTCAAGAAGATAAAGCAAACATGGGGGCTGAGCCAAGGATCCAGCTTCAAATTAGGCAGCCCCATGACATTACATTACATGTGGCTCAGGGCAAAGATGTCAATACTGGAGAAGAACCGAGTATACAAAAAACATGGCTAAATGTGGATGTTACTCAGCTGAAGCCTGTAGTGAAGCAGATGATTCAGACAGCCATGGATACACAACAACAAATGATGGACATAGATGCAGATTATGATAAGGCCATGAGAGAAAAAACTCAATTCCAGCTCATGAGCGAACAGCTGTCATCACAACTCATCGAAGCACAAAAGGCGCTCACGATCAAAAGCAATGAGTTGCTCGAAACAAAAATGCAATATGAATCCTTAGTGACTCAACACCACCAACTCCAGGCACAGCTAGGAGTACTTTGCTACAGACACAGCTAAAAGTATATATGGAAGAAAATGACACATTGAGAAACAGGAATAAGGAATTAATGAAGTCATTATTATATGATCAACCGATCGAGCAACAGGAATCCTCAGACACCAAAGAACAAGAATTAAGAGAGCAGATAGCACAACATGCAGATTTGCTGCGACAAGAGCAAGAAGTAAGAGAAGAATCAGAACGGAAGTACACTCAGGAAATATGTGAACTAAAAAAGCAGTTAAATATAGCACAGGGAAAACTCGTGAAAAGCTACAGTGAAAACATGGATCATGTAGCCGACATTGGTAAAGAATTGCTGGCCACTAAAGAAACACTAAGAGAAGCCATGCAAGAGATAAAAGAAAAAGATGCATAGAACGGTTGAAGACTCAGATGAAAGAGAAAGCACTGATCGGGACACCAGTAGTGTCAGATAAGGAACATCCTACTGACGAGGTAGAGGTAAGCCCTCTATCTCACCCGATCTATAATTCTCCAATACGTGAGCAGATGGCGGATATACATGATGATCATCCTATGCCATATACTGCAGAAATAAGTCAGAAGGAACGGGCACTAGTGGTGTCCCGGTTAACAGAAAATTTTGAGAATGAAGTGGTAAAAGTCATGAAAGAGGCCAAGATCAAAGGTAAAGACCTGGACAAAATCATGAAGCCCTTCAATATTCCATATGGACTCTTGAAAGAAAAGACAAGACGTTATATAATGAAGATTACACACAAGAGTCCAGATGAGTAGCTGAACTTCAAACATGACACATTCGAATATACGCAAACAGAGTTTGAAGCTGCGCAACCAGTGTGGCGACGAAAATTTTTGGAGAAACATTCCACACTACGAGTGCATTGGCAAGCAGCGCCATATGCATTCCAGGTAAACCCTTCATTTTGTCCACTACCACGCAGAAGGGATACCAAGGAATTTTTGGACCTGCAAAGAAGCGGTACTATAAATAAACACTGGCTCAATTATCCTATGCTTCCGAGCCCGCCACATAACTATTTGCCAACGGAGGATTATATGGTCAAAACCATAGAATTTTGGCTACAGAATTACGCGACAGTACCTGATTTAGCTGTAAAAATGACAAACAAAATACTTAGCATGATCCTCACAGTTTTGAAAGTATTCAAGCATGCGGCTTACACCTTTTTGAACTTCATCGGTATTAATCAGGGCACGGAGATCCTCATCTTTGATCTCTCAGTTATGCCTAGCCGCCCAACAATAATGGCTTATTATTCTAGAATTATGTTCTTGCCAAGTGTATATATGCAGACTTTCGAAGAAGCTTTCTTTACAGGATTTTTTGAGACGGATTCAGAAATTTTTTTGAAGATGTCATCTAATTTAAATGCCAGATTAGTGGCATATGAACTCAGCTTCTTCGCAGATCACAGACAGCCACCCAATGACGGTGTGAAGGCGGAACAATGGAAACAACTCATGATACATGAAGCAAATCAGCTAAATAATACAGAGCAAAGAGTTTATCAAACATATGCCCGTCGCTTATCAAAGCCTGTCGGGGACGACAGAGTTCAGGAGGGGGGCAGAAGTGTTGAGGGAGAATCGAGTAAGAAGAAGAAAAGAAGAAGACAACGAAAGAAGCAGCTTCACTAAAAAGCAATATCTGAAGATATATCTCTGCAAGAAGCCCCGCAGGGGCGCATTACCCATCTCTGCACAGAGCCCCGCAGGGGCACGCATCAGGCAAAAAGGCAAAGCATCCAGGTCATGCACGGTGGAAAAAAGCAAACAGCCTCAAAGCAATATAACAGGGTCAGATGTGTGCAACCAGGACAAATCAGAGGACCAAAAGTTAGAAAGGGGTAGAGGCTGAAAAGTTTAAGAGGGTGACTAAGAACAGCACATTCCTAGTCACTGGTGGCGTGCGTGGCAACCCAAGTCAACAGGCAAGACAAGTGCAACAGGCTCTCGAGTAGTAGAGCTTGAATCAAGAAGGCCATCAAATCTGCATGTCTGTTTAACAATAGGCAACACTCACCAAGGGATGCGTGCGGAGAAAAGAAGTAAACAGCCGACGAAGAGCTACAGCCTGTCAAGGGACGACAGAGACGAAGAGGGGGAGAGTGTTGCAGAGCTAAAGAAGTACAAAGCAGAGAAAAAGACGGGCCCCAAAATTTTTCCGATTTGGACATCAAACTTTTGTATCATATTCATTCTTGTAATATATTTCCATTGTAAATGCACTAGAGGAGTCCTCTAGATGCATCCCCACAGAAGATTAGAGATCTACCCATGTAAAATAGTAGGAAATTAGTCTTTTAGTGAATAAAGTGCCGGTCTCTTGTGTGAAAGGACCAAACTTAGGGCTCATGTATATAAGTCACTTTGTGACTCTTTGTAAAAAACTTCTTGCCATTGTGAAGAAGGAGCTCTTCAAATTTTCGAGTTTGCCTCTTTCTCGCTCATTTTGATCTTCATTTCGCTCTTGTATGTGTGTGTGATGCTTGTAATGCATGTGTAGGACTGTTGTCTACCCCTTCCCCTTGATTTTGAGCTGCTGTAGTGCATGCGTAAGCTAGGAGAAGTTGTGGCGCGGGTATTTGTGATTTCGGACATTCACTGTTTTGCCATAACTTGAAGCAGAGTGGTCAGAATTGAGTGAAACCACCACCGTTGGATGCGTCTCGTCGAGAGCTTCGAAACGAGTACCCTATTGCCTATATTCAGAGTTCTGGGCTGGGAGAAAACCTCAAAATACCAAAACTGCTGTGAGAGGCTTGCGGCAAACACTTTCAGTATTTCAGTGAGTGTGAGAGGTAGTAGTCTTTTCTCATGCATGCTAGCTAAACCACTTCATTTTCCATCACGTGTGCACACGTCTTCATACACTTGGTAAGTCGCTCCTTAGGATTGACATTTAAATGTGTGTTAAAGTACCCACTATATGCACTTGTGTGGCAATTGAGGTATAGTCTCATTGGCACAAGTCCTTGAGTCGTCTCGGCTCAAGTACACACGTTTTTGGCGCCGTTGCTGGGGAACACTCCACCAAGGTGCCTTCGTGATGGTTATAGATCGAGTGTGATCGAATCGTACTTGTAGAGGTGAAATTGTCCTTTGGCAAGTAGTCAGTCACTTCAGCACTTGTTACTTCACATCCCCGAGGTGTGTGTGATAAGTTTCAGGTTTAGGAGTAGTAAGAGGAGAGTAGGAGTAGTTAGAGAGTAGACCAAGTCCTCTAGATGCATCCCCACAGAAGATTAGAGATCTACCCATGTAAAATAGTAGGAAATTAATCTTTTAGTGAATAAAGTGCCGGTCTCTTGTGTGAAAGGACCAAACTTAGGGCTCATGTATATAAGTCACTTTGTGACTCTTTGTAAAAAACTTCTTGCCATTGTGAAGAAGGAGCTCTTCAAATTTTCGAGTTTGCCTCTTTCTCGCTGATTTTGATCTTCATTTCGCTCTTGTATGTGTGTGTGATGCTTGTAATGCATGTGTAGGACTGTTGTCTACCCCTTCCCCTTGATTTTGAGCTGCTGTAGTGCATGCGTAAGCTAGGAGAAATTGTGGCGCGGGTATTTGTGATTCCCGACATTCATTGTTTTTGCCATAACTTGAAGCAGAGTGGTCAGAATTGAGTGAAACTACCACCGTTGGATGTGTCTCGTCGAGAGCTTCGAAATGAGTACCCTATTGCCTATATTCGGAAATCTGGGCTGGGAGAAAACCTCAAAATACCAAAACTGCTGTGAGAGGCTTGCGGCAAACACTTTCAGTATTTCAGTGAGTGTGAGAGCTAGTAGTCTTTTGTCATGCATGCTAGCTAAACCACTTCATTTTCCATTGTGCACACGTCTTCATACACTTGGTAAGTCGCTCCTTAGGATTGACATTTAAATGTGTGTTAAAGTACCCACTATATGCACTTGTGTGGCAATTGAGGTATAGTCTCATTGGCACAAGTTCTTGAGTCGTCTCGGCTCAAGTACACAGTACATATATGCTTTCTTGGTATCATTTGGAAGCTAATCAAGTGTACTAAGTATATCTGAAGCAAAGGAGGGTTGGAGCAAAGCAGGTCTAGCAGCTTCAACTCAATCTCTTGAGTGCATCCAACCATCTCTCCCAACAGTGGTATCAGAGCAAATAAGGTAAACATGGGAGATGGTTTTCCTTCATTCATTGACAAATTGGACAGGAACAATTACCAAGCTTGGTCTCTAAGAATGAAGACCTATCTACAAGGAAGAAGCTTATTTGGATACATATCAGGAGATGAGGAATTGCCCTCATTCAAAACTAGAGGACTACCCACCAAGGATGAACAAGAGAGACTCAACCAATGGTGTGCAAAGGATGCTTTGGCAAGGTCTTACCTTCTTAACTCTATATCTAATTTCCTTTTACCTCATATAAGGAACTGTAAGACTTCCCCAGAGACTTGGGAAACTCTGTCAACATATTTTTCTTCCAACACAAGGGCCAGGAAGAATCAACTGTGGATTGAATTCACAACCCTTAGGAAGCAGCCCAAGCAATCAGTCTCAGAGTATGTGACCAAAATTAAAGATGTGGCAGACCAATTAGCAAGCATTGGAGAGGAGATTGAAGAGGAGCAAATAGTCAGGCAAGTAACAAATGGACTCAAAGCAGATGATAAGTGGGAAAGCTTCACCACTGCAATGGACCTCTACATGGACATGCATACCCCAGATCTCACAACACTCATGGGCCAACTATTCACACATGAAGCAAAGTTTACAAAGGGAGGAGATCAATCAAAAGGTAACAAACCCTCTGCTCTATATACTGATAAGAAAGTTAAAGATAAAGGTAAAAGTAAGAAGGTTGATGAAGAAGGTTCTACCTCCCAAGCAAACTATGCAGGGAGAGGTAGATCCTCAAGAGGTAGGGGCAGAGGAGGTAAGTCAGGTAGGGGGAGACCCTACAACTCATCATCTTGCAACATTTGTGGATTGTCCAATCATACCACAGATGAGTGCTACAGAAATTATAAGAATCAGAGAGGAAGAGGCTATTCAAGAGGTGGATACTCTCAAGGCAGAGGTAGATTCAACCAACATCAAGGCTACAATGGATACAACAATCAGTACAACAACAATTACAACCACAACCACAATGGTAACTACCAAGGTGGATTCAAAAATAGAAGAGATTACAACAATTACATAGAGGAGCAAGAAGACTCCCTATTGATCATGAATATGACCTCCAAGGCAGGTACAAATGATGATCATTTATTTTATATTGACTCAGGATGTTCTAACCATGTAGCAGGTAATGTGGCACTACTCTCTGATTTGGAAGAACCCAAGGGCAAACATCAGGTACAGACAGGTGATGATACTAAACATTCTATTGTAAAAATTGGAAATGTAAAGACATGTGATGGTAACCAGAATCTATTGAGCAGGGTACTCTATGTACCAACCATCACCAAGAATCTAATGAGTGTTGGTCAAATTGTAGAGAAAGGGTTGCAGGTCAGGTTCACTCAACATGGAGCATATGTGGAGGACCCAAGATATGGTTTCAAAAGAATTGCCAAGGGGGAGAAATCAGGTAGATTGTTTACTTTTGAGCTAGAAGACACCAAAAACATTGCTTTATACAATTACAAGGATCAAACACTTTCAGAGTTAGAAATATGGCACAAGAGGTTAGGTCACATAGGTGAAAGAACCCTAAAGCAAATGTGCAGGGATCAATGTGTGCTTGGGATACCTAATGTATCCAAGCAACACATGATTTACAAGTGTGGAGCATGTCAGTTTGGTAAGTCTCACAGGTTGCCCTATTCAAGGAAAGGTTTCATGCATGAAGACTACCTAGACTTGGTACACACAGATGTTTGGGGACCTAGCAAGGACCCTTCCATTTCAGGATCAAGGTACTATGTGTCCTTCATTGATGACTATAGCAGGTGGACTATCTTATACTTTATGAAACATAAAGATGAAGTGTTTAATTGTTTCAAGAGGTATCTTGCACTTGTTGAAAACCAAATAGGAAGGAACTTGAAAAGGCTAAGGTCAGATGGTGGAGGAGAATACTTCTCCAATGAGTTTGAAGATTTCTTGCAAGAAAGAGGCATCAAGAGGGAGATAACTACAAGGTACTCACCTGAACAAAATGGGGTAGCTGAAAGAAGGAATAGAATCATTGTAGAAACAGCTAGGTCTATGCTTAATGAAAAGAAGTTGCCTAATTATCTTTGGGCAGAAGGTGTATCCACTGCCACCTATCTCATAAATAGGTTGCCATCCAAATCACTTGATGGCATGATACCATATGAAGCTTGGCATGGTAAGAGACCTTCTCTGGATCATTGCAAAATCTTTGGTTGTGTAGCATATGTGCATATTCCCTCTCAGGTAAGGGGAAAGCTAGACCCTAAAGCTGAAAAATGTATCTTCATTGGTTATGATTTGAACCAAAAGGGATACAGATTCTACAACCTAACAAACAAAGGCTTCAAGGTAAGCAGAGATGTCATCTTTGATGAGAATGACTCTTGGTATGAGAATGAATGCAGGAAGGTTAGTCTACCCTATGATATGGAAGAAGACTTCCCAAGGCTCACCAAGGAGGAACCAATCCAGAAAGAAGACTCAAGCTCAGATGATGATGATACAATTAACCTTGAGGAATTCAAGGCATGGAAGTCTAAAGGAAAGATGAAGATGAAGAAGCTAGAGGATATACCAGAATCCTCAACTCAAGTAATGAGGAGATCTCAGAGAGAAAGTAAGAAGCCTATCAGATATGGGTATGACACATCACTTGTAACTAAACATTCTGTATATCTTGCAAAGGATTTGTTGAATGAAGAACCAGGTACCTATGAAGAAGCAATCACCAAATCAGAATGGAAAGATGCTATGGATGAAGAAATGGAAGCTCTCAAGGAGAGTGACACATGGGACTTGGTACCCAAGAAGGACTCTATGAAGGTGATAGGATCCAGATGGATCTACAAGCTAAAGAGGAATTCTGATGGAACAATAAATAGGTACAAAGCTAGGTTGGTTGCCAAGGGTTTTGCACAAACCCAAGGCATTGATTATGAGGAGACATTTTCTCTTGTGGCTAAGATGCCAACTATGAGAATATTGGTGAGTGTAGCTGCATCCAAGAATTGGAACATGTACCAATTAGATGTCAAGAATGCTTTCTTGAATGGATGGATATCTGAAGAAGTTTACATGTCACAACCACCTGGCTATGAAGATCCCAAGAAGGTAAATTATGTTTGTAAATTGAAGAAGGCTCTATATGGTTTGAAGCAGGCACCTAGAGCATGGAATTACAGGTTGACAACCTACCTCCAAGACCAAGGATTTGTGATGAGTAAAGCAGACACTTCTCTATTCATAAAGAGGAACAGTACAGAGGTAATCTACTTGTGTGTTTATGTTGATGACATCATCATTACAGGCAATGATGTCAATGGGATTAGACACATCAAAGGACAGATGATGAAAGAGTTCAAGATTAATGATCTTGGATTATTGAAGTACTTCTTAGGTCTTGAGTTAGTCTACACCAACTCAGGTATATATATCACTCAAAAGAAGTATGTACAGGATATGATCAAGAAGTTTGGCTTGCAGGATGCTAAAGTCTCAACTACTCCAATGGAGGTCAACCTAAAGCTAAGTGCTCATGAAGGTGATGAAATACAAGACATTACAGGATATCAAAGCATGGTAGGTAGTTTGAATTATGCTACCTTGACAAGAATTGACATAGCATATGGAGTTAGTGTGCTAAGCCAATTCATGCACAAACCAAGGGTACCTCACCTAGAGGCTGCAAAGAAAATATTAAAGTACCTCAAAGGAACTCAAAGCCATGGTTAGTACTTTCCTTATACATCAGATATTGACATTAAAGTATATTCAGATGCAGATTGGGCAGGATGCAAGGATGATAGGAGGAGCACATCAGGATACATATGTTTTGCAGGTGATAAACCAATTTCTTGGTCAGCCAAGAAACAACCTACAGTGGCATTGTCATCCACTGAAGCAGAGTATAGAGGGCTAGCCAATGCCACTCAAGAAGCTATCTGGTTAAAGCTTTTGTATACAGAGCTAGGCCTATACACTAGGCCTCCAATCATCTTTGGAGACAACACAAGCTCTCTTCACCTTGCAGCTAATCCAATATATCATGCTAGGACAAAACACATAGAGGTTCATTACCACTATGTGAGAGAGAAGTTGCTTAGTAAAGACATTCAATTGACTTATGTGTCTACTAATATGCAATGTGCAGATTTACTCACTAAAGCATTGGATGGAAACAAGCTATGCAGATTCAAATCCATGATTGGATTGCAGGATGTGTTTGAAGACTAAAGATGAAGATTTAAGCCAAAGTGCTTGGCTTGAGGGGGAGCTGTTGGTGCATTTCAAGCCTTCACACTTGGCTTGGAACTTTGGAAGATTAGCTTGGACAAATTTCATCAAGGATTCACTTGAAGGAAATGGCATAGGAACCCATACCTATGATTTATTACTTTTTTCACTTCATTGTAAAAGTCTTAGTGACTTGACATTTAAGAATACACACCTACTTGATTAGTCGTGGAAATTGGATGGTGTAAATGGAGAGAATATCTCCCTACTTTTAGAGGAGAGATTCTAGGGAGCCTTAGTTTGATTTTTGAAATTCAAATGTATCTCCATCACTTATAAAAGTCAATGTAAAAAACTCGCGGGTAAGCTAGTCTTTTTTTGAGCTCACTCCCCGAGGCATTTCACTACTGTAACTCTGTGTGTGTTAGTGCTACTTCATAGCCTAAACCACAACATCTCATTTAGCTATGCTTGTCATGCTAATGAGTCTGTAAAACTACATCAATCAATAGAAGTATACACATTCATCATCTCTGGTTTCTCTGAGTTATCTACTCCAAGTCTGTCAACTTCAACAGGGCATATCTCACGATCTACTAAACCAAATCAAGTGATTCAAAGCACATTGGAACCAGCTCTAAGCATACTACATGCATACAAAATTTCAAGGTCAAAGGATCAGCCATCTCGGAGAAATCTTGCTCGAAGTGACCTCTGGTATTTTTCTGCAGAGCTCCTAAAAAGTCGGGGGTACTTATAGTTTTACTAAACTTCTTTCTCTAAGTATAGTTCATCTCATTCCACTTGCAAATAGTAGCTTGCTAAGCTAATTTAATATGTCCAGAAGGAATTTGATCAATTGTAAGTGTGCTGGTCATACTGAGTGAAAGACTGAGCAGGTGTCAATACCAAATTAGCAAGTTTTCTTGGATTTTTGAAGTCTCAAGGAGTCTGTTTTGATTTGATCATTACACATATCATTTGCAAAGTACATATATGCTTTCTTGGTATCATTTGGAAGCTAATCAAGTGTACTAAGCATATCTGAAGCAAAGGAGGGCTGGAGCAAAGCAGGTCTAGCAGCTTCAACTCAATCTCTTGAGTGAATCCAACCATCTCTCCCAACAAAATTGATCAATTTTAGAAATAGGAGGGGGATCAACCTTTTCATTGGCCCATTTCTCTTCTTGTATTTCTTGCAACAAATCTTGAGAGTATTGTTCAATTGAAAGAGATATTCCACCATCCAAAAAATCAGGAACATAAAGTTTCCTTGGTGGTGAGTTTTCTCTTTCAACCATTGGTTGAGCCTATGGAGGTAAAGAAACATGTGGCTTGTTAACCAACAACTCTAATCTTTCTAATAAGCCCTTGAAATGCAAAACCAATTTGATAGAATTTGTCTTATTGAACAATTGATTGGTCTCGACCATGGCATGAGCTACTTCTACCATTTTCATGCACATTTTTGTCCGTTCAATCTCTAAATTTTCTCTAGTAATCTTTTTTAGGTTTGCAATTGTTGGCCCTTCTTGAAGTCAAGTGTGGTAGGCCTTGAGCATCATGTCCAAGCCTTTTGAGGTTGGATCTATGAGAACTCACCTTGGTTGTGGTCTATTTACAATGAGTGGTGGAGTGGTATGAAGTGGAATGGATGAAGTTTTGGCACGTGAGGGGTTTTAAGATGCAATTTCTTCTCTTTTTGTTTTTTCCTCTCTTAAGCTTTCTTCTAATTTGGATAACTTTCTAGCCCACTTACGATTGGCCTTCTCTCTGGTATCCTTCCATGTTCTATTTTTACTCTTACTAGGCTATTGGTATTGGTTCTAATACCTACCCTGTTTGTAAGGTTGTTGCTAAGTGTGTTGTTAAGTTTCTTTAACAGGCTATCTATAGTACGAAAAATCTTGAGTTATATGGTTTGTGTATTTTCTCTCAATAGTGCAATATGGAGCAATCTCATGTTCTAGTTTTGCATTGGGCATATGTTGGCCATGTGGTCGCCTCCCCAAGTATAACATCACTTCAACGAGGTAGCCCTACGAGTTTGTCTATTTTGAACTCCTAGCTTCTTGGCAAACTGCTCAGCTATCTCATCTATCTCAGTCTAGAAGTATGATTAATAGAACTATCAGATATCTTATAGAGTTTGGATAGTTCTAAATCCTCACCCAAGTTGTCTTCTATGTTAGTACACATTCTCAAGCATTGGTCTAGTGTGATTGGCTCTTTGAGATATACATATGATCTAAGTTTCCTGCTTAGAAGTCCATCTAAAAACAAGGCAACTTTTTTTGCTTGTGTAGGTAGTTCCGGTGTAGGGCATCTCTCCACATATTATTTGAATCTCCTTCTCGTTAGCCAAACTATTTCTTGGGTATTGTGCTTGAAGTTTTGTATCAAGGATGATGCATTATGCCTTATGCCACTCTTGGAAAATTCTATGATGAATTCTTCTAGTCGTTGACCTAAATTTCAGTAATAACGACTATCTAGGGGCTAAAACCAAGCTAAAGCAATACCCTTGAGGGTCAAACCAAATGCCTCAAACTGGATGAATAAGTTCTCAACCTATTCAACTCTTAACACTTGCTTGAATACAGACACATGATCATAAGGATCTCCTAACCCATCAAAGTAGTTTTTCATTGTCTTGACTGTTGGAGGAGATGGTGGATAGTAACAAGAGATGAAGTGGTATTGCTAGATTCTGCTTCAAACCTACTAAGAATGATGTCAAGAGAGTATAATGGGCCTCTTTAACTATCTAATGAACATAAATACTCATATATGTCTCCTAGAAGATGATCTACTAATTAATGAATCAAAACAAATATGTAGGAAGTTGATCCAAGAACAAAAACTTACTATTTTAGTTCCTACATATGTTCAATGTTTTGAACAGTTCTCTAAGCACAGTAGCAGTTGAATTAATTCCTTTTTGGGAACTCTAATTAATTTAATAAGCTATGAATCATGAGTAATTTCATAAAAAATGATGGACTACATAGAGAGAAAGATGTTTAGCAAATCATAGCATCATCCCAACATTTACGGGTTACAATAGTCAATATACTAGTGAGCAAAAATGTGTTAATATCTCAGGATCCCACAAAGCAATGCTAATGAAATGTTGTAGGTGTGTAATAGACAGTGTGTTGAATCTACCATGCTTTAAACCATGGAAAATGATCAGCTATGCATTGAGAACAAGCTTTGAGAAAAATTATAGTTGTGAAGGAGTTGTAACAGAGAAGTGAACTGAGAATGTAATGATCATATATGTATTAAATCATATACAAATACAATGTCATTGACAATCATACATTGCTCAATGTGTGAGAGGTGAATGAGCTATGAGATAATCTCTCACTTCACAATGAATGTCCTTCAAAATGCTCATAGGCCCGACATGCATGTAGGTCTTTTTTATCCTCTTCTTATAGTTGTACTTGGAGCCAAAGTTTGAATTCAAATTCAAACATCTACCTGGAAGATGAATCCTAAAGTATAGGATAGATTCCATCATCACTCAAAGACCACATGATTTGTGATTTTAGAGCTTCCTAACTCCATGTGGAGGTGAACAACTTTTACAAGGATAAATGTGAAGTATTTTTACAAGAGGTTGATCATATGAAGCCTTGCACAAGTTATGCCAATAAATCAAGCATGAGATAATTAACCAAGTATGTGGGCTTGGTTTTAATTGCACCAACACCTCCCCTGAAGCCTAACATGCTTGGTCTCGATTTGTCCTTGGTTTCTTGCAAACCAATCATCAATTTGAACATGCTCATCTTTGTTACATTCAATGACTTTGTGAGTATATCTGCACATTGTAAATGAGTTGATACATAGGATAGTTGAATATCCTTGCCTAGCAATTTCTTCCTTACATAATGATAGTGCACTTCAATTTGCTTATTCCTTGCATGATATACAGGATCAACAGCCAAATGAAGTGAGCTAGTGTTGTCTTCAAAGATTATTGGAGTGTAAGAGTGTATCTCCAAATCTGCCTATAGTTGCTTAAGTCACATAGCTTCTTGAGTTAGATATGCCAAACCTCTATATTTTGCTTCTGTGGATGATAATGCCACATTTTGTTGCTTCTTAGATGACCATGATATAAGCTTTGAACCTACAAAGGATAGATAACCTGAAGTGCTCCTCCTATCATCCTTGGAGCCAACCCAATCTGCATTACAATACATCTTTATATCTATGTCAGAAGTGAAGGGATAGAACAACCCTTCATTCATTGTACCCTTTAGATACTTAAGCACCCTTTTTGTAGCTTCCATATGAGGCTTCCTTGGTGCATGCATAAACTGACTCAATGTACTTACTCCATAAGCAATGTCTACTCTTTTTAGGGTAGCATAATTGAGACCTCCCACTAGTTGCTGATAACATGTAACATCGTCAAGTAGTTCACCTTCATGAGAACTTAGTTTATGGTTAAGTTCCATAGGAGTACCTACAATTTTAGTGATCTCCATCTTGAATTTAACCAACATATCATGTATGTTCTTTGTTTGAGTGATAAATATACCAGAATTTGTGTACACAAGCTCTAAGACAAGAAAGTAGGTTAATAAACCAAGATCACTCATTTTAAATTCTTTCATTAATTGTGCCTTGACCTCGTTGATGCCATTGGCATCATTTCTTGTAATAATGATGTCATCTGCATAGACACATAAGTAGATAACTTGTGATTTGTTTTTCTTAACAAATAAAGAAGAATGTGCCTTGCTTGTCAGAAAGCCTTGGTCCTAAAAATAAGTAACAAGCCTATGGTTCCAAGCTCTAGGAGCTTGCTTGAGACCATAAAGTGCCTTCCTTAGCTTGCTCTTCATCTTCAAAACCTGGTGGTTGTGCCATATACACTTCTTTTGATATTGATCTATTTAAGAATGCATTCTTGACGTCTAAGTGATATAGATTCGAAATTTTAGAAGCAACAGCACTTACCAAAACCCTAATTGTTGGCATCTTTGCTACAAGTGAAAAAGTTTCTTCATAGTCCACTCCATGAGTTTGGGCAAATCCCTTTGCCACCAACCTTGCCTTATACCTGTTTATAAAGCCATCTGAGTTCGTTTTTATTTTTTATATCCACCTGGATCCAATCACCTTCATGCCTAGCTTCTTGGGAGCTAGATTCCAAGTATGATTTTTGTTGGAAGAGATGGATGGATACTACAAGAGGATGAGTTGGTACTGCTAACCGCTGCTTTGTACCTGCACTGTTTCACCTCAGATTTTGATAGTATGCCCCTTTAGCTTGATAATGAAATTAAATAAGTGCCTATGTACTTTGGAGATGATGCTTCAAACAATTAGATCAAAATAGATCACTTTGCAAATAGCTAGTGATTAAAAACTTGCTATTTTTGTCTTAACACCTATTGGATAATAAGCTCACTGCTTATAGTACAGTAGCAATTAGGAAACTTCCTTATGAGGGTATCTAACTAGCTTGAAGATCTAATGATTCCAAGTAGAATCACATAAAATGATAAACCATACAATGAGCAATCAACTTAGCAAGTGAAAGCTTGTCCTCGATATTTGAGGGACTATGCAGAGAATTTGTTTGAGTCCCTTATTCTAGAGTCTCTTGGCACTCAAGACATTCCAAGGCTCCATGTTTCTCATGCCTTGGATCGGGAACCAAATAGAGTCATTTTGTCTTATACCTACAACCCACTTCCAATCTTCACTGATTCTTATGTGAAATTTGAATATGTTCCAACTCGACCACAAGGATCTTACCAAGATTGATCCTTTGGGTGAGACCGAAATCGGAGAGAATAAGAGGGTGAGGATGTCGAGGTTTTTTCATCTAGGGTAGCCTACCAAAGTAATCACGTTCTTGTTTCTGAAAATTAATGTGGCCCAAGAGGAATCTCTGTTACACTAGGCCTTAATTATCCACTTTGCCACAAGTTTATTGGTCATGTTGCCAATGGCCATAATACCCAGACCTCCATTCTCCTTTCGGCTAGTGCATATGGACCATTTGATTTTAGGCACTCCCCTCCTATTATGGTCCCTAGTCCAGAGAAAGTTCCTACAAGTACTTTCTAATTTGGCTAATCCTTGATTCTTCAGTCTCCAGCAAGAAAGAAAGTATATGATTGAGGATATGAGGAACGTGTTGATTACCATGGCCCAACCAGCAAGATTGATTTGCAAACCCCTCCAATAGTTGAGTTTATTATTAAGTCTAGCGAGGACCCAAGTCCACCTTTGTTCCAGAGTAACACCGAATCCCAAGGGGATACCAAGAATGCGAACGACCTGAGCTGATTGAATGCTTTGGCATCCCTGCACAATGAGGAGATTGGGTTGATTCCCTTTGATAGCCCTAAACGTAGTCTTGGAATGGTTAATTCTGGACCCAGAGGCCTCACAAAAAGTGTCGAGGCACCACCAAAAGGTTTCCAAGCTGGTATCATCATTGTGAATAAAGGCATTTGTGTCATCCGCAAATAGCCTCATGGTCATTTGCCCAGAGTTATGTGGCAATGCGATGCCTCTTATGTGACCAAGCTTCATTTGTTGCTCCACAAGTTGGCTCAGTCCTTCAACGACAGTGGCGAAGAGAGCAGTAGGGCCAACGGGCAACCTTGCCTGATGGATCATTTCAGTTTAATTGCCTTTAAACGTTTTCCATTGACATTGACTTTGGTCAAAGCATTAACAAGGAGAGTGGAGATCATCTTGAGGAATCTCTGACTACACTCGAGGTCTTTTGGCAATTGTAAAATATAGTCCCATTCCAATCTGTCGTAGGCTTTGTCAAAGTCAATAGAAAGGCGTAACAATGGCCGTTGCATGCTTTATTCTAGACTTAAAGACCTTAAAAGATATATCAAGATAATGCAAATAGGAAACAATAATCCCATAGTTTTTGTGTAAAAGAAAATTGTGACATCGGCAAAGACTCTCATAATCATGGGGTCAGGGTATGAGGAAGAGAAATACCGCTAATATGACCACTATGAACATGGTGGTTAACAAGGAGGCTAAGGCCATCATTATTGCTAAAAAGGATCAATGGATCCTTCCCACAACCTTGTTTGATAGAGCATTCTATGTGAATAGATTGAGATATATATATGTTAATATTTATTAAAGAAATGGCCTTTCCTAGAAGCATTGAGATCATCTTGATAAATCTAGTGCCACATCCAATATCTTTTAGAGATTGGAGGATCAAATCCCATTCGAGTCTATCATATGCTTTATCAATGTCTCCGTCAAACTTTCTCTTTAAACGAAAAACTTATAGCATGTTTTAAGCATCTTATTAGACTGGTAGTTTTTTATCCTAATTTTCTTTCTTTCTTGTGTATGAGCTTAATCACAGCTTCAGTTACAAAAACTGCTACTACTGTACCAAATCTCATAGCCTCCTCCCAAACCAAGCACAAAGGGACACTACAACATATTGGGCATATACAGAGGCTTCTACCGAGGAAAATGAACGTGCCCAATTTTGCCCCGACGTTGATGTAAGGGTCGATGTAGGTGTCAGAACCAAAGCATCGGTATAAGCATCGGTATAAGCGTCAATATAAGCGTCAATATAGGCATCGGTATATGTGTCTGTATAAGTGTGGATATAAGCATCGGTATAAGCGATGGTATAAGCAATGGTATAAGCCATGGTATGCCCCTAGGCAAAATAGTCGGTATAAGCACTACAACAAATCGAGCGTATACCAAGGATTTTCCCGAGGGAAATGAACATGCCTATTTTTGCCCCGACGTCGATGTAGGTGTCGGTATTTGCATCGGTACTAAAGCGCCGGTATGGGCATCGGGATGGGCGTCAGTATATGCGTCAGTATGGGTGTCAATATAAACATTGGTATTACCAACACCCATAC
Source organism: Ceratopteris richardii (assembly GCA_020310875.1). Taxonomy (NCBI): domain Eukaryota; kingdom Viridiplantae; phylum Streptophyta; class Polypodiopsida; order Polypodiales; family Pteridaceae; genus Ceratopteris; species Ceratopteris richardii. The sequence continues at coordinate 175,892,805 of CM035406.1, forward strand.
CGACACCTCTGCTGGATGTGCCGTTGCATATACCGTTGCTCGCTGGTTGTACCAATGCTTATTCTGATGACATTATTGGGAGTACCATCATGTATACCAAGGATCATATCTGCAAAATATTTTTTGGGCAGAGTGTCTTGTCTTTTGCTAAACCAACATTACCATGATGTTGCTTAACAAAACACAATACACTCTGCCCAAAAAAACCGAGTGCATGTGATGTGTACTCTAATGTCAACCGAAATATGATTTCATAAAACAGAATATTATTGGACACAAAAGAGATAATCAGAATGAACCATGAACCATGTACAAAAAAAGTTATATATTTCATAAATGAAGCATGTACAAGAGTGTGGCAAACCACTGTCATATATGATGCTTTTACAAAATGTGGCAAAGCAATGCATTGCCATATAAAAATCAAATACAAAATTTTGGTGTATCATATCCCACTTCTCAGCATCTCACCATACAGGCTTTGGTAAGCCTGCTCTGAAACCATCACAAGCCTCGGATCATCGATGGGACATAACCTCACATGCAGTGTGTAGAATCTGCTCTAAACTGACAAGAGACTATCCATTGCTTGGTCGAAACTCCTGATAAATTGTTTGTGTGATATAATTCTTTCGATCTTTATCTTGTTCACTCCATTTCAGCATGATAGAGTGTCCAAATTGTATGGAGCAAAGCTGTTGTATACGTGCACGCATTGCTTTGCCAGCTGCATCCATCACCAGAGCTTCATCTGGGATACTATACACCTTGGAGTCATCATGGTCATGAGCACCCCAAGGTGTACGTGGTGTTCCACGTGGTGTATTGCGTGGCGTACCTACATCTGAGGTACTCGTCCTAGGAGTAGAAGCGGGCGATACAACGTTCGTCGCACTGCCTCCACAAGAGCCACCTCCTCCAGACCTACCTATAGATCCACTCCTAGAACCTCCTGCTCTAGAGTGTGAGCTCGACCTACGAGATGGGCCAGAACCTGTATCCCGCTGAGGCTTTGAACGCACATGTCTAGTACTAGACCGAGTAGGAGATGGATGAAAAGATGGTCATTGTGGAGTCACAAAGCTAGGAGACATAACTCCTATAGGAGTAGCACCACCTGTAGGAGTGACACCTACAGGAGTGATACCGAGGGGAGTGACACCAGCAAGAGTGAGGCCAATGGGAGTGAGGCCGACAGGAGTGAGGCCGTCAGGAGTGAGGCCGGGAGGAGTGCTACCACGAGCGATCCAATATTGTGACGCAACGGCCATATATGCGAGAGGTACCTGAGAGATGAACTCTAAAAACCGCTCCTCTGTCATGGAATGTGGAGTGACTCGAGGACTACCTCCCATCGTGCTCTATAACAAAAGAACTCAAATATTTAGTATGTGATAATAAAGGTAATATAGAGAATAAACAAAAAAAAGAACAAAAATTTGTACGTACAAGTGTTTTACTAAAAAATCCTCTAATCTAGCATCCTCTTGAAGATCCGATGCACCGAGAATATCTATCTCTATATTGATGGATTCTAAATCGCTTGCTATGCTGGTTTCTTCCTGATCATCGTCTATTGCTTTGTCTTCTCGAACAATGACCTCTTCTTCAATGACCTCTTCTTCTCGAACAATGATCTCTTCCTCCTCGACTATCGAATGAATCTCTAAGTCCACTACAGATGGACTTTCTTCTACATCCATGTTCTTACAAATTTTTCTACTATGTGGGGTGACTTGTAAAACAAATAGCCACTCTGGTTCTTTTGAATCTGGTATAAAAACAACTTGTTCATAGAGTTTGGGAAGTACAAATGTATCCCTATCATCCGTCCATAATTTTGTGGAGTCGACTTGAAGCAAACTGCTTTTATCCCGCCTCACTGTTGAGTTTCTTTTAGAGGTGACTACTTTGAACCATTTCACATCAAAAACAAAATAATCAAACTTCCTAAAAGATAGTTTCAAGATATCTTCAATCACACCACAATAATCTAGCTGGCCTTCTTGAGCATTATCATCTCTTGCACTCGCTCTACTTTTTTGCAAAAAGTTCACCATCACCCAACTATCAAAAGTAGACCTATTTTTATCGATTTGTGCAATCCAAAAGTGTCGTCCATGAGACCATAGTGCACCGTATTTAGTATACTCCCAATTAGATCCATTTGCAAGTTCTTATTCTTCTTCAGAGATATCTTCACCCACTCCCTTTGCTGGTGAAACCGCTGTATCTAGCCATCTGCTCATTGGAAAAGGTGGAAGAGGTCAAAGACTTTTTGGACCAGACAAAAATCGAATGGAACGATTCCTTCGAAACTGAGCTCTTTCCTTTGTGTTGGTTTCCTTGGCAAGCTCATACCTTTCTAACCACTTCTACATAGGCTCAGATTTAACTATGCAAAACTTCATTGCCTTGTCTATGAAAGCTGCATCCATTTTTCTTTGCAATCCTTCACCTTGTGGTTCATCGCCTACGAGACAAACATTTTCATCATCGCTCCATAAGCGAGGCATTTTGGGATCCAACATATGTAGAAACTCAGTTATGAATACAAGAGACTATTGTACAAGCCATCCCTCTGCCATGCTACCCTCTAGATGTGCTCTCTGTCGAACAAACCCTTTTAATGTCTTCATAAAGTGCTCTAAGAAGAACATCCATCGACTATGGATAGTTCCTCCTATTGCAACTTCATCTACCACATGAACTAGTAAATGAAGTTGAAGGAAATACTTGTGGGAAAGTATTTCTCTATCATACAAACAGCCTCGATAGCATTGAGTTTCACACTCATTATGCTATCTTTATTTATCTCTTTAGAATAGATCCACCATACTAAAGAACTAATTTTATAGATGGTTCTTCGTACATCCTCCAAAAGACAATCTTTTAGGGCTACAGGGAGCACAAACTATAAAATCTTGTTCCAATCATGAGACTTGAGCCCTCCAAGATCGTCGTTTCATGTGAAAGCAGACTTTAGACACCTGATGCATCCAATAGATGTCCGAAACTCTGAAATTGTTTTCTTCACTTGTTGCTCTTCCATCCTGTGAAGCACCCGAGGAGCTCTTGGTAACAATATTTTTCTGTTGGGCTTAGTAATTGTCCACAAATCTTGCATACGACCTCACTCTTCTAAGTCCTCCCTTTGTGCTTTGCTTTCTTTCTTTCCGATCAAAGTTTTCAAAGAATCTTTCCCACATTCTTAAAAATATGCATTGGATCTACCAAATGATTGATCAACAATTCACTCCAATAAGGGAATTCATGAAAAATGGACAACCGTTTCGTGCGAGCGACTGGATTTTCTGAATCCCAAAGTTGTTTCCAATCGCTAGCTTTCATTTGGCATTGAGCTTGTCGACCAATTTGTCCTTCATGTAAAACATGTCCATCAGTCAAATATCTACGGTATCCTTCATAGATAGTTTTATGTAGTGCTTTCAAATAGCGTGCTTCAAGTTGTGGTCTGCATAAGGGACAAGCATGGTAGCCCAAAATCGATAAACCTGAACATTCACCATAACCAGACCAATCATGCATCGTCCACATAAGTATGCCTTGCACTCGCACGTCTCGTCATCTTATAGGTTGAGACATGTCACGCATAGTAATCCCATCCCATAAAATGCGCAGTTCTTCCACAAGTGGTGCAAGATATACATCCATGTTTTTTACCTTATACTTACCTGGTACAATAAGAGCTAATAATAAATGACCTTTCTTTGTGGCCAGCCATGGTGGGATGTTATAATTGACCAAATTTACAGGCCATGTGCTCCATGAAGAACTGTGTAAACCAAATGGATTCACTCCATCCATAGCTAGGCCTAGACGTATGGATCGAGGCTCACTAGCAAACTCTGGCCACTTACTATCTATGTGCCTCCAAGCATCAGAGTCAGCAGGCACTCGCATTACACTATCTATAGACCTGCTCTTTGTATGCCATGACATTAACTCATCTATAGATTTGCATCTAAACATGTCCTTAATTCGTGGAATGATAGGAAAGTGGCAAAGAACCTTTGCGAGGATTGCTTCACCTACAAGGTCTCTAAATCTATTTGGTCTACACTTTGGACATACGTGGATATGCTCATACTCATTTTGAAAGAGGATGCAATCATTCGGACGAGCATGAATTTTAGTATAATCCATTCCAATGGACTGTAAAAGTTATTTTGCATCTCCGCGTGTTGGAGGCATGTCATTGCCCTCTGACAAAAATTGATCTTTAAGAAGCCTTCAATTAGCAATTAAAATAATATTAGTAAATAAAGTTATTTTAATACAACAATGAAAGCCAATTTGTTCTCCACTTACCTGAACAATTCAGTGACATTACTATCTCACCATCCATAAATGGATTGCAGATTGAGCATTGCGAGTGACACACGTAGTACAGATATCTTTGCTCCATTGTAAAGTGTTAAATGAGCTAGTCTTCGCATGTTTTCATATTCTTCATCGAATTCTGATCGTGGAAATTTTGTTGTGTCCATGAAACTCTCGACATCTTCTCCACCATCATGATCTTCGTCCATCTCATAAAATGCTTCGAGAATCTCTTCGATATGTTCATTCTGTGTAATATTATTAGTACTTGCTTGTACATCTAAGTCCTCTTTTGTTCTCTTTTGTCCACGAGAGGTTATCGGTGCAATGTCGTTTGGGTCCATCTGCTCACCTAGGGGACCATGCGAATGGTAGCGTAGGTTTTCTAGCCGACTCCTATCAAAGGATCCATACTCTCTAACATGTGTAGTACAAATCCATCATTTTCGATAAATTCGATACTTGCACTAAGTGCAAGGACATGCCATTCTCTCCTTCGGATCCAAAGAAACCATCTGCTCTAATATGGACATTTTAGATCATTTGTTTTTTTATTAAACTTAATAATCATACTCCTAAAGACTTAAACTTGAAATACTAAAACCTAAATACTTAAACACCCAAAAAACCTAAAACCCTAATCTTAAAACCCTAATCTATATAATTATCCTATTTTATCTATATATTCAGATTTCTTTCTTAATTAATCCTATTTTTGTATATTTAATTATATATATTTAATTAAATTATTTAAAACACTAGTTCTTTTTAAATTTATTTATCTATATAATATCCTATTTTTTATATATATTTATTTATTGATTCAGATTTTTTCCTTAAACCCTAAAACCCTAATCCTAAAACCCTAAAACCCTAATCTTAAAGATCTAGACCTAAAACATGTATATATGTGTATGCATGTATATATATATATATATATATATATATATATATATATATATATATATATATATATATATATATATATATATATATATATATATATATATATATATATATATATAGGTGTATAAGTATGTGTATATGTGCATATGTGTATGTGTATATATAATCACTCTATTTAAAATGATTAAAATTAAACCTATTTTTATATATTTAATCATATATATTTCATTTATTTATTTAAAACACTAGTTCTTATCATATTTATTTAGCTATATAATTATCCTATTTTATATATATATTTATTTATATATTCATATTATTTTCTTAATTAATCCTATTTTTATCTATTTAATTATATATATTTAATTAAATTATTTAAAACACTAGTTCTTTTTATATTTGTTTATCTATATAATTATCCTATTTTATATAAATATTTATTTATATATTTATATTTATTCTTTAATTTTCTTTATGTATGTGTATGTGTATATATATTCACTCTGATTAAAATGATTAAAATTAAATCTATTTTATATATTTAATCATATATATTTAATTTATTTCTTTAAAAATAGAGTTCTTATTGTCATGGACACAAAGGAAACCATCTAAAACCTTAGATTCCATGTTACTTTCCATGTCTCATTATTGGTTCAGATTTTGGAGAAACTAATGCTTCCATTCCGTCCGGAATGTGCCAAAACCCCAAGATCGACTGTCTATTCGTTGAATTTTGACATCTGGAGGTCCTGTTACAAATCGATGACATCATGATGACATCATCAGTTCGCAACCGCCTTGGGAACCGCCCTTGAAAGCCTATATAAGGAGGGGTTGGCCACATTCATAATCAGTCTTGTGGATACCAGTCGTGGGAGCTCAAGGAGTTGTGACCGCCAAGTAAGTACTCTCGAAGTTCCAGTTCTAGTTCCTGTCTTGTTTCTTGTTCTAGTCATGTCTAGTCTAGTTCTTGGACATCCTGTCTTGTCCTCTTGTAATCTCGTAGTACGACATCTTGTCAAGTTCTTTCTTGTATTCTGTTTATCTCCCAGAAGGGAGTTCTTGTAATCCAGACATCTTGTCTCATACTTAGGATCCCGGGTTGTGGGATCTCCGAATCATCTCTAGTCCAGTTTTCCATACCTATTGGTCCCGGGTTGTGGGACATCTTGTAGCAAATCGGTCTTCTTGTATTATTTTCCCTACGTGGGTGTTCTTGTAATCATAAGTGTATTTCCGAAATCTTGTCTAGTGAAGTCAGAGAACACAATCCAATGCTCCCCTGACATTTTGGCAAGACTATCTTCATCAAGACCAAAAACCATGGAGATTATTCGAGAAGAATTTTTTTTGCACTTAAAGTAATTCAACAACAAGTCCAGGAGATACGAGAGAACCAACAAAGGATTCAACAACAGAGTATTCAAGATGTAATCATAGAACTTCAAAGGCAAATTCAAGAGCTACAGATCATTGTAAGTCAATCTTCTTCAAGTACCCCCATGACAACTAACATGAAGAAAAGTCCGAAAGTGAGCATGCCTGTGAAGTTTGACGGGACAAGATCAAAGTTTCGAGGATTTGTGCAACAAGTGAAGCTATTCATACGGATGCAACTAGACAGGTACCCAGATGATGCTTCTCAAGTAGGACTCATAGGAACTCTATTATGTGGTCCTGCTCTTTCATGGTTTGCACCTATCCTTGAGAAGGACATGGATATTTTGCATGATTTCAAGGCCTTTATTCGAGAGTTCACATCTTCATTTGGAGATACCAATTGTTCACGTGTTGTGGAAACAAAGCTAAGGAAGCTACATCAAGGAAATAGACCTGCATCTACCTATGCATCAGAATTCAGACAAATCATTTGTGATCTCACATGGCACGAGGATTATTTTATCAACCAATTTCCATGGGGCTTACGTGACGATGTCAAGGACCTCATGTTAACCATGCCCAAGGTAAATACTTTGAATGAATTCATGAATCAAACAATTGAGTGTGACAATAGGTTGTTTGAGAGAAGCAAGAGAAGAAGATTTATGTCCATGATCGAGAATACAAGTTTACCTCAGTTCCTCAGCAACATATGTTGGAAGAATCTCAACTAGATCCCATGCAGTTGGATAACATCAGGGTAAGATGACTTACACCAAAGGAAAGAAAACAGCGAAAAGACAATGTGTTATGCTTTTATTGCGGAGATCATGATCATATGGTATTCGAATGTCCTAAGAAGAAGAAGCAAGCTGGAATTAGGACTTCTACAATCACCATCCCACATCAGAAGGATGATCATCAAAATCAAAAAAGTACTACCCATCATGAGAATCATGGCCTTGATTTTGTACCTCGATATACTACAAACCCTTTTCAGCTTCATCACGGATATCCATCATCATCATGTTCTACTACCACATACCAAGAGCTCTATAAAGACTAAGAGCTATGAGGATTCAAGTTCTAGAAGATCTCACAGTCATATAACCCCTCCTCGTGGAACTCGTTGATTGAGGGGAAGGTGATGTCATGGACACAAAGGAAACCATCTAAAACCTTAGATTCCATGTTACTTTCCATGTCTCATTATTGGTTCAGATTTTGGAGAAACTAATGCTTCCATTCCGTCCGGAATGTGCCAAAACCCCAAGATCGACTGTCTATTCGTTGAATTCTGACATCGAGAGGTCCTGTTACAAATCGATGACATCATGATGACATCATCAGTTCGCAACCGCCTTGGGAACCGCCCTTGAAAGCCTATATAAGGAGGGGTTGGCCACATTCATAATCAGTCTTGTGGATACCAGTCGTGGGAGCTCAAGGAGTTGTGACCGCCAAGTAAGTACTCTCCAAGTTCCAGTTCTAGTTCCTGTCTTGTTTCTTGTTCTAGTCCTGTCTAGTCTAGTTCTTGGACATCCTGTCTAGTCTAGTTCTTGGACATCCTGTCTTGTCCTCTTGTAATCTCGTAGTACGAGATCTTGTCAAGTTCTTTCTTGTATCCAGTTCATCTCCCAGAAGGGAGTTCTTGTAATCCAGACATCTTGTCTCATACTTACGATCCCGGGTTGTGGGATCTCCTGTATCATCTCTAGTCCAGTTTTCCATACCTATTGGTCCCGGGTTGTGGGACATCTTGTAGAAAATCCGTCTTCTTGTATTATTTTCCCTACATGGGTGTTCTTGTAATCATAAGTGTATTTCCGAAATCTTGTCTAGTGAAGTCAGAGAACACAATCCAATGCTCCCCTAACATTTTGGTAAGACTATCTTCATCAAGACCAAGAACCATGGAGATTATTCGAGAAGAATTTTTTTCTGCACTTAAAGTAATTCAACAACAGTCCAGGAGATACGAGAGAACCAACAAAGGATTCAACAACAGAGTATTCAAGATGTAATCACTGAACTTCAAAGGCAAATTCAAGAGCTACAGATCATTGTAAGTCAATCTTCTTCAAGTACCCCCATGACAACTAACATGAAGAAAAGTCCGAAAGTGAGCATGCCTGTGAAGTTTGATGGGACAAGATCAAAGTTTCGAGGATTTGTGCAACAAGTGAAGCTATTCATACGGATGCAACCAGACAGGTACCCAAATGATGCTTCTCAAGTAGGACTCAGAGGAACTCTATTATGTGGTCCTGCTCTTTCATGGTTTGCACCTATCCTTGAGAAGGACATGGATATTTTGCATGATTTCAAGGCCTTTATTCGAGAGTTCACATCTTCATTTGGAGATACCAATTGTTCACGTGTTGCGCAAACAAAGCTAAGGAAGCTACATCAAGGAAATAGACCTCCGTCTACCTATGCATCAGAATTCAGACAAATCATTTGTGATCTCACATGGCACGATGATTATTTTATCAACCAATTTCCATGGGGCTTACGTGACGATGTCAAGGACCTCATGTTAACCATGCCCAAGGTAAATACTTTGAATGAATTCATGAATCAAACAATTGAGTGTGACAATAGGTTGTTTGAGAGAAAGCAAGAGAAGAAGATTTATGTCCATGATCGAGAATACAAGTTTACCTCAGTTCCTCAGCAACATATGTTGGAAGAATCTCAACTAGAACCCATGCAATTGGATAAGATCAGGGTAAGACGACTTAGAGCAAAGGAAAAAAAACATCGAAAAGAGAATGGGTTATGCTTTTATTGCAGAGATCATGATCATATGGTATTCAAATGTCCTAAGAAGAAGAAGCAAGTTGGAATTAGGACTTCTACAATCACCATCCCACATCAGAAGGATGATCATCGAAATCAGAAAAGGAGTACTACCCATCATGAGAATCATGGCCTTGATTTTGTACCTCGATATACTACAAACCCTTTTCAGTTTCATCACGGATATCCATCATCATCATGTTCTAGTACCACATACCAAGAGCTCTACAAAGACTAAGAGCTATGAGGATTCAAGTTCTAGAAGATCTCACAGTCATATAACCGCTCCTTGTGGAACTCGTCGCTTGAGGGGGAGGTGATGTCATGGACACAAAGGAAACCATCTAAAACCTTAGATTCCATGTTACTTTCCATGTCTCATTATTGGTTCAGATTTTGGAGAAACTAATGCTTCCATTCTGTCCGGAATGTGCCAAAACCCCAAGATTGATTGTCTATTCGTTGAATTCTGACATCGAGAGGTCCTGTTACAAATCGATGACATCATCAGTTCGCAACCGCCTTGGGAACCGCCCTTGAAAGCCTATATAAGGAGGGGTTGGCCACATTCATAATCAGTCTTGTGGATACCAGTCGTGGGAGCTCAAGGAGTTGTGACCTCCAAGTAAGTACTCTCCAAGTTCCAGTTCTAGTTCCTGTCTTGTTTCTTGTTCTAGTCCTGTCTAGTCTAGTTCTTGGACATCCTTTCTTGTCCTCTTGTAATCTTGTAGTATGAGATCTTGTCAAGTTCTTTCTTGTATTCAGTTCATCTCCCAGAAGGGAGTTCTTGTAATCTAGACATCTTGTCTCATACTTACGATCCCGGGTTGTGGGATCTCCTGTATCATCTCTAGTCCAGTTTTCCATACCTATTGGTCCCGGGTTGTGGGACATCTTGTAGCAAATCCGTCTTCTTGTATTATTTTCCCTACGTGGGTGTTCTTGTAATCATAAGTGTATTTCCAAAATCTTGTCTAGTGAAGTCAGAGAACACAATCCAATGCTCCCCTAACACTTATCATATTTATTTATCCATATAATTAACCTATTATATATATATATTTATTTATATATTCAGATTTTTTCCTTAATTAATCCTATTTTTAGATATTTAATTATATATATTTAATTAAATTATCTAAAAGACTAGTTCTTTTTATTTTTATTTATCTATATAATTATCTTATTTTATATATATATTTATTTATATATTCAGATTTTTTCCTTAATTTTTTTCTATATTTTCTCTTTATATAAATTTAATTGAGTTATATGTTTGCTTAAATCCTAAAACCCTAATCTTAAATATCTAGACCTAAAATATGTATATTTCTGTATGCATGTGTATCTACATGTATATATGTATTATATGTCTATGTGTATGTGTGTATATATGTTATGTAGGTGTTGAAACCCTAAAATCCTAATAAAAAAGACTTAGACTTAAACCTAAAATACTAAAACCTAAATATTTAAACACCTATAAAAATCTAAACCCCTAATCCTAAAACCCGAATCCTATTTTATATATATGTTTATTTATATATTCAGACGTTTTTCTTATTTTTTTCTATATTTTTTCTTAATATAAATGTAATTGAGTTATATGTATGCCTAAACCCTAAAACCCTAATCTTAAATATCTAGACCTAAAATATGTACATTTCTGTATGCAGGTGTATATACATGTATATATGTATTATATGTGTATGTGTATGTGTGTATATATGTTATGTAGGTGTTAAAACCCGAAGACCCTAATCAAAATGACCTATACCTAAAACATGTATATATATTTAATTAAATTATTTAGAATACTATCTCTTTTTATATTTATTTATCTCTGTAATTATCCTATTTTAGATATATGTTTATTTATATATTCAGATTTTTTCCTTAATTTTTTTCTATATTTTCTCTTTATATAAATTTTATTGAGTTATATGTATGCTTAAATCTTAAAACCCTAATTTTAAAGATCTAGACCTAAAATATGTATATTTTTGTATGCATGTGTATCTATTGTATATATGTTTTATATGTGTATGTGTATGTGTGTATATATGTTATGTAGGTGTTAAAACCCTAAAAACCTAATCAGAAAGACTTAGACTTAAACCTAAAATACTAAAACCTAAAATACTAAAACCTAATTACTTAAACACCTATAAAAATCTAAACCCCTAATCCTATTTCATATATATGTTTATTTATATATTCAGCTTTTTTTCTTATTTTTTTCTATGTTTTTTCTGAATATAAATGTAATTGAGCTATATGTATGCCGAAACCCTAAAACCCTAATCTAAAATATCTAGACCTAAACTATGTATATTTATGTATGCAGGTGTATATACATGTATATATGTATTATATGTGTATGTGTATGTATGTGTAAATAGCCTTAACACCCTAATCCTATTTTTATATATTCGATGTAAAGAAAAACTTCAAAATAAAAAATTTATATATATTTAATTAAAACACTAGTTTATGTGTGTGT
>CM035406.1:175909742-176014742 GCA_020310875.1 Ceratopteris richardii
CTGAGAAATTGTAACTGACCGGAAAATACTGAAATGTGTTTACTGAGTAAACTGTTATTCACTGAAACATGCGTTTACAGAGAAGGTACTAAAGCACGTTTAGTAACGAGTCATGACAGTTAACGATAAACGGAACTTCCTATCGTAACACGAAATAGCTTCAGATTCTTTACAAGTAAAGATTACGCGCAGACATCCACATGAACATGTGTTTTCGATTAGAGAAGATGTGTACAAGTAAGCTTGGCCTCTTCTTGCTCAAGCTACAGAAACTCTCCTATACTGAGTAGTTTCTTATTACCATCTCTCTTAGATGAAAAACCCGACACTTCAGGCTTGTGTTATTCATCTGTACATACGCGATCTATGGTGTCTTCTGAGAACTTCTAACTCTCTCTTCACTCATACGCGCATCTCACACGCATCATCTTCACGCGTCTCTTCCTGATTCTTGTCTCTCCCTTCTTCTAGTTCTTCAAATCTTGCTGTATATATATACTTTTCTTTGGCGCTCCTCTGCGCTGTTACTCTTCAATTTGAGTTATGCGCGCCTTACGCGCCCGCCGCGGTTAGTTGCTCTATTATGCGCACACCGTGCACTAACTTCGCATACTGTACACTTGTGCACTGATTTTCCAGAAGATTCTGTTTCTCTCTTTGTCTGTTGCGTCAAATTCGTGAGTGTTTCCTTAACAGCTCCCCCTCAATCACTAATTTGACCTCTTCCGGTCTTTCATATATCTTTCTTTCTTTTATTCCTGTCATTTCTTTGAATCTGTTTGTCTTTGTTCCATCCAAGCTCTTAGTTAGAATCTCTGCAATCTGATCTTTCGTAGGAGTGTAGACTATTTCTATCTCTTTCTCCATTACTTTTTCCCTCAGGAAATGATACTGAATCTCTATGTGTTTTGTTCTTGCATGAAACACTGGATTCGCTGCAAGGTACAACGAGCTCATATTATCTCCATGTATGATCGGTATACTTTGATCTATACCCATGCTTTTAAGTAAAGTCTGCATCCATATTACTTCTTTTGCTGCTTCTACCAGTCCTTTGTATTCTGCTTCTGTTGACGATAAAGCTACTGTGTGGTGTTTCTTCGAACACCAACTTACCAGCTTATCTCCTAGGTATATCATATATCCGTGCGTTGATCTTCGGTCATCTTGACTTCCTGCCCAATCTGAGTCACTGAATGCTCTGAGCTTTATATCTGACGTAAAAGGATAATATAATCCTTCCTTTATAGTTCTTTTGATATATCTGAGAACTCTTTGTCCTGCAACCCAATGTTGCTCTGTCGGACAATGCATAAACTGCGAGAGAACTCCCACTGGAAAACTGAGATCCGGTCTTGTTAGCGTAGCATATATTAGGCTTCCTACTAACGATTGATACTTCTTCATATCTTTAAACTCTGTTCCATCATATTTACTAAGTTTATGGTTTACTTCAAGCGGTGTTGAATCTTCTCTGCAATTTTCCATATTGAACTTCTTCAGTAAGTTCAGGAGATACCTTTCTTGTGTGACATATACACCATGATCTGTATATGTGATTTCCATACCTAGAAAGTATGATAACTTTCCCAGGTCACTGATCTTGAATTCCTTTTCTAGCAATTTCTTTACCTCTGTGATTCCTGCATCTGAGGTACCTGTAATTATTATGTCATCTACATAGATACAAATGTAGATCATTCCTTCTTCTGTCCTTTTGATGAGTAGACTTGCATCTGCCTTCGAACTTTGGTATCCAAGTTCATTGAGATATTTCACAAGTCTGTAGTTCCAAGCTCTTGGGGCTTGCTTTAGTCCATAAAGTGCTTTTCTTAACCTGCAAACAAAATTTGGGTATCTGGAGCTTATAAACCCTTCCGGTTGTTCCATATAGACTTCATCTGATATATATCCATTCAGGAATGCATTCTTTATATCTAGCTGACTTAGCTTCCATCCTTTTGATGCTGCTATAGCAATCACTATCCTTATGGTTGACATCTTTGCCACCGGACTGAACGTCTCGTCATAGTCTATGCCATGCGTCTGAGCATAGCCCTTGATAACCAGTCTCGCTTTATGTCTGGCTATCCTTCCATCTGCAAGTTTCTTTATTTTGAACACCCATTTATTTCCAATTACTTTCTTACCGTTCGGTTTAGGAACAAGCTCCCATGTCTTGTTCTCTTCCAGTGCGGTGAGTTCTTCTTTCATTGCTTCTTGCCATTGCTTCTTGCCTTTGGCTTCGTCATATCTCTGAGGCTCATCCTCTTCTTTAACCATATATGCATAATCTTGTTGAGTTATATACGATGTATCATACGAGTATCTTTCCGGTTGTCTTCTTACTCTGTTTGACCTTCTTAGCTCATATTCTTCGTGTGTGTCTGAGTACTCGTCTTCATCTTCGTTCCTTATACCAGATCCGGTCCTAGACGTATTTGCCTCTTCATCTTTGTTTACCTGTACAATTGATTTTTCTTTCTCTCTTCTTTTTATCTCTTCTTCAAATTCTTCAGCTGTATGACTCTGATCTGCATACCAGCTTTTCTGTTCATCAAATGTTACATCTCTGGAAACAGTAAAATGTTTGGTTAGAGGACTCCATAATCTGTAACCCATTTGCTTTTCATCATATCCGACGAATACATATTTCTCTGCTTTCGGTTCAAGCTTATGTCTGAGTTGAGACGGTACATAAGCATACGCTATTGATCCAAACACTTTGCAGTGATCAAGTGTTGGCTTCTTTCCCCACCAGGCTTCATAAGGGGTCATTCCTTCTAATGCTGTACATGGTAATCTGTTTACCAAGTATGTAGCTGTGTTTACCGCTTCAGCCCAAAGATAATCCGGGCAATTCTTTTCTTTTAGCATAGCTCGTGCAAACTCGACTAGAGTTCGGTTTCTCCTTTCTGCTACTCCATTCTGTTGTGGTGTATACCTGCAGGTTATTTCTCTCTTAATACCTGCATTCCAAAGATATTCATTGAATTCTCGGGAGAAGTATTCTCCCCCTCCATCAGACCTCAGTCTTTTAAGTTTTCGTCCGGTGAGTCTTTCAGCATATGCATGAAAATGCCTGAAAGCTCCGAATACTTCTGATTTCTCTTTCAGAACATAAAGAGTTATCCACCTTGTGGCATCATCAATGAATAGAACATAGTACCTTGATCCGCTGATTGATCCTTCTTTCGTTGGTCCCCATACATCTGTATGTATGAGTTCCAGCACACTATCATGTTTGAATCCTTTCTTCTGGAAAGGTAACCTGTGGGCTTTTCCCATCTGACAGGCTTCGCATTTGTGAATCATATGTTGGTTCTGTACGTTCGGTAATCCCAGTACAGACTGATTCGCTATCATAGCTTTGATTCCTTTTTCGTGAAAATGACCTAATCTCTTGTGCCAGAGATCAAGTTCTATAATTACCTTTTCATCATGTGTGAGCAGCGCTTGGCCAATGTTCCCTTGTACTCTTAAAGTAAAGAGTCTGCCTTCTTTCTTACCAGAGACGATCTGATAGTATCCGTTCTTGGGGTCTTCTACAAATACTCCTTTGTTTGTAAATCTGACTTGAAAACCTTTTTCGACTATCTGTCCCACACTGATCAGATTTTTCGGTATTGTTGGAACATACAAAACATTGGTTAGCAAATCTGCTCCACTCTTGCATTTGACTTTTCCGATTGATTGTACTTTGTGTCTTGTATTGTCACCTGTTTGAACAATGTGACTAGAACTACCTTTCTCTAGTTCTGACATTAGTTCTATGTTTCCTGACAAGTGATTTGAACATCCAGAGTCAATATAAAATACCTTTAGATCTTCGTTATCAGATGTGCTGATTGAGTTCATCATCAATGATGTATGACTTTCATTCTGCGTGTCGTTTGCGTAGTTGTTGTAGGTGGTGTTGTAGGATTGGCTCTGTCCCCAACTTCTCACTCCACCTCTACCATAGCCTCCTCTTTGGTTTTGTCTTCCTCTTTGAGCATTACTCTGATTTCTTCCGCTACTGCCTCTGCTATTGTTGTTCTGGTTTAGATTTGATCTCTGTTGGTTGTGCCAACAGTCATGCGCCAGATGATTACTTAGTCCGCAAATCCAGCAGACTTTCTTGTTAATATTCTGACTACTTCTTCCTCTTGCTCTTCCTCTGCCAGTGCCTTTACCTCTTGCGTAATAGGCCTGAGAGCTCGACTCTTCTTCGTCTTTTGACTTACCTTTGTCTTTCTTCTTGTTCTTCATGTACATTGCAGAGCTCTGTCCTTTATCTGCATCTCCTTTCAGGTCTTGCTCATATGTGAGCATCAAACCAAGCAACTGATTTAAATCTGGCACAAAATGATTTAAGGAGAGTTCAGTTGATAGTACGAAGGGTTTCCACCTTTCATCTCCTCTCAACCCTGTGAGCACTTGCGCTATCAATCTATGATCTTCGACTTCTTCATTTATGGATCCAAGACTGTCTGCTAGATCCTTCATTTTAGTGACGTAGTCACTTATGCTTTGACTCGACTTCTTTTTGAATGTAGTAAATTCGGACCATAAGCTAGCCTTCCTGGCTTTCGTAGTATTTTGGAAATGATCTTCCAATGCACTCCATATGTCCTCCGCTTTCTCCAGACCTCTAATGTGCGGTAGCAGATGATCTGAAACAGTGTTGTAGATGTAGGCTCTTGCCGTTGCATCTTTCTTTTGCCACAGCTTCAAAGCTTCTATCTCTTCCTTTTCTGGTTGGCTATCATCTTCGAAAGTCGGCTTCTTTTCTTCTCCGGTCACGTACATCATTAAGTCCTTACTCATAAGTAAGGCTTCCATGCGCATTACCCATGCGGGATAATTATCTCTGTCCAGTTTATCAATTTGGACGTGATCTGCCATGACAGGTAATACTCTGGGCTCTTGTACCAATTCTTGGGAAACTAACCTGCTCTGATACCAATTGTTGGCGAAAAGTTCAGCTTTAATACCACTGGTGCGGAAATTACTTTCGCCCTGAAGGTGGATTTCGCGACAAAGCTTGAACTCTGTCAGGCCTGCGGAAATTGCCGCGCCACCGTAATAGAATGCTAAACTAGAGTGATTCAGAACACCTCTGTAATCAACAGTAGCTCAGCCTAATTAACGTCGCCTTAACTGTGTTATCCTGCGACACAAGTTCCACCGGAACTTCACCAGGCTGTCACTGGACTGACACCGTAATCGTACCGGAACTTTACCGAAATGAACTTCTACTTTGGTTATAATTACTTCAAGTGAAGATACAAGAAGTAAGAAAGTGATTCGTGAGCTTTCTCCACTTAATGAACTCTTCTGAAGTTTTAAGGAAAACTTCACAGTTCTGAAGTGCTACTTTCCGGTTAGATTTTGTACTGCATGCACATCTCCTTTTCACCGGAAACTGTGATCAGCTTAAAGTAGAGACGTCTAGCTACAAAATGAGCTATCTCTCATACAAAGCTTCGAACTCTGCTACGAGTTATACTTCGTTGTTCTACCGGAAAAAATTTGTTTTCTGAGAAACTGTAACTGACCGGAAAATACTGAAATGTGTTTACTGAGTAAACTGTTATTCACTGAAACATGCGTTTACAAAGAAGGTACTGAAGCACGTTTAGTAACGAGTCGTGACAGTTAACGATAAACGGAACTTCCTATCATAACACGAAATAGCTTCAGATTCTTTACAAGTAAAGATTACGCGCAGACATCCACATGAACATGTGTTTTCGATTAGAGAAGATGTGTACAAGTAAGCTTGGCCTCTTCTTGCTCAAGCTACAAAAACTCTCCTATACTGAGTAGTTTCTTATTACCATCTCTCTCAGATGAAAAACCCGACACTTCAGGCTTGTGTTATTCATCTGTACATACGCGATCTATGGCGTCTTCTGAGAACTTCTAACTCTCTCTTCACTCAGACGCGCATCTCACACGCATCATCTTCACGCGTCTCTTCCTGAGTCTTCTCTCTCCCTTCTTCTAGTTCTTCAAATCTTGCTGTATATATATACTTTTCTTTGGCGCTCCTCTGCGCTGTTACTCTTCAATTTGAGTTATGCGCGCCTTACGCGCCCGCCGCGGTTAATTGCTCTGTTATGCGCACACCGTGCACTAACTTCGCATATTGTACACCTGTGCACTGATTTTCCAGAAGATTCTGTTTCTCTCTTTGTCTGTTGCGTCAAATTCGTGAGTGTTTCCTTAACATACACTTGAAAGATGAGAAGTTCTTAATGAGAAAATATAGGCAAGGCTCTATAAAGGACTCATAGAAAATTTATGTCCATCCTTGATCTATCAGATGTATAATTGTAGCACGCATGAATGTGCTTTATGAAAGGCTCTACTTGGAGCCCATGGATTGTGGCAAGGCTCAAAAGTTTTTACTGTGATGCATGGATTATGCGCATGTGGATGGGGTCCGATGGGCATTAGAAGCCCCAAGTATTGGATGAGCTACAAAAAGGCGAATCTAATCATTATGCGATATTGCCAATTACCTATCTTGATTTTCGAAGACAACACTACCATGTAGAAAAGCACTTTTTGTTTTTTTTTTAATATAAAGGAAGTTCGGCATTTAGCCTACTCTCCCGGACTTGAATTAAATAAAGAAAAGTAGAAGAGAAGGGGACTACTGCCCACAGGACCCCCCAAATCCCACAAAGCAGCGAAAGCTTTTTTAGAGCTTAGATGGCATTACAAAGAAGGTTAATTACCCTCTCATCACCCTCATGTGGGGCCCACTTGGGTTTAAGCTTGTTATTGATCAAAAGGAGTACTTGATGATGCTTGAAGGAGGGGGGGGACTTCTTACAGTTAACAATCCTTTTGCCAAGGAGGAATAATGATTTCTCAATTGACCACTCTTTGGGGGAGTCATCAAAGCCACGTCCATGATAGTCACCACTTCTTGTTGAGGTTAACCTGATAGTCAATCGTTTCTTTGATGTTCGGGATTTTTGATAGGCTATTCCCATTGTGCCATTTGCGACCAAGCAAGCTCGACGTGTCATGTCCCATGAGAAAAGCACTTTTTGTTAATTAGACTGTTACAAAATCATATAGATGAAATAATACAGAACCCTCAAATATTCAGTTACCTAGGATGAGAAGTAAAAGCTAAGGTAAAAGATCCATCATCTGGAGAACGAGACAAAGTAGCAGTGTGAATTACAAGGACTCTATGCTATGTAGACGAACGAATCCTTTTGAGGGTAAAGGTTGTGTGTAGGTATTGGCATAAGATTTATACTTCAAACCCAATACCTAGACAAAATGTTTTTGGGATGGGAAATGACATGCACAATCGAAGAAATGGTCAAGTATACTGCTTTTAAAGTGTGAAATTTATAGGTACACAAAAATCTGTATCCCGGAATACAAATTTTTAGTAGTCATTAAGAATCGGGGTGCAATGGTACCACTATTGGGTACAAGAGAAACCAATTTTGGGGCTGTAATGAAGAGTTCTAAAAGAAATACCATACATTAGTATTCGTAAGAATGTGGGACGATCCTTGGGCATCGAATACCTATCATAAACAGATTCATGCATGTAAATGAATTTAAAAAAGTACATTAAGACTACCGTCTATATTCTATATAGAGATAGGTAAGTAGTAATCACTAGAACATTGAAAACAATATCTAAAAAATTACCTCTCATTCAATTTAATGTAAGGAGAAAAAGAACTAAGGATATCATTTAGAAAACGTTTTCAAATCTTATGTAAAATGAAATACTTTATTAATTGTTAAATACTACAGTAGGGTTTGTGCTTTATGTGATTGGAATGTAAGGGGAGACCATTTACTATCCCTTACATGGTCTAAGTACGTACGTATGTATCCACCCCTTAACCCAAGGGGTGGGCATAGCAGTTATAACCATGAGTTCTCCATGTAATATGTTCTACCAAAAAAGAAAAAAAATTCGATCAATTCCATGTCTAGATATGTCGAAAAAAAATAGCAAACCAAAGGCACAATGGTTATCTTAATTAAAAAAAAATAACGAAGCCATAAAGTCGAGTGATCTACAAAATGCTATAAGTAAATGTAATATTTCAAAGAAATCTTCACCTCTCAACCATTGAGGGATAAATTTATAACTACCTAGCTTACATACGTTGCTATTTGATAATTTGACTAATTGTGAAGAGTTAGAAAATTTTATGAACCCTCTACTATTTGATCATATTATTTTGTACCATGTTGTCACTCTAGCACAATGATGACGAGATCCACCTCATAAATGTCAATCCACACAGCCATGAGGACTAGTATGAAAACCATGAGCAAGTAAAGGCAGAAGTGCATGAATGAGAAGCACACAAACATACACACACATGCACTAGGTAACAACAAAGAGAGAAATAATGGAAAGCTTTCTATTATAAAAGTAATCTCTTACAAAAGCTTCAAACTCTACCAAGCTAACCTAAAAAATGAGCTCACTTTTTTTATAGTTTTTTGACTAGTTGAGCCTTTAGTCACGTAGAGTGCATGTTTCCTAGTTCTTCCATTGACTTCATCCATGTAGGGCATGGTAGTTCAAATTTTCCTGACCATCGTTAAAAACATGTTTGCCTATTGTAGCTTGTGGCTCATATTGAGACTAGATTCTTAACACTCCCCCTTAAGTCCCGTTTGAGTTCCTTTAATCCTATGCATGCTTTAAAGCACTGAAGCTTAAGTTTACTCAAAGCAATGTTTACATCCTTTCAAGTTACCTTCTCTATACTAAAGTGGTAGTTTACCCCTATATGCTACTGAGGCTCTCACAATAGATGTGAAGATTATGCTACTGAGGCTCTCACAATAGATGTCTTCTTGTTTTACTTACACACGAAGATCAACAAAAAACTTCTTGAGAAACATTAGCTCACATGAGTATTTTTCAAGCCTTTATACTTAGTTTCAACTAAGGAGAGAGCCATTGTGGTTGTTTACTAGACATCTAGAAGATGGGATTCTTCTCTAGCATGATAATATATCCTCTAATTGCTCCTCCTATTGTCTTTTGAATGTGCCGAATAAGTACCTAAAAAAAGCTCGTACATGAAATCCCTCCTCAAATAGATAGTAGAGGTCTTAGTGATTTGATATTTTGTGATGCCTAAGTACCCCTTTTGCTACAACAAGGTGAGAGACTATTGGTGCATACATCAATTGAGATAGGACTGCAATGACATGTGATATATATGATCTTTTGATTGAAGAATGTATAAGAGCTATAATAATTAAATTGTACAAAGCCACATCATTTACTTCCTCACTCTCCATGTTAACATCCAATGGATTAGAAATGGTTTGCAATTATGAAACCCAAACTTCGTCAATCGATACAAAATGCATTTTCTCTGCATCAAGTATATACCTTTCTTTGTGTCCTTGATGTTGGCTTCTCTCCATCAAGTACATTAACATGCAATGGATTAGAATTGGTTTGGAATTATGAAGCCCAAACTTCTTCGGTAGACAATAATTGCGTTTTCTCTTCATACATTCCGCTTTGTGTCCTTGATGTTGGCATCATCGTTGCTTGTAAAAATTAAATCAACAACATAAATACATATGAACACATCTATATTACCTTAGCCAAATTTCATGATGTAATCCACAAATCTTCGATTTCAAGCATATGGGGCTTGCATACCAAAGAGGGATTTCTTTGACTTAGAAAAGCATTCTTCACATTCATTTGGTAGTTCATTGATACCAATATGGTTAACAAATCCTCTTAGAGAGTGATGCGGTGTAAATAGAGCTGAAAATCATGCATAAGGAAGTATCAAGCTGTGTACGTTGTGAACAATCCAAAAGATGAACCTTTTGAAAATGCCTACAATATTACACGTCTCAAGTAGATATTCTCTCCCTACCAGAATTCCCAAGGAGGTAAGATGCACAGATAAAGCTCTTACAAGCACACAAGATACACATGAGAAGGAATGGGCGCACGAACAAAAAAAAAAAAAACTTGTGCTAGAGAAATAGAAAATAGAAAAATCCATTTAACCATGTAGCTACCCTCCGCTCATAAAGCTCAACTTTATCTCGAAGCTTGGAGTGACGCACCATGGAGGTTCAAAAAGGTGGAGGTACACAGCTAGATATTGTAGTGTAGCATGTGCTATGGATCCACATACAATAATACTATCCTATTCACCACACAATTTGCAGAACCTCCAAACATGAGCGATCAAACATGACCACAAAATTTATCCCATTGATTGCATAACATTAAGTTGAAAAGTTTTTATTATTTTCTTATACATAATGTATTACATTTCATTTCAATATAAATTGCTGATGTTAAAGAAATAAAAGCATAAATATGTCCATGCACGCCCTACATAGTTTCTGGAGGCATCACCTCTGGGGAAAGGGGCAAGGGTTCAACCCTTGGTTGCAGTAGACACCCCTGTCTTCAATTGTGGGATGATGAATGGCCTACAAGCAAGTCAATTGTGGTCTTGAACCACAATTTGGGTGTATTGTTGATACCCACCTTGGGGCACCCTTATGATCGCCTTTTCTGCTACGTCTCCAATCAAACTAATAACCTCATTGGGCTTTAGGGATGCCCCTTCCAAGCTCTATTATAGTGCACCTTAAAACTTTGTAATTGTGGTCATGCTAACCCTTATTTTGTGAGATATAGAGGGTCTTATGGTACTCATCTTGATAGATTATGTTTTCTGAGAGCCAAGGACAAACGAGTTCGAATAGGGAGAGCTTCCTTGATAGATTTCACGCTTCTCATGTCAATCTTCTTCAAAGAAAATTTAACATGGATCAACAAGGATTTTCTGCTATAGTTGAAGACATGATGATTCTGCTATTCCATATACTCCATAAAAGTTTTCCTTTGCATTGATGCCATAATATTGCATCCATTTTGTTGCAAATTCTAAGAGGAATCTCATTATATCCAAGGGTAGAGACCTGCATTCTTTGACAATAGGGCCTTAGAAAGTTCCAAAATCGTTTAGGCGTGAGCACAATTTATAAATAGATGGAACAAGCCCTTTTTCGTCTCACATAATGAACAATACCCTTCACTAATGCCAATCTTCTTATACTTGCTACCTCTCGAAAACTTTGTGGATTATCAAACATTGAAGATAGGAGTTGTTTGATAGGATTCGGAAAGGCCCCAATAGAACCGAACCTTAATTTCCATCGATGCATATTCTAGTTCAATATCCACCTATCATCAAGTTTAGGGAGAATCTTTCCAATTGTGCTTTTTTGTTTTTCAAAGTGGATAAACAATTCACATACAAATTCATGGAGTTCAATCTTCTTGTTAAAAGAATGCTCCTCCAGCTTTTGTGAATCAAAGTTCTATGCTTGCTAATCACATTAAGGAATTTAAAATTTTAAAATCCTACCTTGAAACATTTTTTTAAAGGAAGTTCCGCAATCGCCTATTAAACCAAGCTTTTATTGATAGAAAAAACAACTAAGTATCAATAAAAAACAACTAAGTACAAGAGAATGGGCCTAGTACCCATGGGACCTCCCAAATCCCACAAAGCAAGGGTTGTCTATGCATTCCTAGAGGCCTTTTAAAAGATCTTTGATAATCCTCTCATCTTACTCATGTGGTGCCCACTTGCTTTTAATCTTGTTGTTCTCAAGGAAAAACATTTTATGATCTCTAAAAGGTAGGGTCTTCTTACAATATGAGATTCTTTTGCCTAAAAGGAAAAGAGATTTTTTGATCCACCATTCTTTACAAGGGTTTCCAAAGTTAGCAACACATCTCTCTTTCTAGATCTTCCAGAAGGTCTCACCTCTTATAGCATTCCACAATGTTGAGGAACACCCGATCACTTCACTAAGCAACACTTGCTTCCAATTAATGTGTCCCTATAACATCATGATTCTCCCAAGATTCTGCCAGATCCAAATCGACTTTTGGCATGAAAAGAAGAGTTGTCCCAAATGCTCATTCCCATGTAGGCATCGTTAACACCAAGGGGGAGCCCCACAAACTTTGTTAGCTTTTACATTGGTCCGCGGCCAAGGATTTGCTACATAAGCAAAGACTTTTTTATCTCAATAAGGGGGTGCCAAAGGAATTGGAACTTAAAGTCCCATCTCAAGGCCAACCAATCTAGACACCATTTTATGCATTACATGAAAGTCAAAATTCTTCTTGAATCTCGGAATTTTATCAAGGCTATTTTCATTGTGCCGTCTAAAACTCTCATGGTGAGTAGAGTCATGGCCAATGAGAAGGTGAGTCTTGGAAGGCTCCCGCGCATTGAATGTGCTCTACAACATGCACCATTCCTCATAGTCCATTGTTAAAGCTTGATCTATGTCCTCAAACTTAATCCATTGACCAGTTTCATGGTTCCAAATGTGTTTCCACAATCAAAACCTTTGTTTCAAAGTTTCCTAACTTTTTAGAGGTTCCAAGATTCCATGCCTCTGATGCCCTTGATCGGGAACTAGATCAAATCATTTTGTCTAATCTCGGCTGCCCATTTCCAATCTTCATTGATCTTGAGGAACTATTTAGTCTTGTTCCAACTCTTCCACTAAGAGCAAACCATGCTTAAGCCTCTAGAAGTCACCGGAAAGGATGAGAACAACAGGGTGAGATGGTCGAGACCAATCCACCCCGAGAGGCCCACAACCTTGAGAGCACTCTTGTTTCTAAAAATAACCTTGGTCCAAGAGGCATCTATGTTGCTCCAAGCTTTAACTAACCATTTTGCTACCAGCTTATTGGCCATTCATTCAATGTACAAAATGCCCAAACCACCTTGATCTTTTTGGCTAATTCAAGTAGCCCATTTAATTTTCGGGATACCTCTTCTGTTAGGGTCACCCGTCGTGAGAACATTCCTACAAT
Source organism: Ceratopteris richardii (assembly GCA_020310875.1). NCBI lineage: Eukaryota > Viridiplantae > Streptophyta > Polypodiopsida > Polypodiales > Pteridaceae > Ceratopteris > Ceratopteris richardii. The sequence continues at coordinate 175,922,629 of CM035406.1, forward strand.
TTTTTTCAAATTTGATAATCTCTTGGTCCTTCAGCCTCTAGTAGGAGAGAAAATAAATCATCCAAGAAAGGAGGAATGTGTTCATCACTATTGCACGACCTAGTAGGTTGATATGCATACCTTTCTAGTATCTCAACTTGGTCTTTAGCTTAGAGAGAGAGCCTAGTTCCATGGCTATCCCATTGAAACATCGAATCCCATAGGAATACCTAAGAGGTAGAAGATTTTCCTGCTAGAGGATCAACTAGAATCCTTGGTCTAGTAAAAGTTGAGGGGGATTCCTAGTAATAGCCCTAAAGGTAGTTTTCGCATGATTTGTTTTGCATCTCGATGCCTCACAAAATGTATTAAGACAAGCCCAAAAGGTTTCCATGCTTATTGGATCATTATGTGCAAAATCGTTAGTGTCATCAAAGAGTCTCATGATCATCTGTCTTGATTGAGAGGAAGATCAAGGCCTTGAATAAGACCTAGGTGTGCTTGATGTTCAACAAGGTAGCAATAACAAAGAGAAGTGGGGCCAACAGGCACCCTTGTATTATAGAATGTTTTAATCTATTCACTTGAGAAAGCTGTCCATTGATTTTAATTTGAGAAGATGCATTTCCAAGCAACAAAGAGACCATCTTAATGAAATGTTAGCCAAATCCTAGGTCTTTCAACGCTTGGAGAATGAAGTCCCACTCGAGTCTATCATATGCTTTATCAAAGTCAATCATAAGGAAGAGGATATCTTGTGTAGATTCTTCAAAGAAAACCAGACCTTCCCATACATCAATAATCGCCTCAAGGATGCATCTCCCATTTATGAACCCTTTTTTATCCTCATTGATCAAGTCTTGTAGGTGATGAGTAATCAGGTTCACAACCGGCTTTTTTAGGATCTTGTAATCGATTTGTAACATCGTAATTGAATGTCAATTTTCAATCCTATCTTTGCTTCATTTCTTGTGAATGAACTCAATAACTCACTTATTGTGACATTTGGGAAGTGTGCCAAAAGATATAGCTTCTTGCCACACCATTCCTAATGGAGTAGTCACCATATGCTTGAAGGTCTTGAAAAGCTCATTGTAAGGCCATCCAACCCCAAGCTTTTGCCATTAGGAAGGGAATTTATAACTTCAAGAATCTTAGAATCTGAGATAGGAGTTTCAAGAGCTTTCAAATTATGTGGGATTCTCTTGGTTCTAACTCTAGAGATGGCAGCCATGCACTTGTGCTTATGAGGATAAAGTGGTGTAGGAACCCGCAAAAGCTAGGTAAAGTGATCGACAATCAGTGTACTATTATCTTCATCCATCTTGCACTCTAGCCCATTGATATCCATCATGAAAAGGGATCCCTTCTTTGGATTGCTTCTTTTTGAGGAGGTTGCACACCTCTTTAGCAGGTTTTTCTGCCATACCAGCCCACCAATCTTTAAAGTATATTTGTAGATTCTTTCTTTGAATTTCATCTTCGTATCTCAACATGCTTATGATTTTTTGGAGTGCCGACTAGTATTGTGAGTGGCCTTTGTTGACTTGCAGGACCGCCTTTGTCCAACACCTGATTGGCCAAGAGTAGGAAGCGAAGGCCTTGCTCCCTAAAGAGGTAATCTCTTGCTAGACTGAGGGGAAAGAGAATGTTGTCAGGTTGGCATGAAACCAAGGGGCTTTCATGAGATTGCTAATGGGGTTGAAGGAAAGCACAATGGGGTAGTGATCAAAGACAACAAGGTCCATAATTTGGTAGAGGGAAGGTGGGGGACAATTTATTGATGATATTGTGAGTGATATAGCTTCTATCGAGTCTTGCTTTCTAGACGTCCACTAAAACTTGGAGGTTTGACCAAGAGAAACGAACATCCTCTTTAATCTCCACTAGATCTAGGTGGAGCTTAACTTGGACCCGAACTTCCTTTTCTTGACCATCAATCACCTGCCCCTTCCTCCCCCATCTATCAGAAAGAACTTCCACCATATTTACGTTCCCATGAACCACCACATTGGGGGCCAAAGATATCAATGACTGCCAAGTACGAATTCTTTCCATGTCAGAATTGAGAGCATACATAGAGACAATAGAAAATTGAAGAGGCACCCCAAAGGAAGCACGAATCGATCGATGGCATTGGTCTTCCAGGGTCTCCACCATCCTAGCATGCCACCTTCCATTGATGTTGATAGCCAAGCCTCCATTTCCCCTAGGGTGTGTCGTGGAGAGATATAGATGGGAGGATGAGATACTTTTAAGTCTCTTATGAAGGTACTGCTTGTCAATTTTGATCTCTTGCAGATAGATGAAATCTTGATCTAAGCATTTATCACGTATCCATTGGCCAATAACTATCCCCCTTGAGGGGTCCAACAACACCTAACATTGAGAGACATGATTATCATAATCCAAGGATGGATTCTTTTGAGAAAGGGGCCTTGTCCCTATTTTTCTTGTTTTTCTCATCAACTTTTCTCTTCAAGATAGAGGCGTCCCAACATAGGAGTTTCCCCTTTTGGGGGCTCTTCTAGGTAATCTCAGCCAAATGTTTTCCTTTGTGAGCGATCTTCTTCGAAAACGAGTTGTTATCCTTTTAGGGATTGTGGAGCCAATTATCAAGCTTTCAGTATCCTTGTTATCCTCGTTGTTTCTGGTGCAACCAACCTCTTTGCTAGTGGTGTTAGCCTCATGGTTAATTTCCTTGTAAGAGGATTCCTCTAAGGTCTTCCCATGACTGGGATAGTCTTTGTGATTTGGCTCCTCTGGGTAATCCATGTCATTGACCTCCTTTCTAGGTTGCAAAAAATGTTTGTTCCTGAAGCAGCACGAGAGGGGCTCTTCTCAATACTTCCTTTTTTAGGCTTCCACTTCTTCTTTGTCTTACTTTCGTGAAGCTGTCGAGGTCCATTTCCAACTTTCCTCTTTTTATACTCCAATGGATGCTCTTCCAATATGGTGATAGAGTGATTGACTTTGGGAGAAAAAAAAGTGTTCCTGATCTCCATCCGAGAATTCCAAAACTTGTGGGAAAGCATACTTCCAACAGGATCAAGTTTTTGAGGAGACACAATAATATCTCAAATACTAACTTCCTTCCAAGCTTTGTAATTACAAAACCATAAAAGACGTGTATTTGTTTTGATAAAATGGGTTGAATAGTCTTGAGATGATAGTGCTCGTGAAATCCATTTGTTGTCATTTATCTATCCATTTTAATATGACAATGAATACCTAAACCACCTTAAGTTGTGGGGAAACAAATTTTTTTTGAAGATACTTTAGGAACTTTTATTCATCTGTTGATTGCTCCCCCCACCCCCCGAAGGAGAAACTTCTAGCCAAATCTATGACGTGCAACAATTGTTTTTAAGAATTCATCCAATAAGCAAGGAAGTAAATCAAACAAGTAATAACATAATGATAAAGAACATAAAAGCTATGAGAGATAGAGCTATGATGAGCATACCGCCTACCAATCTTATTTCGTAATTTAGACACCACCTAGTCCAATCTTTTATTATAGGAAATGTTGAAGTCCATTGGATTGCCAATAGGAAAGCTATGAGGAGCATACCACTTGCAAATCTTATTTCGTAATTTAGACACCTCTTAGCCCAATCTTTTATTATAGGAAATGTTGAAGCCCATTGGATTTGCCACTAAGGTGGAACACTCATCCTTCCTTCAAAATCTCATATCTAGAGCTTCTCTACGAGCCCGCCGCACAGTCTCTATATCATAGACTCTGGCGGCTCGAGGAGGAAGTGAACAAAGGAAAATCTCAAGCCCAGAAAGGACTTCGAAAAATCAGAGCGTTGCTGAGATATGAGGAAGAGATACAAAGGAAAAATTTGCAAATTTTCTTCAAGGAGTGGTGGGCCGGCAAAGCCGACAAACCCACCAAAGAGATGTGCCGTATCCTCAAAAGGAAACACAACAGAGAATCGATCCCCTTATTGCTAGACGCAAATGGCAATGTATGCAATACGGAAGAAGATAATTTCGGGATCATTGAAGGGCACTTCACGAGACTCCTGGGGACCTCAAACCCCCTCTCCCACCACAGAAGGGACTGTATGGCAGCCATATCTAGGGTTTCCCCCCACAGGATACCACCCAACCTTCACTCTCTGCTTCATGCCTCTATCTCTGAAGCCGAAATCATTGAGGTCATTGATGCCCTCCCCTCAGGTAAAAGCCCGGGCCCCGACGGGCTCACTAATGAGTTCTTTAAATCCTTCAAGTTGGTGGTTGCCACCCCTCTTCGTTTGGTTTGGCAAGAGGCACTCAAGTTTGGCGCGCTTCCTTCTTGCCTCAACAATGGCATTATCAAGTTAGTACACAAAAAAGGGGAAAAGAACAGAATAGAGAATTGGCGTCCCATTACAATGCTCCAAACAGGATACAAGATCATCGCCAAAGTCATTGCCAACAGAATCTTTGCCACTTGAGAGCGTGGTTAAGCGAGGACCAAAAAGGTTTCATCAAAGGCAGGTCAATTTTGGAAACCATAATAGATATCTGGGAAGGTCTTGAATTTGCAAATGAGTCTAAACAAGAAGTGGTTTTCCTCAAGATCGACTTTGATAAAGCCTACGACAGGCTAGAATGGGACTATATTCTACAGTCGCTACAAGATCTTGGATGTAGTCAGAAATTCACCAAGATGATCGCGACCCTTCTCGGAAACGCATCGACCCAAATTAACATTAATGGAAATCTTTCAAAGGTGATCAAACTTAGAAGATCTATCAGACAAGGGTGCCCATTGGCTCCCCTTCTCTTCGCCATTGCCACGGAAGGGCTTAGCAGGCTGGTGGAGCATCAGGTGGAAGCTGGTAACATTAAAGGCCTTCGTTTGCCGCATGACCACAGTCAGATCACCATGAGACTTTTTGCCGATGATATGAACGCTTTTGTGCACAATGATAGTACCAGCCTTGAGACGTTCTGGAAGTGTCTTGCTACTTTTTGTGAAGCCTCTGGTTCCATAATCAACCACTCTAAGACCGCCTTTAGAGCTATTGGTGGGTCACAGCCCGACCTTCTCATTGATCATGGCTGTCAAATCATTCCGCAGGGCCAAATTTTTCGGCTTCTTGGGATTCCCTTGGGGTTTGGCGTCTCTATGGAACAGCGGTGGAACTGGGTGCTTGCCAAACTCGAAAACAAGCTTAACTATTGGAGAGGTATGCAAATCAATCTTGCTGGTCGTGCTATGGTCATCAACACGTTCCTCTTATCATCTACCATTTATTTCCTTTCTTGTTGGAGACCGAAAGAGCAAGATCTGTCCAAACTAGATAGTATTTGTAGAAACTTCCTTTGGACGGGCGACCACAATAGGAGGGGGGTGCCTAAAATCAAATGGTCCATCTGCACCAGCCATAGAGATAGTGGGGGACTTGGTATCTTGGACATTGGGTGCATGGCTAACAAACTGTCGGCCAAATGGATGACTAAGGCTTGGTGCAACGGGGAGGCCTCGTGGGCCAAGCTAATCTTCAGAAACGAGAATGAGTTGGCGCTCATGGGTTTCCCAAATTGGAAGAATCTTGACATCTTGACCTTGCTGTTTTCCCCGATCCCCGTCTTCTCGAAAGGCTCTAATCTGGTGTGCTCCCTTTGGAAGAGTTGGAATAAAGTCAAAAGCTTCACAAGAATAAGTGAAGACTGGAAGTGGGCTGTCGGTATCAGACAAAACGACTCTATCTGGTTTCCAATCCATGGCATCCGGAGTGTGGAATCTTGGAACATTCAAAACGCCAAGAAGCTATGGAACAAAGGCTTCAAAAAATGGAAACATCTCTGGAAACAAGACACCAACCGCTGGATCAACTTTGAGGATATTGACCCTAGCATCAACATTTCGCATGAAGAATGGAACACTTTGCAAAGCAGATTTCTCGCCTGGGACCGACACAAAGTTCGCCTTCTCATGGGACACGACATGCCGAGCTCGCTTGGTCTCAAATGGCACAATGGGAATAGTCTATCAAAAATCCCGAACATCAAAGAAACGATCGACTATCAGGTCAACCTCAACAAAAAGTGGTGCCTGTCATGGACGCGGCTTCGGTGGGACATGAAGTTCATGGCTATCTGGCACCCCCTCATAGAAATCAAAAAGTCTGTCCTCTTATGGCAAATTCTTCATCACGGAATCTGGACCAACCTTAAGGCTAGCAAAATTTGTGGGATCCCTCCCTGGTGCAAACGCTGCCACCGGTCTATCGAAGATGTTTCACACATCTTCTTTACCTGCCCCAACTCCAACAGACTCTGGCAGGCGGTTGGAAAGAGAATTAGACTTCAAAAACGTCTGAGTTGGCAGCAAGCCCTGCTGGGAGAAGCGATCGGCTGCTCCGCGACTCTCTGGAACGCCATCAGAGGGGAGGTTCTATGGAAAATCTGGCGGGAAAGATGTGCTTTCAACTTCGGTGACTCCCCCAAGGAGTGGTCAATTGAGAAATCGCTGTTCCTCCTTGGCAAAAGGATTGTCAACTGTAAAAAATCCCCCCCCTTTAGGCATCATCAAGTACTCCTTTTGATCGATAACAAGCTTAAACCCAAGTGGGCCCCACATGAGGGTGATGAGAGGGTAATTAACCTTCTTTGTAATGTCATCTAAGCTCTGTAAAAGCTTCCCCTGCTTTGTGGGATTTGGGGGGTCCCGTGGGCACTAGTCCCCTTCTCTTGTACTTTTCTTTATTTAATTCAAGTCCGGGAGAGTAGGCTATTGCCGAACTTCCTTTACATTAAAAAAAAGAAATCTCATATCTAATGTTCGTGACACAAGTAGGCACACTGTTATTATGAGCTTTCAAGAAATTCCTTTCGTGATTCACTTTAGATCCACTAGGCAAGCAAAAAGTGATTAAGGAGTCCAAAAAAGAAGCATTAGAGGAATAGTTCTTAGCATTAATGAACATGTTAGTATCATTAACAAACATCTCAAGCTGGTCCCAAGAGTACTATGACCATTCACTTGTACAATTGCACTTTAAAAGTTAAAGCTGGGGGAGTAGGCACGTGCCCAACGTCCTTACAAAAAATCAATCTCAAGCCCAAGAGGGGAGGGAGCATTCGGAATCGTAATCCCTTGTAATGTACCATTGGGCATGGCATCCTTGATTAACCAACCAAGGGTATCAGTAGCAATGGCAAACAATAGAAGGGCAAGAGTTCCTTTCCTTATGGATATGAGGGGTCTAAAGAGTTCAGAAATGGTGTGATTCATGGATATCCTGTTGATATATTTAGGTAGTGATATGTTTGAACAATCTAGGACTGCCCGAGCACTTTTTTCCCTCTTTAGGAGGTTTTTTTCCCTTGGCTCGTATATATTCCTACTGCCTGAACGGGTGATTTATCTTTGTACATTCCCTCAAACTCCAACAATTGGTATCAGAGTAGGCCACCGCTTCATCAAGGGCATCGTTGACACTCCTCTGATTATAGTCTCAAAATCATAAGAAATCTGGTGCACATACTTAGGGTGATTAGTAGATCAAAACAACTTCATCTTGTGGTGCCAAAATCGTGATATGAGCTTGTTCGGCCTCCAAATGCACTATCACAATGCTTATGTATGCTATTTTTTCTTTTTGGTCCAAAGATATATTTAGGTTTCCGTTCGCCATTATAAGCGTCTCAAAGTCTACTAGAGATTTAGTAGAACTCATCATGGTAATTCTGTTCAAATTTTGTAGATAGAGTCATTTTTGTGCACGAGGGTATTCTACTTAGTGGCCATGGATGAAAGCACTGATGTATTTCATATGTTGTTTGTTGAGGATGAGTTGGATGGCACGAATTTGTTGGAGTTAGACGTCTGCGGAATCACACAAACAACACAAGGAAGAAGAAGAAGCTTGGATCACAACACACAATACTAAATGTATTACTAGAGAATGTACAAAGATAAGTAGTCCATTAGGGCAATAGGAGTATATACAAGCCGGGGGGAAAAAACCTTCTAAAGAGGGAAAAAAGTGTCCCGGCGGTCCTAGTGTGTTCACACACATCACTACCTAAATATGTCAACAAATCCCCCCTGGGAGTGATGCGGTGAATAAGGAGCTGGCACTGATGTATAAGGAAGTGCCAAGCTATGTGGAAATCACTCCACAAAAGGAAGTAAGCCCAAAGCTTTGCAGAAAGCTTCAAACTTCTCCCTAGGCAGAGCCTTCATGAAAAGGTCTACAATGTTCTCTTGTGTGGGCACATATGCCAAGCTGATCTCCCCAGTAGAGAACCTCTCCCTAACATAGTGATAATGCACCTCAATGTGCTTAGTGCGAGCATGGAACACAGGGTTGCTCGCAACTGCCAATGCGCTCTAACTGTCAGTGAAGATGGTGGTGGTAGAAGTCTGACCAACACCCAAATCAGCCATAAGGCGTCTGAGCCACACACACTCAACACTCCCTATACTGAGCCTCACAACTGGAAGTGGCCACAGTAGGCTGCTTCTTGCTCAACCAAGATATACATGAGCTACCAAGCATGAAGCAAAAGCCACTAGTGGACACAGGAGTGTCATGGCAACCTGCCCAATTAGAGTTAGAAAAAGCATGCAAATCTAGCGCTAGTGATCCCCCCTTGGGATAAAAAAACCCAAGTAGCCGAGTACCACTCAAATAGCGAAAGATGCACTTAACTGCGTGCCAATGCTTGACTCCTGGGCAATGCATAAACCTGCTCATCTGTGAGACAACAAACTGAATATCTAGTCGAGTAATGCATAAGTAAATCAAGCATCCAACAGCCTGCTGATAGGGAACATCATCAAATGCATCTCCAGCATCATGAAGACTCAAACATAAACATGTCTCCATAGGAGTGGCAATAGGCTTACAGTCTTCAAGGCCAAAATGCTGCAATAATGTGTCAATATATTTTGTTTGACACAAAGCCATTCCACCATCAACTTGCATAAACTGAATGCCCAAATAGTGATGCAAATGCCCCAAATCAGACATCTCAAATGAGGCATGCAAATCAGCCTTAAAATCAGCAATATGCTTCCCAATAGGACCAGTGAGCAGCATGTCGTCAACATAGACAACAATGATCAGAAGCACATCATTAGCACGCTTAACATATAAGGTGCTTTCAATTGGATTGTTCTCAAAACCATGTGCAATCAAATAGGCATGTATCTTCTCATACCAAGCATGTGGTGCTTGCTTTAAACCATATAATGCCTTCTTTAACGTGCACACCTGGTTTTCATGCCCTTTCTGCACAAAGCCACGGGGCTAAAAAACATACACTTCTTCATACAAGTCACCATTCAGAAATGCAGTTTTAATGTCCAACTGATGTGCATTCCAACCATGATGGTCTGCAAGTGCAGAAATGCTCCGAATTGTAGTCATACGGCATGTAGGTGCAAAGGTCTCATCAAAATCAATGCCTCTTTCCTGCGCATAACCCTTTGCAATAAGCCTAGCCTTATACCTGTCAACTGTACCATCCGGTTTATGCTTCACCTTGTATACCCACTTAGTGTCAATGGCCTTCTTGCCAAGAGGCAAGTCACATAAAGACCAAGTACCATTCTTCATTATTGCATCATATTCAGATTGCATAGCAACCATCCAATTTTCTGAATTTTGTGCTTCATCAAACGAAATAGGCTCATTGTCATCACAAAGACTAGATGCAGCCATAGCATAGCAATGTGATGCAAAAGAGGCACTACGAGAGCTTGATCGAGTACGATATGACAGAGGTGCATCTAATTTGCGGTCACGTAAAGTCTGCACCAGCCATTTTGGCATAGTTTTTGCCTGCTTAATATCAGCTCTCTCATCAAGTAGTGCATCATGTAAATTTGCATCAGAAATGGAATGATCTGCATCATCACATGAAACCTGCAAAGGCTGAGAAGTTGCCTCATTGGGATGAGCACTAGACTGTCCACCTGTGAAAAGAGGCAGCAAAGTATCATACGTGTCTTTGGAGCTAACAGATGTCTCCTTAGTACATGAAAGCAATGGCTGAATAGCATCTTCCACAAAAACAACATCACGACTAACCACAATGCATTTAGTCTATGGATGATATAGACGATAGCCTTTACTTCCAGAACTATATCCAACAAAAATACATTTTACTACTTTATCATCCAACTTTCTACGATGTTGTTAAGGCACTGATGCATATGCCAAACAACCAAAAACACGCAGATGAGAAATAGATGGCTTGCGATCATGCCAAGCCTCATATGGAGTGATAGACTAGAGTGCTTTAGTGGGACACCTATTCAGTACATATGCTGCACACATGACAACCTCAAGCCAGAAACTATGTGGTAAAGCCTGACTCTTGACCATACATCTCGCCATCTCCATGAGTGACCTGTTCTTTCGTTTAGCAACGCCATTCTGTTGAGGTGTATACGGCACTGTACACTGGTGTTTTATCCCACATTCAGCGAGAAATGCATTAAAATCAGAAGACAGATATTCCCCCCCTCGATCAGAATGGAGGGTGCCCATTTTACATGCTGACATATTTTCAGCCAAAACCAAAAATTGTTTGAAGCACATGAACACTTCATACTTTGGCTTCAATGGATATACCCATGCATGCCCGGAAAAATCATCGATGAAAGTCACGAAGTAAAGATAATTCCCAAAAGAAGGTGTCTGCATAGGACACAGACATCACTATGTACAAGCTGCAATTTCTGAGTAGCCCAAACTGAACCATCTTTTGGAAAGGAAGAACGCTGCATTTTGTGCAAAATATAGCCTTCACAAACATGTTTTCCAGGTTCCTCAAGTTTGGGCAAAGAGGACACCATTTCAGATTTCTGCAGTCATAGCAAACTAGCAAAATTCAGATGGCCAAAGCGTGCATGCCAAAGCTTTGCATCTGACATAGCCTGAGAATCATTTACTGCTCATGCCAAATCATTTACAGATCTTTCATAGTCTATGAGCTTATACAACCCACGACATAAAATGCCAGAAGCAATAATCACATCGCCATTTGAGAGATCATGAACTGTACACCTGTCATCAACCAATTTCATAAATAAACCAATCTTGGCTAATGCAGAAACTGATAACAGGTTCTCCTTGATCCCTGGCACAAATAACGCATCTGACAAAGTGAAAGAACTACCATCAGCAGTAGTCAAAATGATCTTACCAACTCCCATAACAGGATAAGAGGAGTTGTTGGCACATGTAATAGTATTCCCTGTAGGGGCAGGCTCGAGTGAAGAGAAGAGACTACGCTGCGAGGAAATATGTTTGGTCGCTCCACTGTCAAAATACCAAACATCTGAGTCTACTATAGACATGCACTGCTCATGAGAAGATGGGTCAAAACTGTAGACAATAGTAAATGCCCATTCTTCTTCCTGCGCAAGATTAGCAGACTCTGTTTTTTGTGTAGAGGCCTCTGCAACAACCATTCGAGCCTCTTTCTTCTTTGCCTCTTTAGAAGCCAGTTTTGGAAAGTTCTTTATGATATGATCATTCCCTTTATAGTACTTACAAAACACTTTCTGCTTTTCTAATTTCTTCTCATCTTTATCTTCCTTCTTCGAATATGCACAATTAGCAGATTTCTGCTTACTAGTTAAAGAGCTCCATTTTCCTTTTCCCTTCTGACTAGCTAGGAAAGCTTGATCTACAACTCGCATAATGGACCTATTCTACCTAGACTGATCTTCCTGCAACAGAACAGAGAGTAACTCCTCAAATGATAAGGCATTTGGATTCCCTTTCATCATCAACCGAAGAGTAGAAGCAAAACTCTAATATGAATCAGGAAGACCATTCAGAATGGTCTACACAAGTGAGCTATCTGGTATAACCTCATTAGCAGAAATCAACTGTTCCTTCAAGTCTTTGATCTTCGTTAGGAAACTGTCCATAGAATCACCTTCATTCATGTGCTCACTCTCCAATTGTTTTCGGAGGTAAGCAATACGAGCTTCATTCCTAGCTTGGTATAATGTGGTAAGTGTATCCCAAGCATCCTTAGTTGTTATGCAAGAGTGAATGTGAGGAATAATGACACATTTGACAGAAAAAGCTATCAATGCATGTGCCTGGGCATCTCTGCCATCCGAGCGAATCTGCTCTACAGTAGGTGCAGTAGAAACCGCAACACGAACAGGAATATGCAGAATATCATCATCTTGGACACCTTCTGCATCATCTTTTGTGCCTATAGTTTTAACAATTGCAGGTGTGATAGGACATTTTTTGACACCCTGTACAATGTTCCATAGTCCTTTTGCAACCAACACATGTTGCATCATATAAGCCCATAACGGGTAGTTGGTACCATCCAGCTTATCCTCAATAGCCAGCATACGGAATACATTACTACTTTCAACCATGGCCTGTGACTAAAATACCTTGATGCAGAAAATTGACTGTATCTCAAAAAGTTGAACAAAAGTGCCCAGACAAATTCCATTAGACGTGTAGCAGACTTTGAGATGCTTATACTGGTGAAAAGAAAGTGGTATATACCTTTGGCACAAAAAGATGAAATAGCCTGCACAAGCACTGCGATAGTGCGTTCGCAGGCCGAAACGAGCTCAGATCGCGATTTCGGCATGCCTGAGTGAAGATGTTTTGATCTTGGAAACACGCTGAGTATGCTCACCAAAATTCGTGCGATTCTGAGATTGCAAACAGAGGAGTTTCGACGACACCCTAGATGAAGGGACGACTTGCTCTAATACCAATTATTGGAGTTAGACGTCTGTGGAAGCACGCGAACAGCACAAGGAAGAAGAAGAAGCTTGGAGCACAACACACAATACTGAATGTATTACTAGAGAATGTACAAAGATAAGTAGCCCATTAGGGCAATAGGAGTATATACAAGCCGGGGGAAAAAAACCTCCTAAAGAGGGAAAAAAAATGCCTCCTACTGTGTTCACACACATCACTACCTAAATATATCAACAGAATTACCCAGGGTGTTGAAAAACATCCTATTACACTTGCAAATACAAGTATTGAAGCTGATGTAAATGGCATTGAAGATTATAATATTCTTCATGTTCGTATTCTTGTTGTAGTTTCTGCTGCACCTAATATAGAGAAAATTCGTTGAGATGGTAGAGATGCTCAGGCACATGCATTGATAGCCTTGTCTATCAAATGTGCAATTATTCCTTACATTTTCGCTTGTAGAACAACTAAGGATGCTTGGGATACACTTACCACATTGTACCAGACTAGGAATGAAAGCTAGTGTTGCTTACCTCTGAAAATAGTTGGAGAGTGAGCATATGAATGAAAGTGAATCTATGGGTAGTTTTCTAACAAAGATCAAAGATTTGAAGGAACAACTAATTTTTGCTAATGAATACATTTCACTTGTGCAGAATGTTCTGAATGGTCTTCCCGATTCATATTAGAGTTTTGCTTCTACTTTTCGTTTGATGACGAAAGGCAATCCAAATGCCTTGACATATGAGGGGTTAGTCTTTCTTCTATTGCAGGAAGATTAGTCTAGGCAGAACAGGTCTATTACGCATCTTGCAGATCAAGCTTTCTTGGCTATTCAGAAGGGCAAAGGTAGATGGATCTCTTCTATTAGTAAGAAAAAATCTACTAATTTTGCACAATCGAAGAAGGAAGATAGAGAAGAGAACAAAACGAAAAAGAAAAAATTGTTTTGCAAGTACCATAAAGAAAATGATCATATCATAAAGAATTGTACAAAACTGGCTGCAAAAGAGGCAAAGAAAAAACAAGTTGGAATGGTTGTTGCAGAGGCCTCTACAGTGAAAACAAAGTCTGCTAATCTAGTGCAGAATGAGGAATGGGCATTTACTACTGTTTGCACTTTTGACCCATCTTCTCCTAAATAGTGTATGTCTACAGTAGATTGAGAAAAAAAGAGGTTAGAATTGTAACAAATTGGCTGCAAAAGAGGCAAAGGGAAAACTGGTTGGAATGGTTGTTGCAGAGGCCTCTACACTCAAAACAAAGTTTGCTAACCTAGTGCAGAATGGAGAATGGGCATTGAAAGAACTTGGAGAAGCTTGTCGAAGGTAGAAATGTGCGTTTCGAAGCGATGAAGTTTGGTCAAGCCAACTGGCACAAGACCAGCCCTTGAGCTTATGGAGACTCAAATAGACCTTATAGGCATGCTATAAGTGCAAAGAAACACACTATGTACCTTGGAGCATCAAGGAGAATGAGTCGATACAAAACAGATAGATTCGCGGGTCGACTAGCTCAAAAAACTTATTATCTATGGAAGAGACACTGAACTTCAAATGCCCATAGCGACCAGCGTGATTACAATTAGAAAAAATCCTTTTATGGGAGTGATACACATAGGGTTTAGTGTATGGAATGCACAAAAGTATAAGCAATAAGCAAAATATGCTATAGGAATGAATGCGACATTCACCGGTGGTACTTCCTATTTTTCAGGAATATGCAAAGATTGACCCCGACGCAGCAAAACTTCGATTTCTCCAAATCTGCTGAACAAAATGCTTTGAAAATTTACAGGAATAAACTAGACACTAATACCTTTCCAATGAGTCTTCTTGCACTCAATTTGGAGCTCTGAGGAGAGAGCAGCAGCCTCTGCAAGATTACTACTTGCGAAGAAGATGATGTAGAAAATTGAAGGAGCAAGACAATGATGGTCACAAGTGTATGTATATTGCTTCCATGTATAATACAAGTGATTTCAACTCCTTATATATCCTCTAGGAGTGTTCCACTACTTTTACAACTTGAGTTTGAATTCAAATGAAGGTGGAAATGGTTGTTGGAGGGAATCAATTCACTTTCCTACAATCTAGGAAAAGTGAAGATCTTGATTGATCTACTTTTAGGTGACTTGATTTGCTTGATTGAATGCAACTTCAACCACCAAAATTTCGTGGGATTTTGGCTCTATATTTCTACCTTTACATGTGTCAAGCTCAAGGCTTTTACAATGGTAAATGAGCCATCAAAAATTTCTCAAAAAATACAATAAATGAGCATATGAAAAAGAACTCTCCAATGGATATTCTTTCGACGCGATAGCCTTTGATGTAGATCAAATCCACCTCAAGCATAGTGTAAGCTTGATGTTCCAACAGCTCCCCCTCAAGCTAAAGTATGCTTGAGTCTTCATTCTCTGATAGGTTGAATACCTGCCATAGCTTTGAATCTACAAAGCTTTATTCCATCAAGTGCCTTCGTCATCATATCTGCTACTTGCTTTTCAGTCGGAACAAAAGAAATGTCAATCTCCTTTGCCATGAGCTTCTCCCTGATAAAGTGATAATGGACTTCTATGTGCTTGGTTCTCGCATGGAAAATAGGATTTGCCGCTAGATGCATGGAACTTACATTATCTCCAAATATGTGAGGTTTGGAACTCACAAGTCCCAAATCTGTATACAATGCTTTTAACCATATTACCTCTTGAGTTGCTATGGTCAAGCCTCTGTACTCTGCTTCAGTTGAAGATAAAGAAACTGTTGGTTGCTTCTTGGAACTCCATGACACTAGCTTTGAACCTACAAATGCTAAGTAACCAGATGTACTTTTTCTAACATCCATTTAAGAATGCATTTTTCACATCAAGTTGGAGGAGTCTCCAATTCCTTGCAGCAGCTACACTTATCAATGTCCTGATTGTAGTCATCTTTGCGACTGGTGAGAATGTTTCCTCATAGTCTATACCATGAGTTTGTGAGCATCCTTTGGCAACTAATCTTGCCTTGTACCTGCAAACTGATCCATCTGAATTTCTTTTAACTTTATATACCCATCTGCAACCAATTACCTTTTGATTCGGCGACATTGGAACCAAATCCCAAGTGTCCATTTCCTTCAATGCATCTATCTCTTCGTTCATGGCCTTTTCCCAATTAGGGTTTCCCTTTGCCTCTTCATAGGTTGAGGGTTCCTCTGAAATAGAGTCTTTTGCCAAGTAGATGGAATGCTTTGTAACAAATGTGGAATCATATCCATACCTTTCTGGTTGTTTCTTCTGTCTTGCTGATCTTCTAGGTGCTTGTTTGGAGCATTCTCCAACCTCTTGCATCTTTGCTTTGCCTCTTGACTTCCATAGCTTGTAATCCCTTTCTCTTTCATCTTGGTCATCCTCTGTATCACTTCTTGGATCTTGGACCTGTGTATCATGCCGTCACCCATCTTGATCTAGCTCTGATACCACTGAAAGAACTTGGAGAAGCTTGTCGAAGGTAGAAATGTGCGTTTCGAAGCGATGAAGTTTGGTCAAGCCAACCGGCACAAGACCAGCCCTTGAGCTTATGGAGACTCAAATAGACCTTATAGGCATGCTATAAGTGCAAAGAAACACACTATGTACCTTGGAGCATCAAGGAGAATGAGTCGATACAAAACAGATAGGTTCGCGGGTCGACTAGCTCAAAAAACTTATTATCTATTGAAGAGACAATGAACTTCAAATGCCCATAGCGACCAGCGTGATTACAATTAGAAAAAATCCTTTTATGGGAGTGATACACATAGGGTTGAGTGTATGGAATGCACAAAAGTATAAGGAATAAGCAAAATATGCTATAGGAATGAATGCGACATTCACCGGTGGTACTTCCTATTTTTCAGGAATACGTAGAGATTGACCCCAAGGCAGAAAAACTGAGATTTCTCCAAATCTGCTGAAGCAAATGCTTTGAAAATTTACAGGCATAAACTAGACACTGATACCTTTCCATTGAGTCCTCTTGCACTCAATTTTGAGCTCTGACGAGAGAGCAGCAGCCTCTGCAAGATTACTACTTGCGAAGAAGATGATGCAGAAAATTGAAGGAGCAAGACAATGATGGTCACAAGTGTATGTATATTGCTTCCATGTATAATACAAGTGATTTCAACTCCTTATATAGCCTCTAGGAGTGTTCCACGACTTTTACAACTTGAGTTTGAATTCAAATGAAGGTTGGAATGGTTGTTGGAGGGAATCAATTCACTTTCCTACAATCTAGGAAAAGTGAAGATCTTGATTGATCTACTTTTAGGTGACTTGATTTGCTTGATTGAATGCAACTTCAACCACCGAAATTTCGTGGGATTTTGGCTCTATATTTCTACCTTTACATGTGTCAAGCTCAAGGCTTTTACAATGGTAAATGAGCCATCAAAAATTTCTCAAAAAATACAATAAATGAGCATATGAAAAAGAACTCTCCAATGGATATTCTTTCGACGCGATAGCCTTTGATGTAGATCAAATCCACCTCAAGCATAGTGTAAGCTTGATGTTCCAACAGCTCCCCCTCAAGCTAAAGTATGCTTGAGTCTTCATTCTCTGATAGGTTGAATACCTGCCATAGCTTTGAATCTACAAAGCTTTATTCCATCAAGTGCCTTCGTCATCATATCTGCTACTTGCTTTTCAGTCGGAACAAAAGAAATGTCAATCTCCTTTGCCATGAGCTTCTCCCTGATAAAGTGATAATGGACTTCTATGTGCTTGGTTCTCGCATGGAAAATAGGATTTGCCGCTAGATGCATGGAACTTACATTATCTCCAAATATGTGAGGTTTGGAACTCACAAGTCCCAAATCTGTATACAATGCTTTTAACCATATTACCTCTTGAGTTGCTATGGTCAAGCCTCTGTACTCTGCTTCAGTTGAAGATAAAGAAACTGTTGGTTGCTTCTTGGAACTCCATGACACTAGCTTTGAACCTACAAATGCTAAGTAACCAGATGTACTTTTTCTATCATCCTTAGCTCCTGCCCAATCTGCATCTGAGTAGATTTTGATATCCAAATCTGAAGAGTAAGGATAGAATATATCTTCGTTGATTGTACCTTTGAGATACTTAAGTACTCTCTTAGCCGCATCCATGTGTGGTCTTCTTGGTGAGTGCATGAACTGACTAAGCACTCCCACACTATATGAGATGTCCGCCCTTGTATGAGTAGCATATAT
Organism: Ceratopteris richardii; assembly: GCA_020310875.1. NCBI lineage: Eukaryota > Viridiplantae > Streptophyta > Polypodiopsida > Polypodiales > Pteridaceae > Ceratopteris > Ceratopteris richardii. The sequence continues at coordinate 175,940,541 of CM035406.1, forward strand.
CAAGATACCTACCAAGCTTTGATACTCTTTAATGTCTTCAATTTTCTCACCTTCATAAACACTAAGTTTATGATTCATCTCCAAAGGTGTACCTGCAGGTTTAGTGTTCTCCATTTTGAACTTGAGAAGAAGATCCTGAATGTATCTTCTTTGAGTCAAATACATTCCTTCATCTGTGTATATCACCTGCATACCTAGGAAATATGTGAGCTCACCTAGGTCACTGATTTTGAACTCCTCTTGCATGTGTCTCTTGATCCTTTGAATGCCACTTAGATCATCACCTGTCACAATAATATCATCTACATATACACATAGATAGATAACCTCATTGTGATCCCTTTTGATGAATAGAGAAGGATCTGAGCTGCTAGCTTTGAACCCTTGATCTTGAAGATATGTAACCAACCTATAATTCCAAGCTCTTGGAGCTTGTTTCAATCCATACAATGCTTTCTTAAGTCTGCAAACATAAGATGGACGATTAGGGTTTTCAAAACCTGGTGGTTGTGACATGTATACCTCTTCACTTATCCAACCATTTAAGAATGCATTTTTCACATCAAGTTGGAGGAGTCTCCAATTCCTTGCAGCAGCTACACTTATCAATGTCCTGATCGTAGTCATCTTTGCGACTGGTGAGAATGTTTCCTCATAGTCTATACCATGAGTTTGTGAGCATCCTTTGGCAACTAATCTTGCCTTGTACCTGCAAACTGATCCATCTGAATTTCTTTTAACTTTATATACCCATCTGCAACCAATTAACTTTTGATTCGGCGACATTGGAACCAAATCCCAAGTGTCCATTTCCTTCAATGCATCTATCTCTTCGTTCATGGCCTTTTCCCAATAAGGGTTTCCCTTTGCCTCTTCATAGGTTGAGGGTTCCTCTGAAATAGAGCCCTTTGCCAAGTAGATTGAATGCTTTGTAACAAATGTGGAATCATATCCATACCTTTCTGGTTGTTTCTTCTGTCTTGCTGATCTTCTAGGTGCTTGTTTGGAGCATTCTCCAACCTCTTGCATCTTTGCTTTGCCTCTTGACTTCCATAGCTTGTAATCCCTTTCTCTTTCATCTTGGTCATCCTCTGTATCACTTCTTGGATCCTGGACCTGTGTATCATGCCGTCACCCATCTTGATCTAGCTCTGATACCACTGAAAGAACTTGGAGAAGCTTGTCGAAGGTAGAAATGTGCATTTCAAAGCGATGAAGTTTGGTCAAGCCAACCGGCACAAGACCAGCCCTTGAGCTTATGGAGACTCAAATAGACTTTATAGGCATGCTATAAGTGCAAAGAAACACACTATGTACCTTGGAGCATCAAGGAGAATGAGTCGATACAAAACAGATAGGTTCGCGGGTCGACTAGCTCAAAAAACTTATTATCTATGGAAGAGACAATGAACTTCAAATGCCCATAGCGACCAGCGTGATTACAATTAGAAAAAATCCTTTTATGGGAGTGATACACATAGGGTTGAGTGTATGGAATGCACAAAAGTATAAGGAATAAGCAAAATATGCTATAGGAATGAATGCGACATTCACCGGTGGTACTTCCTATTTTTCAGGAATACGTAGAGATTGACCCCAAGGCAGAAAAACTGAGATTTCTCCAAATCTGCTGAAGCAAATGCTTTGCAAATTTACAGGCCTAAACTAAACACTAATACCTTTCCATTGAGTCCTCTTTCACTCAATTTGGAGCTCTGACGAGAGAGCAGCAGCCTCTGCAAGATTACTGTTGGCGAAGAAGATGATGCAGAAAATTGAAGGAGCAAGACAATGATGGTCACAAGTGTATGTATATTGCTTCCATGTATAATACAAGTGATTTCAACTCCTTATATAGCCTCTAGGAGTGTTCCACGACTTTTACAACTTGAGTTTGAATTCAAATGAAGGTGGGAATGGTTGTTGGAGGGAATCAATTCACTTTCCTACAATCTAGGAAAAGTGAAGATGTTGATTGATCTACTTTTAGGTGACTTGATTTGCTTGATTGAATGCAACTTCAACCACCAAAATTTCGTGGGATTTTGGCTCTATATTTCTACCTTTACATGTGTCAAGCTCAAGGCTTTTACAATGGTAAATGAGCCATCAAAAATTTCTCAAAAAATACAATAAATGAGCATATGAAAAAGAACTCTCCAATGGATATTCTTTCGACGCGATAGCCTTTGATGTAGATCAAATCCACCTCAAGCATAGTGTAAGCTTGATGTTCGAACAGGCATTTATTAGTGTTTGCACTTTTGAACCATCTTCTCCTGAACAGTGTATGTTTGGTACTTTGATAGTGGGGCAACCAAACATAGTACCCCGTACTGTAGTTTCTTCACTTCACTCCAGTCTGCCCCTATAGGGAATAATGTCACATGCACCAACAACTCCTCTTATCTTGTCATGGGACTTGGTAAGATCATTTAGACTATTGCTGATGGTAGATCTTTTACATTGGCTTTATTTGTGCCAAGGATCAAAAAGAATCTCTTATGAGTTTCAGATTTAGTCAAGATTGGCTTGGTCGTGAAATTTGTTGATGATAGATGTACAATTCATGATTTGTCAAATGAAGACTTGATTATTGCTTCTATCATTTTATATCATGGGTTGTATAAGCTCATAGATTATGAAAGATCTGTGAATAATTATGCATGTGTAGAACATGATTCTTAGGCTATGTCAGATGCAAAGCTTTCGCATGCACACTTTGGTCATTTGAATTTTGCTAGTTTGCTATGCCTACAAAAATCTGAAATGGTGTCCTCTTTACCCAAACTTGAGGCACCCAAGAAACATGTTTGTGAAGGCTGTATTTTGGGCAAAATGCAGCGTTCCACCTTTCGAAAAGATGGTTCACTTTGAGCTACTCAAAAATTTCAGCTTGTTCACAGTGATATCTGTGGTCCTATGCAAACAACTTCTTTTCTAAACTATCTTTACTTCATGACTTTCATTGATGATTTTTCCAAGCATGCATGGGTATATGCATTGAAAGAAAAGTACAAAGTGTTCATGTGCTTCAAACACGTTTTGGTTTTGATTGAAAATCTATGAGCGTGTAAAATGGGCACCCTCTGTTCTGATCAAAGGGGGGAATATATGTCTTCTGACTTTCATGCATTTCTAGCTAAACATGGAATAAAACATCAATGTAAAATGTTGTATACACCTCAATAGAATGCAGTTGTTGAATAGAAGAACATGTCACACATGGAGATGGTGAGGTGTATGGTCAAGGGACAAGCTTTACCATATAGTTTCTTGCTTGAGGCCGTTATGTGTATAGCATATGTACTTAATAGATGTCCCACTAAAGCATTTCATTCTATCACTCCATATGAGGCTTGGCATGGTCATAAGCCATCTGTTCCTCACCTACGTGTTTTTGGTTGTTTGGAATATGCATTAGTGCTTGAACAACATGGTAGGAAATTAGATGATAAAGCAATAAAATGTATTTTTCTTGGGTACAATTCTAAAAGCAAAGGCTTTCATCTATATTATCCATAAACCAAGAATATTTGGTTATCTGTGATGTTTATGTGGAAGATGCTATTAAGCCTTTACTTTCATGTATGAAGGAGACATCTCTTATCTCCAAAGAGATGTATGATACTTTGCTACCTCTTTTTATAGGTGGACCGTCTAGTGCTGGTCCTAATGAGGCACCTTCTTACCCTTTACAAGTTTCATGTGATGATGTAGATCATTACATTTCTCATGCAGATTTACACTTGTTGATGAAAGAGCTGATATTGAGGAGGCAAAAAATATGCCAAAATGGTTGTCCTAGACTTTGTGTGACAACGAATTAGATGCACCTCTATCATATCATACTCGTTTCAGCTCTCATAGTGCCTCTTTTGCATCCGATTGCTATGCTATGGATGCCTGTAGTCTCTGTAATGAGAATGAGTGTGTTTCGTTTGATGAAGCACAAAATTCTAAAAATTGGATGGCTGCTATGCAATCAAACTATGATGCTATCATGAAAAATGGTACATCATCTTTATGTGAATTGCCTCCTGGCAAGAAGGACATTGACACTAAGTGGGTATACAAGCTAAATCGTAAGCTTTATGGAACAATTCAGAAGTATAAGGCTAGGCTTGTGGCAGAGGGTTATGCATAGGAAAGAGGCATTGATTTTGATGAGACCTTTGCACGTACATGCCAAATGACTACTGTTCATAGCATTTGTGCACTTGCAATTCATCATGGTTGGAAGATCAATTGGACATTAAAACAACATTTCTAAATGGTGACTTGCATGAAGAAGTGTATGGTTTTTGGCCCAGTCACTTTGTGCATAATGGGCATGAAAACTAGGTGTGTAGGTTAAAGAAGGCATTATATGGTTTAAAGCAAGCACCACATGGTTGGTATGAAAAGATACATGCATATTTGATTGCACATGGTTTTGAGAACAATCCAACTGAGAGCACCTTGTATGTTAAGCATGCAAAGATGTGCTTCTAATCATTGTTGTGTATCTTGATGACATGCTACTCACTGCTCCTCATGAGAAGCATATTGCTCATTTTAAGGCTGACTTGCATCCCTCATTTGAGTTGTCTGAAATTGGGCATTTGCATCATTATTTGGGCATTCAATTTATGCAAGCTCATGGTGGAATAGCTTTGTGTCAAAGGAAACATATTGACACATTATTATAGAATTTTGGTGTTGAAGACTATAAAACTATTGCCACTCCTATGGAGACAACTTTACGATTGAGTCTTCATGATGCTGGAGATGCATTTGATGTTGTTCTCTCTCAACAGGCTGTTGGATGTTGGATTTACTTAGGCATTACTTAGCCAAATATTTAGTTTGTTGTCTCACAGATGAGCAGGTTCATGCATTGCCTATGTGTCAACCATTGGCACGCAATTAAGTGCATCTTTCACTGCTTGAGTAGTACCCGACTACTTGGATTTTTTTATCCCAAGGGGGGATCACTACCAGCGATTTACATGCTTTTTCTCATGTATATCTTGGTGGAGCAAAAAGTAGCCTATTGTGACCACTTCCAATTTTAAGACTGAGTATAGGGCACCTTTCATAGTGACTATTAAGTGTATGTGGCTCAGATTGTGACGTTTCTACAGTGAGGTTACTAAGAATGGATGAACAGACAAATAGAAACCTACAAATAAGGTGAGCCCATCTTTCGAAAATCTGTAGACAGACATTAGTGTAAATTTATGCGCTAAAAGTTAATTCGAAGTATCTTTGAAAAACTAATTGTTCAAGGCCTCTTTAATCTCCATTAGAAATGAATATGGTGCGGAGATAAAGAAGCGCATGTGGAATTCAATGGCCTAAACTATAACGTCCGGCTTGATCCCTCTCCTCCCTTTAACACTATATTTACGTCTATTTTAAATCAATTTTAATGTTAATATAAAGAAACATTTAAGCTCAAGGTGAAAGCTAATAATTTCAAGATATCTCCTCTTGAGATTCTCTACCTAATTTTAAATATATGTAATCTAGCCGTGACAGAATTGCTAGATTTTGTACTCTGAATGTGAAACCTTGGCCAACACGTTAGTGTGAAATGGATCATTCAAGATTGGATTAATAACAAAATTTTGTAGGCGAAAATAATTTTTAGAAAGAGTGATGTCCTTTCTCTTTCCTCACTCTCCTATTCTTTCCGTTCTAAATGACTCGTGAAGACTCATATATCGTGTTCTTCTTATGGGAGGGATGTAATATAATGAAACCCTTTTGCACTACAAGGATAGATTTGAAATGGGCAGCGACATCAGTTAAAATGACTCCATTTGGTTCTTGATTTCTGTTATTAAGAGAGTTGCGTCTAAGAGCCTCCAAAAAGCTAAGAGGCTCTACACAAAAATATTCCAATGGTGGAAGTACCTCTGGAACCAACATAGAAGAAATTGGATCAGATTTGAGGACATCTATGAGATCTATAGAGTCGACTTCAAAGACTAGTGCCTGTTAAGATCAAACAAACCCAATGCTCGGGATGAACCAATCTCCTTATTGGTTAGGATCAGTCATGTGGAATAATATTAGCAAGGTGGAGGAGCCTCCTATAATTAGAACAAATATAAACTACCATTTGTCACTTAACAAGAAATGGTGTTTGAATTACTCCCAGATTACGCGGGACTACTTGGTGATGCAATTGAGTGCTCATCTACTTGTTTGAAGACCATCAACAGCAAAGTTCTCTAAAAGATATGGAAGCAAAGGTGTGTATTCAACTTTGACAAGCCTCCTAGAGAATGGTCAATTGTGAAGTCACTACTCTTTACAGGTGGAATGATCCATGAATGTACCCTCCTTCCAATCAACCCCTTTTTAGGCACCATAGGGATTTAATTTTATGAAACAAGAAGTTGAAAAACAAGTGGACCCCCCACAAAGGGGACAAAAAGGTTAAAATACTTCTCTATAATTCTCTATAGAATTCTTTTATTTTTTTCCCTCATTTTGGTGCAATTTTTGAAATACAAAATGTAGATTATGTTTACTCAAGAGAAATGACTCTATGGACTACTACTTCTACACCTCATGAAAGTTATGGTACTTCTACCTACACAAGGAATATTGTATCTGGATCAAATTTCTAAGTATCAAGATTTTTTACATGCAAAATGGACTATATCGAATTTATGGTTGTAAGATTGTTGAAATCTCAGAACTATTCGTACATTTATACTTTGAGATAAGTGAGTAGTAGGTGCAAGCTATTTACACATAACTAAATTTAGATGCTATTTTCAAAAATCCAAAACATTCCTAAATGTTGGTGAGGAAAAAACGAAAATAAGAAAGAATTTTTGTAATAAGAATCAAAACAATAACTAATCATTAAGAAGTAATAAGTAATCATTAAGAAGTAATACGTTATTTTTTCTTTCAACTCTTAATTATTTAAAAAAAAAATCAATGATACTTCATATCGAGTTAGGCATTCATGTGGAAAGAAAATATCATTATGAGTTTTAAGAAGATGAATAAATAATCAAGGACATTGGTGGTAGAGGACATGGACGTGCTCAAGGCAGAGAAGGTGCAAGCAATAGGAGTTTGAGCTCAACTTCAAGAATGCATAGAAAATGAGGCACTATTTAAAAAAGGCCCATAGTTCTTTTTTAACAAGGACCATATTTTCTTATAAAACAATGATTTTTATCACTATCTACATCAAAAAGTACTCAGTTCTTTTAACCATAGCCTCTTTTGTTCCAATGTCAAGGAGTCCTTGAACGTTGGGAGCTGAGCTACAATGATCATACCAAGTTCCAAAATTGTTGGAGCTCATTTGAGCAATGAAATTAGCCCTAGAACCCTTTATTTATCTATGCGAGACACTAGATGTGAAACTTGTCAAGCCTAGTCTAGAAACTATAAAGGAGAGCATCTATTCTAATTTTGAGGGGTTAGCTAGTTGGAGTTTGTCAAGGAAAGCAAATAGCTATTGTTATTTGTGTGCTAATGAATAAAATGACTCAATTTTTTCTCTTTATTGCATCTTCCTCACATGTGTGTATCTAAATTCTCATGCGCCTTGTATTCACATTGGATGCATCATTTTCTCACGATCTTCATGTTGACCTCTCATCTTCTTGGTTGAAAATTTGAGATTGAATTTTGATCGATGTTGGTACTCCTCATTATTCTACGAGAATGCATCTTTCTAGAACTTTTGTGAGGCAGAACTACTCGAGGAAGGAGCATGTGATTGTAAAAGTAGTAGAAAAGACATGTTGAATTCATTGGTAACTAGTTTTTAATTCTGATTTTTCTTCGTTTTCTTCCTTGTTTTCAACTCCATTATGAATCCTGCGACGTCGATTTATCCCCCTTCATCTTTTCAACTCCCATTCTCTTTGGTTTTGTATTTGATTGAGTGTGAGAGGATAGAGAGAGAGACATAGAGTGTATTTTGCATGTTTTTTGCTCTTTTTGTGTTCTTTGTAGGCCATTGTGAGCTCTAGCAAGATACACAAGTATGATAGACCTGTACATAGTCCTAAGAGTACATCACATTCAATCTATTGTAATAAATTGAAAAACTCATCCTTTCAAAAGTGCATGTATACAGGGAGATAGACCTCTCCAACATGATCAAAACACTATAAATGCATTCAAAAAGCATGAAAATTTCACCTGATCAGTGTTTCATAGATGGTATATCGCAATAATCTATGTTTGTCATGATAGACCACTCTATCACCACAAGCCTCGGGCTATTGTGTGAGATGGACCCTCTCTATCGTGATATTATCTATCGTTGCAAGCCACTCTATCATGGCATGTCCCCCTCTGTTGTGACAAAGCCACCTTATGCCAACAAGGCCACTCTATGATGAAAAATCATTCCCCTAACAGACCCCATCTATCATGATAGATAACCTCTATTTTGACATACTAAAGTTATGATAGACCCCCCTATCATAATAAACAACTTGTATCATAATATATAAAAAACTTATGATAGAACTACAATATCATGATAGACACCCTCTATCACAACAAACCAAACCTACCACAGACCCCCTCTATCATCTGAGACACCCTCTACTATAATAGGACAAGGTTAGGATAGGCTCAATCTATTGAATGGACACCCTCTATCATGATAGAGAACTTTATCATGAGAGATTCTATGTGATAGACGTAGACCATTACAATAGGCTAAGCCTATTGGTGTAGAAAAAGGTATTTAACAATTTCTTTGAGTAAATTTCATGGTATATTTGAATACTTTTTTGATGCTTTTTATGGTATTTCAACCACATGCAAGGCTTGTATGCTATCAAGGAAAAATAAGCCTCCCATGCAATCTTCAGCTAGTAAGAATCACAAAAGGCAAGAGTCACAAGGTTGGAAACCACAATACCACATTTGTTGAATGCTAGCTTAGGTAAAGTATCTAGCTCTAGGTCGGATTCTTAGGGTTGCAATAGGAACAAGAACTTGCAAGATATCTTAAGGGCATAAAGTTCAAAAGCTAAGCATATAAAGCAATACAACAACCTAAGGGAGAGAACATAATCGTGCAATTGAACAAAAACGTACACACACTTTAGTCATTGTCACTGATTAAAAAAAAAAAAGAAAATAACAAAATAGTCATATTATTCAAAGAACAAGTGAATGAGAATAATGAACCAAGCATGTTTGAAGAAACTAAGCAATAAGCCTTGATAATTTATGATCAAATAGTCATGCAAACATATTGGCAAAGTGGAATGACAAATCTAACGATATCCTCAAGCTAGCATTGATTGCATTCCCAAATCATGTTCCAAAAAATTAGGTAGTCACCCCTCTATCCTAAGTTCAAGTATAAGTGAATCTGATAGACTATAGAGTGTGGAGAGGCCTAAAGCCAATTCAAGGCTTGTGTACCTAGAAGCTCCTAAGCAACCATACGAAACTTAGCTTAAATTCTTGAATACAAGCCAATTAGATACATCTATGAGGATGGTTTAAGAAGGTCTATTGTTCAACTTAGAAACCCTCAACAACCCTTTGGGATTGATCACCTTATGGTCAAGTTTTAAGAGGCATTGTACATAGATAATCAAGGAACCATGTATGTGTGACAATCTTTCCAGATAGGACTAATGACATTGGGATAGTTCTTCTCAAGTCAGAGATAGGTGAACTCAAAGAAGAGGGTCTCAACCAAGACCTAATACCATTAGAGTAAGATCAATGTTGTCAAGGATCAAAGCCAAATCTAAGATAGCTCAAAACAATGTGGGCATTGAGTTGTTTATGAATAACATGATAGAAGAAGCCTTTTAGAGGTTTTGAGAACAAAGCCCTACATCAAGGGTGCATTTTTGGTCTATGAATTCAAGATCCAGATCAATGAGCAGCATGTCATCAACATACACAACAATGATCACATGAACATCATTTACACACTTAACATATAAGGTGCTCTCAGTTGGATTGTTCTCAAAACCATGTGCAATCAAATAGGCATGTATCTTTTCATACCAAACATTTGGTGCTTATTTCAAACCATATAATCTCTTCTTCAACCTACACACTTGGTTTTCATGGCCTTTCTGCACAAAGCCACGGGGCTCAACGACATACACTTCTTCATGCAATTCACCATTGAGAAATGTAGTTTTAATGTCCAACTGGTGTACATTCCAACCATGATGAGTTCCAAGTGCACAAATGCTACGAATAGTACTCATTCAACATGTAGGAGCAAAGGTCTTATCAAAATCAATGCCTCTTTCCTGAGCAATATCCTTTTGCAACAAGCCTAGGGTTATACATGTCAATAGTTTGATCACGCTTATGCTTAAACTTGTATACCCACTTAGTGCCAATGGCCTTCTTGCGAAGAGGCAAGTCACATAAAGAACACGCACCATTTTTCATGATAGCATCATATTCTAATTACATAGTAGCCCTCTAATTTTTTGATTTTTGTACTTCATCAAACAAAATTGGCTCATTCTCATCACAAATATTGAAGGTAGCCATAGCATAGCAATCTGGTGCAAAAGAAGCACTATAAGAGCCTAAACAAGTATGATATGATAGAGGTTCATCTAATTTGCTATCATGCAAAGTCTGCACCAGCCATTTTGGCATAGTTTTTGCCTACTCAATATCAGCTCTCTCATCGACAAGTGCGTCATGTAAATCTGCATCAGAAATGAGATGATCTGCATCATCACATGAAACTTGTAAAGGTTGAGAAGTTGCCTTGTTAGGACTAGCACTAGACTATCCACCTATAAAAAGAGGCAGCAAAGTGTCATACATAACTTTGGAGCTAGCTAATGTCTCCTCAGTACATGAAAGTAATAGCTGAATAGCATCTTCCACAAAAACAACATCATGGCTAACCAATGCATTTAGTCTAAGGATGAATAGACAATAGCCGTTCCTTTCAGAACTATACAAAAAAAAAATACATTTCATTACTTTATCATCCGATTTCTTGTGTTCTTGTTCATGCACTAATGCATATGCCAGACAACCAAAAACATGCACGTGAGCAACATATGGCTTGAGACCATGCCAAGCCTCATATGGAGTGATAAACTGCAATGCTTTAGTGGGACATCTTTTAAGTACATATGTTGCACACATAACATCCTCAAGTTAAAAACTATGTGGTAAAGCCTCACCCTTGACCATACACATTGCCATCTCCATGAGTGGCCTTTTCTTTTGTTCAACAACTCCATTGTGTTGAGTTGTATATGGCACTATACATTGATTGTTTATACCACGTTCAGCCAAAAATGCATTAAAATCAAAAGACATATATCCCCCCTCGATCAAAACGGAGGGGGCCCATTTTACATGCTAATAGATTTTTAGACAAAACTAGAAACAATTAGAAGCACATAAACACTTTGGACTTTGCTTTCAATCGATATACCCATGCATGCATGGAAAAATCATCACTGAAATTCACAAAGTGAAGATAGTTTCCAAAAGTAGAATAAGACCACAAACATCACTAAGAACAAGCTATAATTTCTTTGTAGTTCGAACTTAACCATCTTTTCGGAATGAGGAATGCTACATTTTGCCCAAAATATGACCTTTGCAGACATGTTTACTACTGATATATTTAGGTAGTGATGTGTCTGAAGACACGAAGACCACCGAGGCACTTTTTTCCCTCTTTAGGAGGTTTTTTCCCTTGGCTTGTATATATGCATATAGCCCTAAGGGGTTAATTATCTTTCTACATTATAGTGGTAATACATTCAGTATTGTGTGTTGTGATCCAAGCTTCCTCTTCTTCCTTGTGCTATTTGCATGCTTCCATAGACATCTAACTCCAACAATTGGTATTAGAGGAGGTCATTGCTTCATCGAGGGCGTTGTCGACACCCCTCCAATCAGAGTCTCAAAATCACATGAAATTTGGTGAGCATACTCAGGGTCAGATGCTTTATTTGTGTCACGGATCAAGAAGAATCTATTATTAGTTTTGACTTTAGCCAAGATTGGCTTGGTTGTGAAATTCATTGATGATAAGTGTACACTTCATGATCTGTCAAATGGCGGCATGATTATTGCTTCTTGCATTTTATGTCATGGGTTGTATTAGCTCATAGACTATGAAAAATCTATGAATGATTCAGCATGTGCAATACATGATTCTGAGGCTATGTCAGATGCAAAGCTTTGGCATGCACACTTTGGTCATCTAAATTTTTCTAGTTTGCTACACCTATTGAAATCTGAGATGGTGTCCTCTTTGCCCAAACTTGAGGCACCCGGAAAACATGTTTGTGAAGGCTGTATTTTGCGCAAAATGCAGTGTTCTTCATTCCTGAAAGATGGTTGAGTTTAGGCTACTCAGAAATTGCAGCTTCTTCATAGTGATGCGTGCAAGGAATCGAACTCACAACCTCCCGGTTAGGAATGTGATGGGCTAACCACTTGCCCCAAAATCCATGGTTGAGGATTACTTCCTAATCCTGTCTCTTAGAGCGTAGTTCAACCATCTCCTACTAGGATTATGTTACATTCTTCCCCCCTTGAACTCCCTAAAGAATGTACCCTGACCAGCTATGGGACTGGCAGGATATACCTTGGATGTACCCTGGCAGGATGTACCCTGACCAGCTATGGGACTGGCAGGATGTACCCTAGCACTGTGTACCCTGGCACCGTGTACCCTGGCACCGTGTACCCTGCGACGCACTGTGCCACGCCGCCTTGCCCAAGCCCACTTCCTAGGCTCTGATACCAATGCAAGGGAATCGAACTCACAACCTCTTGGTTAGGAATGTGATGGGCTAACCACTTGCCCCAAAAGCCATGGTTGAGGATTACTTCCTAATCCTCTCTCTTAGAGCATAAATCAACCATCTCCGACTAGGATTATGTTACGATGCCTCTGGTCCTATGAAGACATCCTCTTTTGGAAACCATCTTTTCTTTGTGACTTTAATCGATGATTTTTTCGGACATGCATGGGTATATCCATTGAAAGAAAAGTCTGAAGTGTTCATGTGCTTCAAATATTTTTTCATTTTGGCTACAGATCTATCAGAATGCAAAATGGGCACCCTCTATTCTCATCGAGGAGGGGAATATATGTCTTCTGACTTTAATGCATTTCTGGCTGAACGTGGGATAAAACATCAGTGTATAGTTTTTGAATGGAAGAATAGGTCACTCATGGAGATGGCAAGGTGTATGGTCAAGAGTCAAGCTTTACCATATAGTTTCTCGCTTGGTATTGTTATGTGTGCAACATATGTACTTAACACGTGTCCCACTAAACCATTGTAGTATATCACTCCATATGAGGCTTGGCAAGGTCAGAAGCCATCTGTTGCTCATTTGCGCGTTTTTGGTTGTTTGGCCTATGCATGAACGACATCCCAAAAAATTGTATGATAAAATAATGATATATATATATATATATATATAGAGAGAGAGAGAGAGAGAGAGAGAGACATATATATTGGCACAATTCTAAAAGCAAAGGCTATCCTCTGTATCATCCATAGACTAAACGCATTTTGCTTTGTCGTGATGTTGTTTTTTTGGAAGATCCTATTCAATCCTTACTTTCATGTACGAAGGAGACATCTGTTAGCTCCAAGGACATGTATGATACTTTGTTGCCTCTTTTCACAGGTGGACAGTCTAGTGCTACTCCTAATGAGGTAATTTCTCAGCCTTTGCAGTTTTCATGTGATAATCTAGATCATTCCATTCATGATGTAGATTTACATGATGGAGTTGTTGATGAGAGAGGTGATATGGAGTAGGAAAAAACTATGCCAAAATTGCTAGTGCAGACTTTGCGTGATAGCAAATTAGATGCATCTCTGTCATATCGTACTGGTTCAGGCTCTCACAATGCCTCTTTTCCATCAGATTGCTATGCTATGGCTGCATCTAGTCTCTGTGATGATAATGAGTCAGTTTTGTTTGATGAAGCAAAAAATTCTGAAAATTGGATGGCTACTATGCAATCTGAATATGATGCTATAATGAAGAATGGTACTTGGTCTTTATGTGACTTTCCTAGTGGCAAGAAGGTCATTGGGACTAAGTGGGTATACAAGCTCAAGTGTAAACCTTATGGAACAATTGACAGGTATAAGGCTAGGCTTGTTGCAAAGGGTTATGCACAGGAAAGAGGCATTGATTTTGATGAGACATTTTCACCTACATGCTGAGTGTAAATAGGTCATCATGATTGGAATGTACATGCAGGTTAAAGAGGGCATTATATGGTTTAAAGCAAGCACCACATGCTTGGTATGAAAAGATACATGCCTATTTGATTGCACATGGTTTTGAGATCAGTCCAACTGAAAGCACCTTATATGTTAAGCGTGCTAATGATGTACTTCTGATCATTGTTGTGTATGTTGATGACATGCTGCTCATTGGTGCTCATGAAAAGCATATTGCTAATTTCAAGGCTTCTTTGCATGCCTCATTTGAGATGTTTGATTTGGGGCATTTGCATCATTATTTGGGCATTCACTTTATGCACGTTGATGGTGGTATGGATTTGTGTCAAAGGAAATATATTGACACAATATTGCAGCGTTTTGGCCTTGAAGACTGTAAACCTATTACCACTCCTATGGAGATAGGTTTATGATTGAGTCTTCATGATGCTAGAGATGCATTTGATGTTGTTCTCTATCAGCATGGTGTTGGATGCTTGATTTACTTATGCATTACTCAGCCAGATATTCAGTTTGTTGTCTCACAGATGAGCAGGTCTATGCATTGCCAAGGAGTCAAGAATTGGCAAGCAATTAAGCGCATCTTTCACTACTTGAGTGGTACCCGGCTAGTTGGATTGTTTCATCACAACAAGGGATCACTACTGCTAGATTTACATGCTTTTCTGACTTTGAATGGGCTAGTTGCTATGACACTCATCTGTCCACTAGTTGTTTTTGCTTCCTGCTTGGTAGCTCATGCATATCTTGGCTGAGCAAGAAGCAACCTACTGTGGCCACTTCCAATAGTGAGGTTGAGTATAGGATAGGTTTCGCAAAGACTATTGAGTATGTGTGGCTCAGATGCCTTATGGCTGATTTGGGTGTTGGTCAGTCTTTTGCCACCATTAACTTCACAAATAGTTAGAGCACATTGGCATTGTGAGGTACCCTGTGTTCCATGCTCGTACTAAGCACATTGAGGTGCATTATCATTATGTTAGGTAGAGGTTCTGTACTGGAGATCAACTTGGCATATGTGTTGACACAAGAGAATGTTGCAGAACTTTTCACGAAGGCTCTGCCTGGGGAGAAGTTCAAAGCTTTCTGCAAAGCTTTAGGCTTACTTCCTTTTGTGGAGTGATTCCACACAACTTGGCACTTCCTTATACATGAGTGCCAGCTCCTTTTTCACCGCATCACTACCAAGGGGATTTGTTGATATATTTAGGTAATGATGTGTGTGAACATAGTAGGATTGCTAGGGCACTTTTTTCCCTCTTTAAGAGGTTTTTTTCCCTAGACTTGTATATATGCATATAGCCCTAACGGGTTACTTGTCTTTGTACCTTGTAGTGGTAAATACATTCAATATTGTGTGTTTTGCTCCAAGCTTCTTCTTCTTCCTTGTGTTCTTGGTGTGCTTCCATAGACGTATAACTCCAACATTTACAAGGTGCCTCAATTTTGGGCAGAGAGGACACTATTTTAGATTTATGCAGGCATAGCAAACTAGCAAAATTTAGATGATCAATGCGTGCATGCCAAAGCTTTGCATCTAACATAGCTTGAGAATGATGTACTACTCATACTGAATGGTTCATAGATTTTTCATAGTCTATGAGCTTATACAGACCATAACATAAAATGCTAGAAGGAGTAGTGACATCACCATTTAATAGATCATGAATTGTACATCTGTCATCAACAAATTTCACAACCCAGCCGATCTTGGCTAATGATAAAATTGATAATAGATTTTTCTTGATCTGTGGCACAAATAAAGCATTTGACAATGTAAAATAACTACCATCAGCAGTAGTCAGAATGATCTTACCAACTCCCCTAACAAGATAAGAGGAGTTTTTGCCTCATGTGATAGTACTCCTTTTGGGACAGGCTCGAGTGAAGTGAAGAAACTGTGTTGTGAGATAAGATGTTTGGTTGTTGCACTATCAAAGTACCAAACATCTGATTCCACTATACACATACACTGTTCATGAGAAGATGGGTCATAAATACAACCAATAGTAAATGCCCATTCTTCATTCTGCATAAAATAGTAGACTCTGTTTTCAGTGTAGAGGCCTCTACAACAACCATTCTAGCCTCTTTCTTCCTTGCCTCTTTAGCAGCCAATTTTGAAAAACTCTTTATGACATGATCATTTCGTTTATAGTATTTCAAAACAACTTATACTTTATCTTTTCGTCTTCTCTCTGTCACCCTTCTTTGATTGCACATAATTAGCAAATTTCTACTTACTAGTAGAAGAGCTCCTTTTACCTTTGCCCTTCTTACTAGCCAAAAAAGCTTGATGTACAACATACATAATGGACCTTTCTGCCTAGAATGGTCTTTCTGCAACAGAATAGAGACTAACTCCTAAAATGTTAAGGCATTTGGGTTGCGTTTCATCATCAAATGAAGAGTAGAAGAAAAACTCTAATATGAATTGGGAAGAACATTCAAATTAGTTTGCCCAAGTGAACTATCAGGCAAGACTTCATTAGTAGAAATAAATTCTTCCTTCAAATCATTGATCTTTGTAAAAAATTATCCATGGAATCTCCTTCATCTCTTTCATTCATATGCTCACTCTCCAACTCTTTTTGGAGGTAACCAAAACGAGCCTCATTCCTTGTCTGGTATAATCTGGTTAGTGTATCCCAATAATTCTTTGCTATTTTGCAGGAGCAAATGTGGGGAACAATGGAATCTTTGATAAACAAGGCTATCAATGCATGTGCTTCAACATCTCTACCATCACAATGAAGTTGCTCTAGAGTAGGTGCAATAGGAACCACAACATGAACACGAACCTAAAGAATATCATCATCTTTGACACCATCTTCATTAGCTTCAACAACTGTTTTGCACATATAATAGGATGTTTTTCAATACCTTGCACAATATTACACATTCCTTTTGCAACCAATACATGACACATCATATAAGCCCACAATGGGTAATTAGTACCATCCAACGTATCCTCAATAGCCAATAGACAGACTACATCACTGCTTTCATGCATGGCCACAGACTAAAATACCTTGATGTAGAAAAAAGACTATATCTAAAAAAGTTGAAGACAGCTACCCTATTGAGGTCTTCTAAACTTGTAGCAAACTTCAAGGCACGCATATTGGTTAATGGAAACCTATATATATATATATATATATATATATATATATATATATATATATATATATATATACGTATCTTTGGCACAAAAAGATGAAATTACCTACACATGCAATGTGATAGTGCATTTGGAGGCCAAAACAAGCTTAGTTTGTGATTTTGGTATACAAAGAAAAAAAGTGTTGAACTCCTAATCACCCTGAGTATGCTCACCAAATTATGTATGATTCTGAGACTCTGATTGGAGACGTGTTGACAACACCCTAGATGAAGTGACAACTTGCTTTGATACCAATTGTTGGAGTTTGAGGTCTACAAAAGTATGCAAAGAGCACAAGGAAGAAGAAGAAGAAGCTTGGAGCACAACACACAATACTCAATGTATTACCTTAGAATTTACATGTATGTTTTTCAGCCCCGTGGCTTCGTGCAAAGAGGACATGAAAACCAAGTGTGTAGGTTAAAAAAGGCTTTATATGGTTTGAAACAAGCACCGCGTGCTTGGTATGAAAAGATACATGCCTATGTGATTGCACATGGTTTTGAGAACAGTCCAACTGAAAGCACCTTATATGTTAAGCGTGCTAATGATGCACTTCTCATCATTGTGGTTTATGTTGATGACATGCTGCTCACTGGTCCTCATATATAGGGCAGCTTTCACGACTGTTGAGTGTGTGTGGCTGAGATGCCTTTTGGCTCATTTGGGTGCTCGTCAGTCCTCTACCACCACTATCTTCACTAATAGTTAGAGTGCATTAGTAGTTGCAAGGAACCTTGTGTTCCATGCTTGCACTAAGCACATTGAGGTGCATTATCACTATGTCAGGTAGAGGTTCTCTACTCGAGAGATCAGCTTGGCATATGTGACCACGCAGGAGAACATTGTAGAACTTTTCACAAAGGCTCTGCCTAGGAAGAAGTTTGAAGCTTTCCGCAAAGCTTTAGGCTTAATTCCTTTTGTGGAGTGATTTCCACATAGATTGGCACTTCATTATACATGAGTGCTAATTCCTTGTTCACCGCATCACTCCTAGGGGGGATGTGTTGATATATTTAGGTAGTGATGTGTGTTGATTCATCAAGTCACTTGGAAGCAAATGTTTCTTGTTAAAGAGATCGGATGCTCCTCTCCATTGCCAATAGCTATTAGGAGTGAAGCACCCTAAAAAAATCTAGAAGAAAAGATGTTCCAAAAAAATTGGCAAGCCTACTAGGGAGTGGTGAATAGAGAAATTCCTTAGCTATGTAGGTAAAAGAATTCGTGAATGCATGAAACCCCCCCCCCCCTCCCCCCCTTTCCCTTTTAGGAACCACAGGGTATTCATCCTAGAAGACCACAATTTGAAATATAAATGGTCCCTGATGAAGATAACGAGAATTTGGTAAAGCTTCTTTCTAGCTCTCTCCTCCGACTGTAGCTTTTCCTTCTTAATAATTTGTATGTCTTTTGTCAATTCAGAAGACAAAAGAAAAGAAAACCTCTTGATGAGAATCCAAGAACTAATCAGTAAAACTATCAAATGTCACGAAGGTAATAATTCTTCGATGCCCCACTCGGCCCTTTTGAAGTGGAGTGGTAGTCCAAACCAATCTAAAATATCAGAGTTTCATTATCCTCACTTTTAGTGATTTCCAATATATTCCTTCTTGTTATTTAAATAATTTCAATAATATTAAGATATTAATTACAGAATATGATAATTCCCACTCTCCCTTGTTTCCTCCCGTGTATTTCTTATGACGTGGTGAGCAGATGGTCATTGCTATGAGTTCGTATAATATAAAAAAATATAACATATTTGGGAGTTTTGTTCTTAACTATGATATCAATAGGCATATGCAATTTAAGATCTTCATTAACCTCATTCAAGAGTTAGCATGCCTTACAGGAACCTATAAAATTTTTGAGTTTTATTCTTTTTATTTTCTTAATGTTCAGTATGCTAAGATATTATTAAAAAATCTAATTAATTTTATATCCTATAGTTTTTTCCTCTATTTTTTATGACATGGTGACTTGGCATAATTTTGTTAAACCTTTGGTTTTTAATGACAGTGATTTAACCTATGGTAAAAGGATTAGTGATTTAACAAATAACCTCTTCCCCCCTATAGGCACCAAAGGGTGTTCATTCTAAAAAAAAGTGTCCATTCTAAAAAAAAAAAACAAGCTTAAAAACAAGTGGCTCTTCCACGAAAGGTACAAAAAATTTGTCAAGCTTGTTTGTAATTCTCTCTTATTTTCTTTGAGTTTTTGATTTCGCACTTTTTTGCAGAAAGAAAAATACAAAAAAAAAAAGCTCTGTGCAGACTGCTAGAGACTCATGTGCGTTTACTACTTGTTTCCATTGTTTAAAAACCAGTACATCTTAATGCTATAGAAAATTATGCTCTCTAAGGCTCGGTTCACAATGAGCGGCGCCTCCATTTGTTTTGGAATAAGTTCCAATAAACTTCTGCCACATCACGGAACAGCCTCCCTCGTTATTCACACAGAGCCGCAGCGCAGCCAAACTTCAATGCCACGCTAGAGGAACGAATTCCTTTTCTGTGTTCCGACCCCCCCTTGCCCGCCCCAAGATGGTTTTATCTGCCACGGAAGATTTTGCAACACTCTTACAGGTGATGTTCCGTCGCCCTGTGTGAATGCACAGCTGAAAGACCTTCAAAAATGTTGTTGTTCCACCTGGATCAAGCTCACCCAAAGCTGCTGTTCCGGAGCCCCAATCTGAATCGACCCTAAGCATAAGTTGCATAACAAATGTGTAAGATATTATGAATCCATCCACCGCTTCATGTCGGCGCGTTCCTCGGACCTCGCTTACCTCTGTGTGCCTTCAACTTGAAGCTCATGCTCACATAATAACAACCTGGTATCAGAGCCTCTTGTCGTTGAGCTGTCTTCTTTCTGTATTGCACACCATGGTCACTTCATCTGTTAGCTTCATCGTTGTATAGCTTCAGCATCTACAGCAGCATCAATGGTTGTGGCTGCTGCTTCATCCACCGCTTCATGTCAGCGCCTCCCTTGGACCGCGACTCAAAAGTATACAAATGTGGGTGAATTTCTCGAAGTACATTATATCATGGTTATAAATAATTTGGCGAACTTTGATGAGAACTTCCGTTTGATATATAAAAAATTGGCGAATTTGAATGATAACTTCCATTTGAAATAAAAAAATTCAGGCGAATTTTTATGATGAGTGCCCTTGAAACTATAAAAATGTTGATCATTTTCTGCCATCTTTCCTTTGTTTTATTTGACTAAACCATTTAAACGATGTAAGACAATTTGTCGAGGTTGAGAAAGTTGGACACAGCATCGTGCGCATATTCTTTATAAGTTTTTATGTTCATACATAGAGCAAAAGCTATTATTCACTATAGTAAACATATGCAGTTTTTGACATACACTAAATCCCTAGCATAAATAGATTGAAGAACACGGAGGAAGCATGCTAAGCCTTAAAGTCGAACAAGGTAGTATAGTACAGTAATATTAAGCTTGTTTCGAAAGGACTAGCGAGAGAGTTTGAGGAGGAGAAATTGCCCTCCCCAACAAGAAAAATACTTTGTGAACTTGAATAGTATCTGTTTTTTTGCTCAAGCAAAAATTCAAAATACAAGGACCCATATGAAAATGAAGGAGCCCACCATTGTTCTACACCCAAGTATAGAGGACTCCATGCATGATTGCAAGACTTCCATAATCACCCTCGTAATCTGTATCGTGATCTAAAAGAAGTACCTGCTTCTATTGAGTACTTGCATAGTGACTTCGCCAAAGCGAATATCAAAGCACTCACATTACATAGCTATGCAGGAGAGAGTGATTCGTAATTGGCAAGAAGCAAGCCGATGATCGTGGATGTGGGAAAAATACACATTGTACAATAAGTATTAGGGTTTAGAATTGGGCTATTTTCATGTTAACAAGTCTACCTAAAAATAGATATCTTTTTCAAATTTCTCTGTAATTTCCCCATTGGGCTAACTTTCACCCCTAATCTTTTCCCTAGTTATATCTGTGGTGTTTCCATGTATCCTTCCCCTTAAGAAGACCCTTGGTAAGGCAAAATGAAATCAAGAAACCATCTCTAAACGGTGCTAACTTGCTGCCATGTAGTAGTGTCTTCTAGAATGTATTCTCACTTTACTACACATTATTTATATAGGTGAATCATGGTCCATTTTTGCATGTGCATAGTATGATGTCAGGCTCATTTGGAATATATTCATTCAAATTCACCCAATTGTTCTTAAGCTGACTTACATGAAATACTAGAATATGGATCTGATTTTTCTCGAGAATTTGGAGATTGTAAGTCATCTTTCCCATTCTCTTTAGTATTGGGAATGATCCACAATACCTAAGTGATAGTTTTGGACAAGGTCCCCTTTGCTCTAGCTATTTCATGAGCTCTTCTGATGCTATCTTAACAAGCCTAAACATATTTTTTCAAGTGTCTATAATACATCTTAAAGAACATGATGTATTATTGACACTTGAAAAAATGATTATGATGAATGTAACTGAAAAAAAAAGATTTCTTTATTCAAAAACATGATTTTATTACACAAATATGTTTTTGTAATAAGAGATTATTTCTATTATAAGAAATGGCTTATCTATTCATTATCTTATTGATGTAGTAATTCATTCCTAGTAAATCCATCAAAACATGATGATGATTGTGATAGTCTTCCATACTTGTTCTCATATGCATCCAAAGATACATGTAAATTTATCACTACATCTCCTAAATCATTAATTCTTCTCTTCTGATCATCAATTGTTTTGTGAAAATCTAGAACTATGAATCATTCGTTGTAGAACACTGAGCCCTGTGATGATAAATCATGAATAAGATAAGTGGTCTTCATGTAGAATAATATATGAATGCTTTCAAGGAAGAGGACATACTTGTCCTTCATTATGAAACTCAGTTTGAATAAAATATAATGCAATTTAATTATTTTTTGGAAAATATCATTCAACTTCAACACAGTCTCAAATTATTGTTTATGCTAATCCTTTGTGTTGTAAGAAGATCACTAGAGAAAGCCTTTTCCCCTTATACGAACATATATATTAAAGTTCTCTATCTGTGTGAAGCGCATCTGGGTTTGCACTTAGCCCTTTTTTTGAAGAGCTAATGCTTCCTTTATCAGCACTAAGGCGGTTTGGATTGAGAATTAAGGCTTTTTCTCTTCACCTAAGGTAAAGTATTTTGCTTGCTTCACTTCCTTATTTAGGGACTCATACTAGAGTGACGACTAAAGTAGTGTTTTTATGAAAGTGTTCGCCCTGGAGATGTGATGTGTATGCAGGCCATGCTGTAATCGAAGATTTCATGTGGAGTACATAAACGTAGTGCTCCTTCATGTTTAATTAACATTCAAAGTCAGAGTAGGTTTGGCGTGCAATCTTTTTTAGCTTTCGACTATCTATTTACCCTCCCATAATTGTTTGCGTAGGCTTTTTGCATAGGCCATTTTGCATGCCTATCTCTACGAGTAAGAATGTATTCAAAATCTTGACAAGATGAACTTAGAGAGAGGTCATTACTGGTAATAGGCAACTTTGATTTTGGTTTAGGTGGGGATAATACCTACAGGGCTTCTTCATCACTGCTTCAGATAATCCATTGATTTTTCCCTTTCGAAGGAATGGGTAAAGGTGATAAACAGGAAACCTTAAGGATCGTTGTCCCATTGAACAACATTTTAGACCTCAAGGCCCCTTAGAGATGTTGTACTTTTGGTGGTCTTGCAGGTAAGGGCTCTCATGGGAGTTCGGTCAATTGATGAAGACTCTCTCAATAAATCACATTTTTTTGGGTAGCTTAATAGGAACGAACCACGTAGCTATTACTCTCTAGATTGAACTATTAAATCTCCTTTTTTTCCTCTACATGTATGTGGGTCAATGGAGAGAGAAATACGAGGAGGGCATTCACATGTTTGATACTCATTGAATTTCCAGAATTCGTGTTTAATTAGACTCAAATAAAAAGGTCTCGCAAATCATAACACTCACCTTCGATCCAACAAATCCCTTGAGCATCATGTATTTCACAAGGTTCTACACAATATTAGTTTCCGATTTGACACCGAAGCACACACGATTCAGGATTTCCTCCTCATTAAAAGACCTTCAGAACCCAAAGAGCTATCTACGAAAAAAGGTGCTAAAATCAAGAATCGAATTCAAGTAGTCAAGCCCTCTTCAAAGCATCATTATTACCCTAAATGTAACTCACATAAAAGAAAGTGCAACCCACTCCCTTTTTGCAGATCCAAGAATAAAGACCTTCATCAAAACTTATTTTAACGGTTTGATTAAATAAAGTAGGAAAAATAAGAGCCATAAGATCCCAATACAGGGCGGAGAGGTGTCTAGATGCATTGAGAAAGCTGACATCCGTTTGCAAAAGACAAATCGGACCACGTGAATGGACGTCCTAGTTAGCTGGAAAACTTTGAAAAATGTACATGGAATAGTTTCCAAGGTAATAAATCCAAAACCGGAAGGGGATTCCAAAGGGCACGTTGCCAATTCACTGTACAATTGTTTTTTTTTTTTATTGCCTTCATGGCATGCAATTGCATTCCAAAAGTGAATGCTAATAGGGACATAAAAGCTCAAAGCATATTTGGAATATAAGAAGCGAGAGGAGGGAGAAGTTCTTGACCAGACGCACATGAGTAGAAAAAGGATAATCATGATTACCTTAAATCATCGAAAAAATACCATTTATTACGCGAAGGTTACATGAAAATAATCAAGTGTAAGGTATTGATAAAATAAAAAGTCGAAATCAAAAAGTTTACAGAGCTTACAAGTAGTGAGATGGAAGTTTTTTTTAGATGGAGATTCAGTGGAAGATTACTCCTCTAACCTTTAACTTTGAAAGTGAAACTGTACAAGTGAATAGGCATGGTACCCGCAGGACCCCTCATCACACAAAGCATGAGTTAGACAGGGTTACAACATTACAACTGATTTAATTGGCCAAAGCCATACATGTTTAGCTTGGGGTTTGAACCCTAAACCTCTGCCTCAAGAGGCCAAAGCTCAACCAACTCTATTTTGGAAATAAAATCTTGATCACCACTTGTTAGTATACCAAGATTCAACCACAAAAGTACAATTGGCCAAGCCTAGAAAACTATTGGGAGGAAGGCTGTGTGAATTAATTGTTTGAAAGTGAGATGCTTGGAACTAAACTTGGATATACAACCTTAAAAGTACAATTGCGTCGGCTTGCAAAGCTTTTGGCATGGAGGGCGTCTGCAGTAAACGAATGAAAATGAGAGGCTTGGACCTGTCGCCGCTTATTATACACACATTCATGGCACGTATGTAGAACTCCTCATATACAAATGTTTGAATGAGACTTAATGTTTATATGGATTTGATGGGACATGCGTGTGAAAAATTGGAATTAGATAGGTTACAACTCCTCTATATTTTTGTTCACACATTCCATAGCTCTATTCTCAAAGTCCACGTGGAGATGGCAATGAAGATGTATGAAAGACTTGCACATGGAAGTGGACTGTAATACAGAAGAAATATTAACCCTCTTTACTATTAAAAACTACAGATAGGATGAAGCAATCCACTCATGTACTCTCAGCGTAGACATACGAAAATCTATAGAGATCTAGATGTGTAAATAAATGGATGAGGTTTCGTGGCCAACTCTTTCGTCAGACGCAAATATGAGTACCTTTCAAACAGTTCACTAAGAGAGTTGGCCTTATGTGTGTGGTTCTGTGTGGGTAGAGTTGCATGGCTAACCACTACTCATGTATTGGAGATTCTTCTATGGGTGGACCAATACATAGCGGTCATTAATGGAAGACAACTTCATTAATCGCACAATCTAGAGTCACTTCAGCCACGCACTAGTGCTTGAAAGTAAAAGCATTGATCTGGTTTTCTTTCATCAAATACCAAGATGTGTAGAATCTCGCTTAGAGAGTCACCAAGTGTACCTAGTCCATCTACGAGTCTGAAATCATCCAATGTTACCCTTAACCAACACATACTCTAGGATTCTCAGCATTGAAACCATGCAAAAACTTGGCTTTTGTTCAAGCATGCGTAGCCAAGTGGTTTAATGCCTTGAGTCTCTAGGACAAAGTCTTGAGTTCAAGTCTTGGTTGGACATGTATCTATGAGTTCCTCACAGATGTGTGCATCTACCTTACGAAGTTGGGTGTGTGAGTGTGTCTTCAATTAATTGTACTCTCAATAAAAAAAGACTTTGCTTCTTTCCATATCGGAGGCATGGAAAGTGTGAAATACATAGTTGAATCACAGTACAGTTGTGCAAAAAAAAAAAAAGTTGATCTATGTGTTGTTTCATCAACATACTACTTTAAATGGTAATTATAACAAGAAGATGCATCAGTGATGTTTTCATGATGTTGCACTAGTAGCGTGAAAGAAGATTGGATTGTCAATCTCAAGCACAGATGGTGACAATGGTACAATCCAAGGAATTTACATGGTTCCTCATGACAATCTAAATTCCAGTGAACAATATGGATGAAAGAAGAGGATGAAAAGTTTGGATTAGGGAAGTGGATTGTGATGGATGGGTCAATCGCAGTTGATGGTGTTGATCGCGATGGTTTTGTCAATCGCGATGGCTTGTCAATCGCGATATTAAACAAAATTTCTCGATTTTTGTGTGGCTATATGTGTCAATCATATGTCTGTGGATTTTGTTTAGACGACACTCGGGGTCTTCCCCCTTCAATGGAGGAAGAAGAGGGAACTCGCGTTGCTGAGACGGATTCAGAAGGTTTCACTGAAGTGAGACACAAGAGGAAAGTTAGCCCTCGAAGATCAAAAACAAGGAATTCTTCGACAGCTGCCCCCTCGAATAACATATACTGTAACCTAGAAAAAGAGATTAATGAGCTCGACTTCCCACGGGACAACCTCCTTGAAGAAGACCCCACTGATAATACCCTTGGGTGCTCTACCAGCAAAGAAGATAACCAAGAAGGTTACACCACGAGTAAAGAGGAAGGCTTCACTACCAGCAATGAAGACAACCCAGACAGCGAAAGCTCCGCTCTTGGTCCTACCCTCCCGGTATGCTTTCCAAGACTACCGCAACAAAAGTCCAAGCTTAAAGGTAAACAACCTTCCAGCATGCCTTGGAAGAGCCCCCTCAAGAGTAGGATCCTAAGTCAAGAAGTAGGGAAGAAAAAAGAAGACCACAAGAAGAAAAAAGATCGGGTCCCTCCCCTCAAAGAGGGCAACCATCATTAATGAAATTCACATCTCTAAACGTTAGGGGTCTATCTGACCCGTCAAGAGCTTCGATTCTTGGCCAGTGGTTCAAAGACATGTGCTTCGCCCCTGACTTTATTTGCTTACAAGAGATTAAAATTGACGGAGAGGATCTACAAAAGCGGCTTAAATGCATTTCTCCGAACCACCTTTGGTTCTCCACTTCTCACCCTAGAGGGACGGGGGGTGCTTCTATCGGTATCAGTCACGCCTTGTCTAGCAATGTGACCTCGACTTTTGAAGGTCGGAATCATCGTTGGATTGCTGCCTCTTTCGGGTCTCCTTTCCAGTTCACTGTGGTCTCAATTTATGCCCCTAATGGCGAAGCAGATAGAATGGATACTTGGGCTTCCCTTGACTCCCTTTCACACAATGTTCTGATTTGTGGGGACTTCAACATGGTTGAGTTTCCTGAGGACCGATGGAATAACAAAGGAAAAATTATCGACGGTCAGGAGAAAGAGATTTGGGATAAAATCAAGCTCCATCTCGACCTGGTCGAAGTGAAAGACAGGCAGGGGTTCTCCTGGTCTAATCTCCAGTCGGGGGACTCTTTGAGGAAAGCAAGGCTTGATAGATGCTACATCGATCAGAACACCATCCTTCAGTGGGGTTTTCCTTCGATTTCTCAACACATGGACCTCACTATCTCAGACCACTATCCGATTACTCTGTCCTTCAAACCGATTCCCATGCTCCAGAAAGCTCCTTGGTTTCATGCTTGTCAGACATCATTTTCCCTCCCCTCTGTCCACCAGGAAATTTCTGAGGTGTGGACGGAAGCCTTTGCTGACTGTAATGAACCGGCTAAGTGTTGGAGAAACACAGTAGAAAGGACTCGTAAAATTCTAATCAGGACTCAAAAGGCTATAAGAGGAATTCGAAAAAAAAGAAGAGAAACGGTGTACCGGAGGCTCTCACGGCTTGAAGAAGAGGTGAACAAAGGTAAGTTACATTGCCAACAGGGTCTTTTGAAAATCAGGGGAAGGCTAAGATTAGAGGAGGAGGTCCAAAGGAAAAATCTTCAAATTTTCTTCAAAGATTGGTGGGCAGGGAAGGCCGACAAACCAACGAAAGAGATGTGTAACATCCTCAAAAGGAAACAAGCTAGGGAATCCATCCCCCTAATGGTTGATAACAATGGAACTGAATGTTGCACGGAAGTGGAGAATAGAACTATCATCGTCGAACATTTTACCAATCTTCTCGGGGTCTCGACTCCTCTTTCCCCCCACAGGCGCGACTCCATGGCTACCATCTCAAGGGTTGCGCAAACCAGAATCCCACAGAACTTGATTGCTCTACTGGATGCTAACATCTCCGAGAATGAAATTATCGAGGTTATTGATGCCCTTCCCAATGGGAAAAGTCCGGGTCCAGATGGCCTTACCAATGAGTTTTTCAAGTCCTTCAAACTTCAGGTGGCCACCCCACTGCGCCTCGTGTGGCAAGAGGCCCTCTCCTTCGGTGCCCGTCCCTAAGTGCCTGAATAATGGCATCATCAAGTTAATCCACAAACGGGGAGATAAGAACAAAATCGAAAACTGGCGTCCGATTACCATGCTCCAAACTGGATACAAGATATTTGCAAAAGTTATCGCCAACAGAATCTCCTGTCATTTAAAGTCATGGCTGTGCGAGGACCAGAAAGGTTTTATCAAAGGTAGATCTATACTTGAAGCAATTATTGATATCTGGGAAGGTCTTGCTTTTGCTGAGGAGTCTGCTCAAGATCTAGTTTTCATTAAGATCGACTTCGACAAAGCGTATGACAGATTGGAATGGGACTTTATTCTTCAATCATTGAAAGACCTTGGATGCAGCCAAAAGTTCACGAAGATGGTTTCCACTCTTCTTGGAAATGCTTCAACTAGAATAAACATCAACGGTAAGCTCTCTGAGCCCATTCGTTTAAAAAGATCAATTAGGCAAGGCTGCCCTCTGGCTCCTTTACTATTCGCTATCGCCTCGAATGGACTCAGCTGCCTATTAAAGCATCACATGGACGCTGGCAATCTCAAGGGTCTTTCCTTACCTCTAAATCACGGCCAAATGGTTGTGAGACTTTTCGCTGATGACATGAATGCCTTTGTGCATAACGATATAAACAGCATTGAGGTATTTTGGTGGTGCCTCCACACCTTTTGTGTGGCATCAGGCTCAAAAATCAACCATGCTAAAACTGCTTTTAGAGCAATCAGCGGGCCTACCCCCCAATTGTTGGTGGATCGGGGGTGTCAAGTTATCCCTAGCGGTCAAGTCTTCCGTCTCCTTGGCATTCCGATGGGTTTCGACATCTCAATGGACCAACGATGGAACTGGGTGCTATCCAAGCTGGATAGCAAGCTGAATCAGTGGAAAGGTATGCAAGTCAACCTGGCAGGACGTGCTATGGTGATTAACACTTTTATGTTGTCTACAATTATTTACTTTATCTCGTGTTGGAGACCTAAGGAGAAAGACTTGGCCAAAGTAGAAAGAATCTGCAGGAACTTCCTTTGGACTGGGGACCCCAACAGAAGGGGGGTTCCCAAAATCAAATGGGAAACTTGCATTAGCCCTAAAGACTCAGGGGGCTTGGGTATTTTGGATATTGCTGGGTTGGCTGACAAGCTGGCGGCTAAATGGCTTATCAAGGCCTGGAGCAATAGGGAGTCCTCTTGGGCTAAATTGTTCTTCAGAAACACGGAAGACCTTACCTTTGCTGGCCTCCCTGGTTGGAAGGACATAGGGATTCTCACGCTTCTGTTCTCCCCCCACCCGGTCTGCCCTAAAGGCTCTAGCCTCGTGTGTTCCTTATGGAAGAATTGGAACAAGGCCAAACAGTTCATCAGAATCAGTAATGATTGGAAGTGGGCGGCTGGCATAAGACAAAATGACTCTATTTGGTTCCCGATCAGTGGCATTCGGGGAGTGGAGTCTTGGAACCTCCAAACTGCAAGGCGATTATGGAACAAGGGGTTCAAACAGTGGAAACAGCTCTGGAAACAAGAGACCAGCCAGTGGATTAGGTTCGAAGATTTGGATCCGAGACTTAGCGTTACCTTTGAGGAATGGACTCTTCTTCAAAGCAGGTGTTTAGCCTGGGACCGCTCAACTACCCGCCTTCTCTGCGGTCAGGATCTTCCTTGCTCGGAGGGCCTCAAATGGAGCAATGGTAAGAAGCTTTCCAGAATCCCGAACTTCAAAGGGGATTTGGATGTTCACCACACCCTTAACAAGAGATGGTGCCTTGCTTGGACCAAACTCCGGTGGGAGCTAAAATTCATGTCTCTTTGGCACCCCCTAATTGAGGTCAAAAAGTCCGTTCTCATGTGGCAGGTTTTGCATAAAGGAATCTGGACCAATGCAAGGGCTAACAAAATCTGTGGTGTGCCGCCATGGTGCAAGCGTTGCCATCGGTGCATCGAAGATTTAGCTCACCTGTTCTTTGACTGCCCCAAGTCCCGTGTTATCTGGCATCACGTGTCCCGGGTTTTGAGACTCTCGAGTCAAATCAACTGGCAACAAGTGATGTTGGGTGAGGCGATCGGATGCTCATCGAGGCTGTGGAATGCCATCAGAGGTGAGGCTCTCTGGAAGATTTGGAGAGAGCGCTGTACCGTCAATTTTGGCCAAACTCCTAAGGAATGGTCGATCGAGAAATCCTTGTTTCTCCTTGGTAAAAGAATCTCCCGAGTCAAGAGATCGCCACCGTTTAGACATCACTGTATTTATCTCCTCGAAAACAACAAGTTGAAACCCAAATGGGTCCCACATGAGGGTGATGGTAATGTTATCCGCCTCATTTGTAATGTCTTGTAGCTTGCCATACTCCTCCCCTGCATTGTGGGATTTGGGGGGTCCCATGGGCACTAGTCCCATTCACTTGTAACTTTTTCTCTTTATTATAATTAAAGTCCGGGAGATTAGGCCAAGGCCGAACTTCCTTTATTTAAAAAAAAAAAAAAAAAAACAGAAGGTAAGGTGAGGCACCAGGTATCAACACGCATGCTATGGTGACGCATGAAGACCGACAATATACCTCCTATATATTTCTTTGTCCTCTTTGATTTTCCAACATATGAAGTAATGCTCGCAGCTAGTATCAGATGCACAGCATACCGTTGCTGTTTTATCTGCTTTTCCTGCTTTCGCCTCGGTAAGCATTTGTTTTGTTTTGCTTTTCTTTGTGCTTTGCTTTTCTTTTTGTGTCCTGTTTTAATTTGCTTAATAGCTTGCCTGCATGGGAGAACTACAGAAGGAACCAGAAGGTCACATTGTTGGTTCGGCGATGGCACCATCATCGGTCAGCCTTTTTGTAAGAGCGCGTAGCAAAAGCTGTAGAAAGCAGACGAAGCATCAACGGGTTACGGAACCATTCATGCGGATACCACGTACAAAAAGAAAGAAAGAAAGAACGAAAACAAAAGCACACTTCCAAGTTCCAACCTCCCGAAAACATCACGGTCACATCCCTCATTCGGTGAAAGCATTAGCAGCTTTCTCTAAGAGAACAGCCCAGCAAAAGCGAAGCAAAAGCCCAGCAAAAGCGAAGGGTGGTATTAATGAAGAAGAGAAAAAAAAAAGCAGCTTTTGCGGACAGAAGACCAAAGCGACAGATAAGAAAATGCAAACCATAAACAATGTCATCGTTGCTTTTTTGAAGACGGCATACAAGGAAAAAGACAAAAGTAAGTGTGGACTTCCCAATGTCTTGGATTGTAGACGGACACTAGGAAAACATGATGCCCCGCCGCTAGTTTATTGGGTTTGAACTTCGTCTCAAAGAAACAGCCCACGCTCATCAGAAGCTTCATAATACCCAATCGCTCAGACAAAGGAAATTAACGGCACATGTGCCAGAAGCCTAGTTTAGTGGTTGAATCCCTCGCCTCTTGAGGCGGGGGCGTGGGTTCAACCCCCCTGTGCTGCGGGACACCTGCGCCTTCGGGCGTGATGCTGCCTTCGGGTCGTTTACCTGTGCCTTTGGGCGTGATGCTGCCTTCGGGCGTGATGTTGTAAGTCCTTCCCGGTCTGAGTCTAACCCCTGTTCTTGTGGGATAAGGGGGGTCCCATGGGTACTATGCCCTTCCTTGTACAGTTGTAATTTCAAAGTTAAAGTCCGGGGGAGTAGGCCTCGGCCGAACCTCCACTTAAAAAAAAAAATTAACGGCACATACTTTTTTTTTATATATAAAAGGAAGTTCAGCCTTGGCCTATTCTCCCGAACTTTAATTAAAATAAAGGAGAAAAGTTACAAGTGAATGGGACTAGTGCCCATGGGACCCCCAAAATTTCACAAAGGTAATTAATGGCACATACTTTCTAATTCTGTCTTACAAAGGAAATTAATGGCACATACTTTCTCATTCTGTCTTACATTATGACACTACCTCGACCTTTCTTTCTTCTTTTTGAAAAAAGAAGCTCAACTGAGGTCTATTCTCCCCCGAATGTGCTTGAATTAATTGAAAGTACAAATCAAGGTGTGCGTACATGAGACCCGTTTCATCATCACACCATTGATCACACGGGTGTTCACAGCAGCCGAGGACTCAAATCTTGTCCACGCACAATGGGTCATTTGAGGACTCAAATCCTGTCCGCGCACCATGGGTCATTTGGTTTGGTCTCTTGCCTCTTGAGGCGATGGCGAGGGTTCGACCCTCCTCATTGGCAGGGCAGCTAACTATGCTTTCAAGTATGTGTAATGAGTCTAAGATCAGCTCTAAGGTCGCTTCAGGCACTTGTAAGCCCATAAGTCTAATCCCTCCTCTTGTGGAATAACAGGGGTAAGAGAGGTCCGGCAGGTACTATACCCATTCACCTTGCATAGTTGTAATTTCAACGATATTCAGGTGGTTGTAAGTCTATGCTAAACCAATCTAATCCCTCCTCTTGTGGAATAACAAGGTTAAGAGGGGTCGGGTGAGGACTATACCCATTCACTTTATACCAGTTGTGATTTCAACAATAAATCTCAGTTGTGATTTCAACAATAAATCTTGGGGGAGTAGGCTTTGACCGAACCTCCATTTTTAAAAAAGGGACTGGTATCCTTACCTTCAACCAGGCAATCCGTCCAACCACTATGCAAGGTGCGCACATACACGTTTCTCTTTCTTCAAATACATTAATTACAAAAAAAAGGTAAATAATTTTATACTGAATGTTATGTTAGCGATGGAGAACATCTTATTCTGTGCTCCAAAATCTTTTGAAACGTTCGGAGAGACGTGTATCTAGCTATTTTGATCGTTCATGTTTGGAGGTTCTGAAAACTGTGTGATGAATAGCTTGCATATATACCACCACCAACTTTCGTCCTCTTCCTATTGTATGTGCATCCATAGGTTATGCTACACTACCATGTGTATGTACAACACCAATTTTCATCCTCCTCCTGTTGTATGTGGATCGATAGCACGTACTACACTACCATCTCTAGCTATGCATTTTCTTCATTCTTTTACACTCTCTTTTGTAGATAAAGAAGAATTTTTTTCTCTTTGTGCATGAATGGGATATTAGTATTCGTGAGACCCCCCATATCTCACAAAGCAATGGTTATAAGTGGTAGGCTGGGTTACAACTAGTTCAAATTGGACAAAGCTATTACACATCCAATCCAAGGGTAAACTCTACACCTCCACCTCAAAAAGCCAAAGTTTTACCGAACCACTTCCGAAACATAAACACAGGTAATATTATATTGTAGCTATTTTCAAAAAGGTTATGGTCCATGCGAAGTTTAAAGTTTTTCGCAATGCTCTCATATGACTTCCTTTTTCGATGGTTCACAACCTGCACAACTGGATACTTCCTTATGCATGATTTTTAGCTCTATCTTCACCACCTCACTCTTTGAGAGGAGCTCTTATTTGTATTGGTATTCATGTGCGTGAACCATACAGGCATTTTGAGGCTTCATATTACCTTTTCATGTTATTTTGTCTCTGCCGTATGAGGCAATTTATCTTCCATGTTTTCTATTTCTAAGATTTTTTTCTATTTCTAAGATAAATTGCCCTATGAGGCAATTTATCTTCCATGTTTTCTATTTCTAAGATTTTTTTCTCTTCATCTTGTTATTTTTGTACACCTCCTGCTCCTCCAAGTCTAACCAGCTGTAAGGTCGCTTTGAGGCGGTTGTAAGTCTAATCTCCGCTCTTGTGAGATAAGGAGAGTTCATTGAGTTTAACCTCTGTTCTTGTGAGATAAAGAGCATTCATGAAGATGTTGTAAGTCCCTGTCTTTCACTCTAACCTCTCCTCTTGTGAGACAAAGAAGATCCTACGAGTACTATGCCCATTCACCTTGTATTTGTAATTTCAAAGTTAAAGCTTGAAGCTTGAAGGAATAAACTTCGGTCGAACCTCCATTGAAAAAAAGGGACTGAAATCCTTCCTTTCAAGCAGGCAATCCGTCCAACCAGTATGCAAGGGGCGCATATACACGTTTCTGTTTCTTCAACATCAGCAATTCATATTGAAATGACATCAAATACATTATTTACAAAAAAAAGATAAAAAGTTCCAAACTGAATGTTATCAGCAATTCATTTGATGTCATCAGCAATTCATATTGAAATGACATCAAATACCTTATTTTAAAAAAAAAGAAAAAAGTTTTATACTGAATGTTATGTAATCGATGGGGAACGTCTTATTTTGTACTCAAAACCTTTTGAAGCGTTCGGACAGACGTGTACCTGACTATTTTGATCGTTCATGTTTGGAGGTTCTGAAAACTGTGTGATGAGTAGCTTGCATGTATAACACTATCAACTTTCGTTCTCTTTTGTCCCAAGCCACTTGTCCGGATGGTTGGCCCTCTTGTCTCTTGAGGAGGGGGCGAGGGTTCAACCCCCACTGGCGTCATGTAAGGGACATGTTTAACATGAGAAATTATATCTTGTGGCTGATGTGCCATCGTTTGTCTTGCCCCACAGTAGTTGTGACTACAGTTTAACCCAGCTATGTAA
This sequence comes from Ceratopteris richardii, assembly GCA_020310875.1. NCBI lineage: Eukaryota > Viridiplantae > Streptophyta > Polypodiopsida > Polypodiales > Pteridaceae > Ceratopteris > Ceratopteris richardii. The sequence goes on from CM035406.1 coordinate 175,975,171, forward strand.
ACCCATGTTCTTGTGGGATAAAGAGGGTCCCATGGGTACTATGCGCTTGCTTGTACAATTACAATTTCAAAGTTAAAGCTCAGAGGAGTAGACCTCGGCCGAACCTCCATTGAAAAAAAAAAACTTCCGTCCTCTTCGTATTGTGTGTGCATCCATAGCACATGCTACACTACAATGTGTACGTACAACACCAACTTTCATCCTCCTCCTTTTGTATGTGGAACCATAGCACGTACTACACTACCATCTCTAGCTATGCACCTTCACCTTTCTGAACGTTCATGGCGTCACTCCAAGATTCGTGTCCAACGCATAGCTTGGCTTCTTTGCATTCCCTTGGCATGGTGGCACGCGTCAACAAAGTAGAGTCTATTTACCTCATCGAGGTTTCCTGAAGGTACAAACTTCCTTCGATTTGCACACAATCTTTTCTCTGTGTTATCATCTTTTTTAATATAAAGGAAGTTCGGCAATAGCCTACTCTCCCGGACTTGAATTAAATTAAGAAACAAAGGTACAATAGAAGGGGACTAGTGCCCACGGGACCCCCCAAATCCCACAAAGCAGGGGAAGCTTGGTTGATTCCTAGGTTGCATTACAAAGAAGGTTGATCACCCTCTCGTCGCCCTCATGCGGGACCCACTTGGGTTTGAGCTTGTTGTTGATCAAAAGGAGGACTTGATGGTGCCTGAAGGGGGGGGATTTCTTACTGTTGACAATCCTTTTGCCAAGGAGGAATAGAGATTTTTCAATCGACCACTCCCTGGGGGGGTCGCCGAAGTTGAGAGCACACCGCTCCCGCCAAATTTTCCACAGGACTTCCCCTCTGATTGCGTTCCAGAGAGCCGCAGAGCATCCAATCGCTTCACCCAAAAGGACTTGTTTCCAGCTAAGCTATTTCTGAACTCTGATTTTCAGTCCAACCATCTGCCAGATTCTGTAGGAGTTGGGGCAAGTAAGGAAGATGTGTGGGACATCTTCGATTGCACGGTGGCAGCGTTTGCACCACGGAGGGATCCCACAAATTTTGCTTGCCTTATGGTTAGTCCAAATTCCTTGATGAAGAATTTGCCATAAGAGGACCGACTTCTTAATCTCTATAAGTGGGTGCCAGATACCCATGAATTTCATGTCCCACCGAAGCCGCGTCCAGGACAGGCACCACTTCTTGTTGAGGCTGATCTGGAGGTCAGTCGTCTCTTTGATGTTCGGGATTTTGAGTAGGCTATTCCCATTGTGCCATTTGAGACCACGCGCGTTCGGAGCATCATGTCCCATGAGAAGGCGAGTTTTGTGACGGTCCCAAGCAAGGCATCTGCTTTGCAAGGTGTTCCATTCTTCGTAGGAGATGTTTATGCGAGGGTCGATATCCTCGTAGTTGATCCAACTGTTGGTGTCATGTTTCCAGAGGTGTTTCCATTTTTTGAATCCTTTGTTCCATAACTTCTTGGCATTTTGAATGTTCCACGACTCCACACTCCGGATGCCATGTATCGGAAACCAGATAGAGTCGTTTTGTCTGATTCCGGCCGCCCACTTCTAGTCCTCACTAATTCTTGTGAAGCTTTTGACTTTATTCCAGCCCTTCCAAAGAGAGCATACGAGATTGGAGCCTTTCGGGAATACAGGTATCGGGGAGAATAGCAGGGTCATGATGTCAAGGTTCTTCCAGTTCGGGGACCCCGTGAGGGCCAACTCATTTTTGTTTCTGAAGATCAGCTTGGCCCACGAGGCCTCCCTATTGCACCAAGCTTTAATCATCCATTTGGCTGCCAGTTTGTTAGCCATGCACCCAATGTCCAGGATGCCAAGCCCCCCGCTATCTCTAGGGCTGGTGCAGATGGCCCATTTGATTTTAGGCACCCCCCTTCTGTTATGATCACCCGTCCAAAGAAAGTTTCTGCAGATGCTATTCAGTTTGGACAGGCCTTGCTCATTCGGTCTCCAGCAAGAAAGGAAATAGATGGTAGACGAGAGGAGGAATGTGTTGATAACCATTGCCCGTCCAGCGAGATTGATTTGCATGCCTCTCCAGTAATTGAGCTTGTTTTCAAGTTTGGCCAGCACCCAGTTCCATCGCTGCTCCATAGAGACGCCAAACCCCAAGGGGATTCCAAGCAGCCAAAAGATTTGGCCCTACGGAATGATTTGACAGCCATGATCAATGAGAAGGCCAGGTTGATGTCCCACAATGGCCCTAAAGGCGGTCTTATTGTGGTTGATTTTGGATCCAGAGGCCTCACAAAAGGTATCAAGACACCTCCAGAAAGTCTCCAGGCTGGTATTATCATTGTGAACGAACGCGTTCATATCGTCGGCAAAAAGTCTCATGATGATTTGATTGTGGTCGTGAGGTAGCTGGAGGCCTTTGATATTGCCAGCCTCCACATGATGAGCCACAAGTCTGCTCAGCCCCTCAGTGGCGATGGCAAAGAGAAGGGGGGCAAGAGGGCACCCTTGTCTAATAGATCTTTTAAGATGGATCGCCTTCGAAAGTTTTCCGTTAACGTTAATTTGAGTCGTTGCGTTGCCGAGAAGGGTCGCGATCATCTTGGTGAATTTCTGACTACATCCGAGGTCTTGGAGCGACTGCAGAATATAGTCCCATTCTAGCCTATCGTAGGCTTTGTCAAAGTCGATCTTGAGGAAGACTACATCTTGATTAGACTCATTTGCAAATTGAATACCTTCCCAAATATCCATAATGGTTTCCAGGATGGACCTGCCTTTGATGAAACCTTTTTGGTCCTCACTAAGCCAAGATCTCAGGTGGCACGCAAGTCTCTTGGCAATGACTTTGGCGACGATCTTGTATCCTGTTTGGAGCATGGTAATTGGCCGCCAGTTCTCGATTCTGTTTTTTTCCCCCTTCTTGTGAATCAGCTTGATAATTCCATTATTTATACAAGAAGGAAGAGCACCAAATTTTAGCGCTTCTTGCCAAGCCATCCGAAGAGGGGTGGCAACCACCAGCTTGAAGGATTTAAAAAACTCGTTAGTGAGTCCGTCGGGTCCCGGGCTTTTACCGAGAGGGAGGGCATCAATGACCTCAATGATTTCTGATTCAGAGATCGGGGCATGAAGCAGGGAGTGGAGGTTGGGCGGTATTCTCCGTGGGGAAACCCTAGAAATGGCAGCCATGCAGTCCCTTCTATGGTGGGAGAGGGGGTTCGAGGTTCCCAGGAGTCTCGTGAAGTGCCCTTCGATGATGCCAACATTATCTTCTTCCGAGTTGCATACATTGCCATGTGGGTCTAGCAGTAGGGGAATCGTCTCTCTGTTGTGTTTCCTTTTAAGGATATTGCACATCTCTTTGGTGGGTTTGTCGGCTTTTCCAGCCCACCACTCCTTGAAGAAGATTTGCAAGTTTTTCCTTTGTATTTCTTCCTCGTATCTCAACGCTGCTCTGATTTTTCGGAGACCTTTCTGGGCTTGGTGTTTTCCTTTGTTTACTTCCTCCTCGAGTCGCCAGAGTCTGTGGTAAAGCGCTTCCCTACGAGCTCGCCGTTATCATCTTTACTTCCTTCACATGTAAAATCTTTAAAGTATTAAAGCTACACCCTTTTCATTGCCAACTTTTTATTTTTTCAATACCCCAAAGCCGTCACTTTCGTTTCACACATTCATTTCATCACCGAGTGATATTCATCCTTTTCATGTGAAGACAAATGAAAAAGTCGGTGATACGCTTGCAAATATAGTTGAAGTAAAGAAGTTCAAGAAATCTCACCACTCAATTGTATTACAAGAGATAAAGTTGAGCTTTATGGGCGGATGGTCGGGGTTAAGAAATCAAGTTCAGCACATGATTACATGGATATTTCTGTTTTCTATTTCTCTTCCATTTCTTGTGCATCAATGGACATTCTGTAGAGCTATTTTCATTGAACTTTATTGATGCAACTTACATAGAATCTCACTCACTAGTTGCTATCTAAGTTCCCTTTATATGATATCTTTAATATACTGTTATGGTGTATTTTTCGTTCTTTTACACTCTATTTTGTAGATAAAGAAGAAGTTTTCTTTCAGTGTGTGCTTATTCCTTCTCATGTGTATGCATGTGTGCTTCTTAGAGCTTTATCTTTCTTATCTTACCTCCTTCTTGCGAATAGTGTTAGGGAGAGGATCTCTACTTGAGACGTGATCTTGCCTCATAGCACCTAGGATATGTTATATTGTAGCTATTTCCAAAACGTTAATAACCCGTGCGAAGTTTAAAGTTTTTTGCAGTGCTCTCGGATTACTTCCTTTTTTTGATTGTTCAGAACCTACAAAACTTGATACTTCCTTATGCATGATTTTTACCACGTCACTCTTTAAGAGGAGTTGTTATGTGTATTGGTATTCATGGACGTGAACCATATAGGCATTTTGAGGCTTTATATTACCATTTTCATGTTATTTTCATTACTCTCATCTATGTCTATGCCCTAAGTTCTTCTTCCATGTCTTCTATTTCTAAGATTCTTTTTCTTCATTTTATTATTTTTGTACACCTTTTGTTCCTCGAAGTCCAACATCCTCAGGCTCAAAAGTAGGTTTATATTTTCTATTATGTGGATTAAGTTGTTTCTAAACACGTGAAAAAAGCACATACAATAGAATAATAAGTCTAGAAATGTTACGCATATCTCATTATTTATGTAGGATACACCACATCTTGCCATAGACAAAGAAAATATAAGATTATCTATGAGGTATGGAATGGAAAGTTGTTAAGATAATAATCCTCTTGTTACTATCACCTAAAGCTTTCTTTTCTTGTTATATATATTTTTTTGAAAAGGATAGTTTCCTATTCGAAATAAGAAGATGCCACAAATCTTTGAACTTGAATTCCCATGTCATCGACATGGAAGTCAGATGCCCCTTGTTATTTGAGGATAGTTGAAAATCCATATTTCCTTTGCTTCTATTAATATCCTCCAGTTTGTTCCGAGTATACCATTTCCAACCCTCCACATGGGAGGGATCCCAACAAAAAACAAGGCAGGTGCTTGATTCATCCAAACATCGATTTTGTGCTTTAAAAGGCACCAATATTCAAAATCAACTTTAAGAATCAAATGAATGTCTTCAAACATAAATTACCTCTTCTACCTTTGCTTTTAAGGGAGCATTTGCATACCAAACCCTTTGTTCCAGAGTTTTTTGCTCTAATATAGAGGTTCTTGTTCTCAAGGCCTTTCATACCCTAAATGGGAAACCAAATAAAATCATGTTAAATAGTTCTAAAAAATCCACTTCTTTTCAATAATGCGCATTATAGGATATGTTGGAGTTCAAGGTCTGCGGAAGCACGCGAACAACACAATGAAGAAGAAGAAGCTTGTGGCACAACACACAATACTAAATGTATTACCACTAGAATGTACAAATATAAGTAACCCATAAGGGCAATAGGCATATATACAAGCTGGGGAAAAAAACCTCCTAATAAACATAGGAAAATGTGCCCCAGTGATCCAAGAGTGTTCAAACACATCACTACCTAAATATATCAACAAATCCACCCTAGGAGTGATGTGGTGAACAAGGACCAGACACTCATGTATAAGGAAATGTCCAGCTATGTGAAATCGATCCGAAAAAGGAAGTAAGCCCAAAGCTTTGTGGAAAGCTTCAAACTTCTCCCTAGGGAGAGCCTTCGTTAAAAGGTTTGCAATGTTCTCCTGTGTGGGCACATATGCGAAGTAAATCTCTCCGGCTGAGAACCTCTCTTGATATAATGATAATGAAGCTCAATGTGCTTAGTGCGAGCATAGAACACAAGGTTCCTCACAACTACCAATGCATTCTAACTCTCAGTGAAGATGGTGGTGGCAGAAGACTGAACAACACCCATATCAGCCATAAGGCATCGCCACACACACTCAATAGTTGCTATGAAAGCTACCCTATACTCAGCCTCACAACTAGAAGTGGCCACAATAGGCTGCTTCTTGCTCAACCAAGATATACATGAGCTACCAAGCATGAAGCAAAAGCCACTAGTGGACACACGAGTATCATAGAAACAAGCCCAATCAGAGTCAGAAAAATCATGTAAATCTGGTGATAGTGATTCCCCCTTGGGATAAAACAATCCAAGTAGTCGGGTACTACTCAAGTAGTGAAAGATGCACTTAATTGCCTACCAATGCTTGACACCTAGGCAATGCATAAACCTGTTCATCTATGAGACAACAAACTAATTATTTGGCCAAGTAATGCATAAGTAAATCCAACATCCAACAACTTGTTGATATAGAGCATAACCTACACACCTGGTTTTCATGCCCTTTCTGCACAAAGCGATGGGGCTGAAAAACATACACTTCTTCATACAATTCACCATTTAGAAATGTTGTTTTAATGTCCAACTGATGTACATTACAACCATGATGAGTTGCAAGTGCACAGATGCTACGAAGAGTAGTCATTTGGCATGTAGGAGCAAAGGCTTCATCAAAATCAATGCCTCTTTCCTACGCATAACCCTCTGCCACAAGCCTGGCCTTATACTTGTCAATTGTTCCATCAACCTTAGGCTTCAACTTTTATACCCACTTAGTACCAATGGCCTTCTTGCCACGAGGCAAGTCACATAAAGACCAAGTACCATTTTTCATGATAGCATCATATTTTGATTGCATAACAGCCATCCAATTTTAAGAATTTTGTCCTTCATCAAATGAAACATGCTCAGTCTCATTACAAAGACTAGAGGCATCCATAGCATAGCAATCTAATGCAAAAGAGGCACTATGAGAGCTGAAACGAGTATGATATGATAGAGGTGCATCTAATTTGTTGTCACACAAAGTCTACACCAACCATTTTGGTATAGTTTTAACCTCCTCAATATCAACTCTCTCATCAACAAGCACATCATGTACATCTGCATCAAAAATGGAATGATCTGCATCATCACATGAAACCTGTAAAGGCTAAGAAGTTGCCTCATTAGGACCAGCACTAGACTTTCCACATGTAAAAAGAGGCAATAAAGTATCACACATATCTTTGGAGATAACAGATGTCTCCTTCGTACATGAAAGTAAAGGTTGAATAGCATCTTCCACAAAAACATCATGGAAAACCAAAATGTTCTTAGTTTGTGGATGATATAGATGATAGCCTTTGCTTTCAGAACTGTACCCAAGAAAAATACATTTTACTGCTTTATCATCCAATTACCTACGATGTTGTTCAAGCACTAATGCATATTCCAAACAACCAAAAACACGTAGGTGAGCAACAGTTGGCTTATGACCATGCCAAGCCTCATATAGAGTGATAGACTACAATGCTTTACTGGGACATTTGTTAAGTACCTATGCTACACACATAATGGCCTCAAGCCCAAAACTATGTGGTAAGGCCTGACTCTTGACAATACACGTCGCCATGTCCATGAGTGAGTTGTTCTTCTGTTCAACAACTCCATTCAGTTGAGGTGTATACATTATTTTACACTAATGTTGTATCCCAGCTTCAGCCAAAAATGCATGAAAGCTAGAAGACATATATTCCCCCCTTTGATCAAAACAGAGGGTGCCCATTTTACATGCTCATAGATTTTGCGTCAAAACCAAAACATGTTTGAAGCACATGAACACTTTGTACTTTTCTTTCAATGGATATACCCATGCATGCCTGGAAAAATCATCAATAAAAGTCATGAAGTAAAGATAGTTTTGAAAAGAATCTGTTTGCATAGGCCACTTGTCATTTGAGGATAATTTTTCCATATTTCCTTTGCTTCTATTAATATCCTCCAATTTGTTCCCAGTATACCATTTCCAACCCTCCGCATGGGATTGATCCCATCTAAAAACAAGGCAAGTGCTTGATTCGTCACATTGATTTTTGTGCTTTAAATTAAGGCACCAATCTTCAAAATCAACTCTAAAAATCAATTGAATGTCTTCAAACATAAATTGCCTCTTCTACCTTTGCTTTTAAGGGAGTGTTTGCATGCCAAACCCTTTGTTCGAGAGTCTTTTTCTCTAATATAGAGGTTCTTATTCGCAAGGCCTTTCATACCCTAAATGGGAAACAAAATAAAATCATGTTCAATAATTCTAAAAAAATCGGCTTCTTTTTAGTAATGCTCATTATAGGATATGTTGGAGTTCAAGCTCTGCGGAAGGAGGCGAACAACACAATGAAGAAGAACAAGCTTGTAGCACAACACACAATACTGAATGTATTACCACTAGAATGTACAAAGATAAGTAACTCATTAGGGAAATAGGCATATATACAAGCTAGGGAAAAAAAACTCCTAAACAAGGAGAAATGTGCCCCAGTGATCCTTGAGTGCTCACACACATCACTACCTAAATATATCAACAAATCTCCCTGGGAATGATGTGGTGAACAAGGACCAAGCACTCATGTATAAGGAAATGCCAAGCTATGTGGAATCAATCCACAAAAGGATTTAAACCCAAATCTTTGCAGAAAGCTTCAAACTTCTCCCTAGGCAGAGCCTTCGTTAAAAGGTCTAAATGTTCTCCTCTCTGAGCACATATGCCAAGTTGATCTCTCTAGTAGAGAACCTCTCCTAACATAATGATAATGCACCCCAATGTGCTTAGTGCGAGCATGGAATACAATGTTCCTTGCAACTCCCAATGCATTCTAACTCTCAGTGAAGATGGTGGTGGCAAAAGACTGACCAACACCCAAATCATCCATAAGGTATCTAAGCCACATACACTCAATAGTCACTATGAAATCTGCCCTATACTCAGCCTCACAATTGGAAGTGGCCACAATAGACTACGTCTTGCTCAACCAAGATATACATGAACTACCAAGCATGAAGCAAAAGCCACTAGTGGACACATGAGTGTCATAGCAAGAAGCCCAATCAGAGTCAGAAAAAGCATGTAAATCTGGTGGTAGTGATCCCCCTTGGGATAAAACAATCCAAGTAGTCAGGTAATACTCAAGCACTGAAAGATCCACTTAATTGTCTTCCAATGCTTGACAAATAGGCAATGCATAAACCTGCTCATGTGTGAGACAACAAACTAAATATCTGGCCAAGTAATGCATAAGTAAATCCAGCATCCAATAGCTTCTTAATAGAGAACAACATCAAATGCATCTCCAGCATCATGAAGACTCAATCATAAAGTTGTCTCCATAGCAGTGGCAATAGTTTTATAGTCTTCAACACCAAAATGCCACAATAATGTGTCAATATGTTTTGTTTGACAAAATGCAATTCGGCCATCAACGTGCATAAACTGAATGCCCAAATAATGATGCAAATGCCCCAAATCAGACATCTCAAATACGGGATGCAAGCCAGCATTAAAATGAGCAATATGCTTCTCATGAGGAGCAGCGAGTAGCATGTCATCAACATACATAACAATGATCAGAAGCACATCTTTTGCATGCTTAACATACAAGGTGCTCCGCGTTGGATTGTTCTCAAAACCATGTGCAATCAGATAGGCATTTATCTCTTCATACCAAGCACGTGGTGCTTGCTTTAAACCATATAATGCCTTCTTTAACCTGCACACCACATTTTCATGCCCATTCTGCACAAAGTGATGGGGCTGAAAAACATACACGTCTTCATGCAAGTAGCCATTTAGAAATGTTGTTTTAATGTCAACTCATGTACATTCCAACCATGATGAGTTGAAAGTGCACAGATCTTGTGAGCAATAGTCATTTGGCATGTAGGAGCAAAGCTTTCATCAAAATCAATGCCTCTTTCCTACACATAGCCCTCTACCACAAGCCTAGCCTTATACTTGTCAATTGTTCCATCAAGCTTACACTTCAGCTTGTATACCGACTTAGTGTCAATGGCCTTCTTGCCAGGAGGCAAGCCACATAAAGACGAGGTACCATTTTTCATGATAGCATCATATTTTGATTGCATAACAACCATCCAATTTTTAGAATTTTGTGCTTCATCAAAAGAAACATGCTCATTCTCATTACACAGACCATAGGCATCCATAGCAATAGAAAACGAGGCACTATGAGAGCCAAAACGAGTATGATATGATAGAGGTGCATCTAGTTTGTTGTCACACAAAGTCTGCACCAACCATTTTGGCATAGTTTTTGCCTCCTCAATATCAGCTCTCTCATCAAGCGCATCATGAAATTTGCATCAGAAATGGAATGATCTGCATCATCACATGAAACCTATAAAGGCTAAGAAGTTGCCTCATTAAGAGTAGCACTAGACTGTCCACTTGTAAAAAGAGGCAGCAAAGTATCATACATGTCTTTGGATATAAGAGATGTCTCCATCGTACATGAAAGTAAAGGTTGAATAGCATCTTCCACAAAAACAACATGGATAACCAAAATGTTCCTAGTTTGTGGATGATATAGATGATAGCCTTTGCTTTCAGAACTATACCCAACAAAAATACATTTTAGTGCTTTATCATCTAATTTCCTATGATGTTGTTCAAGCACTAATGCATATGCGAGACAACCAAAAACATGCAGGTGAGCAAAAGATAGCTTGCTACCATGCCAAGCCTCATATGGAGTGATAGATCGCAATGCTTTAGTGGGACATCCATTAAATACATATGCTACACACATACTAGCCTCAAGCCAGAAACTTGTGATAAAGCCTAACTCTTGACCATATGCCTCACCATCTCCATGAATGACTTGTTCTTGTGTTCAGCAACTCCATTCTGTTGAGGTGTATACAGCATTTTACACTCATGTTTTATCCCACGTTGAGAGAGAAATGCATGAAAGTCAGAAGACATATATTCCCCCATTTGATCACAACAGAGGGTGCCTATTTTACATGCTCATAGATTTTCAATCAAAACCAAAACTTGTTTGAAGCACATGAACAATTTGTACTTTTGTTTCAATGGATATACCCATGGATGCCTGGAAAAATCATCAATGAAAGTCACGAAGTAAAGATAGTTTCAAAAAGAAATTGTTTGCATAGGATCACTTGTTATTTGAGTATAGTTGAAAGTCCATATTTCCTTTGCTTCTATTAATATCCTCTAATTTGTTCCCAGTATACCATTTCCAACCCTCCACATGGGAGGGATCCCATCTAAAAACAAGGCAAGTGCTTGATTCATCCAAACATTGATTTTGTGCTTTAGAAGGCACCAATCTTCAAAATCAACTCTAAGAATCAAATGAATGTTGTCAAACATAAATTGTCTCTTCTACCTTTGCTTTTATGGGAGTGTTTTCATGTCAAACCCTTTGTTCCAGAGTCTTTTGCTCTAATATAGAGGTTCTTGTTCTCAAGCCCTTTCATACCCTAAATGAGAAACCAAAAAAAATCATGTTCAATAATTCTAAAAAATCCACTTCTTTTCGGTAATGCTGATTATAGGATATGTTGGAGTTCAAGCTCTGTGGAAGCATGCAAACAACACAACGAAGAAGAAGAAGCCTGTAGCACAACACATAATACTAAATGTATTACCACTACAATGTACAAAGATAAGTAACCCCTTAGGGCAATAGGCATATATACAAGCTAGGGAAAAAACCTCCTAAATAGGGAAAAATGTGCCTCGATGATCCTAGAGTGTTTACACACATCACTACCTAAATATATCAACAAATCCCTCCTAGGAGTGATGTGGTGACACGGACCTGACACTCATGTATAAGGAAATGCCAAGCTATGTGGAATCAATCCACAAAAGGAAGTAAGCCCAAAGCTTTGCGGAAAGCTTCAAACTTCTCTCTAGGCAAAGCCTTCGTTAAAAGGTATGCAATGTTCTCTTGTGTGGGCACATATGCCAAGTTGATCTCTCCAGTAGAGAACCCATCCCGAGATAATGATAATGCACCTCAATGTGCTTAGTGCGAGCATGGAACACAAGGTTCCTCACAACTCCCAATGCATTCTAAGTGTCAGTGAAGATGGTGGTGGTAGGAGAGTGACCAACACCCAAATCATCGGGCTTGCTAGGAGAAAAGTCACATGAAGACCAAGTACCATTCTTCATTATAACATCATATTCAGATTGCATAGCAGCCATCCAATTTTCTGAATTTTGTGCTTCATCAAACAAAAGAGACTCATTCTCATCACAAAGACTAGATGCAGCCATAACATAGCAATCTGATGGAAAAGAAGCATTGTGAGAGTCTGAACCAGTACGATATGAGAGAGATGCATCTAATTTGCTATCAGGTAAAGTGTGCACTAGCACTTTTGGCATAGTTTTTGCCTACTCCATATCAGCTCTCTCATCAACAATTGCATCATGTAAATCTACATCAGAAATGGAATGATCTACATTATCACATGAAACCTCCAGAGGCTGAGAAGTTGCCTCATCAGGAGTAGCACTAGACTGTCCACCTGTAAAAAGAGGCAACAAAGTATCATACATGTCCTTGGAGCTAACACATGCCTCCTTCGTACATGAAAGTAAGGATTGAATAGGATCTTCCAAAAAAACAACATCATGACTAACCAAAATGTGTTTAGTCTATGGATGATACAGACGATAGCCTTTGCTTTTAGAATTGTGCCAATATATATATATATATATATATATATATATATATATATATATATATATATATATATATATATATATATATATATATATATATATATATATCTCTATATATATATATATATATATATATATATATATATATATATATATATATATATATATATATATATATATATATTGCTACTTTATCATCCAATTTTTTGGGATGTTGTTTAAGCACTAATGCATAGGCCAAACAACCAAAAACACGTAGATGAGCAATAACTGGCTTCTGACCATGCCAAGCCTCATATGGAGTGATAGACTACAATGCTTTAGTGGGACACATGTTAAGTACATATGTTGCACACATAACAATCCCAAGCGAGAAACTATATGGTAAAGCGTGACCCTTTACCATACACCTCGCCATCTCCATGAGTGACCTCTTCTTCCATTCAACAACTATACACTAATGTTTTATCCCACATTTAGCCAAAAATGCATTAAAGTGAGAAGACATATATTCCCCTCCTCGATCAGAACAGAGGGTGCCCATTTTGCATTCTCATAGATTTGTAGCCAAAATGAAAAACTTTTTGAAGCACATGAACACTTCAGACTTTTCTTTCAATGGATATACCCATGCATGTCTGGAAAAATCATCGATGAAAGTCAGGAAGTAAAGATGGTTTCCAAAAAGAGGGTGTCTGCATAGGACCAGAGGCATCACTCTAAACAAGTTGTAATTTCTAAGTAGCCTAAACTCAACCATCTTTTAGGAATAAAGAGCATTGCATTTTGCCCAAAATACAGCCTTTACAAACATGTTTACCAGGTGCCTCAAGTTTGGGCAAAGAGGACACCATTTCATATTTCAGTAGGTGTAGCAAACTAGCAAAATTTAGATGACCAAAGCGTGCATGCCAAAGCTTTGCATCTGACATAGCCTGAGAATCATGTACTGCACATGCTGAATCATTCATAGATTTTTCATAGTCTATGAGCTTATAGAGGCCATGACATAAAATGCAAGAAGCAATAATCATGCCGCCATTTGACAGATCATGAAGTGTACATTTATCATTAATGAATTTCACAACCAAGCCAATCTTGGCTAAAGTTAAAAATCATAATAGATTCTTCTTGATCCCTGACACAAATAAAGCATCTCACACTGAGTATGCTCACCAAATTTCATGTGATTTTGAGACTCTGATTGGAGGGGTGCCAACAACGCCCTCGATGAAGCAATGACCTGCTCTAATATGAATTTTTGGAGTTAGATGTCTACGGAAGCATGCAAATAGCACAAGGAAGAAGAGGAAGCTTGGAGCACAACACACAATACTGAATGTATTACCACTAGAATGTAGAAAGATAAGTAACCCATGAGGGCTATATGCATATATACAAGCCAAGGTAAAAAACCTCCTAAAGAGGGAAAAAAGCTCCTCGGTGGTCTTCGTATCTTCAAACACATCACTACCTAAATATATCAATAGTAAACATGTCTACAAAGGTCGTATTTTGGGCAAAATGTAGAATTCCTCATTCCGAAAAGATGGTTAAGTTCGAACTACAAAGAAATTATAGCTTGTTCTTAGTGATGTTTGTAGTCTTATTCTGCTTTTGGAAACTATCTTCACTTTGTGAATTTCAGTGATGATTTTTCCATGCATGCATGGGTATATGGATTGAAAGCAAAGTCCAAAGTGTTTATGTGCTTCTAATTGTTTCTAGTTTTGTCTAAAAATCTATCAACATGTAAAATGGGTCCCCTCCATTTTAATCGAGGGGGAATATATGTCTTTTGATTTTAATGCATTTTTGGTTGAACGTGGTATAAACAATCAATGTATAGTGCCATATACACCTCAACACAATGGAGTTGTTGAAGGAAAGAAAAGGTCACTCATGGAGATGGCAATGTGTATGGTCAAGAGTCAGGCTTTACCACATAGTTTTTAACTTGAGGATGTTATGTGTGCAACATACGTACTTTATAGATGTCCCACTAAAGCATTGCAGTTTATCACTCCATATGAGGCTTGGCATGGTCTCAGGCCATATGTTGCTCACGTGCATGTTTTTCGTTGTCTGGCATATGCATTAGTGCGTGAACAACAACACAAGAAACCGGATGATAAAGCAGTGAAATGTTTTTTTTTGGTATAGTTCTGAAAGGAAAGGCTATTGTCTGTTCATCCATAGACTAAATGCATTTGTTCGCCATGATGATGTTTTTGTGGAAGATGCTATTCAGCCATTACTTTCATGTACTGAGGAGACATTAGTTAGCTCGAAAGACATGTATGACACTTTGCTGCCTCTTTTTATAGGTGGATAGTCTAGTGCTAGTCCTACCAAGGCAACTTCTCAACCTTTACAAGTTTCATGTGATGATGCAGATCATCTCATTTCTGATGCAGATTTACATAATGCACTTGTCGATGAGAGAGCTGATATTGAGTAGGCAAAAACTATGCCAAAATGGCTAGTGCAGACTTTGCATGATAGCAAATTAGATGCACCTCTGTCATATCATACTCGTTCAGGCTCTCATAGTGCTTCTTTTGCATCAGATTGCTATGCTTTGGCTAGCTTCAGTATTTGTGATGAGAATGAGCCATATTTGTTTGATGAAGTACAAAAATCAAAAAATTGGATGGCTACTATGCAATTCGAACATGATGCTATCATGAAAAATGGTGCGTGTTCTTTATGTGACTTGCCTCTTCACAAGAAGGCTATTGGCACTAAGTGGGTAAACAAGTTTAAGCATAAGCGTGATGGAACTATTGACATGTATAACCCTAGTCTTGTTGCAAAGGGTTATGCTCAGGAAAGAGGCATTGATTTTGATAAGACCTTTGCTCCTACATGTTGAATGAGTACTATTCGTAGCATTTGTGCACTTGGAACTCATCATGGTTGGAATGTACACCAGTTGGACAATAAAACTGCATTTCTCAATGGTGATTTTCATGAAGAAGTGTATTTCATTGAGCCCCATGGGTTTGTGCAGAAAGGGCATGAAAACCAAGTGTGTAGGTTGAAGAAGAGATTATATGGTTTGAAATAAGCACCACATGCTTGGTATGAAAAGGTACATGCCTATCTGATTGCACATGGTTTTGAGAACAATCCAACTGAGAGCACCTTATATGTTAAGTGTGTAAATGATGTTCATGTGATCCTTGTGTATGTTGATGACATGCTGCTCATCGATCTGGATCTTGAATTCATAGACCAAAAATGCACCCTTGATGTAGGGCTTTGTGCTCAAAATCTCCAAAAGGCTTCTTCTAGCATGTTATTCAAAAACAACTCAATGCCCACATTGTCTTGAGCTATCTTAGATTTGGCTTTGATCCTTGACAACATTGACCTTACTCTAATGGTATTAGGTCTTGGTTGAGACCCTCTTCTTTGAGTTCACCTATCTCTGACTTGAGAAGAACTATCCCAATGTCATTAGTCCTATGTGGAAAGATTGTCACACATACATGGTTCCTTGATTATCTATGTACAATGCCTCTTAAAACTTGACCATAAGGTGATCAATCCCAAAGGGGTGTTGAGGGTTTCTAAGTTGAACAATAGACCTTCTTAAACCATCCTCATAGATGTATCTAATTGGCTTGTATTCAAGAATTTTGGCTTAGTTTCGTATGGTTGCTTAGGAGCTTCTAGGTACACAAGCCTTGAATTGGCTTTAGGCCTCTCCACACTCTATAGTCTATCAGATTCACTCATACTTAAACTTAGGATAGAGGGGTGACTACCTAATTGTTTGGAACATGATTTGGGAATGCAATCAATGCTAACTTGAGGATATCGTAAGCTTTGTCATTCCACTTTGCCAATATGTTTGCAAGACTATTTGATCATAAATTATCAAGGCTTATTGCTTAGTTTCTTCAAACATGCTTGGTTCTTTATTCTCATTCACTTGTTCTTTGAATAATATGACTATTTTGTTATTTTCTTTTTTTTTTTTAATCAGTGACAATGACTAAAGTGTGTGCACGTTTTTGTTCAATTGCACGATTATGTTCTCTCCCTTAGGTTGTTGTATTGCTTTATATGCTTAGCTTTTGAACTTTATGCCTTTAAGATATCTTCCAAGTTCTTTTTCCTATTGCAACCCTAAGAATCCGATCTAGACCTAGATACTTCACCTAAGCTAGCATTCAGCAAATGTGGTATTGTGGTTTCCAACCTTGTGACTCTTGCCTTTTGTGATTCTTACTAGCTGTAGATTGCATGGGAGGCTTATTTTTCACTCATGAGAATCGGTTTGAAATGATCCTTGATAGCATACAAGCCTTGCATGTGGTTGAAATACCATAAAAAGCATCAAAAAAGTATTCAAATATACCATTAAATTTACTCAAAGAATTTGTTAAATACCTTTCTCTACACCAATAGGCTTAGCCTATTGTAATGGTCTACGTCTATCACATAGAATCTCTCATGATAAAGTTCTCTATCATGATAGAGGGTGTCCATTCAATAGATTGAGCCTATCCTAAGCTTGTCCTATTATAGTAGAGGGTGTCTCAGATGATAGAAGGGATCTGTGGTAGGTTTGGTTTGTTGTGATAGAGAGTGTCTATCATGATATTGTAGTTCTATCATAAGTTTTTTATATATTATGATACAAGTTGTTTATTATGATAGGGGGGGTCTATCATAACTTTAGTATGTCAAAATAGAGGTTATCTATCATGATACATGGGGTCTGTTAGGGGAATGATTTTTTATCATAGAGTGGCCTTGTTGGCATAAGGTGGCTTTGTCACAACAGAGGGGGACATGCCATGATAGAGTGGCTTGCAACGATAGATAATATCACGATAGAGAGGGTCCATCTCACAGAATAGCCCGAGGCTTGTGGTGATAGAGTGGTCTATCATGAAAAACATAGATTATTGCGATATATCATCTATGAAACACTGATCAGGTGAAATTTTCATGCTTTTTGAATGCATTTATAGTGTTTTGATCATGTTGGAGAGGTCTATCTCCCTGTATACATGCAGTTTTGAAAGGATGAGTTTTTCAATTTACTACAATAGATTGAATGTGATGTACTCTTAGGACTATGTACAGGTCTATCATACTTGTGTATCTTGCTAGAGCTCACAATGGCCTACAAAGAACACAAAAAGAGCAAAGAACATGCAAAATATAACACTCTATGTCTCTCTCTCTATCCTCTCACACTCAATCAAATACAAAACCAAAGAGAATGGGAGTTATATGCCTTTGAGGGTGATTTTTTAGTGAGGAAGGAGATGGATGGAAAAGATGAAGGGGGATAAATCGACGTCGCAGGATTCATAATGGAGTTGAAAACAAGGAAGAAAACGAAGAAAAAATAAGAATTAAAAACTAGTTACCAATGAATTCAACATGCCACTTTTCTACAACTTTTACAATCACATGCTCCTTCCTCGAGTAGTTCTGCCTCACAAAAGTTGTAGAAAGATGCATTCTCGTAGAATAATGAGGAGTACCAACATCGATCAAAATTCAATCTCAAATTTTCAACCAAGAAGATGAGAGGTCAACATGAAGATCGTGAGAAAGTGATGCATCCAATGTGAATAAAAGCGCATGAGAATTTAGATACACACACACATGCGAGGAAGATGCAATAAAGAGAAAAAATTGAGTCCTTTTATTCATTAGCACACAAATAACAATAGCTATTTCCTTTCCTTGACAAACTCCAACTAGCTAACCCCTCAAAATTAGAATAGATGCTCTCTTTATAGTTTCTAGCTAGGCTTGACAAGTTTCACATCTAGTGCCTCGCATAGATAAATAAAGAGTTCTAGGGCTAATTTCATTGCTCAAATGAGCTCCAACAATTTTGGAACTTGGTATGATCATTGTAGCTCAGCTCCCAACGTTCAAGGACTCCTTGACATTGGAACAAAAGAGGCTATGGTTAAAAGAACTGAGTACTTTTTGATGTAGATAGTGATAAAAATCATTGTTTTATAAGAAACTATGGTCCTTGTTAAAAAATAACTATGGGCCTTTTTTAAATAGTGCCTCATTTTCTATGCATTCTTGAAGTTGAGCTCAAACTCCTATTGCTTGCACCTTCTCTGCCTTGAGCACGTCCATGTCCTCTACCACCAATGTCCTTGATTATTTATTCATCTTCTTAAAACTCATAATGATATTTTCTTTCCACATGAATGCCTAACTCGATATGAAGTATCATTGATTTTTTTAAAAAATAATTAAGAGTTGCAAGAAAAAATAACATATTACTTCTTAATGATTACTTATTACTTCTTAATGATTACTTATTGTTTTGATTCTTATTACAAAAATTCTTTCTTATTTTCGTTTTTTCCTCACCAACATTTAGGAATGTTTTGGATTTTTGAAAATAGCATCTAAATTTAGTTATGTGTAAATAGCTTGCACCTACTACTCACTTATCTCAAAGTATAAATGTACGAATAGTTCTGAGATTTCAACAATCTTACAACCATAAATTCGATATAGTCCATTTTGCATGTAAAAAATCTTGATACTTATAAATTTGATCGAGATACAATATTCCTTGTGTAGGTAGAAGTACCATAACTTTCATGAGGTGTAGAAGTATTAGTCCATAGAGTCATTTCTCTTGAGTAAACGTAATCTACATTTTGTATTTCAAAAATTGCACCAAAATGAGGGAAAAAAATAAAATAATTCTATAGAGAGTTATAGAGAAGTATTTTAACCTTTTTGTCCCCTTTGTGGGGGATCCACTTGTTTTTCAACTTCTTGTTTCATAAAATTGAATCCCTATGGTGCCTAAAAAGGGGGTGATTGGAAGGAGGGTACACTCATGGATCATTCCACCTATAAAGAGTAGTGACTTCACAATTGACCATTCTCTAGGAGGCTTGTGAAAGTTGAATACACACCTTTGCTTCCATATTTTTAGAGAACTTTGCTGTTGATGGTCTTCAAACAAGTAGATGAGCACTCAATTGCATCACCAAGTAGTCCCGCGTAATCCGGGAGTAATTCAAACACCATTTCTTGTTAAGTGACGAATGGTAGTTTATATTTGTTCTAATTATAGGAGGCTCCTCCACCTTGCTAATATTATTCCACATGACTGATCCTAACCAATAAGGAGATTGGTTCATCCCGAGCATTGGGTTTGTTTGATCTTAACAGGCACTAGTCTTTGAAGTCGACTCTATAGATCTCATAGATGTCCTCAAATCTGATCCAATTTCTTCTATGTTGGTTCCAGAGGTACTTCCACCATTGGAATATTTTTGTGTAGAGCCTCTTAGCTTTTTGGAGGCTCTTAGACGCAACTCTCTTAATAATAGAAATCAAGAACCAAATGGAGTCATTTTAACTGATGGCGTTGCCCATTTCAAATCTATCCTTGTAGTGCAAAAGGGTTTCATTATATTACATCCCTCCCATAAGAAGAACACGATATATGAGTCTTCACGAGTCATTTAGAACGGAAAGAATAGGAGAGTCATTAAATCAAAGTCTCTCCATTTAGGTAGACAGGAAAGAGAAAGAACATCACTCTTTCTAAAAATTATTTTCGCCCACAAAATTTTGTTATTAATCCAATCTTGAATGATCCATTTCACACTAACGTGTTGGCCAAGGTTTCACATTCAGAGTAGAAAATCTACCAATTCTGTCACGGCTAGATTACATCTCCCATTTGATGATTGAAACACCTCTTTTCTTAAGATAACCTATCAAGAGTAAATTTCTACAAGTTCTTAATAACCTCAATATCTCCTTGGTACTAGCACTCTAGCAAGCAAAGATATAGATGATAGAGAGATATGGAACATGTTGATCATCATCACTCTCTCAACCACATTAACTTGTATGCCCTTCTCGTAACAAAGTTTAGTACCGATCTTGGTGAGCACCCAATCCCATCTTTGTCTCAAGAAGACACCAAACCCCATCAAGATGACAAGAAGAAAGATATGGCCTGCCTGGAGCTCTATACACCTTTTGATCAAGAAGAACTACGGGGGAAGATTAAATAGGGACCTATAGGCAGTCTAAGAGTGGCTTACTCTAGATCAAGAGATTTCACAAAAAATGTCAAGCTAATGCTAGATGTTCACACCTAAAATCATTTTCTAGAGACGCATTGATGTCATCAACGAAGAGTCTAAAAAACATCCGATGTTGGCTAAAAGGGAGAGAGCAGAGCTTGAGTACACCCTTTTTGCTCTTGTTTCTTAACTAGGTACTTCAGAACATCAACAACAACAGTAAAAACTAGGGGGGCAAGGAGAAAACCTTGCATGATAGAGCAAATTAGGAAAATGTCTAGGGGAGTTGGTCATTATGTTATCCGTACCATCCATTTCCCAAAAGGGTGGAAACCATTCTATACATTCAAGGCCAAAACTCATATCCTTGAGGAATTGAAGGATGAAATCCCATTCTAGTCTACCATACGCTTTGTCAAAGTTTATTTTGAGGAAGAGACTACTTTGGGAAGAATTGTTTGCATACTCAATTCCTTCCAAAATATGAGTGATGGCTTCAAGCATGCAATCCTTCACATGGAATTGGAAATAGATAGACATGCAATCCTTCACATGTACTTTAAATTAGAATAATTTCTAGAAGGTGTGTAGAAAGTACCTCCTATGACTGTCTTTTGCTTCAGTAGAGACTCATAGGTAGGCCTCGAGTGGATGAAGCAAGAAATAATGATCCTAATATAAAGTTCTTTGTAGAGGCATATGAGGTTTTTGATAGTCTCATGTAGAACAATTTCTGTTATGATCTTTTTGATCATGCCCATTTGCATGGGCATGCTATTTAAATGTTCGTATCAAAATGTCATATGTATCTATTAAGATATCAAATAAAGGAAATAAATGCAATATTTGAAATTAAATAGCGAATAACACATAGTGCCTCTATATGTCCCTTTGTAAAGAATCTCAAGAGGAGATATCTTGAAATTATTAACTTTCACCTTGAGCTGAAATCTTTCTTTATTAACATTAAAATTGATTTAAAATAGACGTAAATAGTGTTATAGTTTAGGTCATTGAATTCCACATGCGCTTCTTTATCTCCGCACCATATTCATTTCTAATGGAGATTAAAGAGGCCTTGAATAATTAGTTTTTCAAAGATACTTCAAATGTCCTTAAGGTTTAGAGTAGATTAAAGAATTAACTTTTAGCGCATAAATTTACAATAATGTCTGTCTACAGATAAAACAATCCAAGTAGTCGGCTACTACTCAAGCAGTGAAAGACGCACTTAATTGCATGCCAATGGTTGACACATAGGCAATGCTTGAACCTGCTCATCTGTGAGACAACAAACTAAATATTTGGCTAAGTAATGCCTAAGTAAATCTAGCATCCAACACCCTGTTGAGAGAGAACAACATCAAATGCATCTCCAACATCATGAAGACTGAATCGTAAAGCTGTCTCCATAGGAGTGGCAATAGTTTTATAGTCTTCAACACCAAAATGCTACAATAATGTGTCAATTTGTTTCCTTTGACACAAAGCTATTCCACCATCAGCTTGCATAAATTGAATGCCCAAATAATGATGCAAATGCCCCAAGTCAGACAACTCAAATGAGGGATGCAAGTCAGCCTTAAAATGAGCAATATGCTTCTCATGAGGAGCAGTGAGTAGCATGTCATCAAGATACACAACAATGATTAGAAGCACATCTTTTGCATGCTTAACATACAAGGTGCTCTCAGTTGGATTGTTCTCAAAACCATGTGCAATCAAATACGCATGTATCTTTTCATACCAAGCATGTGGTGCTTGCTTTAAACCATATAATGCCTTCTTTAACCTACACACCTAGTTTTCATGCCCATTATGCACAAAGTGACCGGGCCGAAAAACATACACTTCTTCATGCAAGTCACCATTTAGAAATGTTGTTTTAATGTCCAATTGACGTACATTCCAACCATGATGAATTGCAAGTGCACAGATGCTATGAACAGTAGGGCATGTAGGTGCAAAGGTCTCATCAAAATCAATGCCTCTTTCCTATGCATAACCCTCTGCCACAAGCCTAACCTTATACTTGTGAATTGTTCCATAAAGCTTACGATTTAGCTTGTATACCCACTTAGTGTCAATGTCCTTCTTGCTAGGAGGCAATTCACATAAAGATGATGTACCATTTTTCATGATAGCATCATATTTTGATTGCATAGCAGCCATCCAATTTTTAGAATTTTGTGCTTCATCAAACGAAACACGCTCATTCTCATTACAGAGATTGGAGGCATCCATAGCATAGCAATCGGATGCAAAAGAGGCACTATGAGAGCTGAAACGAGTATGATATGATAGAGGTGCATCTAATTTGTTGTCACACAAAGTCTAGGACAACCATTTTGGCATATTTTTTGCCTCCTCAATATCAGTTCTTTCATCAACAAGTGTATCATATAAATCTGCATGAGAAATGTAATGATCTACATCATCACATGAAACTTGTAAAGGGTAAGAAGGTTCCTCATTAGGACCAGCACTAGACTGTCCACCTATAAAAAGAGGTAGCAAAGTATCATACATGTCTTTGGAGATAAGAGATGTCTCCTTCATACATGAAAGTAAAGGCTTAATAACATCTTCCACATAAACATCACAGATAACCAAATATTCTTAGTTTGTGGATAATATAGATGATAGCCTTTGCTTTCAGAACTGTACCCAAGAAAAATAAATTTTACTACTTTATCATCTAATTTCCTACCATGTTGTTCAAGCACTAATGCATATTCCAAAAAAACAAAAACACGTAGGTGAGCAACGGATGGCTTACGACCATCCCAAGCCTCATACGGAGTGATAGAATGAAATGCTTTAGTGGGACATCTGTTAAGTACATATGCTACACACATAATGGCCTCAAGCAAGAAACTATATGGTAAAGCATGTCTCTTGACCATACACCTCACCATCTCCATGTGTGACATGTTCTTCTATTCAGCAATTGCATTCTGTTGAGGTGTATACAACATTTTACATTGATGTTTTATCCCATGTTTAGCTAGAAATGCATGAAAGTCAGAAGAAATATATTCCCCCTTTGATCAGAACAGAGGGTGCCCATTTTACATGGTCATAGATTTTCAATCAAAACCAAAACGTGTTTGAAGCACATGAACACTTTGTACTTTTCTTTCAATGGATATACCCATGCATGCTTGGAAAAATCATCAATGAAAGTCATGAAGTAAAGATAGTTTAGAAAAGAAGTTGTTTGCATAGGACCACAAATATCACTGTGAACAAGCTGAAATTTTTGAGTAGCTCAAAGTGAACCATCTTTTGATAAGGTGGAACACTGTATTTTTCCCAAAATATAGCCTTCACAAACATGTTTCTCGGGTGCCTCAAGTTTGGGCAAAGAGGGCACCATTTCAAATTTTTGTAGGCATAGCAAACTAGAAAAATTTAAATGACCAAAGTGTGCATGCGAAAGCGTTGCATCTGACATAGCCTAAGAGTCATGTACTACACATGCAGAATTATTCACAGATCTTTCATAATCTATGAGCTTATACAGCCCATGATATAAAATGATAGAAGCAATAATCAAGTCTTCATTTGACAAATCATGAATTGTACATCTATCATCAACAAATTTTATGACCAAGCGAATCTTGACTAAATCTGAAACTCATAACAGATTCTTTTTGATCCTTGGCACAAATAAAGCATTTGACAATGTAAAAGATCTACCATCAGCAATAGTCTGAAAGATCTTACCAAGTCCCATGACAAGATAAGAGGAGTTGTTGGTGCATGTGACATTATTCCCTATAGGGGCAGACTCGAGTGAAGTGAAGAAACTACAGTACGGGGTACTATGTTTGGTTGCCCCACTATCAAAGTACCAAACATACATTGTTCAGGAGAAGATGGTTCAAAAGTGCAAATAGTAATAAATGCCCATTCTTCATTCTGCAATAGATTATCACACTTTGTTTTGAGTGTAGAGGCCTCTACAACAACCATTCCAACCAGTTTTTCCCTTGCCTCTTTTGCAGCCAATTTTGTACAATTCCAACCTGTTTTTTCTCAATCTACTGTAGATATACACTGTTTAGGAGAAGATGGGTCAAAAGTGCAAATAGTAGTAAATGCCCATTCCTCATTCTGCATTAGATTAGCAGAATTTGTTTTCAGTGTAGAGGCCTCTGCAACAACCATTCCAACCTGTTTTTTCTTTGCCTCTTTTGCAGCTAGTTTTGTACAATTCTTGATGATATGATCATTTTCTTTACGGTACTTGCAAAACAATTTTTCTTTATGATAAGTCTGTCTACAGATTTTCGAAAGATGGGCTCACCTTATTTGTAGGTTTCTATTTGTCTGTTCATCCATTCTTAGTAACCTCACTGTAGAAACGTCACAGGTTTGGAAAGTTTGCAACCTAAGAATGCACTTAAGATCCACAACCTCTCCTTTGTCAACATGTGATGAACCTGCAAAACTCCGTTTGTTTTTGGTTTTGGTTTTCTTATTTTCTTTTAAGGTGTCCTGTACTTTATTTTTCCTTTTTCTTGAAAGTATCGACGCAAATGGCCACCCAACGGCCACCTTTTCACAATCTACCTCATTTCCTACCTTCCATTTCTTTTGGCTTTTGTCCATTCGGTTCAGCTGCATATATCTGTACATACCTATGGTCGACCTCATGTAGCTGCGTTTTAGCAACTTTAGAGGAAACGTACGATCTATTAGATGTATAGTATGCATCATTGTGGTAGGTGTCCTCTTTACAGGTCACACTTAAGATTGTGTAGCATAGGCCTACTATCTTCGTAGGCCTTCAACTTGTTCAATATTTTCATCCTTCTCCTTCAACTCTACTATCTTCGTAGGCCTTCAACTTGTTCAATATTTTCATCCTTCTCCTTCAACTGAATATATAGTATGCATCCGCCTTCTTTAATCCTCTCTCTCTCTCTAACATATCTAAACATTTACTTTCTCTCTGTATCTCTCGCTAACATGTATACACATTGCTTAAGTACGTATACGATTTACTTTCTCTCTGTATCTCTCGCTAACATGTATACACATTGCTTAAGTACGTATACGGATTGATACGTACGTACGCAAATACGTACGTACATACATCCATACATACACATACATAACATGAAAAGCGAGGATAGTCGCATTTGTGGGCTCAATCTTTCACATTACAGCAACAAAGTAAAAAATATCGCCCTCTTTTTTTCTGTGTGGGATAAATTCATCAAATACTTTTTCTTTTTTTGGTACATGAAAAGAAGACGAAGATAGGCGTTTAGAGTGTGTATATATATATATATATATGAAATGACATTTTTTAACTTTATGATTGCATGTTTTGTCACGTAGAGCATCTAACACACACCATTGATTAAACGACGATTATATCGACATTTAGTATGAAGTTTTAAATGACAGGTAATGGAGCATCGCATATGCGACGATCGATGATCATCACATATATGACACTCCTAAATGTGACATATATGATGATAAGTGATCATCGCATATGTGACACTTCTAAATATCACATATGTGATAGTAAGTGATCCTTGCATATGGAAGACTCCTAAATGTTGCATATGTGATGCTACTTAACGTTGTATATGTGATGTTTATGATGTACGTGTGATGCAAGAGCATCTCTTACATAAAGACTTAGACACATCAATTATACAATTGTTTAGCATCCCTTATGCAAATCTTGCTTTTGATCATAATAAAAAAAATTGGCGCATCGCTCTTAGATTGTCATTTTTTGTCCACCTGATTGAAAAGTGAACCAACATTCATATTTACATTGCATTTACAATCTGTCTCTCTCTCTTTCTCTCTCTCTCTCTCTCTCTCTCTCTCTTTCCGTCTCTCTTTTGGTTTCTCTCTCTCACTCTGTTTCTTTATTTTAGGTTATTCAAGAAGTTGACTAAGCATAATATATGGCTGATTATTGTAAGTATAGTTTTCATTGTTTGTATATCATTTAACTTGTTCTCTTTTCATATTTAACATACTCACACATACACATTCACATTCCTATACATATGCACATGCACATATACACACATATGAACACATGCACATACACATACACACACATGCACATATACTTACACATACACGTGCACATGTACAAACATATCTACATGCACATGCACATGCACATGCATGAACATACACAAACTTATAAATATACACATACATATGCATATATACACACATACACATATATATACATGCACATGCACATGCATGCACCTTCACATTCACATGCACATGCATGCTCATACATATACACATGCATAAACACACATACATATGGAAATGCATATACACACATACACATACACATACGTATACACATACACATACACACACATACACATACACATCCACACACATACATATACAAATATACACATACACATACACATACACATACATATACACATACACACATATACACATATAGATACACACACATACATGCACATACACAAGTATAGATATATACCTACATGTCCATACATACATATACACACACATACCCACATATACACACAAAAGAATATATATAATATGAATGAATGATACAATTAGAGTAATAAATCACATGTAAAATATAAACTGTACTAAAATTAGTGATATTATGAACTCACACCCCATAGATGCAATTAAAAACATAAGTGATATGAGAATATATATATATATATATATATATATATATATATATATATATATGTGTGTGTGTGTGTGTGTGTGTGTGTATGTATGTATGTGTGTGTATCAATGATTATAATACACCGAATGTAAATATTGCCAATCATTTCAATCACCCCCATGATCATCATCATAAACATCATCATGACCATCTGCATGATCCGATGTATTTCAAGAGGCATCATGGGTAGAGGGGTTTGTACCCTATGGAAATCAATATCATCACTCCATTGTCTATGTGTCCACTTCATCCATATCAGTCTCTCAATAATGCTTGTGTATTACATAAAAGAAACAAAAGTAAATAAAAAATAGAAAACATCATTAAAATTATAATAATATATATTAAAGTTAATAATACTCATGCAATCATCTGATTGCTCTCTTCTTTGCTCACTCAGACTTGTATATCCAAAATATATGGCATATTCAATTTCGTTTTTCATAACATTATGAACATAATCCTTACGCTGCATTGCAACAAATAAAAGAAATGTTTAATGATTAGTGTTTTAATTAAAATAAAAAATATAATTTCAATACTACATATATTTACAAATGTCGCAACAAAAATATAATTACAATAATACATATACTTTCAATAATATGTGTAAGTATGCATGTGTGTATTTATGTATGCATATGTACGTGTAAGCATGTATTTATATGTAAAGGCCTATTCACGAAATTTGGGAATTATTCAAGTCCCATTTATAATACCAAGTGATGGAATTAACTTATAATTTCTATGTTATATTCTTCTTACAAAGATCAATTCATGAATACATCTTCTTTTTGTTAAAATGTTTTAAGCTTTCAATAGATAAAAAATAATATTAGTTGATGAGCTTATTTAAAAAAACACCAAGGAGTATGAATAAACAAAGAAAAGCATTAGGGTGGTTGGGCCTCTCGACTCTTGAGGCGGGGACGAGGGGTTCAACCCCCATCATCACATGTAAGGGACATGTTTAACATGGAAAGTTGTATCTTGTGGGATAAGGTGGGTCCCACAGATACTATGCCCTTCCTTATATAGTTGCAAATTCAAAGTTAAATCCTGGAGGAGTATGCCTCTACTGAACCTCCATTTAAAAAAAAAAGCAACCACATGAATTTAGATCTAATTTAACAATACTTAATAATATGCAATTTGACATACTAATAATTGTTCATTTAGGTGAATGATATGAAAATTATGTCAATACTATAGATTGTTTCATATAGTTTTATAATAAATCTATCATACTAACTTAGGGCTTTGAAAAACAATCGAATTCAGTAATTACTCAAATATATACAATTTAGGCTTTCAATAATTTTTCACTTGGTTGAACAGTCCCAAAAATATGTGGTGCTTAAAAACACCAATAAAATACATGATGTTCAAATATTTTAAAATCATTGATATCGTTTCTGAATATATTGTTCAAGTACATAATATGTTTCTCTATCACAAGGTTTCTGATTTACAATTGTATTACATGTATAAGAACGTCTGTTCTTTGAGCAAATCCATCCATAAAGCCACGGAATCATTGTTTTGGATAAAAAGTTTTCCAACTCCTTCGATGATTGCCTCCACAGCTTCGGTAGAATTACATAAGTGCCTTTCATATTCCAAATCACATGATATAATGTATCATCAAAAATAATGGTATTATTTCCATCCAAATCTGGAAAAATTTTCCAAATTGTGTCCAAGTTTTTATGATGCACAAACTTATATCCGATACGGATATCAGTTTTTTGGCATGCACTCTGACCTGCTATAATATGAAATCTTTGATGGTGTTTTGGAAAACATACTGCAAGTGTTCTTTGAGCTATCGACACTCTTTCTGTGGTCCAAATCCACACTTCAAAAAGATCCATACAAAAATCCAAGAAATATAATGCATCCTTGCGAATGTAATGCGCAATTCTTGTGTTCTCTTCAATAAAATTCATATGGTTTTGCAAAGATTCAAGTAATAGATCACCCCTTTCACCCCTTTCCTTGTCAATTGTCTTGAGCAAAATGCCATTCATTTCCAGTATCAATACCCTTCTTTCATCTCTTGGGAATGAAGAAAATCCTTGCTTTCTTGATGAAGATTCATATATGTGTGAAGACAAGCAAGACATCAATGCCAAGCTTGGGTTTTCTTTGTAGTTCATATGCAAATCAGCATTTTGTTCTGCAAAATAAAATTGAAGTTAATTAGATTTATATAAAAATCAATTGTTTTACATTCTATATTACTTCATAATCACAGTAACTAAAGATATGTTTAATTAAGCCATTATCATTTCTCTCAATATTTAAAACTTATAGTAAATTAAAATTGATAATACATAAGAAAATGTAGGAAAATTGATTTGAATGCATGATTTTATATTCATGGGGATTCCAATTTCCTTTTATAGTTTTTCTTATAATCAATATAATTAAAAGTAGACTAAGCCTAGAAAAAACTTCATATATGTGTGTGTGTGTATTTATTTGTGAAGAAAAACAATCTTTCATGAAAGAAGGAAACTAACATTAAAAAAATGGGTTATCATATGTGTGTGTGTGTGTGTGTGCACATATATATGCGTGTGTGTATATATATATATATATGTATGTATGTGTATGTGTGTTTATTTGTGAAGAAAAACAATCTTTCATGAAACAAGGAAACTAACATTAAAAAAATGGGTTATCTTCAAACCAATCAAAAGATCTTGAGAAAATTTAATAATCCACCTTGCCGTCAACGTTTTTCTTTATCCTGCAAAAGAAAAATTTTATAAATATTTGTCTGTAGATATTAAAGAAAAACATAAATATTGTATGACGAATTTCTTTACCTATTAAATTAAGGTATGCCTTTTGTAACCTTTTTATGTATGCTTTTGCTGCAACTCCGCTTATGAAACGACTTTGTCGATAGCCCAATCTTGTAGCATACACTATTGCATGATTTTCTCTCATGCTTTTATTTTTGTAGCACATTTGTAACAGTTTTAGCTGCTCTTTATTTAAAAGTGGAACACCAAATGTTGAAGCTATTGTTGCTAGATCTCCCTTTTCGATATCCTTGCAATTCAATGGAACCTCTAGCTTTGTCGATGCTATTGTTGTATGTTCCTTTTCAATTTCGTTGCAAATCAATGGAACATCTACATTTTTCTCACTATTATTATGTACTTCATAGTCATCAAAAGAAGATACTCTCAAGTTATTTGAATGATCATTTGATTCACTCAAGATATCATGTTCTAACATAGAAGATGAATTCTCCATTGCAAGTTGAAACATAGGAAATATAAGATGTTCTTTGATGATATGTGGTTGTCGGATTCGATTGAGCAAAATATCATCTCTTTGGATGAAGCTCAAAATATAGGATAGAAGATCACTTGGTACTGAACGATCATGTCTTGCTTGATAAGGGGTAATGTCGCTGCAATTTTCTATTGGGATAGAACCTTTGAAGAAACTAGCATTAATGATAAGTTGATCTGGTTTATATATTTCTTCAATGTGATCCATATAATAATCTTCTTGGCTCCTCACCATAAGAAACGAATATCTTTTGTCATCAATATTTGAATGATTTTTTACATAATCTTTCTCTGATATGTTCCATCTTATATCTTTTTTGAACAAAAGGGCATTTAGATCGAGAAGGAGAAAATTGTTGCTTATATGAAGATGATAGATATTATCTGCATATATCAAACAATGAGGTTTATTATACACAATAACTAAAAAGAGTGCTTTAAGATAACTTATTGATATATCTACAATAAATGAGTTATAATATGAATAAAATAATCATAATATTACACAATATACCTGGTAAAATCCAAAAAGGCCTAGCATGTCGTTTCTCCATAACATTAGATAGCTTATCTGATGTTTGAAAAGAGCTTTGCTCATGTAGAGTACTCATTTCATCCTCAAAGTGGCCAATAAGCTTTCCAATACCATCATCACTTATGAAATGTTTATTTTTGTTAACATCTATAATAAAAAGAAATCCAAAAGATGTATAATAATCAATACAATATGCAGACATATCAATACTTATTTTCTCAATTAATTTCTCTTTATGATAAAAATCTATCTATTAATTTCTCTATCTAAACACTTATAATTAATTTCACTGTGCATCTACGTCAAACAATAAGCTTTCGATTTTAAAAACTGCACAGTTCAATATTTGCATCTTAACCGTACATTTCAAAATTGTATTTAATCAAATGCATCATAATTTTAAAAACAATATGTTTCAGATTTTTTCAAACAAAGGAGTCATAAATCATGCATATCAATTTAAAAATTATAACATGTGAATTTATGCATCTAATTTTTAAATTACTCGAATAGACAAGAGATGTCGAACTTTAACTCACTTTACTCAACAAGGTAATATGTTCAAAATAAAAATCTATTGTTCAAGAAATGCAATCATCACTAGCATATAAAGAAAAATATACTTTGAAAATTATGGTATTTATTACATTACATGGAATCAATATTTTCTCAACCTTCTTTTTTTCCTCATACATTTGAAGTACCTGCAGTATCTTCATCCATTGTAACAATATGTTCATCGGTTTCTGTATCATCCTGATTACTTTCTGATTCTTCTCCACTAGGTTGTACATCAATCTCAGCATCAACATTCTCGAACACATTTGTATTATCTGTATCTTGATTCCTGATATCTGTATCTTGATTACTGATATCACACCATTGATGCAAAGCAGGGTCATTCTCAAAAACTGAAGAGCAAATTGATTCTAATTGTTTTTCTTCAACATCTAAACATATACCAAAACATCTGCGTTTCTTAGATAAACTTCTTTGAAGAACAACTCCTCGACAATACAACTCTACAACATAGCTGTCTTCACGAGCAAAACTATTAATGAAATCATCAATGAAATTTTTTTCAAGAATCCATCCAGACCTTTATGAGCAAAAATATTTAGATTTGCTTGATCTATTCTATCAATCATCTGATAATTATCCTCTTTGCTAATGTACATAAGCACTATTGCAAAATCCATCTCTCCTTTGATGGAAGGATTACTACTCTGAGTGGCTCCAATTTTGAAAGTCATTTTTGTAGCTGTATGTTGAACTCCTTCTACAAGCATATGGACATAGAGGAAATCAATAAAAGATACTAGAACATATTCTGTCTCGGAGTTCATCGTGTTGAGTGCAAAAATCAATCTGGAAAAGAACATTGCTGAAATGCATTCCCGACTATGTAAACTGTACAGTTCTGAATCAAACCTTAAGAAAACAATATTGAATGGAAGAACTTGCTCTGCACAACAACTTTCCACCTTGTTCAAATCGAAACCAAATCCATAGATTGACCATGGAATAACATTTGCTGTGGTCTTTATTCCCATTGCAACTCTATACAAATGACTCAACAAAGTTATGGCGGCCTTTGGTAAAGGAGGAGACTTCTTTGCCCTGTTTAATGAGTCTTTCACAAATGTTTCACTGTAACTTTTAATTTTTTCATATTGTACATCTGTGATATTGTATTTCTCACAGAGCTTTTCCCAAGTCAAAACCTCTGTTGTTAAATCAATAAAAAATGCAATTATAGCATTTTTCAAGACACGATCTGTCTTTAATCTCCATGCCATTTCTTCCATGTCAACCATGTGCTTCAATGATTTTGCCTTTTTTAACAAAATTTTCTTCTCTAAAATTGCCTTTTGAAGTTCTAAAATTTCTTTATTGTCCAAACCTGCAATACATCTGAACAATGTCGGACCTAATATAACTGTCCCTGGTGCCTGCTTCAATTGACCACCTTTCATTGCTACCATCTTTGCGGATGTCGATATAACATCTTTTGTTGAATCTCTTTTGTTATTTGACACTTCACCCTTTGTATTAAGTAGTGCCCCTTGACTATACAAACACATTATTGATATCCAATTTTTCCATTCCTCATCATTACATAAAAGAAGATGCAAATCATTCTTTATAAATCCTTTTTGTAAAGTTTGCTCTGTAGTCTCTACAAAATTCTGAAAAAAAACATATATTTTAAATAAATACAAGTTTTAAAAAATAATAATATATAGTAACTAAAACACAAAAAATACAAAGAATATAAACATACCTGCCATGATATAAATTCTCTTTTACTCTGATTAACACCTGGAGGAGGTTTGGATGGACATCCATTGGCTTTCCATTGAGATCTAGCTTGTAAAAGTTGATCCACAAATGGTTCCTTCTGTAATGACTTTGCCACCATCAAATTAGCCTCTTTAGATATCTCCCTTGAAATTTTTGGAGGATAATTTACTATAATTTTTGCTTTTCTATATCTAAATTGTTGTCGTAACTGTAATGTCACCATCGGAGAATTAACAGTTTGTAAAGTTTTCGCTGCGCTAATTGAATGTTGTCCAGATATTATCCAATACTCAACTTTATCAATATCATCATGAGATAAAGTTTTTAGAGGTATTCTCACACTTGGATCAATAGGCATAACAACTGCAAGAACTTCATTCTCTTTCGGAGCCAAGACAAAATCATTCATTAATGTACGCACCCAATCTCTGTTTAATTTCCGATATACATAATTCGATGGTGCTGGAAAACATCTTTTTACATCAACATTAAATACTGCATCAGAACCAAAAGCATAGTATTCTTGTTTTTGAAGTAGTAAATCCATCATTTTATTTTCTTGTGGCTGCACTACTGTATCCTCTGTTTCTTCACTCCTATTATCTAAATGTCGGATTGATACACCTTCATCGTTTTGTACAGACTTTGATGATGATCCTAAATCTTTATTTGAAGAACCTTTCAACTTTCGTTTCTTAGATCTCTCAAATACATCTGAGCTTCTCTTCAAAGATTTTGACTTTTGTGTTAATCTTTTGGCTTCTTTTATAATTTTCACTAATTCTTCTATTGATTCGATCGATTCGATCGATCCAATTGAACCTAATGATCGATCAGACTTTGAGATACTATCTTTCATATCATCCAAACACAAAGTCTCCCATGATAAGGAAAACTTATTCGCATTAATATTCTCACCATCTGGAAGCACTTTACAAGTAAAACATGGTGTGCCTTGTGCATTTACATCTTCTTTAACATGAACAATATTTCCCATATCACCATATGTAGATCCTGCATCTGTCATAAATAAATGTACATCTCCTTTGAAGTTTCCTTCATGATCATAAGTATCAGCAAACCATTTCATGTCTTCCTTGTGTGTCAAATCAAAAGATTTCTGAACCTTAATCCTATTTGAAGGAACCTTCATCCCACTTGTTTTTGATAAATTTTCCAATGAAAATACATTATCGATCACATTGCTTTGAAATTCATTTGTGTTTTCCATTGCTCCTGAAAGTAAAACAAAAAAACTTTTTTTTAATCACATCAACATAATAACAAACAATATGAATATATTAACATCAAATTTCTCATTCATAGTCATCAAATTTATAATCAATACTATTCTCTCTAATTATCATACTTTATATTTACGAAGTTCGAGCCTCTTAAGTTCGTTCCCATTGTATTTAAATTTGGAAATATATTTGAGTTAAAAATACTATTCGCTTAGTTGAAAAAGATAAGAGACTTGATTTTAAGCTTTGAGGCTCGAACTTAAGTTCGAGCATCTTTCTTCTTTTGCACATAAGACACAAAAATCCTAAACTTGACATGGCTGGAAAAGCTGAGGCTCATATCATGTGATCCAACAATCCTAAACTTGATATGGTTGGAAAAGCTTAGAGGCTCGAACTTAAGTTCTATTCATATCATGTGATCCAACAATCCTGAACTTGATATGGTTGGAAAAAGCTGAGAGGCTCAAACTCCTCTTTGTTCTTTTGCTCATATCATGTGACCCAACAATCCTATAACACACAACAATCATAAACTTGATATGCTTGGAAAAGCTAAGAGGCTCTAACTCTTCTTTGCTCTTTTGCTAATATCATGTGACCAAACAATCCTAAACTTGATATGGTTGGAAAAGCTCCGGGTTGGAAAAGCTCCGAGGCTCGAACTTAAGTTCGAGCCTCTTTGTTCTTTTGCTAATAAGACACAACAATCCTAAACTTGATATGGCTGGAAAAGCTAACGCTCATATCATGTGTCCAAACAAATCCTGAACTTGATATGGTTGGAAAAGCTCAGAGGATCGAACTTAAGTTCGAGCCTCTCAGCTTTTCCAATCATATCAAGTTTAGGATTGCTGTGTATTATGAGAAAGAGAACAAAGAGGCTCGAACTTAAGTTCGAGCCTCTAAGCTTTTCCAGCCATATCAAGTTCAGGATTGTTGGATCACATGATATGAGCCTCAGCTTTTCCAGCCATACAAAGTTAAGTTCGATCCTCTCAGGTTTTCCAACCATATCAAGTTCAGGATTGTTGTGTGTTATGTGCAAAAGAACAAAGAGGCTCGAACTTAAGTTCGAGCCTCTTTGCTCATATCATGTGACCAAAGAATGATATGGTTGGAAAAGCCTACACTTGATATGGTTGGAAATGCTCAGAGGCTCGAACTTAAGTTCGAGCCTTTGTTCTTTTGCACATAAGACACAACAATCCTACACTTGACATGGCTTCAGAACTTAAGGCCTCTCAGCTTTTCCAATCATATCATGTGATCCAACAATCCTGAACTTGATATGGTTGGAAAAGCTCAGAGGCTCAAACTTAAGTTGTAGCCTCTTTGTTCTTTTGGACATAACACACAACAATCCTGAACTTGATATGGTTGGAAAAGTTGAGAGGCTCGAACTTAACTTGGTATGGCTGGAAAAGCTGAGGCTCATATCATGTGATCCAACAATTCTGAACTTGATATGGCTGGAAAAGCTTAGAGGCTCGAACTTAAGTTCGAGCCTCTTTGTTCTCTTGCTCATAATACACAACAATCCTAAACTTGATATGATTGGAAAAGCTGAGAGGCTCGAACTTAAGTTCTAGCCTCTTTGTTCTTTTGCTCATATCATGTGATCTAACAATCCTACACTTGATATGGTTGGAAAAGCTCAGAGGCTCGAACTTAAGTTCGAGCCTCTTCGTTCTTTTGCACATAAGACACACCAATCCTGAACTTGATATGGTTGGAAAAGCGGAGAGGCTCGAACTTAAGTTCGAGCCTCTGAGCATTTCCAACTATATCAAGTGTAGGATTGTTGGATCACATGATATGAGCAAAAGAACAAACAGGCTCGAACTTAAGTTCGAGCCTCTCAGCTTTTCCAATCATATCAAGTTCACGATTGTTGTGTGTTATGTGCAAAAGAACAAAGAGCCTAGAACTTAAGTTCGAGCCTCTCAGCTTTTCCAATCATATCAAGTTCGAGCCTTTTTGTTCTTTTGCACATAAGACACAACAATCCTACACTTGACATGGCTTCAGAACCTAAGGCCTCTCAGCTTTTCCAACCATATCATGTGATCCAACAATCCTGAACTTGATATGGTTGGAAAAGCTCAGAGGCTCGAACTTAAGTTGGAGCCTCTTTGTTCTTTTGCACATAACACACAACAATCCTGAACTTGATATGGTTGGAAAAGCTGAGAGGCTCGAACTTAAGTTCGAGCCTCTTTGTTCTTTTGCACATATCATGTGATCCAACAATCCTACACTTGATATAGTTGGAAATGCTCACAGGCTCGAACTTAAGTTCGAGCCTCTTTGTTCTTTTGCTCATATCATGTGATCCAACAATTCTAAACTTGATATGGTTGGAAATGCTCAGAGGCTCGAACTTAAGTTCGAGCCTCTCAGCTTTTCCAACCATATCAAGTTCAGGATTGGTGTGTCTTATGTGCAAAAGAACGAAGAGGCTCGAACTTAAGCTCGAGCCTCTCAGCTTTTCCAATCATATCAAGTTTAGGGTTCTGAAGCCATGTCAAGTGTAGGATTGTTGTGTCTTATGTGCAAAAGAACAAAGAGGCTCGAACTTAAGTTCGAGCCTCTGAGCATTTCCAACCATATCAAGTTTAGAATTGTTGGATCACATGATATGAGCAAAAGAACAAAGAGGCTCGAACTTAAGTTCGAGCCTCTGAGCATTTCCAACCATATCAAGTTCAGGATTGTTGTGTGTTATGTGCAACAGAACAAAGAGGCTCGAACTTAAGTTCGAGCCTCTCAGCTTTTCCAATCATATCAAGTTTAGGATTGTTGTGTCTTATGTGCAAAAGAACAAAGAGGCTCGAACTTAAGTTCGAGCCTCTTTACTCATATCATGTGACCAAAGAATGATATGGTTGGAAAAGCCTACACTTGATATGGTTGGAAATGCTCAGAGGCTCGAACTTAAGTTCGAGCCTCTTTGTTCTTTTGCACATTAAAACACAACAATCATAAACTTGATATGGCAGGAAAAGCTCAGAGGCTCGAACTTAAGTTCGAGCCTCTTTGTTCTTCTGTTAATATCAGAACCTAAGGCCTCTCAGCTTTTCCAACCATATCATGTGATCCAACAATCCTGAACTTGATATGGTTGGAAAAGGTCAGTGGCTCGAACTTAAGTTCGAGCCTCTTCGTTCTTTTGCACATAAGATACACCAATCTTGATCTTGATATGGTTGGAAAAGCTGAGAGGCTCGAACTTAAGTTCGAGCCTCTGAGCATTTCCAACCATATCAAGTGTAGGATTGTTGTGTATTATGAGCAAGAGAACAAAGAGGCTCGAACTTAAGTTCGAGCCTCTTTGCTCATATCATGTGACCAAAGAATGATATGGTTGGAAAAGCCTACACTTGATATGGTTGGAAATGCTCAGAGGCTCGAACTTAAATTCGAGCCTCTTTGTTCTTTTGCACATAAGACACAACAATCCTACACTTGACATGGCTTCAGAACCTAAGGCCTCTGAGCTTTTCCAACCATATCATGTGATCCACCAATCCTAAACTTGATATGATTGGAAAAGCTGAGAGGCTCGAACTTAAGTTCGAGCCTCTTCGTTCTTTTGCACATAAGACACACCAATCCTGAACTTGATATGGTTGGAAAAGCTAAGAGGCTCGAACTTAAGTTCGAGCCTCTGAGCATTTCCAACCATATAAAGTTTAGAATTGTTGGATCACATGATATGAGCAAAAGAACAAAGAGGCTCGAACTTAAGTTCGAGCCTCTTTGTTCTTTTGCACATAACACACAACAATCCTGAACTTGATATGGTTGGAAATGCTCAGAGGCTCGAACTTAAGTTCGAGCCTCTTTGTTCTTTTGCTCATATCATGTGATCCAACAATTCTAAACTTGATATGGTTGGAAATGCTCAGAGGCTCGAACTTAAGTTCGAGCCTCTCAGCTTTTCCAACCATATCATGTGACCAAAGAATGATATGGTTGGAAAAGCCTACACTTGATATGGTTGGAAATGCTCAGAGGCTCGAACTTAAGTTCGAGCCTCTTTGTTCTTTTGCACATAACACACAACAATCCTGAACTTGATATGGTTGGAAAAGCTGAGAGGCTCGAACTTAAGTTCGAGCCTCTTTGTTCTTTTGCACATTAAAACACAACAATCATAAACTTGATATGGCAGGAGCCTCTTCGTTCTTTTGCACATAAGACACACCAATCCTGATCTTGATATGGTTGGAAAAGCTGAGAGGCTCGAACTTAAGTTCGAGCCTCTTTGTTCTTTTGCACATTAAAACACAACAATCATAAACTTGATATGGCAGGAAAAGCTCAGAGGCTCGAACTTAAGTTCGAGCCTCTTTGTTCTTCTGTTAATATCAGAACCTAAGGCCTCTCAGCTTTTCCAACCCTATCATGTGATCCAACAATCCTGAACTTGATATGGTTGGAAAAGGTCAGTGGCTCGAACTTAAGTTCGAGCCTCTTCGTTCTTTTGCACATAAGACACACCAATCCTGATCTTGATATGGTTGGAAAAGCTGAGAGGCTCGAACTTAAGTTCGAGCCTCTGAGCATTTCCAACCATATCAAGTGTAGGATTGTTGTGTATTATGAGCAAGAGAACAAAGAGGCTCGAACTTAAGTTCGAGCCTCTTTGCTCATATCATGTGACCAAAGAATGATATGGTTGGAAAAGCCTACACTTGATATGGTTGGAAATGCTCAGAGGCTCGAACTTAAGTTCGAGCCTCTTTGTTCTTTTGCACATAAGACACAACAATCCTACACTTGACATGGCTTCAGAACCTAAGGCCTCTGAGCTTTTCCAACCATATCATGTGATCCAACAATCGTAAACTTGATATGATTGGAAAAGCTGAGAGGCTCGAACTTAAGTTCGAGCCTC